>OZ010684.1:9703425-10427553 GCA_963932265.1 Thymelicus lineola | reverse complement strand
AACAAAATAAATGACTATTACTGAAGTGCAAATACCCTAAGTGAATTTCCATGTATATAATTATGGAGGAATAATTTGTTAATAATGTCATAAACCCGTGACATCTGCCTGCCATTGAAACTCTTAGTAAGATAAATGGCATAATTAACATCATAAAACGGCATAAAAATAATAAATGTTCGTAATATTAGTGTTATATTAGCACATTAGCATCCTATAAATTCACAAAACGAATCTCTGTACGGATTGGACACTTAATTGAGAATAATGAAATTATTCTTTAGCCAGTAAATTGTGTAGCAACTGCCTCAAAAAAATTTCTTTTACGTCATTATCTGTAATTACTAAATTTCACAAAAAATAACAATTTGACAATTCGTGTGGCGCAATGGTTACCATGACGGATCGCCTTGCCAAGGGTTCGATTCCCACTGATTATTTGAATGAAGTCATCATTTTAGTAAATTTCTCTTCTCGGTCTGAATGTGTATGTTCTTGCCTTTATGTGGTGTCCATAGCATCCACGACACAGGGAAGTCTAGTTTGGGGCTATAAGCGTAGCGTTATAAAAAATTGTCTCAATCTTTTTTAAAGCTTGAAAATTTATGCTTTTTATTGGTCTTGAATTGTAATAAAGACTTTGACCCCACTAATTTTAGGTTTTAGATAGGCGAGTCATTGTGATGCTCTAAAATCGAAGTTATAACAGCTACAAAGTGATTTTATAATATATGAGAATTATTTAATTAAATTAACAGCAGCCAAGATATGCTAAGCATCTTTTAGCATATCAATACCCCAGTGTAATGAGACAAATGCGTATGTAAAATCAGTTTAAAATAATTAAGTCTTTTTATTTAACCTAGTGGTGCTCTGAAGTTAATTGAGTTTCATTAATTAATAACCTTTGTTAAAAATCTGAATCATTTAATTGTATTTGCAATAATATTACTAGTAATAATATTATTAGTGTTTCTACCTTATTCGCAATTTTGTAAATTTTATGTGTGTGGACAATACTATTGTAAAGCAGTATATTTTGTGTTGCAGACCAGAGTGAGAAAGGTATTGACCAGCAATACCAAAATGTTACAACCGTTAGCAATATTGTTTATTTTTATGTTTTTAAGGTTCTGAAGTAAAATCGGAACCCTTATACTTTCGTCATGTCCGTCCGCCTGTCCGTCCGTCTGTCCGAAGCAAAGCGTCGAAACCCTTAGTGCTAGAAAGATGTAATTTGGCATGTATTATATTTTTTAAATCTCCATAAAATTAAATATTTAATTTTTTTTAGGGTAGGTACCTCCCCTACAGATAACGTGAGGATGATTTTTTTATTCGTTTCATACCCTATACTGTGGGGTATCACTGAAAAAGTCTTTCATAAATATTATGGATTTCCTAAGACCATTTTTGAATTTAGGTCCAGTCGAAGTTAGAGTCAAGTGTCCTCCCCTGCCGGATAAATGGTTGGAGTTGGACAAGTGAAAAGATTCTCAAAAATAGGTTATATGATGAATTTACAAGTAAAACTGTCATGGCTATGTTAGCATAAGTAAATAATGAGTAATAGTCGAATAACTTACTACTTCGGAACCCTACATTGAGCGTGTTCTGATACGCACAATCCCGGTTTTAAATAATAATCTCTGTAACTCTGTGTTAACTTAAAATTTGCATTAATATTGTGAAAGATTTTAAATATCCTACATTAATAATTCCAAGACATTAAAATTTGATAACAGAAAACTCGCAGTTTAGCATTAACTTAAATCTGAATAATAGCCCTCGGTGAATATTTTTGCGACAGTACTCGAAAGCCGTATTTTAAGCGCCAATACTCCATTGTTTGCAATTACTTGTGATTCAATTAACAGCACCTCTCTGGTCTTGTCGAAAATTCAAATCCAAGAAAAAACTTAATTGCATATTTTAATGGAGGAAATTAAAATCAATTTTGATGTCATCAATATTCCATTTTCTGTCCGCTATGATGGCATGCCGACAAAGAGATTTTATTGAATAAATTAAAATATATTTAAAGGGAATACCGTTAAGCTTGCACCGCGTCCCAACTGAATACCATTATAGCTTCGTTGACGGATTCGGAACATTTTTGTACGTTTCTATGTAGCAAAGAATTCTTGTGCTTTGAATTAAGATTCTTGTGCTTTGGACAGTTTCATTCTTCATTAAAAATTTGTCAATACTATTTTGATGCGGCTGTCAAACTGACCATTATGTATACTATCAACAATAACGCATGACACCATTTAAAGAAGCTAAATATAATGATGTTCATGAAGTCAAAATCAGTGATAAATATCATCTACCAACTGGTAAAGCTGAGAGAAGTGATAAAGATGAAAACGGCACAGGTAGACAAAAGAGAACAAGTACAACACAAACACAAGTATGAGTACTGTATACAGTACGAAGATTAAATATAAGAAGTTAGGCTTCAATCCATTAGCGATCCAATACAGCGTATTATATGATTTTATCCATTTGGAAATTATAGAAGCCTAAGTAGGTATAGGGAATAAAAACAAACCATAAACAACATCTTCTTGTACTTAATAATAGAGGTATAAATACCGTTTTATCGTATTGTCCACTTGTATAAAACAGCAATTTCATACTTAAACCTCTAATGTTATATGAAAGTATAAGTAATCTCATTATGTTCCCCTAATATATAATAATAGCTGCACTTGACACACGTAAAAGTAAAACAGTGGATTTTTTTTAAATTTTATAATATTATACTCGTACATAAATACATAAAATATTAGTAGGCGTTAAGATTAAACTAGACAAGAATATATATTTAAGGCTTTCTGTTTTGAGTTATTTGAAAATATGCATCCGCCAATCCAAACTTACTTACTGTTGTTGTGATGTTGAGTACCTAATGTCTTATTTGAGGAGATCCAGACTCCATTAATAAATGTACAAAGCTAAGGTCACGTAATAATGTTCATATTGTTATTATGACGATAATAATTCTTTGTTTTATAAAAGTTAAGTAAAAAAATTAATATTACAAAATATATTATATTGTATTTTATTTGTAACCTATCTACTCATATAACCGCAATGTTGATGTGGAGCGAATATTAAACATTTAAATTTTAAAGTTTTAGTTCAAAGACGACCTTAGAAATTGAACTTTGGTCTGGAATGGAACAGGCGAAAAAGCTATTCTGGAAATAGCGAATATTTTGGGAAATTTGTCGACTACGTAGGTTGGCGACAGAACGTGACCATAATACAAAGAATTGACATGCTTCGTCACTTCGGCTTAAAAACTTGCAGCATGATTACCCCCGAGTTTGGGATTATAATTTTTAGCTTTTATATTCAGTTTTATATTAGGTTTTGTATTCAGTTGACAAGTTCAAAAATTCAAAATAATTTATTCATATAATTATCACTGATACACTTATGCACGTCATTTTTTGGCTTTTCGGAAAGGTGCCTTGTCGTGGAGGAGAAGAAAAGCCTAAAGAAACTCCTCGGCACATCTTTTAAAATAATGAAAAATTACATAATATGGTCTTACCTACGCGGAACTGGATGCGGCACTAATTTCCAGGATTTATTAAAACTAAATTTACTTTTTTTAATGTTCATTTTCAGATGTCTAATAAACTATTTTAAATTTAAAACGTTTGTAGGTAGCATATTTTCACAGAATGACGTCAAATTTTTCGAATTATCTTTTTGATCGCAGGGTAGCAACATTAATTTGAAGTTCATATAAATAAGCTTTTAACAATTCATTCTTTTATAATTTATTTAGTCATAAATCATAGTTATTAAATCTAATTACGATCGTTTCGATTGTTTATCCCCACTCATTTAATAATATTTTACAATAGTTTTACACCATAAAAATTTAACCTAACTCGTGTATCCTGTTTATATTTCTCTTCAAAACAGAGCGATTTTTCATTTTTAAACTGGAAACAGGTGGATGTACAAGAATTTTAAAGCACAAATATTTTTTTTAATATAAAAATGGGCAAGTATTTTTAAAAACACACCTGTGAGGTATTTTGTTTTGCATCATTCATCTGCACAACCGACAAGATAATTTTAATTTATCGTACATTTTATTACCTATCTAGTTAGAAAAAAGTTCCATTGAAGCATTGCCTTTTTTGAAATCCTCTTCTCCTCATCTTTGTGAGAAGTATTAAAGCAACAACAAATTCTTTAGAAAGGAATATTAAACTTAAATATTTTAGGTAGGTGAATAAAAACAACATTTTGTAGAATATCTAAACAGAACTCCAAAAATTAAGTGGGTACTTATGCTAAGTATAGTTCTCGAGAGAGCCGGTCTTAACTTCAAATACAAAGCATTATAAATCTATTAAAAATGTATAATACTTACCCACTCTCAATTTTATTAATAATTTGTACTAAGTATCAAAAACGTGTAAAAGTATCAAAATCTTGTAAAGGATTGTTTGTTCAGGTTATCTCGTGTATTTTAGTAAAAGAACGAAAATATTCATTCAGAGAAAAATTGTTCACAAAGCATTTTGGCCTCTTAAACATCCACATAGTGAAATTCGCCTCGTAGCATTAAAATTGTACGTCTCTTTGGAGTGATAACAAATGACATAATATACGAATAACAAATTGCTTTTAATATTTTGTGTGTTCACTATTCACCTGTGTTAAATAATTTCCCTAGATTTAAAAAAAGAAACTATTTCTTGCTCAAGATAAAATGAATACCATCACGGGTAGATAATTTTGAAGTCCTTCATTATGCATGGTCATACTGGTCATACACGCATTTTTTAATTTGCTATTTAAATTCGTTAGCTTCTGTATAATTAATACTTTGAAAGACTATGGTAACAATTATATCCATCGTCGCCTTTTGTTTAGCTGTTCCGTATGAAACAAGCAGGTAAAGCAGATGTTAATTTTATTCATATTAAAGAAGTGGCTTATACGGAGTACTTTTCGTATTTGCTTTAGAACACGCAATGTAAAATCAGTGGATCTGATCAATTAGAATAAATAAATATGTATAAAATTTAGTTTTTAGGGTTCCGTAGCCAGATGGCAAAAAACGGAACCCTTATAGATTCGTTATGTCTGTCTGTCTGTCTGTCCGTATGTCACAGCCACTTTTTTCCGAAACTATAAGAACTATACTGTTGAAACTTGGTAAAGTAGATGTATTCTGTGAACTGCATTAAGATTCTCACACAAAAATAGAAAAAAACAATAAATTTTGTGGATTCCCTATACTTAGAACTGAAACTCAATTTTTTGGTTCTTGATATTTTATTTCAGAGATTTCATCTCGAAAACGAAATTCATCAACAAGCAAGTAATCTAGGATGACTGTAGAGTCTGACAGTTGACTCTGCATGATGGTGAGCATCTCATATGCATATGTAGACAAAAAAACGTCAAATTATTTGCCAACTTGCTTCTAAGAAAATAAACGCGTGATTATAAAATTCATGGACAAACTACATTCCCATCTAAAAAATTTAGTTGGTGTTTAACGTTAAATACGTAGTTTAATTAAAAATTTCACAGTAAGAACAGTTTTAGTTTCACAAAGAGTTTCACCCCACGCATGCTTAATATATTTTATAAGAAATTTAAACAAATAATCTAGCGTACCATTTCACTTCCTGCCAAGAAACTCTGTATCTAGAGTAGAATATCTGCATACTGTCAGAATCTAGAGAGAAAACAAATTTGCTACTTCGTACAGTACAGTACTTGTTTCTTGATAAAGAGCATTTTACATAGAAAATACAATGTCTGAAAGACTGATATAAAATATGTAATATTCAAATTAATATTATAAATGTGAAAGTTTGTGAAGATGTTTTAGATGATGGAGTCCTTCCATCTGTTTGGAATGGAAATAGCCTATAACCTGGATTAACATATAGGCTACTTTTTATCCCGCAAAAGTTCAGGGTTAGAGACTAGGGAGTAGAATAAATGAGGAAAGCAACAGGGGGCTTGGTCGGCAGTTGGATGGGCGACCATTTGCCATTAATGGCAAAAAAATATCAAGCGCTTCCGTGCTTCCGTGGGCACGTAAAATTATTAGTTTGGGTATCGTTAGATATAGCCCCTAAGCCGTGCTGAAGTCTTTTGCGTGGCATGTAAACTTGACGCCTGGGTTTACCACTAATCCTTTTACAATCTGCACTTGAACAGCGCGGTGGAGTACCCTCTAAGCCTCCTCAAGAGAAGATATGATTGCTCGATTAAATAGTGGATCATTAATAAATAGGTTGAACCTATATTTTGAAAATTCAAATACATCGATTTTTGATTAAGTACTTATATTTCTGGTCACTATCGACTAGTTTAGATTGGCATTAACATAATCGTCATCATTCAAAACCTTAATTTTCCTCCTGAAGGACAGACCCGTCTTAAGCCTAAAGTGCTGATTGAAAGAATTTACATACCTTTTAGGATTTTATGGACACTCCTCACGTACCTGAAATACCTGAGGAAAGTTGCATAGGCTAGACGAGCCCCTACAGATGTTCTAACGCGAATGCCCAGATTTGCGCGGGGTACGTGTACGGTATATTCCGACTGATTTGCGAGTGTATCGCTACTTTCCCGCTAATAAAAGCCGTATGCGATGTCCCATAGGTGCACCACTTTCCACGGAATATTGCGTTTATCGAAATCAAGAAATTTTGATTGTTCGAATACGTACACGACTTTGAAAATTAGAGCTTTCCTCGAACCCAAGACTCTGTGAGAAAAACCAATATTCAATCCACAGGGCTATAATTTCATCATTAAATACTTTACAGTTATTACTGTAAGTGATAATATATTTATACCGTAATAAGTTCATTACTAAGTTAACTTATAGAAAAGCGAAAGCCTTCGGGTATTTGAAACGAACTTCAAACGGTAAACTTAGCCCGATGTTTGTAGGTAACTTGCTTTTACATCTTAACAATCGAGTATTGGAAACTTTGACAACAAGTTAAACAAAAATAATTGTTGGGTTTATTATCTTAAAAAATAAATATTGTATATATACAGAAATATGTATATGTAGCAGAAGGAGGTATTCTATGGTATTGGTTTTGAAATGATATTCCTTTTACTTTGCACCATGATATATTTCCAGTTCTCCTAACATTCACATCAATATTCCAAAGTACCTACTTCAACACTACGTGATCAATAATAATCTGTTCTACATTTTTGACAATTCCCTAATCTAAATATGACATGACATTTTTTTTATGCCAGCCTCTGCATCAGACAAGCGCTGTAGAATAAAGAGGTCCGTCCCTGGACCTTCACTGGAGATTCATGGCCTCACCGATATATATGTTAAAAATATAGTTAAAAACACGTAAATAACTTGTCTTATATTGTTGAAACTACAATAGTTAATACCATTTATTTTCCTTACAAAAATAAATTTATTTTTTAATACAGCTAAGTCAAAGGACAGAGTTCTTCATATTATGTAATTTTTTTATTCATAATATTTTCTTCTTTCAAAATTGAACGAATCCATTGAAGATTGAAGCCACGTGGCGCCAATGAATTGGGACATAAATGGTGTTCGCGGTGTCGGTTCTATACGCTAGTCGGTTCTATACTTCAATTATTTTAAATGGTTTTATTTAGCTTGCCCTATTTGTTTGGGTCAAATCTTGCAAGCTGAATTAGAACTACTTCCTTTTACCTTAGGAAGTTGAAATTTTGCATATTGATATGGTTCCGATGACAATACATTTTTATGATAAACATGACCTGATAAAACTTTTAGGGTTGGCTCCAGACGAAAGAACTCCTTAAAGATTCACAGCACAGTCACAATTTTTTTGTTTAGTTCTTACAACGACACTATAAAACCATTTAATTAGTTTTTAAACTATTAACTTGGTTCTAGATTGCAGTGCCTTCTGTCCGAAACACAACACGGCTGTAAACACTGATATGTCTTTGTGTCGACAAAAATTACCATAATTCATATAGGTATAACATTCGTCTACAGACAGCTCCACAAGAACGCAGCGATTACGGCAGCCGGAGAGATTAATTTCCATTCTCAACCAAAACAGATCGTGAGGCTATTTCGTCGGCGTCACTCCAATTTCCTGCTTAAGCGTTGCTATCGACTATTCGGTACACTGCTCACCATTTTCCTCATGTTTTTGCTGCTTACGGACTTCCTGATTTTTCGTTTTTCCACACGATTGAGGCGTGAATAGAAAAAGCAGCGATTTTACACAACGTATCTGGATTCCAATTTGATTTGTACGAGAAAATATTGGTGCAATGTTTTGCCGTCGCTTGTAAATGCGATTCATTATAAGAGAAATGGGATATTTTAGTTTTGCATACATCACGCCTCGTATATAATTCAAGTTACTTCAGATAATATGGTACAGTCGGCCGCTAAAGTAGCTTAACAGAATCAAAAGTGCAAAACAACTGAACACATAACGAACCATAAGTCTTTGTCGTGACACGGACGCAAATTAAACTTAACTTACAGACGTTCATAATAAGCATAACATAACTGTTTCATAAGTTGCTAAACGCTTTCATTCCAAAAGTCGCTGAACATCATCAATGTCAAAAGTAGATTAACAAACTATATTTAATGTTACTGCGGAAAAAAAAAGTAGTAAAAGTAGGTAGCTGTTTTAGGTTTTACCCTCAGTTTATGAATATTCTGATTGTTATTATGATGTTCTCAGGTACTTTAGACCAAATTATATTATCGTTAAATTACTTTTTCAACACCCTTGCTCATAAATTGGTTTTTATCACATGGCTTTTACACCATAAACCATGGTATTAATGTACTATACAGTAAAGACATTAACACGCAGTAACATTGAATATAGTTTGTGAATCTACTTTTGACATTGATGATGTTCAGCGACTTTTGGAATGAAAACGTTTAGCAACTTATGAAACAGTTGTGTTATTTTAACTCTGAGAGTATATATGTGTGATCTTCTGGGTGTGACGTTATGATGAAATAAGTCTTCGGTTTGTAGATTATTTTATTAGCGAGATGACACGTTACATATAGTTACAATAGTTATGTATAACATTAGAATAAGACTGAATCGATTGAGCGCTAGAGCCGAACTCTTTACATATTTGGGAAGGTGCCGCAAATATATAGAATTTGAATAACAAAGATTATACAAGTAGGCACATCACTTCCCCCTCATTGAAAAAAAAATTAAGTAAATATAAAAATTATATGTAAAAAAATTGTAAATGAAAATTACATAAGTTCAAAAATATTAAGTGTACAAGCAATAAAAGTAAAGAATGTAAAATATAAAAACATCATAAAATAAAAAACTAATTAAATTATAAAATACACGAGCACTTCACTTGTTGCACTTATTTTACACTCGTAAATCGAACAGTAGGTTTGACGAGTCGCCCGGATCGTGTTCTAATTTCTTTATTATTGTAATGCTTGCCAAATGAGTCAGAATTTTGTTGGAAATTTGTTATGTTTTCTCGGGCCTTATGTATCTGAGGGGATTGTCTTTCAACGTTGCTCTGTACTCCAAATGCTGGTTTTAACCGATCTATTGAGATAGTTTTAATGTTGTCATTAACGTTAATTTTAAAATATTTCTCGCTTCTCTCTACCACTCGGTAGGGTCCCGAATATGGAGGTGTCAGCGGTTTCTGAGTATGGTCACAGCGAATAAATACATGAGTGCATGTTTGTAGGTCAGGATGAATAAAGATTTTATTCTCTCTCAGCGGTTTCTTGGGAACTGATGATAAATTACGTAAATGGTTTCTTAAGTTACGTAGGAAATTCTCATCTTCGTTAGGCGATTTCGGCGTTAAGGGCTCGAAAAAATCGCCAGGTAGCTTTATAGGAATTCCATAAACTAGTTCAGCTGCTGATATTTCTGTGTCGTCCCGTAAGCTTGCTCTCAGGCCGAGTAAGACTGTAGGTAACTCATATACCCAGTGTTCCGTATTTCCTCGTGAAATCAAAGCTGATTTGAGAGTTCTGTGCCATCTTTCAATTTTACCATTGGCCTGTGGATGGTATGCCGTTGTGTGTATTTTAGTGATTCCCAAACGTTTCGTTAAGTTAGTAAATAAGTGAGATTCGAATTGGCGGCCTTGACCTGTTGTTATTCTTGAAGGGCATCCAAATCTTGTAATCCAAGAGGAATAAACGGTTTCTGATACGCTGTCAGCGGTGATGTCTTTAAGAGGCATTGCCTCTGGCCACCCAGTGCTTCGGTCAATCATTGTTAGTATGTATCTGTATCCTTGACAGTACGTTAAAGGTCCAACAATGTCAATATGGAGGTGTTGAAATCGATCGCTATTCGCAAATGATCCAAGTGGAGAAACTGTATGACGTTGAATCTTTGATTGTTGACATTCTTGGCATGATTTTGTCCAGGTGTTCACGTCTTTGTTCATAGACTTCCAAAAATATCTATTAGCGATCATCTTTCTAGTGCATCGCGTGCCCGGGTGACTAATTTCATGAATGGCTTTAAAGGCTGTTACACGAAACTGTTTCGGTAGATATGGACGGGCTGTTTGTTTTGAAATCTCGCAATATATGGGTTGATTGCAATTAGGATAGATAAATGATTTGAATTGGAGATGTTTTGATTGCCTCAATAAACGTAATTCGTCATCATTCTGTTGTGCTTTTGAAATCTCGTTATAGTCAAGTGGAGATGGCATATCTATTTCTTCAATTCTCGATAAGGAATCGGCTACCACGTTATGTGATCCTTGAATGTGTTTGATCTCAGAACAAAACTGACTAATGAAATCTAGGTGTCGTAACCGTCTAGGGTTGTGACTGTTGCTTGCAGCTGTTTTGTGTAGGGCGTACACAAGCGGTTTGTGATCTGTGTATACGGTTACTTGCTGGCCTTCGATCATATGACGGAAGTGTTTCATTGCCATGTAGATAGCCAGGAGCTCACGGTCGTAAGCAGTATAGCGTTTCTGCGCTTCACTCAGTTTGCAGGAGAAAAAACTTAACGGTTGCCATGTCTGACCAACTCTTTGTTGTAGTACCGCACCGGCGCATGTGTTTGAGGCGTCAGTCATAATGGCCATAGGTGCTCCGGCAATGGGATGTAATAGTAATGCAGCGTTTTTCAGTCTATCTTTGCATTTCTCAAATGCGCTTTCAGCTTCCTCGGTCCATGTAATTTTCGTCTTATCTTTACGCTTGGTATTGTGCAGATAGGTATTCAATATTGATTGATACTCTGCAGCATGAGGTAAGTGGCTTCTGTAGAAATTAATCATTCCTATGAATCGTCTCAGTTGTTCTACAGTCTCCGGCTTGGGATATTCTGAAATGATTCGTACTCTGTCTTCTAGCGGTCTTATTCCTTCGCTGGAAACGTGATACCCCAAAAAATCAATCGCAGGTTTTCCCAGTTCACACTTCGCTAGATTGATAGTAACGCCATATTGATTGAGGCGTTTGAAAACTGTATCTAAATGTAGTCGGTGTTCAGCTTCTGAGTTAGATGCGATAAGGGTATCATCAACGTAATTAAATAAAAAATCTAAGCCTTGGAATACGACATGGTTCATGAAACGCTGAAAGGTCTGAGCTGCGTTCCGTAAGCCGAAGGTCATTCTTGAGAACTCAAATAAGCCAAAGGGGGTTGTTATCGCTGTCTTTTCTATGTCTTCGGGGGCCATTGGTATATTGTGATAAGCTCTCTGTAGGTCAATTCTAGAAAATATCTTCTTTCCCGCTGCGAGGTAAGTAAAATCATGAATGCGCGGAATGGGATATCTGTCGGGCTTAGTGATAGCGTTTAAGCTCCGGTAATCACCACATGGTCGAATTTCACCATTCTTCTTTGTTACCACGTGGAGAGGGCTTGACCAACAACTCTTGGAAGGACGGCAAATACCAATCTGTTGCATATATTCAAATTCCTTTTTAACTTTAGCGTATTTATCTGGAGGAAGGGGTCGAGCGCGAGCAAATACGGGTGAGCCAATAGTTTCGATGTGATGCATGACATTGTGTTTTGCAATATTCTTGAAGGATGTAGGCTTTGTGATGTCGGGATAGGCCGACAGTAGGTCATTGTATGGCCCAGTGACATCGATTGTTTTAATTGATGAGTCTTCATAATTTACTATAGAGCCAACAACGTTAAGACTTGTAACCTCATCGATGAGTTTGCGTCCATTGACGTCGACTAATAGCTTGTGATGGCTTAAGAAGTCGACACCAAGGATGGGTTGCTTCACATCCGCTAGTATAAAGGTCCAGGAGTACGGTCTTCGCAATTTAAGGTTTAGCACCAAGTTCTTAGTTCCGTAAGTTCTGATAGCGGTTCCGTTGGCTGCGTATAGTTTATAGTCTTCGCATTCGCTGTAGTTTGTGTAAGGTTTCCTTCTTGCGGGTAATACGGAGACGTTGGCACCGGTGTCCACCAAAAAACGTAGGCCACTGTTGAAGTCGGTCACGCAGAGGCGGTGGGAAGGCAAGATGGTGCAGATATCCGCCGTTGACTGCACCAGTTTTAGTTTTCCGACTGCGATGTTTTTTTCCACTTACACGGCTCTATACATTTCCAAGCTCTATGGCGAAAACGTTTATGATAGTAACATGATTCCGCGTCAGGTGATGCGCGCGAAATCATATATCTGTCTCGTGAGTCTCGTGACTTCGACCGCGTGCTGCTGCGTTGGCGAAAATTACTATAGTCTCGATGTCTAGGTCGCGATCTTTGTAGTTTTGCGATATCCAAGGTCAGTTTAGAAATCTGAGCTTGTAGTAACACTAAAAACTTATCTGAATCCGAAGTATTGCTGGTGACTTCGGCCAACTGGAGATGTCTCGTTGTCTCCATCATCTTGTCTTGTCTGGCGATGGTAAGTCGTGACGGCAGCAGACGATTGCGTTGACGAAAATTGCTTGAGCGGCAGAAGATCACGTCGGCAGGAGGATCACGTCGGCAGAAGATCACGTCGGCAGAAAATCACGTCGGGGTCACCACTTTAACTCTGAGAGTATATATGTGTGATCTTCTGGGTGTGACGTTATGATGAAATAAGTCTTCGGTTTGTAGATTATTTTATTAGCGAGATGACACGTTACATATAGTTACAATAGTTATGTATAACATTAGAATAAGACTGAATCGATTGAGCGCTAGAGCCGAACTCTTTACATATTTGGGAAGGTGCCGCAAATATATAGAATTTGAATAACAAAGATTATACAAGTAGGCACATTATGCTTATTATGAACGTCTGTAAGTTAAGTTTAATTTGCGTCCGTGTCACGACAAAGACTTATGGTTCGTTGGGTGTTCAGTTGTTTTGCACTTTTGATTCTGTTAAGCTACTTTAGCGGCCGACTGTAACAGAATGTGAATCTCCTATCTTGATAATTTTAAGCAATCATTGTACTTTATTTGTTACTAAAATTGACATTGCAACTCCGTTCATACTTTCCAATATGATAAAAAAATTAATTATGTATTAAAAATTAGCAAAATAATTATTGGTTAGGTGTGAAATGTCAATTTAGTTAGTATGATTAAGGTACACGTACAAATGTATATGGTAAAAGGACTGAAACAAAATAAATGTATTGTTGGATTGTTATATGTGGTTACTTTACTATAATAGTTATTGTTAGTTACTTAATAAACTTTCCTAAAGTCCCTAAACCACACTACCATGAATGAAACGAGTGAAAGCTTTTAAGCCACCTTAGGCTTCCCGGATTAACGACTACAAATCAAACAACCATGCAAGCATTACACCATTCACAAAATTTTCTCAATGAATATGACCGACTTCTATTTCTCTATTCAACTTTTAACGTCGCCAGACTTCTATTGACTTTTTCAATCATATATTGATTGATCAACTTCTGAACTATGAGTTATTATGTCATCCAAACTATAACTTCAATAGGAAGATTTTATAACCCTTGTTAACACATACACACCCTTGTTATAACACATGCATGTGGCTTGTAATATAAATCAGACGCTGTGAAAAAATATAAATAAAATTGAATCGGATAAGCCACCACTTTGAATCGGATACGAAATTAATGGATTCTCTATTTTGATTCCGTATAACTGTTTCCAGTACTAAAAGAGGTACATGTTGTTCGTTTTTGATCCAGCCAATATTTTTTGTGGCACCATCGAGCGTACACTGTGTGAATCGGAAACAAATCAAAAATGCATTGGCCATCCAAGCGCGAGATAAAATTCTCACATTACTAATTGAATACGTATATTGAATATTACTTTTTTAGAATCTTACATTCTCCTTCTTTTTATTTATTTATTTATTTAAAGTTCTTTGAACCATACAAAATGTATTAGGACAAAATGTATTATTTCTATCTTAAAATCTTATCAAATTGTCTGTTCATTGACTGCTGAGTTAGTGCACGTTCTCGCTACATTGATGGAGAATTTCTGCTACTTTAACATTCAAAGTTAATTCAAGCTCCTTTACTTCCAAAGGTCTTCGTTCCAGATCTTGATCATGGGCAGATTCTCTGTCCGTAACTCTGCTCATAACTCATAACTTTAACAATTCACGTCCAGTACCTACTGATGCAATTTTTGTTTATATTCTTACATCAACAACTTCTAATCTGTTATCGTTTATTCAGCATATTAAAAGACATAAATTCAACAAACTTAACTGTTTTTGAATAGTACAACTTAACAAAATATTTATGTTAACAATAAAAACAGTTTTAAACACTTTCACACCTAAAGGCTTTCCTAAATGCTACCAGCGTCATGGGCATTGTTTACACAGTAAATATTTATCTTTTATATAAAGGCCGGCCTTGGGTCGATTATACAACCCCAAGATGAGCTACGAGGTCAAATGAATATGGGGCTTAAAATGTGTGAAAATTATTTTAATAAATTCTTTCAGTTCCTCTAAACGATATTTTGCACATCGTGGTGTCGGAAATTTCTAATCTGTGTAATAAAAATATATTTGGACACGGAAAGGATCAATTACTCTCCAGGTTTCACATTTGGTTAGGAAGTTATTTCTTCGATACTTAGTAATATTTATTCAAACTTACGAATATTCGACGACTGGAATGAATAAGAGGTCGGACGAGTCCTCGTTGGTGACTAACTCAAGCATCTAAGGTTCCCATGCCATTTACAGGCATCTAACATGGCGTAACGATTGCTACTTAGGTCTGTGCTTACAACCGGAAGTCTTACAACCGGAGCCAACGTGACGGCTTGACATGACCCGTGAAATATTGAAGCGATTGAAAAATTTTCACTACTAACAGTCACTTATCAAAAAGACAGAGACAGAGTTGAGTTGGTATCAGTCGATCATTAGAGCGCCGTAAAGTTAGTTAAAATACAAACAAGAGTAGTTATTCTTTGAAAAGACCTGTCTAATTTGGCAATTGTCGCCCTCGAGGCAATGGTGATTCGTTAATCATGAAATATAAGTTTGTCGCGTTGTCGCTCCGGGATTATCCATTCCGTTAATTGAAGCGTCAGGGCACACGCAAAGAGCCGATTACAGCTGTCTCATAGTGCCGGATTGAGTGAGACCGATCACGAATTGAAATGATTAAATGTCGTTTTCGTGACCTTTTTGTTGTGTTTGGATAATAATATTGGATTTGTATACTTTGTATATTTATTTCTTTTTATTTTATTTTACGTAAGGCGTGCGACAGACTTGTTCGATTCGATAAAACCGGACGGAAAAATCGAATATGTCTTGATGTACTCGTATAATACTTTCGACAGATTATAAATCAGCTAGACCGAAGTCCCCTAGCTAGAGTAAGCCGAATTGTTCCCAGCCGACTTAAATGTGCTGGACGGCATGGGTTCAAATAATTTCATTCAATTCAGCAATGCTCTTCGACAAATATTGTCGCGTCGAATATGCAGTACCGAGCAACAGTGTAACAGGTATAAAATGCTGTGTTTCTGCGAATAGTACCTCTAAATTGTAGGTTTTTATGTGTGATCATGTTTAACGCAACCGTTAATTAGTTAATTTGGAGTTGTATGCTGATTGTCTCGTGTTTTTAATTGTTATTATTTGTTTGTATGCTATGTCATTACTTATCCTGTACGGGATGATGTGGTCGCTCAGTGACAAATTCCCTTTTAAAAAAATTAAAAAACAAAAAAAAACTTATCCTAGCTACGACTGTGTGAAAGTTTCTTTATAAGAAAACTTTGGGCCTATTTTTCGTTCGCTAATTTTTTTTACGAATTGGGTTTTAATTTGGTTTATACAGTAAGATAAAGATTTTTGCGAGATCTTTTATTATATTTTTAAAGAAAAAGGCGGAACATTGACTCTAGGGAAACATAAGCACAATAAAATGAGTAGAAGAATAACTTAATAAAGTCCTTTTTTTCAAACTTTTTCGTATTTAAACAGTGGCTACTTCAGTTTATCTATAGGTTACAGAATTGACTGAGAACCTGTTTTCGATTCGTTTCGAGAAACTTGATTGTACTTAATTAGCCAGTGTTGTGTAGCCATTTAAATGTTGATAGACATAAAATTATAATTATGCCATAAAGCAAGTTGCTTTGAAATGGATTCATGGATGAGGATGGGAAATAATCTAAAAAATCTTTTAAAATTATTATATATTTCTACCTAAGTGCAGAGTTATCAATTTTGTTGTTTTATCATTAAAGTGTATCCTTCTAATTAAACAATTAGAAAGGCACAATTATTGATCATTTTTGATATTACTAAAATTTACAAATCCTATTTGAACAACAATTTTGATAATCGTTTGGTTGATTTTATATCACACAAATCAACCAATTTGCTTAATGATTATATTAAATGGAACCACATTTTAATATGATAGCAAATTTATTCCTAATTATATTACTTACTTCCAGTTATCGATAGCTCGGGGACTGAATAAAACCAAATAACACAAACGTAAATAGTGGGCCTATTATGAAATCTTAATTCCAGCCATGTTCCAGTGTAAACGTCAAATTCGTGTCACCGGAGCGGTCACGTGACATTTTTTAGCCAATCATACGTCGTTTGCTTGAAACATGGATGTTTTTTTTTAAAGTTCATAATAGGCCTTCATAACGTTTTTAAAAAATAAATTCATACTTGCTCCTACATCGCTGTAGGTGTTATAACAAATGTTTTTCCCGGTCGGTATAGTGTCATCAGTTGAAGTAAAAACTAAGAGTGGTACTTGTGAACGACCAGCTGTTGTACGGTTCTGTCCGCTGCTAATTGAATAGTTTTTAAAAACCGCTACATTGGCCATGTAAGTATTTTGTAGGGATAATATTCGAAAAAATAAAATACTTCTTAATTGATTTGTGAAAATGTTAAACACGTTGCAGACAATGTGTATCTTAAAACGTTTTTCCGTAATATAGTAATAATAATAATAATTTTTTTCATGATTCGGGTACTTTTTAAGCGGTAGTAGTAGCGAAAAATAATTTCAGCAATTCCGTTATTTTGAGGACACTTTCGGACTAGTGTCTCGTTTTATTGTTTAATAATATTAACCCCCATATTTAGAAAAAATACTCACGTGAGCAACGCAATGCAAACGCTATTTTTCAGTGCGTTCGTTATATCAAGCTTTCCATTTTACAGTCTGAGCGAACGCACAGCAACTCTATACAGCTCATTGGTCTATATGCAGCAAACTTCACTCTAGTTATCCTCAGCAGCTTTACCTATGCATAGATTTTGACAACTTTGTAAGTTTATAAAATATTTAAACGACCTACGCCGCTATTCATCGGCCCTGTGAATTCCCATGTTGGTGTTTGCGAATACCAGGGTAAATAAATGAATAAAAAGCCATTCACTAATCAAATTATAACACTAATTTAATTGACACAAAAATGTGACATGTCAATTGAAAAGAAAAATTTATATTTATTAGAATTGAACGAATGTTATGTTCAGTGGTTCAATAGTGGTTTTTCCACTCTTTTTCTTCGCTTAGAATTCCAGGAATTATAAATGGGTATAACACTTGGACACGTCGTTAGCGTCCTATAAGAAGTAATGGCATGCCGTGTTGTAGCATCGTATTTCATTGTAGCGTCATTAGTGCCAGCGATGTTGTGCTACGACATATCGCCGATAGTCGTACGATCGCAGATGTTTAACGGTAGCGTCGAAGAACATTGTTTGTGTGTTTAACGCACTAAAAGTAAATAAAATTAGTTCCGACGATATCAAGACAGAGGATAGCTAAAGGAACTGGTATTGATTTTAGGCAAGATATCTGTCCCATTGTCAGCCCAGGTCTCCTTGTCCTAGAATTAAGGTGGCTTCCCACGGTGGGTGATAGGTATAACTAACGAAGACCAGTCCATACTGACGATCCTTGGGAAGAGTCACGTCAAGTACTTCGTCCATCCGTTCAAAGGTGCGTTACATGGGGCGAGTCATGTCAAAACTTTTTTTATTTTCATAGCACGTGCGAGCCATTACGGATTAAAGTAAGAAAAAAAATTGTAGGTTTGTTAAATAAATAATCCGATTATTATTTTTTGTAAGTCGTTCGGGGTTCGAGGCGTTTCCATGACTGAGTTTCCCATTTCACCCCAGTTCAGATCGTACTAGACGATGCGTAACCATGTCAATCAAAGACGATTGACACATACCGTGCCAGTTGGTGTATAAAGTTTTACTTATATGGTTGCGAACTGTGAGAACAGATGGCGGCTTCGACTCGATGAATCGCAAAGTTGGAACTGGCAATGAAATCGGATTACTGCTTAGTCCGCGGCAAAGGAGCGCTAACGAGGGAGAATACTATTACTAAACGTCAATAATGTCTTCAGATGTAAATCAGATTTATCGTCTACCTTATTGGTCGACAATTGATCTAATTCAAATTGAATATTACCGGTATATTTTAAGCGTTATTCTATAGGAATGCCAGCATCTTTAAATTAAAAAAATAGTTATAATGTATCTCTATTATTCGTGAGTGTAGCGAATGTAGTATGTTGTATTTCGTAAAAGTATAATAACTGTACAGAACTTCTGGATATATAAATCTACGTATAAATACGTTGTTGTACCTACACGCAAATGTGTGACATGTGAAAAATAGGTACGTTCGAACCAAATCCAATTCACATCCAAAGACGCTCTTGACGTCCGTAATGGCATTCTCGCTCGTTAGTGCTCCCTTGCCGCGAACTATGCAGTAATCCGATTTCATTGCCAGTTCCGACAAATTTGCGGTCCGGTGAGCTGAAGGCCACATGCCGTGCCCACATCCTTAAAGTACGGAATGGTAATATTATTAGACCCGAGAAATATTACTTGATATTTACTTCCTCATTTCCTTCATATAGCGTTGTGTAACGTGTCGTATACAAACATCCACAACAGAAGTGTTATGGTATATAATAGGCCAATTTCAGATGCACTTACAAATTCAGCGTTGATTGGTGATTTCTATTTTCCTTACAAATCTTCTGTATTATAAAGTGTTTGATTGATGTATCAACGCACAGGCCAAACCCTTAGCGCTTGAAACTTAAAATTTCACACACGTATCTTATGACGTAGGCATCCACTAAGGAAGGACTTTTCAAAGTTCAACCCCCAAGGGGGTGAAATAGGGGATAAATATGATAAGCATAATTTCCGCGTGCAAAGCTGTGGGCAACAGTTATTCAACAATATAAATGCTTTGAATGGTCTCTCGATTGAAATGCTGAAGGTTCGAATTGTATTATAATAGTATTTATTTCGTTCGTGGATCATTTTACTTATCTCTAACGATAAAGAAGGGATGGCATTATCCACCTTCAAAACTAGGTGGATGTGGAAAGAACTATTTACAGGTGTCAAAGCAACATAAAAAAGTAATGTTCTAAACAACTGCCTACTGTGTCATAAAATAACAATTGAACTTATGATTACATTTTAAAACAAAACATATGACAAAAAATATGATCTTATTAAGACCTGTCCAGCAGTAAGGCAGTTATTGATGAAAATAGTAATCTGCACACTGTTAAAGCTACTCTTTATTCAATCCATGATCTCAATTTACATTACTTTTAAGCATACCTACGTATGTGACTTTTTACACATTTAAAAACTGAATCTTTCTGTTTTTAAAAGTATAAACCACATACGTTGTTAAACTTTTATTACTAACTATAACGTTATGTTATAGTAAAGATCAATTAGCGAGTGAATAAT
Source organism: Thymelicus lineola (assembly GCA_963932265.1). Taxonomy (NCBI): domain Eukaryota; kingdom Metazoa; phylum Arthropoda; class Insecta; order Lepidoptera; family Hesperiidae; genus Thymelicus; species Thymelicus lineola. The sequence goes on along the minus strand of OZ010684.1, from coordinate 10,407,288 downwards.
TATATAGGTATACTTACTTCCTATGATAATAACGAACTGAGAAAAAACCACTTCATATCAGAATTTATTATTGAGGTTTAATGGTAGCATTCTTGTCCTTTATTCTCGCTCGTTAGCATCTCTTGCCGCAAACTATGTCGTAAATCGATTTCATTTCTAGATCCAAATGTTCTGTTAAGTTTGCGGTTTAGCGAACCTATGTGCTCGTATCCTAGACACGTCGATGACTAGAGCCTTTTTTATCTGTTTTCGAGACAACAGGCACAACCGAACTTTAGTTTTAACGACGAAGTACAAATAACAACAATACGTGGTAAATATGTTACGTTCAATCTCATAAATCTGTTCCAATTTACTACAATACAATGCTTTTAAGGTTTTTAAGGATTAAATATACCTAAATACACAGGTAAAGGCACTAAAAATATTTATCGCTACAGAAACAAAATTATTACAACCGTCCAACTCTGAAAACAATAACTCCAAATTCTTGGTAAAATTTTTCTTTCCAGTAACTTACAACTCTACCGTCAAAAGCGATTGTAGCAACTGTAGGCGTGCCTGGAATGAACGCGATTTCATAGAGCACATACATCCCACGGTGAAGGCAAATTGCTTATGTAGGCATCTATTGGTTGGTGACTTACAACTTTATGACTTTGTTCACTGTCGTAATAATTAATTATAAAAAATCGACTGCAGCAAACTCAACCACGTTACTGCAGTTTAAATTGATGGAAAAATAGCGCCGCGAATGTATCTACTCAAACCGAGTATTGAAAGGCTTTTGACATAGGCGCCAACTGGAACTGGGTTTAACTGGAACTAGTACTAGGAATTGGGATTTCACGATGTAGGATCGCGATTTCACGAATGTAAATATTACCACCACCTAGAACCTCTGATAACTAGCAGTAACTACAATCAGTTCTGAGTGATGGTGATAGAAGCTATCTTATAAGCACAATATCGAATTTAATTACCCTTCATAGTTTTCTCATTCATTACTTTTTAATTCCTATTATTACATTCATAATACCTATAAATCGAGCAGCTCAGCTGCAATAGTCGGCAAGTAATATTGCATACATCAAAGGGTTATTATCACCGGAACCCAACAATCTGACGTAATTTATAAACGATTAATTATGTTAAGCATGTGCTAATGTGAGATAAATGGCAATATAAATACATCACGTTGATGTTCAATGTTCATATCATGAATGGTGAATATTACAATAATTTCGTTGGTGTATTATAGTCATCGGTGTTTATTCAGATAATAATTTCTAAGCGACAACTGTCTTTATGCAAGCAATTTAATCTGAGATTGGAATGAATTGTTTTGAATCGATTGTCGTTCAATCCACTGAATCAGACGACAACTCTAAAATCGTTGTTTTTACCCGACTGTGGCAGAAGGAGGGTTATGTTTTTCGAGTGTATGTACGTATGTATGTACCTATGTATGAATGTACAAATATACCTATATTTCTTTGGCACGCTCTGTAGCCTAAACTTCTATATCGATTTTAGCAATGAAATGACAACATTGCGATTTTTTTCGTCTAATAAAGAAGTCAATGGTAAGTAAAAAGTGTAAAATAAAAAAATATTAAAAAAACAAAAAACCCCACTGTGTAAAAAAAGAAAAAAAAATAAGCCCAGTAGTTTAGAATGTTGTTAAAATACTGAACGACTAAACCATAGAAGGATTAACAGTCGGGACCCATTTAAATTTTACAGAGCTGCATGGGAAAAAACAAACAAGATTTGATTGCTTGAAGAATGGGTCCCAACTGTTAATCCTTCTATGGTGTAGTTGTTCAGTATTACTCTTAACAACATTCTAAACTACTGGGCAATTTTTTCTTTTTTAATTTTTTTACGCAGTTGGGTTTTTTTGAATAATTTTATTATTGAATTACTTTCACGTACAGATATCGGTAAGTTACAATATTATTATGGTAGGTATGTATATCTATGTATTGTAAATTGTTTCTGGCTCCAGCTTAAAGTAACTTGCTTAGCCGAATCAGCCGTTTTTATCCCAGCTGAACCGGCTAAACTTTCAACAACCTATATAAACGTACATATACGAGTACTAGTAGCCGTTTTGCTTCGCTTCAGGAAACACGATCTTTGTTTAAACATTAACTAGTGAAACTAGTTTTTAACATTTTTAAATGTGTTTATGTTAACCCTGTACACCTGAACCTTCACTAAAAGGAAGTCACTAAACTTCACTAAAGGGTTCGTTTTAGGTTTTTAAAATATCGCGTTCAGACATTCTAAGGACATTCTAAGTTACAAGATGTTATTTAACTTCCAATGTTTGTAAATTTGATCGTTACTTGTTACTTTAGTTGGTTCAAATTTTGGAAAATGAACGACATCCTTTTATCATATGAGTTAAAATATTAAACCATATTAGTGCCTTAATTTTGATGACAAAGCATTGGTGATTAAATCTGATACTACTGCAGTATTTGCCTAACTCGATACTATACTCAATTTTGTAAACGAAGTCAAATATGACTGTAACCTCGTTTTCTACTATTTAAACCACTCGTCAACAGCACAGGCAATTCATACAAATAAAACACATTTAATTATGATATTTAACAGTCACATTTTTTATTAAGTTCACTATAAATACGTGGTTAGTATACGTATGTGGTATGTTAGTTTAGTGTGTATTTTTTCAAACTGAGATTCAAATTATCATATTCCGCTTCAAAGGGATAATTTTTGGTTAGAGCCAATGCCCCCCCCCCCCCTCCCCCTGCCTCCGCCAGGTAATGGTAGGCGTTGGAGATGAAAAAAATCGCTTAATTAGTATACATATTATGACGAATTTGAAAGGAAAACCATGTTAGCTTAAGAACAATAATTAATGGGTAATAGTCCATAAACTAGGTGAACTTTGGAACCCTACATTGCGCGTGGCCTGATACTCACTTGACTGGTTTTTCTTACAATTTATTTCTTTTACGCATAGGCACCTAATTTTATGATTATATTACGTACAAATTACACTAAAGCCACGCACTAAAATAAAGCAATACCCGAGAAGATTAGCACTAACCTCTTTCGACTTGGAAACCAAAGCACGCTCAAACTTCCCGAAGTTCGCTTACGTGTAAGAAATTTAATTATCACTCGCTTTAACAATATAGGACAACATAGATACCTTTCTTGCATGCTTGAGGGTAACATTCAGCAAATAGTAAATGGAAAAAAGGTTTAAAACAAATAATGTTTGTAGTCGAATCTTTACCATTTCGACGACGTTGGTTTTTCATAGTCCAAGTGTGACTATGCCCACGTAGCATTAGATGACTCATCTGCTCACTCGTCGGTTACCATAAAAATCATATTTTAATATTATAAATGTGAAAGAATGCGAAGTTGTTTGGATGTTTGTTCCTCAATAACGTCACAACTATTACAACCGATTTGGCTAAAATTTGGACTGGCGGTAGCATATACCCTAGATTAACACTTAAGCTACTTTTTATCCCGGAAAAGTTCAGGGATTCCGCAGAATTTGTAAAAAATGTATCTCTACTGCGCGCGAAACCGCGGGCAAATACTATAATAGTAAAGTAATAACTGGATTCAATTAGCGAAGACAAGATCTTATATTAATGCACAAGTACACCTCATTAATCATTATATCAGGTTTCGTGTAGTAATTAACGTGACCGGAGCAGGATCTAGTAAAACGTGTTTAATTCCGGTGTGTTCCGGCAAAGAGCATTGTTCCATTGGTCGGACCCGCTTTAATTAAGTCGGCGCTTACCACTATTTGGCAGTTCATGTAACATTACCAAATTAAGTACCCGTTGATTGATTTAAAGATTCCATAGATAGGAAAGGGAATAGTTTTTATAACCGTTGCTTTAACATAATATGTTAATTAAGTTGAGCAAAGCAATGTACACACTAGTGATTGTATATTATAAATAGTAACTATTTTAGAAATACTTTTTTTAATTATTTTCAGTTAATGCTTGACTACAATCCCACCTGATGGTAAGTGGCGATGTAGTCATGGATGGTAAAACACACTAATTTAGTAAAAGCCTATTCACTCTTGCCTTGAAGACACTTATGTTATTATTGAGCGGAAACACCGATGCGGGCAATTTATTCCAATCCTTCGCTGTACGCATAATAAACGATGAAGCAAAGCGCGTTCTCCGTACAGGGGGGATGTTAACGATGAAGGCATGGATCGTGTATCGGGACGTTTGGATGGTGGAAACAAACATTTAAAATTTTGTGTTTGTAATTTTAAAAACAAACATTTATAATTTTGTGTTTCTACTGTTGGCCGCTGAGGTATTCCCACGTTCAGGCATCAGTGCCTGCCCTGGCCGTAGTATCAGGTCACCATTATCGTAAAAATGCATCGTTATCGGAACTAAATCAATTTATGAAATTTCGTAGGATGAGAGGAAGTAGTTCCAATTCAGCTTGCAAGATATGACGCATACACATTACACGCTATTAACGAACAAAGCTAACTTAAATAAAAAAAGCTTGTAATAAACCAAATTCGAGCATTACCTAAGACAAATTTTTCTCATAAATATCTGCCCCGGTTAATAATCGAATGCAATACTTTTCGCAGCCCGCAGGGCATGCCCTACCAACTAACGTATAGGAGTTATTACTTCAATATAATTCAATTGACAATTGGAATGGATTTTCATAACGGTATATTATGTACGTACGTACACTATGTACCTGTATGAAATTAACCTAATATATTGCGTAATACATTTGGCTGTTTATTAACTTTACAACAATACGTTTACCAGTAAAGGATGCAGCTCGTTAGCCTATTGGTCAGGCTAATTAACTCAGCTTACAGCTCGCGTAACGAGGGAACTAGATTTACTGAGGCAGACAGCTTTGATTGTAATGCATGCAGTTCAGTTAATTAGCACACATTACATTACGACTCAAATATGGTCTGTATCGGTTTCTAATAATATTTATTTGCAATAGTCTTGATTTAAGGACAATAAGCGCATTCTCAATGGTGTATATGGTACGTAACTGTAAAGACTTTCCACATGGAAAACGTAGTGGACTATGGTACCAACTCATACAAGACGACGCGAACCCAGCAGAGGGAAATGCTATGGGTGCAACAGCTTAGAATATTTTTTACGTAAAAAGAGGTGAGTGTTAATGTCCCCATTTGATATAAGTTACACCTTATTCAACAGCATTACGTTACTACGCCAAGAAAGAACCGCGTGGCGTAATGGTTACCATGAGTCGTGAGTTCGATTCGTGGGTGCAAGTCAGAAGTTTGCATGATGCGTTGGAATTTCTATTCTCGGTCTGTCTGTTTTTTTTGCTCCAAGGTGGCGTTCGATGAAGAAACGGAGATGGGGGAATTATCTCAAAAAATTCCGTTCACACTCCCCGGAATGTGCCGTGTAGAAAACCGAGAGGCTTGCTACTCTGCGCCTGTGCACGAGGCTTTGCAGATAGGTCTCAACCAAATCTGGGTCACCAATGAGCCTCTTCGCACGCCTCTCCATCGAGTCCAAGGCCGAAAAGCGAGATTTGGCTGCGCCGGTCCAAATGTGAGAACACACGGCTGAACCTAAGCTTTGTACAAGTTTGAGAGTTGCCTCGGTGTGAAGTACCTCCGCCTCTTTGTAAAGACACCAAGTTTCCTTGCCTTAGCATTGGTATCAATGAACCTCCCAAAGTTGAGTTTCGAGGATATCTCTACTCGTGACAACTGAAGGCAGTCGGTATAATCCAAGGACACATACCTAAAAATATGAGCCAAGATGAGCGAGCTCTTCAAGTTCTCCTGCTGACCAGTTTCGGCGGAACCCGTACTGCCGGTCGCTAAGGAGATCATTATGTTCTAGGTATGCCTATTTAATGTACGCTCCTCTTCTGTCCTTGTTTTTGTGTGTTATCGGTGGCTCGCACAACACAGGAAATTATAGTGTTGGGCTGTGAGTGAGTAGTGTTATGATTACTTACTCTCAAGCTCGCATCCGGAACACCACTAGTCGTTTCGCAGTATCAAAACATGTATCGTAACAAAACTAGAAAAGCAATTAGATCATTGAGAATATGTTGGAGAACTCCTGAGAGTTATTCGCCTATGAGGTTTTTCACTACGTTATCCTACAACAATGCAAGTGAAAAACAAATTCTAACACTCGGGATGCACACGGATAATTTTATAACCCAATGTAATTAAAACAGATTAATTACAGTAGTAAGACAACCATAAATAAGTCTGATCTTTATCCTCTTTGGTTAAAGTCGCAAATCTTTGAATGTGAGATATCTTACCTGTAGCAACCTCAAACACAAGCTCCTTGACTGAAGTTAATCGCAGGTGCCTTGCCAACCGCGAGGCGAAGTTGTTAAGCCTTCCGCTTACACGAGCTCACATCCCTCAGCGCTGAGAGCTTAAACCGAAATAAGTTTAAATGCTCACATATCACTTTAAGTTAACCTCAATATGTCGGGTCACTGATAAAGTATTTAAGTCCGCTTTTTGTAGGGTATGAATATTGTTTTCGATAAAAATAAAATAGCAGTTTATCTGCTGATAGTTTAAGATCTGTAAAAATAAAGACGATAGAACCATTAAGTTTTATTGTTGAACAATAATGAAAATTTAGTGGTCACAGTTCGCATGTTTCGAAATAAATTTCTAGAAATATAGATTTTACCATACTTCTTTTAATATACTATTTATTTGCGTAATAATTTATTGTTCAATAATTAAGTTACAACGTAATTGACGTGTTCAGATGCTAAAAAATATTACATGTCTCTTAAAATTCTAGAGCTATACAAAGCCTTTCAAAGATATTAATAGATTGTTTACAGTTAATATCCTAACAAAATAATTTAAGTCGGTACCTAACTTGATTGTTTAGCATTTTCTTATATTAAAGGTTGTTGTTTGTGGAATTTCCCCAGGGAACAAAGCCGAACTTTCTGAATGAATCGGTTAGCGACAGCTAAACAAGTAATATTTTGAAGCTCATTGAAGCAGTTTTAAAACTATTGTTGAAGTTATTGTTATAACTAATTTTATGCTGTTTTTATTAAATATACAAAAACCTTGACCCTACTGAGCGCAGGTAGGACAGTAGTATACTCCGTCACGCTACTCCAGGGATTGGCATAATGCATTGGCACGTAATATTACTTCATAATTATATGCTATGTATTATATATGTATCATATTAATACGCACAATTTTTTCTATATTCGTTTTTATCTTTCTTGTACACCTCTAGCCCTTTTTCTTTTCTTCCGTTACAGTCCTTGTCTTCGACCTAAAGGTTGTCTGGAAAAGATTACTTTTAGCGATAAGACCACCTTTTGTATATCGTTTCTAATATTATGTGACTATTATTGTACTTGTAATCTTTCATTTGTTGGTGTACAATATACAGTTATTGTATTGTATTGGCATATGCTATGTTACATTTACGATGACTGTTTTTAACATATAATACAACAGTATAATGTCTTCACATTTATCCTACAAACTAGATATACATATATTAAAGGTATATTGAAAGATCCGAGTTGTTTAATTATGTCCGTGAGATAAACTGCGGGGCGTGAAGACAAAATGTCGGACCTCTATTCTCGCCTACACGATGTTAATCTAACTAAAGGTAGGCATAGTATATGTACATACACAGGGTGTCCCGTAAGTAATGAATCAACTATGGAGGGCAGATAGCTTGAGGGTTGACCTAACATAGTGTCAAAAAATGACTTCAGTAAAGTGCCACTATATTCAAGATTTTGACTTTTTTTAAATTTCTAAAATTCGGCTCTTTTACCCTATGTAAATTTTCCTGTTAAGAATCATTACTATTAGCATATTAAACAAAATATTAACTATCTCTGCTGTGCTCATAAGTTTGTTCATATGCAAGGGAGGAAACTTTTAAATTTTTCATTGCATGACGTCACATAATTTTTTTATATACGCCAGCTTTTGGTAACCGACTTTTACCATTCACGTTTAAAGCTCCGCTCTGCACTTTATACTTAATTAACGTAATATGAAATTATAGCGAAACCGAGAATCAACCTCCAGAAGATTTCAGTCAAAGCGCAAAAAAGAAATATTAGAGGAACATAATCTAATTAATTCCTGTTTTCACTCCACGGGAGTTTACGTAAATCATAAAGTTATGATACTTTGAACCATTTACTAAATAAACCTAATACTCATTAAATTATGGTTTAAAGCGTTTCTCATTATAATTAACAAGGTCAGATGGTTCAAAGTTTTAGTTTTCATAGAGATAAGAGAAATCACATAATAATTATAGTAAAAAAATTCATAAGGTTCCTGAAGAGTCAAGTCATCTTTGTCTGGCAGATGTGGCAATAATTTGGCCACATTGACATTAGCTATACAAGAATTGTGAATCTTAAATGTATAAAACTTCCAAGTTTGCGTAATTCTTTTACTATTCTCCTTTAAATAGCCAGAGATAAAACGATAAAGATAGGAGTAGGATTCGGACACCGATACGAATATCGGAAATCGGTTTTACTACCTAAGAAAAAAATTATATCTATATGTACATAATGTAACTACGGGTCTTGTGACGTCTTCCATGCCCGTTTTCCGAATAACATCATGTATTATTACGGATACATGCCATATACTCTAGAACAGTTATTGAAGAATTAACTCTTCGTCCTACTAATAGTATAAATGTGAATGTTTGGAAGTATGAAAATTAAATTTTTTTAATTTTTTAATTCATTATTTAATGAATTGATTTTCGTGAAGTTTTGCACATGATATGGAATAAAATATAGGGAACTTAGTTATTATTCTGAAAAACGTGGTCAAAGCCGTGGGCTGAGCGCTAGTATTATAATAAACTAGTTTTTTCTCACTGCTTTGCCTACTGTTGAGTGGTTTAGAAACGAAAATTTTAATTAATTAATTTAAATGTATAGAAACACATAAAAGTAAAGTGCACCTATAAGTTGAATTGTGGATTAGGATACATAATATTAAATATTAGAAGATGCCCGGGGCTTCCCGCGGGAACCCTGAACTTTTTCGTGATAAAAAGTAGCTTTGAGTACTATACAGGATATAGACTATCTACATTCCAAATTTCAGCCAAAATTTCAGCCAAGTAGTTGTGGCGTGATTCAGGAATAAACATCCAAACATCTTCACAAACTTTCACACTTATAATAATTTTTTTACGGAAATAGCCGGCAAACGAACTGACGATCCACCTGATGATAAGTGGCTATCGTCGCCCATGGACATCAGCAATACCAAAAAGCATCACTGATGCGTTGCCAGCCAAGAAAGAAAGAAGAAAAAGAAAGAAAAAACTGGCTCTCAAGCCCCCAACCGGAACACGACGAGTCGTTTAGCGGTTTAGCTCAAGGGTGGTAGTTATCCAGGCGAACCCCATGGAGAAATAATAATAGTAATAATGATATTAATAAACAATTAAAATCAATATTTTACCAAATAATCTCTCCAAGGGCCCTGCCACCAGTGGGCCGGATTTAGTCGCCTCTTGTGACACCCATCTGGCGTGGGATTGGGGTTAGTATTCTAAGCCGCCCCAATACGGCTATAATATATAATATTAATAGGATTAGTAGTACCTAGTAAAAAAATCCGCAAAACCAGGAATTGTATGAACGTGATTCAAACCAAGATCGAATGGATGAGCGTCTTATAAACCAAGCACCAATTATAAAATGTTCTGCGTATGACGTCTTCCATGTCCGTAATCCTGAGTTAATAACGTCACGTATTATTACGGACACATGCCTTATCTACTAGAACAAATTGCTGGGATTACGCACTCGACGGCAGGGATCGGTGTAAAAACTTTATTATAGCACAAAAGATTTCCCAGGAACTTTACTGTTTAAATAACTTTACCTGATTTACATTCAGGATCGTAATGATCCTCTTATTCTCTTATTTCTTACCGTTGTAAATATTATTCTTTACGTTTATTGTATCCAGGTCTTAAATTGATCTTTTTAACATTCAAAATTTTAGTTTTATTTATTTTTGTCATGTAATTTAATTTTTATTTTTATTAGACTTTATATTTTTCACTCTGTTCGCTAGAATTTACTACTAGATGGCGCTGTATACCCCATTTATCGATAAAGAACTCAGTAGCTGTCACCGTAAAAAGAAGATGGCGATTGCGATCGCGAACGTGAAAGAATCTGCAACACTAATTTCGGTAAAGTTAAAATATTTTGTAATTTGGGCCTAAACATTGTGGTCCTTCGAGCCGGATGTGTTAGTTTCGAGCCAGAAAGTGTTTGTTTTAAAGTATTAAAGAGTATTTTACGGTAAAAGTGATAAAAGTATCGTAAGTAACCGGCATGTGCGTAAGTACAAAAAACTTTTGCAATTTGTGTTAAAACTGTGTAAAAACGTGTAAAGTGGACTTAAATTACATAATCACATTCAGAACTATCGATTTATTCGTCAAAACAAGTGTTCAAAGTATTAATTTCGAACAAATAAGTTTGCAAAAGTACTGGAAAATTCCAAGCGTTACGTACAATTTCAAACTTTGCAAAGTGATTTCTCGTGTATTGATTGACTTTGAAAGACTTTAATATCATATTATACAACGTTTTGGTGTAATATTGGACATTATTTACGAGTTCTATGAAGAAATAGCGTAATTTCAACAGTATTTTCACGTAACGGACACCGGTGTCTTACCTACCTACTACTGCCGATATTAATAATTAGAATTTCAAAATGGCTAAAGTGGACAGGCTTATAGCATGCCAATTGGAAAGATACAGAAACATACAAAAAGCGTTGATTAACTACAATAAAACACCTAAAACTCGAATTTCGGTTAGCTACATAGAAACAAGATTAGAAGGCCTCGAAAAGGCTTGGACATCTTTTATGGCCACTCATGATGAAATTGTAGGTTGCGTGGATGGTATGGATAGAGATGAATTAGCTTACTTCAAAGAGAACACTTACTTTGATTGCGAGGAGACTTACATCAACTATAAGAGTGACTTAAAGTCAAAGTTGTCAGAACTTACAGTATCACTAGCAACGGTACAACAAACACAACAAGCTTCATCATATAGTACAGAGCTGAAACTTCCTAATATTAATATCCCTACATTTTCAGGGAGATATATAGACTGGCCCTCATTTCATGACATATATGTATCTATAATACACAACAATACACGATTAGATGATGTGCAAAAGTTGCATTACTTGAAAACAAGTTTAAGCGGTGAGGCTGAGCTTATTCTAAAGAATATTTATATTACAAGTCAAAATTATCTTCAAGCATGGGAGACTCTCAAGAAAAGATATAACAATAAAAGGTATATTGCTAATTCCATATTTAAAAATTTGTTTTGCATTAAGAAATTAACTAATGAATCGGAGCAAGGTATAAAACACCTGTTAGATACTACAATGGAATGTTTAGGTTCTTTAAAAAACTTGGGATTGCCAACGGAATCATGGGACGCTATCATGGTATATTTAACGGTATCTAAACTAGATAATGAAAGTCACAGGTTATGGGAACAATACATTGCATCGGAGTCAAATGAATTACCAGAATTAAAGGAGTTGTTTACATTTTTGGAAAACCGGTTTAGATCATTAGAAATTATGGAATGCGGTAACAAACCTAACAAATCAAGATCCTTCCATGCTGCCATCGGGGACTCAACCGAACAGATAATTAAATGCTCCTACTGTAAGGCGGATCATTATATTTATCAGTGCAAACAATTTGCAAAACAGGAGTTTAAGGAAAGACATTCTTTTGCTCAAACAAATAATCTTTGTTTCAACTGTTTGATTCCAAAACACTCGGCCTACCAGTGTAAAAGAAAAACAACTTGTAAAATATGTCACAAAAAACATCATTCATTGTTGCATCCTGATAAGAAGAGTTCACATGAATTTCAACCGAAATTAGGCGAGGAAGCAAAACATGCAGATTCAATACAAACAGTGTCACATTTCTCAAACAATCCTTGTCAAGTTTTATTAGCTACAGCACTAGTAGACATCACGACTAGCTACGGACAAACACAGGTCTACCGTGCACTCATTGATCAAGGGTCTCAAAGCTCATTTGTGTCCGAGGAGTTCGCACAAACAACGGGTTTGAAGCGAATTAAAAACAACATTGAGTTTCATTTAAGCGAAGGCAGAACAATGCATTCCAAATTCACCGTTGAATTTGAAATGAGGTCAAGATGTAATCCAACCTTCACTTTATGGGTAAAGGCTTATGTGATTAGCCACATTACAACATACCTGCCACAGAAACACATCACCTTGATGGACTGGCCGGAGCTTGATACACTTACACTAGCAGATCCAGGTTTTAACAAGCCTGGTAAGATTGATTTGCTGCTAGGGGCCAGTGTGACTAGTAAGATTATGGATCATGGTATGTCGAGAAGTCCAGTTGGAACTTTAGCGCAGAAAACACAACTGGGATGGATCATTTCTGGTGACACTAATACAATGATTGAAAACAACAGAATAGTAAGCATGCATTCTTGTGTGTGTGAAAACAACATGCTTAAGCGGTTCTGGGAAATAGAAAACGAGTTCCTATCAACAGAGAGGAAAAAGACAAAGGAGGAAATTAGATGTGAAGAAATCTACAGTGCAACAACAGTTAAAACAGACGCAGGACGATACAAGGTGAAGTTGCCATTTAAAGAAGACATTGTAAGTCCTGTGGACAAATGTGGAGAAACAAAGGAAATTGCTACTGCTAGATTTCTGCAGTTGGAAAGAAGATTCCAACACAACCCCAAACTCAAGGCTGACTACGTTCGAGTCATGCAAGAATATTTAGAACTAGGCCATATGACACGAGCCGATGAAGATAATAAAAATAGTATATACTTGCCTCATCATGCAGTGGTGAGGGAAGATAAGGATACTACCCGAGTTAGAGTAGTATTTGATGCATCGTGCAAGGGCACAGGGGGCTTTTCACTGAACGATACTTTACTTACAGGCCCTATCTTGCAAGAGGATCTACGTACCTTGCTAATGAAGTGGAGAAAATACAAAATTGTCTTGACTAGTGATATAGTAAAGATGTACCGACAGGTACTTGTGGCTGATGATCATTCTATGTATCAACAAATTATTTGGAGAGAGAATCCCGAGCAGCCTCTTAATACATACAAATTGTTAACGGTCACATTTGGAACAGCATGTGCTCCATACCTTGCAGTACGGACTCTACTGCAAGTTGCCGAAGATGAAGGCCACAAGTATCCTATAGCCGCAGAATTGGTCAAGAATTCGTTTTATATGGACGACTTCATGTCAGGCTGTCAGAGTGTTGCTGAAGCTATTGAAATCCATAGACAAATGACTCAACTGTTACAACGTGCAGGATTTGAATTACAAAAATGGTCCAGTAATTCCAATGAAGTTTTGAATGCCATAGCGAAGAATCAAACACATCAACAAGGTCTGGAAATAAAATTTGATCAAATATTTAAAATTCTTGGACTTACTTGGAATAGACAGTTGGATCAGTTCAGTTTTAAAGTCAACTTACCAGATACAGCTCCAATAGTAACTAAACGAACCATCTTATCCGAAGTCGCACAGCTATTTGATCCGTTTGGTTGGCTAGCACCTGTGATTATATTAGCTAAAATAATGATACAAAAACTCTGGTTGTGCAACGCAGGATGGAGTGACCCATTACCCGAAGAAATGGTTGAAGAATGGTTAACATATCGGAGTAAACTTCAGCACCTGGAACATGTTAAAATAGATAGATGGATTAAGACACAGCCTGACAACACACATGTAGAGATCCATGGATTCGCAGATGCATCAACCGTAGCATATGCCGCAGTGTTGTATGTCCGAGTAGTCAGTAAAGAAGGGGTGATTGTGACTCTCCTGGGAAGTAAAACAAAGGTGGCACCATTAAAACAAGTTTCTGTGCCTCGGCTTGAATTATGTGCTGCAGTGTTAGTAGCCAGGCTACTCACAGAAGCTAGTGAAGTTCTGGGCGTTTCTAAGGCCAACGTGTTTGCATATACCGACTCTATGGTTGTATTAGCTTGGATACAGTCACAACCTATTAGATGGCAAACTTTTGTAGCCAACAGGGTAGCAGAAATACAAGGGCGCCTAGACAATGACAGATGGAGTCATGTCAAATCTGAAGTCAATCCTGCTGATTTGGCATCAAGGGGGGTAGACCCTTCAGAATTAAAAAACGAGATGTTATGGTGGCAAGGCCCAGAATGGTTAAAACAGAGAGTGATTGCACTGGACAAACCACATTTGCCTCAGACGGAGCTAGAACAGAGGAAATTAAAACAAAAGGTGTTCTGTTGCAACACTCAACAAAACATTTGGGAAAGATTTTCCAATCTGAATAGAATGATTCGAGTACTGTCTTACTGTAGAAGATTCCTAAGATTAAGGGAAACAAAAGAAAATAGGAGAATTCAGTCAAGTTATTTAACAACAGAAGAGTTAAGAGAAACATTAAATAGTCTGATAAAGTTGGATCAATCAACCCATTTTCAAGAAGAGATTGAAGACTTAAATAGGAATCATAAAATAAAACAACGAAGCAAATTGAAAACTTTATCTCCTTATTTAGAAGGGGGATTTCTAAGAGTTGGTGGACGCTTGCAAGCTGCCAAGGTGTCTTATGAAGTAAAACACCCCATAATACTACCGAAAAATTCTCATCTAACAAAGTTGATTATCATGGATGCACATCGGAAAGTATTACATGGAGGGAATTTAGCTACTGTCAGCTACCTAAGATCTAGGTATTGGGTTATAGGCTTAAAGCCTCTGGTAAAGAAAATCATACATGAGTGTGTAACATGTAACAAACATAAAGGCAATACAGCTCAGCCTCGGATGGGAGATCTTCCATTAGACCGCATACAACCCGGAAGACCCTTTCAGACTAGTGGAGTGGATTATGCTGGCCCCATTCAAATAAGAACCTCCAAAGGACGAGGCCACAAGTCTTATAAGGGCTACATATGCCTATTTGTTTGTTTTTCTACCAAGGCAATTCACCTGGAAGCTGTAAGTGATTTGTCCAGTCAAGCGTTCATTGCAGCTTTTCGTAGATTTGTGGCTAGAAGAGGGCACTGTTCTACTTTATGGAGTGACAATGGAACCAATTTTGTTGGTGCTGCCAAAGAATTGGAAGTTTTATTCAAACAGTGTCAAGGAAGTTTACAATCAGAAATAGCAGAAATTTTGGCAAATGATGGGACAGTATGGCATCGAATTCCGCCAAGGGCCCCTAATTTTGGAGGCTTATGGGAAGCAGGAGTAAAGTCTGCTAAAACCCACCTGACAAAGGTAATTGGAACCTCGACACTTACCTTTGAAGAGATTACAACGTTGCTCACACAGATAGAAGCCTGTCTCAATTCAAGACCGATCTGTGGATTAAATGATCACCCGGATGATTTTAACGCTTTAACTCCATCTCATTTCTTGATAGGTGAACCTTTAGTTGCCATACCAGACGCACCACAAAACAACCTACCTATTAGTCCACTTAACAGATGGAAATTAGTACAACGCATGACTGCCCATTTTTGGAATCGATGGAGCACAGAATATTTACATACGCTGCAACAGCGACACAAGTGGCAAAACAACGCTCGTGCCCCAGAGATAGGTGAAGTGGTCCTTGTAAAGGAACCAGATCTTCCTCCAACAAAATGGCTCATGGCAGTGGTAGTAGATAGGCATCCGGGTCCCGATGGGGAAATACGTGTAGTCAGCCTGAAAACCAGGACTGGCTTACTCAAGCGTCCAGTCTCAAAACTGGTCGCTCTTCTCAAGCAATAAAGACAATATAACCACGGTGGGCGGCTGCTGAAGAACAAGGTTCTTGGTGGGCGGGATGTTCGCAAGAATTTACTACTAGATGGCGCTGTATACCCCATTTATCGATAAAGAACTCAGTAGCTGTCACCGTAAAAAGAAGATGGCGATTGCGATCGCGAACGTGAAAGAATCTGCAACACTAATTTCGGTAAAGTTAAAATATTTTGTAATTTGGGCCTAAACACACTCTATTGTTATTAAATATTTTTATTTTTCTTTCTTTAGATACATAACTATAAGTAGGTAACGAGCTGGTAACTAAGCCAGTATTAGTGAGTAATATTGCGAATGTTTTTAGACAAACGCGTCAGCTGCCGGTGAATTCTATAGGTTGCTAATTAATTCTAATAATGAATCTAGACTAGTGCGTTATTTGGCTTCAAGTTATCACCCACACACTGCAAGGTACAGGTCTCTTTTCATATTTCTAGATGTCTAGAGCATACTCCACCACGCTGCTATATTGTGGACTGGTTCTACACAATTATCAAAAGTGCTTGTGCTGTCCAGAAGCATTGAAATCATAATTATAGATAGGTAAGATAAACAGCATCAATACATATTATGTATCTCAATTGATTTGGGGGTACATTGATATGACTCGATAGATATTACGTAGCTGTATTTAGGAGATTAAATTCATGTTTGATTCAAAGCCACCTTCTTCACAATGTCCCCCGCCACGTTCCTGTAACATTCCTGTAACGCAAGATCTCAGACACTACTGGACGGATTTTCATACAGTTTTCACCATTAGATGAGTGCTTTATGAGGAAGCTTTAAGCATAAATTCGTTAAGGCTTTGTTTAAATTGGCTGAAATATGAAGATAGTGGTTAATGGTGTCGGAAAAATGTATGCTTTCACTACGTGCGGTGCGTAAATAGTTCAAGTTATATGAAAATTTTTCCCATGGACACCAACTCATTGCACGAACGTCGGATTCGCGGCGTTTGTTCTAAACGCTAGTAATAATAGGTCAATCGCTGTTTTTTTAATTTGTTTTTTTAATATCATGACTTCGTATTTAAAATCACCTTTTAATACGTACTACTCACAATATTTTAAGTCCTATTTTTAGTCCTATTATATATTTTTAGTCCTAAGGGCAGTATCTCCTTAGACAAGCGGTGAAGCTTTTCCGAATGTTTTACGGCAATCTCAAAGCTTCACGCTATTTTCATACTCCTCAAATCAGTATTTCGTTTTTTCCTCCGATCCGTTCTTGTTCAATAATACTTCAGTATTACACGCGTCTTTCAAACGTCTTATTACTCATGTCTCAGAAACAAGCTTCTACGACTATATTGATATATAAAAAGTACAACCATTCCTTCATAAATGATTCTTGATAAAAAAATAACTGACTTCAAAATTAGGGATAACTCAAAAACTACTCTTCAGATCTCACTCAAATTTGTGTCTTGCTCAAAAAGTGGGACCACATCATTATAAGGTGAATTATTTTTTGTCATTCATTTGAATATAGCGACCATATAAAAGTTGCTAGAGGTGAAGTTACACGACAAATTGTAGCAACTTCGTCCATCCCCAGTTATTGCTCCACTGAATTGGTCGTGTAGAATGTATTGCCTAGTTTTTTTAAATGCTCCATTATCGAACAATTCATACTAGAGCCACAATGGAGCAACAATGGAACAACATAGAGCAATATATAAATTGCTTGATGTGGCCGTGACGTCAAAATTGCCTAGTATTGCCGGCAACTATGGAAGATATTGATTTAGGTACTATAATATAATTATATGTATCACACCAGGTTAATACATTTTATTTGCATCAAAATAAAATAAATTTCTATCAGGTGTCCTACTAAAATTCAAAAGATGAAAGATATAAATTGTCGGTTCGGTTTTCATAATAATAATGACTGACTAATACTGAACTGTTAAAAATAGTTCACTGATATAAAAATATGAAATTGCACTTATAATAGTTAAGTGCAATTTCATAAACTAACACTAAATCAAAACCCAAACTAATTAAAATTCAAACCTACGAATGACGTTAGGAGTTTTTTGGCATACTCGCTCGGCTGATCATAAGCAAGATAA
This sequence comes from Thymelicus lineola, assembly GCA_963932265.1. Lineage (NCBI taxonomy): Eukaryota > Metazoa > Arthropoda > Insecta > Lepidoptera > Hesperiidae > Thymelicus > Thymelicus lineola. The sequence goes on along the minus strand of OZ010684.1, from coordinate 10,389,250 downwards.
AAATTTGTTGCATTCACATGAACAGAAATCTAAATACAAACTAATAGATTCCTTAGGCTTTTTTTGTATGGAAATAGCTGTCAAACGCGCTGACGATCCACCTGATGCTAAGTGGCTATCGTCGCCCATAGACATCAGCAACACCAAAGGCATCCCTGATGCGTTGCCAGCCAAGAAAGAGAGAAGAAAAAGAAAGAAAGAACTGGCTCTCAAGCCCCAGCTGGAACACGACGAGTCGTTTCCTGTCGCTGTAAAAATTTTCGAAAATACCAACTTGAAAATAAAAAAAATTCCAACTTTTGGTTTCATTAAAAGACAAACGAGTATATACACACGTAAAAATAGCAGCTAGTTAGCAGTTTTGATAAATTCGTGCCTCTAAAAATACCAACGACATTTATTCCGAAATGGTCATGAATTCCGGCGTGGAACTAAATGGAGCGAAGTCATTCGGAGCGTTTTGCTCAGCGGTGCATATCATCGCTCATGAATATCAGCGCCGTTTAGATAGCTCCTGCAGGAGATCGGATGAAACTGCAGGGTGTTTTGAATTCATTTCCGCCCATTTGTAGAGGCGGAAATAGAACGGAATATCGCCGGCAGCTCCGTTCACTTGTAGATGCATTGTGACCACCTGAAAGTAGGTCGTGATATAATTATAATATATCCCACTGTGGCTGGCCGACAAATTCCCGTGTTTATGGTCACAAAATGAGATGAAGCTCAATTGGTGCAGCCTATTACCGTCGGATTTCAGGGAAAATTGCCGAGCTATGTTCAGCAAGCGATTGACGACACGAGGGAGTTATAAAATAACACATTAAATAAAGTCGACAAAAATGCGCGATGAATTTTAATGCTTACGGATGTTAAAATCCTTGTTCGTGTAGGCAATTTGTGTTGATTTAGCTTTTATAGTAGATGTATCAGATACATAACTATTGTTGTTACTTTATTTAAATTAAAATGCGTCAAATATACTACATGATGAAATCATAGTTAATTACATTTTTTTATGGTAAGATTTTATATGAAATAAAACCTTACAGATGCAATGATAGAAACATTCAGAAGGCGTAAGCTGAGGAGTAGGTAAGTGACGTAGCACAGCTAATACAGACAGCTAAGTCAAGCTGTCAGACCAAGGCAATAAACGTAGGTCACAAACACCACTTTATGTAAATTGCTTATAAAGGAGCAGTCAGCGAGTCACTTAATGGCCTTAGGCCAAGAAGTGGTTGGGATACCTGCTTATTCTGGTGTTACACAGAAAATTCTAACATTCAAAATATTTTCATTTGAAGACTTCAAAATATTTTCATCAGAGACTCATTTGGTCCAGTGCAGTTAGAATAATAATAAATAGTTACAAGAATAATAATCATCATCAGTAAAATCATCTAAGATACACATTAAATGTGTCTTTAAATGTAATTTTAGCATTTTGTAATTTTTGTCGTATCTTTTCCCATAAAAAACATTTGTATAAAAAATCTAAAACCAAATTAAAAACAGTCGTACATTTTTGATTTGCATTTTAACTACGTAGTTCATACTTCATATCATGGAATACATATTATTATGTTAATATTTATTTATCTATATCATGTACAACGTTGGTAGGATAACATTTTTATGATCATTACCCATTTAAACATCGTAGTTATCAGTTTACCCATCGTTATGTCGTTGTAGTGGCAAAAGAAGTTTCATTCAACATTTGGGTTGCCTATTAAAACTTCTACCAATCCAGACTTGAACAATTACCAAAACTTGCAATAAAATTGTGTACCTAAAAGTTTTTAATGACATGTGTCTATATAGTGCAGGCTTGTAAAACATATTTTGTGTAACCTAATCATACCTGTCGCTTTAATACCGTTGTAATATAAATTTTTATATCAATACAACCTACAAATTACAAATTAAGTTGCAATCTGTGTCGCAGATGTAATAATATGTTCCTAGCCCTGCTCTAAATACATCGCTTTCCTTCCAGTGCACCCGATAGTTGAACGCCGGCAGCTGCGCTATTTCTGACTATGGCAGCGGCCATAGGTACGGTGGGGCAGGGGAATTCACCAACAAAGAACGACCCAGAAAAACGTTACTAATCACGTACTAATCACGCTAGCGTGATTCAAAAAGTTGTACAGCGCCATCTAGTTTCATATTGCTGAACCACTTCAAAAAGTGTCGTGACAACTTTTCGTAAGAATTTTTTCCGTCTATCCCCCATTCATAACGCGCGATAAGGAACTTCGTTCCAACAAAAAAAAGAGTTACCAACAAAAACGACGACATCTGCACGTAGCAATGATGGCATCAATGACGAATACAATACACATCTGCGATATGCATATATAGTTATCTGTGCGAATTTCCTGAAGGGTACTTTGCTCGGAGATTTGAACAATAAACACCAGTTTTTCAAAACGTGTTAAGATGTACATGGACAAGATGTCGACGGCGCTGCTCTTAAATGATGATCTCTTTTATATGAGTATAACCTGGGATAAGTGATCTAAATCGGATTTTTATGTAACGAGCTGAAAAATGAGTTGACGACCCTACCTGAAGGTAAGTTTTAAACATCGCTAATTGAGAAATGACGAACTGGTAATGGGCTGGCTATATGGGAAACTATATAGTCGTAGTTTGAAGGACCGATAACTGTTGCGAAAGAAAGTTCATTGGATGAAGTGGACTGACGACCTGAAGGAGGCAGAGGGTGTCCACTGGATTCAGAAAGCTTAGGACTGGTCATAGTGGCTCATGTCAGGGAGACCAATGTCTGGTAGTGGACTCCTAAAGGCTGATGGATGGAATAGTTGAACTAGGTAACGATTAAGATTTATTTATTCTTGATTATATCATAGCGTGCGTTTTTACCAAAGATATTAGCGTGTACTTAAATACATTACTTGTACAGTATTGAGACAGGCCCCTGCAAAATCAAAATGTTCCCTTAAAATACAGGGTTTCTTTCCAACATTTGGTACCGTTTATTTTTACTTCCCGTTGAGACAGTCGGTAAAAGATATTAAACTGACCCAAAATTATGTATATTCATAATCTCTTATTTTAAATATAAATATTTCAAATTAAATAAATTAAATAACTGAAACTCGTTTGGATTCCCGCTTTTAGCTAACTATGAATTTTAAAATGGACAATATTACCTAGGTGCATCTTAAAAATGTACTTAGTAATGTATATACTTACTTATCATAAATTATTGTTTGACTCCCATCAGATGTTAAGCGATGTTCTTGATGGTAACCAGGTGTGTTTATTATTATAATATTTGAATACAGAGCTTTTACCCTTCTATCGTGTAACTAGTTTACATGGAAAAGTTGCTGAAAGTTGCGATGTTATACAAAAATATAAAGTTCAAATGTAAAAGAGATTTCCCTTCTGTTCGAGAATTTTCTCATTTGAAAGGACAAAACGGAACAGGAAAAGAGGAATTAATTGGTTTATTTCGCCGAATAATTCCTTGTTTACGCTTTCAGTTAAGAGTTGAGTAGGTACCCAAAGTTGAGTCATAAATTCCTGAAATAAGCAGCTGGTGATATTATTCATGACGTTTGTTCAGTTTGTTTCACGCCCCACCTTTTATAATTAGTTGATTAAGAATTCTTTTATTGCTGGAGGGAAGTTTAAGAGATTTCCAAAGTTTGAATCGTTTACCACTCGGTATATCTAATACCTTTAAATGATATATGTATAATAATATGAAGTGGTTGAATTTTTAAGGTATCCTGTATACGAAGGAAAACTTTTGTGTTTGCCATTTTGACCTTTTAATTTATTATGTATCTGCTCATAAATAAGATATTTTATTAACCACAGCCATAAAGCTTACCCAAACGGAGAAACTATAAATTATAGCCATAGGTTAAAACCTTATTTTACCTTTGATGTTGGAAACAAAGCATATAACATAGCATAATTACGGCAGGGTTGTCAAAATAACATAAAAAATACAATAGCCATCTATGACCGTTGTAAGAGTTGAAAATGCAAACATAATTTTCTGAAATACTCAACCCGATTGACGTGTTAAATTTCACAATAAAACAAGCTCACAATTGTATTGAAAATTTATAAATACTTATTGCAACTAAGTGGTTACCGTACTAAATGTTAAATAATCGTAAAACCGAGCCATACTTTCAGTTAGTAACTAGTTTCATATATAAAAACTAAATTGTTGAGTCATAAACAACGTAGTATAACCCACATTTACGAGTAGGCATTGTAAAAGGTACGCTCTTAAATATGCTTTACCTCCGGGAAATCTCGCTCGCCTAGAAGTCGCCTCGTAAACTCGTTTAGTAGGTAAAGAAGCTCCTTAGAGGAAACGTAGTTTTGTTCAAGCACATCACTATTTTAGACACTGATGCTATGTTATTGTATATGTACCTATTCGTTTACCTGTCTTTAAGATATAATTACGCGAACTTTGTAAAATAATCTTAATTTTGTCAGGTACATTAAGCCCTGCTAATGATTCAATAACGGACGTACGTCACTTACCGGTTACAGAATTTGTATTGTGATTCTATATTAGGGAGCGATTTAAGTAACCGATAAGTGCCTCTGAGTGCGGCCGTAGGCCTTGTACGGTGCTTAGTTACATTTAGCTCAAAATCTATCGATTTCTTCAGCAATTCGCAATAGTAAAACTCATTGGAGCCAATATTAACGCTCGCTCATAGCCCGAAGGTTTGCCTATCGTAATTAATCGACCCAGTTAACCAACTATGGATGTGGTGTGGTCAGTTGTTGAATGGGAGGCTGCTTAAGGCAAAACTTCTTTAGTGTTTTGCTATTCTTGTGAGCTAAGTCATTAGTTATTAATTATTACAGACATAGTTATAGCAATAGTTAAGGCATGTTAAGGCGTCAGGATGTTGTCTAGACCTTTACTATAAGAGTGGGCCACTATTGAATCCTGCATCACAATGGATTTATGTTACTGATTTCGTAGTGGAAATAATTATATAGTTATAAATTACATTACACCAACTGTACGCGAAAAAATACGAGATCATTATAGATTTAACAATACAATGAAATAAAAGTGTTGTTTATGGCAGCCCTATTAAATAATTAATAAAAATAAAAATATTTCAAGCAATTTTGGCCTATAATTAATTAATTAATAATGAGATCCTTTGACCCTCTGATTAAAATTCCTTAGTATCAATTCGAGGAATCTAAGAAATCTATCACTTTCTACGGAGTATTTTGCACAGAACCAGTTATTATAATATTATTCGCAAATTATGAAATTGTGAAAAATTCTATTTATTCTAACAAGACCTTCCTAGAAATTTGGCGTGGATTTTCTTGGTATTTATATTATTATTATAGTTTTAATAAATATACCGGTGCTCTTATAGGGACTATTCATTAATATTAGTATGGATTACACGGCCCTTAATGGAAAATTCTGTAGGCGATTACTGGAAAAGGTGATTAATTACAGAAAAAGGGCCTCGCGGTTGCTGATTTTACTTGTAACATTATCATGATTCATGAGAGTAAGAAATAGAGAATCGTTCGTATATTATAATGCTGCGAGATTTTTTTTATATAAATAAAAAATAAACAACAATCGAACCGATGAGTCACCTAATGGTTAGTAATCATCCTCGCCCATTGGATACAAGTTACACACTAAGCATCATAAATGCCAGATAAGAAGCTAAAGAGAACAAAGAAATAAATAACTGTCTCAAAGCTCAAAGAGAGAGGGAAAAGAAAAAGAGAAATGGGGAGTAGGGTATAAGAAGCTCCATCTGTCCTACAGTATAATACCAGCCAGTGTCGCAGTGGTAGCACGCCACTTGTTCATCGACTTAAACGTAAAAAAAAACGAAAACATTTTCTGTAATTTGCTTTCGAGGTTACGCTAGATTGAACCCCAAATCACTTTTTGTTCCCGTTCAAGTAACTCAATCTTATTGATTTCTTATTTCCGATTTCCACGTATTTCAGCAATCCTTTTTTGCATGCACGCACCCTTGCCGTGTCTCTGACGTAGAATAATGGAGCCCCAGCAAATGGAAAACCCGATTATGATAAATCACAAACTTTTGAAATTTGCCGCCTATTCTCTTGATTTATTTGTGAAGTACACAAAACGATATGCGTTGTTGTGCCCGATCAATAATCGTTTAGGGAAAAATGCGATCACTTTTGAAATGGAGGCACTCGATGTTATTGAAAAATCATAAAGGAATCCGAGTGCCTACTGTAAAAAGTCTGTATATAATAAGCATTCGAATAAATGGATTTGCTAATGTTTGTAATTTTAGGATTATAATTTATAAAACCTTAATGCTTCTATTGCAAAATTTCAATTCTAAAAACTAAGTATGAACATTTTATAATAATACGAAACAAGCAATTAAGCTGCTTTTGGGCTGAATGTTGTGATTCCTCTGGAACGTGTCGTATATTAAGTTAATATAAATTAATTTATAAATGTTTTGATGATGGAAAACATTGTGAGACATCCTTAGTTCTTCATAATGTGAAATTTTCCAATCTGCACTCTGACCTGTCTTTATTGTTAGGAGAAACAGGAGACCAAAAGAGACATTTCTATGTAGGATGTGGTAATAAAAATTGCTTCATATAAAATGTTATTAGAATCAATACATTTGAAAAGATATCAGAAGAAATTAATTTAGCAGAGTAGTTAGATACTCCAACGTATTACTCTATAATAATATTATTATAGCTCATACAATTAGGTAATGATTTAGGTCGATACACTCAATGAAATGACATTGGTCGCAGTAATAACACAACTTTACTTAGTTATTATAGTAGTTACCTAACATTATTTTAAGACACTTAAGTAGGTATGTTATGTATTTAATGAACTTATCCATCCTGGAGTCCCAAGTATTAGTGTATCCTGTTAAAGACGAAAGAGCTACAAACATTTCACTCACGTAGTAATAGTATAATGTAGTAGTATAATGGCACATCTGCAAAAAATGCGAAATTGAGTTTATATGGTATACGTCTTTAAAATGGCATAATCTACATAGTCGTAAATATGAATTAATGTCTATACTAGTAATCACACCCATACAATCTGTAAAAAATGTAAAAAGGACCCATAAATTAATTTTAAACATTTTTATAAAGTTTTTGATCCTCGTTTCTGTAAAATATGATAAATGTAGATGTGCCGTTGTATTACTGGGTGAGCGATTTGTTATTAAGTATTTAGTTATTATTTGTTATTAGTTATTTATTTTATTTATTTGTTATTAAGTAGTACTTTTGTTGAAGATGTCTAGCCTGTGCTATAACGAGTGTTATTTTAATAAAAACAATCCGGTACCGTGGTGTAACATCTGAAATGTCTGAAATGAAACGAGGGCATCAATAAATTTTTCCCCTAGTGGATAAATATCCAAATACTGACTATTAGACGTTAACTCGTTACACATACGAGTACTTAATCCTTCACCAATCCGCACTGGAGCAGCGTGTTGGAGCATGTGGAGGTCTAACCTCCTCGATAGGATAGACCCATTCTCAATAGTGAACCATTAATGGGTTGAAGCCAACACACACAAGCCGGGTTATGTGTCTTCTATAAATGTTATCATAATTTGAAAATATTAACCCCACATGGTCAAATAAGATATCGTATTATTTATGGAAGTGTAAACTTCATTAATACACAGGTGAGCGTAGATCTCAGTTGTTTTTATATTCACCTTGACTTTTCTTTGGGAAACACTGTACCTACTCATATATCTACTACTGGTAAAAATAACATAAAAATCCGTGTAGGTATTATTTTTCCCATTGTCGATATGAAACATACATTTCATTTCATACTAAGTAAATTAATTAATTTTGCAATTATTATTCTGTCAATGGAATCAACACGGAAACGTTTAATTATAGTTGAAGCAATATTATTTTCAATGAATAGATGTACAATATTTCTTAATTAGATTTCATTGCGTGGCGTGACTTTTGTCTATTCACGCTAATAAGGAGGAGTAACCTACAGTAACTAACGAAAATAAATGTCTAAGGGAGGTGTTACATTTTATATTTTTGTAACACGCAAGGGATTCGATTTATAAGGCTTTTCGGGCTGATTTTATTGGATACTAAGTAAATAAGCACATAAAATACGGAAGAGGGCTTTGTTGATGCTCACAATTCATTACGAGCTCATATTTCATGAAATTAAGGCTGCCAATAGTACCAATAATAATAACAAAATATATAACGATATAAAAATCAATTTATCTGTCCGCAACATTAATTGAATTAGATTTAATCTATATGTATAAAATACAAAAAATATTTGTACGGATGTCCTTAATAGACTTTGAAACCATCCAACCGATATGCTCCAAAATAGTTTTATTTGAAAGGCAATAATGTGAAGATGGTTTGAAACCACTAAAACAACGCATTAGGCACAGTTTAGATTTTCGATTTTTTCCATAGATACAACATTTTTTGGCGTAGTAGCACGCGCCGGGAATCTAGTGTAAATATAAGGACTATCCCAGATGTAGGTCCATTGTAAGAAACATCAATTAGAATTGAATTATGTTTTTGTCAAAGCTATAGATTGTAACCCTAGTGTGTATACAGCCTTAACACAGGATTTACTCGCAATGCAATCAGTATAAGTACTGCACTTGTATGGTACCGGAACAAAGCGAAACGTCTGCTTGGTAAAAATAGATAGGGCCCCGTAGAACAAAGTTACAAATCTAATACTCGTAAGAGTCGGTACACCATTACAATAAATATTACATTTACCTACTCGGAGATTTTTCCATAATGTTCTCAAAGGTGTGTGAAGTCGTGAAGTGAGATGGTAGACTATGGCCTGTTTCCCTCATATTGTGAGAGGACCCGAGCCCAGCTGTGGGACAATGGGTTGTGGTTTTACCTACTCGTATCGTATCTTCAGGGATTTCAGTTCAAAATATTTAATGTTTGGACGTTTGAAAAGCTCTTTGAGCATTTATTTATTTATTTATTTATTTAATCTTTATTGCAACAACCTAAGAATAGGCTTACAAAGGGCGGACTTAATGCCTATTGGCATTCTCTACCAGTCAACCCAGGGTGATGGTGAGAACATGTGGCAGGTGACAATAAATTGATCATTGAAAATTCTGTTCAATTCGCAGTAATTTCATTTAGTATTGTCGCTGAAATAAGTTTATTTTAGGTATACGAATGAATTAATTAATATAATTCATTGGAATGACTTTTTATTAAAATCTCTCGGTAAACGCAGTATTAACAAGACTGCTTAATTAACTTAAACAATGATTTTTTTTATTTTTTTTATTTTAATGTTTAAATTAAATTTTATTTTAATGCATCACACAATCACACGAAGGTACATACGCGTACATGCATAATTATACCTACATAAATAATATTTGACGATAAAATAACAGAATATTTCTTTTATTTGAAGTATTTGTTACATAATTTAAAAGCTTTTATTGTGTTCAATAAAATATGTTTAGCTCTATAATTAAAAACACTGTGGAAGAAAAAAACGAACACCAACTAGGGTCTTCCCTTTAATTGCAAACAGTCGTTAATCCGATACTTACACAGCTATGCTAACATAATTAGGTGCATGTACCTACGTCACAACTTTGGTATGTTGAAAATCCAATTAAATGCCTGAATAAGTGTCTGAAAGGAATAATAATGTACACAGGAGTATAATTATTATGTCTTACTCGGTAATTAAGTAAAATTAATTATAGATCAGAATGTTGCTTAGTATACATATAAACAAGATGAAGCACTGTATTGATTAAATAACAATATTTCATTCATACTATCAATCGTAAAATAGTAATAGGTACCTAAATATAATATTTTCGAGTAAATAAAAGCGTAGAAAAAACGGGATATAGGTATAGCTATAGATACAGGTTATTTTATATTCTATTTATATTCTTAGTAGGAATTAGTATTATATAATTTTCATATCTACCTCATTTTTAGAAAGGTTTAAAAAGTCTAAAACTGTTTCTCTAGCGTCGTAGAGATTTAAAATAGTATCATTACAGACATGAATAGCATGACACAACGTGACACGCAACAAATGGATGTGTAGCAGAAGGAGGTATTCTATGGTATTGGTTATGAAATGATATTCCTTTTACTTTGCACCATGATATATTTCCAGTTCTCCTGACATTCACATCAATATCCGAAAGTACTTCAACACTACGTGATCAATAATAATCTGTTCCACATTCTTGACAATTCCCTAATCTAAATATGACATGACATTTCTTATATGCCAGCCTCTGCATCAGACAAGCGCTGTAGAATAAAGAGGTCCGTCCCTGGACCTTCACTGGAGATTCATGGCCTCACCGATACGGCTATCCTGACGTGCGCTCGTCCTCGTGCGCGGATTAATTTATCTTGGTACGTCATTACTAGATCAAAGCATGTGGTCTGCTCTAACTGCTGGGTCCGAAACACGTTGTTTTTGTGTTCACTCACGCGGCCATCGCTGACGACCCGCACGGCCTCGTGTGGATAATAAGAATTCTGTAAAAATTGTCTCAACAGTATCTTGCTCGGCTATTCTGACTACATTAACCTCACTCATATTCATTTTTATCATTCATCATTATTAATTTATAGTCAAGAATAATTCGCTCATTAAGTCTGATATTTTTTAAATGTGCACACTTAAAACATAGTGGAGAGAACTATGGTCTGGCCATTTGGTTACCAATCTGGTTCATAAAACTCTACGAAACGTCGCAATTATGTCATTGTCGTCTGGTCCGGTTCAAACCCTGCAGACTCCTGGCCCAGTCTCTCCAAGACTCTTCAGGTACATCGCCCCTTCAGTTCTATGCTGGCCCGGACTCTATTCACACTTCTTTCCTTTTTTTTCATTTTTTTTGACACCTTTTTTTACATCCTTTTTTTACTCAATTTTTTTTTGTAATTCCATTTTGTTACTAGGTAGGTACTCTTTTTTTTACCTTTCATTTTCACTTTTCTCTTTTTTCACTCTTTTTTACACTTTTTTTAGTAGGTACTATTTTTTTTACCTCTGTTTTTACTTTCCTCTTTATTTTTTCTCACTTTTTTTTATAATAGCCATTGTTGCGACACATTAAATCGATATCATCATATCATCATCATTAAACCTTCTTTTACTATACTACCAGACCGACCATAGTTTCTCTACGTGACTTACACCTGCAGCAGACATGTCTGTGGTTGTAAGCTAAGGTATCCTTTTATATATGAGGAACGCTTTATTAAACATTTTTTAATTTTTTTTTGTAAAACCCACCATAGCTAAGAACCATTTCGACGGACAAGGTTAGGATTCAGTGAGTTATGCTTAAAATTCAATCTACCTACCTCACTCAGTGAAGAATAAAGTTACAGAATTAACTTTTAAATTTATCTAGAAAAAGGTAAAAGAAAGAGAGATAAAATACATTAATAGAACAACGGCATACACGGTAGAATGGAAGAAAATAAGACGTTAAATTCTTTACGCGGCTACAAATTCAGACATTGCAGAACGTTTAAAGCGAAATGTAAATTTACCGAGCCTGTAACACGCCGCACAAGAAAAGGCTATATTCGTTTGCAAGCTGGTAAACAGTATCAGAATATAAAAGTTAGTGCTTTAAAAGTAAGCTACTCCGTTTTACGAGCTAAAGTAACTTTTCTCATGAAACTTTACGAGTTGCTTTTAAAAGTGCTGAATCTAATAATTGTTATTTATTTTCATTGTTTTCTAATATCACTTCTGGAGAGCAGATGAACCATTGACGGTATACTATTATGACCAATCGTCAAAGACACTCTTATTATCTGACTCCGACATGAGTAAATTGCTTTAACTTGAACTTAATACACCACATCGTATAATATAAGATAAATTATAGCTAGAATAAAAGGAAAAATATTGGAAAGCAATATGATTAAAAAAATGTTACCGACTATAATACTTCACTTTTAATGGCTTTGAAATCAAAATTAAAATTTCCGGATGTGGATGATAAGTAACTGAGAACTGTTAACCTTATACAAAGCTCAGGTTAGGCCGTGTGTGAAGTGCTGTTCTCACATTTGGGCAGGTGCAGCCAAATGTCACCTTTCTGCTTTGGATTCGATGGAGAGGCGTGCGAAGAGGCTCATTGGTGACCCAGATCAGGTTAAATCAATCTGCAAAGTCTCGAGCACAGACGCTTAGTAGCCAGCCTCTTGGTTTTCTATCTATCTTCTTGGGCATATTTTGAAGAGTGTGCGCAGGAATTATTTGAATTAATTTCCCCTTCCCCGTGCCTGTATCGAACGACTCGACGCACGGCGGGTATCCACCCTTTCGTGGTTAACATCGACGCGGTTTGCATCGTCATTCATTATGCGCACAGCGAAGGACTGGAATGGCTTGCCTGCGTCTGCGTTCCCACCCACCTATGACGTGGATAACTTCAAGAAAACAGTCAATAGGCTTTTATTAAGTTAGTGCGCTCACCATGCTGGACCACATCTCCACTTACCATCAGGTGGGATTGTGGTCAAGCATTAACTTATTTTAAGTAAAAAAAAGTGTATTTAATTTACACATATAAGTATAAGCTTGTTGGATTACAAAAGCTACTTTCAACACTAACTGTAACCTACCTGAATCAGCACAAAAAGTAGCCTATGTGTTATTCCAGGGTATAGGCTATCTCCTTTCCAAATTTCAGCCAAATCAGTTAAGTAGTTGTGGCGCGATTGAGGAACAAACATCCAAACATCTTCACAAACTTTCACATTTATAATATAAGCAGGATTTGTACTCTTGTGTTTTTTAATAATATAATCAATCGTTTACGGTAGGCAAAAATGGCTATTGAAAAGCTATGATACATTTTAATTGAATATAAAACAGTCAAACCTCCACTCTAATAAACCCTCTAACGAATTGAAAATAATAATTAATTAGTATAATCAGTATAATTAGTATAATTTGGTACGCGTTTTATTATATTTCCACGTTGAAATTGATACCTGCTATTCGAATTCTGTTTTATGCCTGGACTTGTTAGGGACATAGAGTATATTTGAATAATTATTTAATGAGCAAATGGCTAATTTGAATACTATACGTGAAATTTAAATTTTAATTGAATTCGTTACATTTGCGGTAAGCTATTGAGGTTTCTATTACTTAACAGGAATGTAAATTGTACAATAACAAGAATGTATGTATAATAATGTACCTAGTTTATTACATCTAATCGCATACACAATAGCAGTGATAGCCTGGCGGTTAGAACGTTGGTTTCCCGAACCAAGGGTCCCGAGTTCAAATCCTGGCACGCATCTCTAATTTTCAAATAAAAAAAAGCAAAGAGAAGACTCCGAGCCCAGCAGTGGGACAATTATGGGTTGTTGCATACACAGTACATATACATTTACGCATAAATTAACAAAAATAATTCATTGCGTTGAGAAATTATTTTAATAAAAAGTTAATGTAATGACTTTTTAGTAAATTCGACATCTTTAAAAGTCTAGGACTTACCCCTTTATTCACAAACAACACTTGCAACGCTATTTCTCAGTGCATTTAATACACATAGGGATGTATATGTCTGTATCTGTATACAGCCCTATGTGTATCTACTCAGCCCAGTAATATTGTACTTGAGTAATGACTGTGAAATAGAAAGCTTGACGTAACCAACGCACTGAAAATACAAGACCGTTTCTGCATTTGGTTCATTTGATGCGTAAAACTTCACCTCTATTTATTTGACAAAGACAAAGATATTTGGGTGAATTTCCCAAGTGCATTTTTGAGACGGCGATGTTGAAAATTACTGTGTGGAGGTAAACTACAATTATGCATAATTTTATATAGGTAGTTTAAATAGTGATCTACATGATAGTGAAGTATTCAGAGGTATTTAGTACATAGATTCATAATAAAAAAATATCTAAGACCTAAAATCTAATTCCGGTGTACTGTCCAAACTCCATTTATTTACATATTTCATTAATTTAATTTTTTTTGGTAAATAAATTTCACTGAAAAAGAATGTTTCTTAGAAATACATTAAATAACACAACTAATATATATTTACGGAGTTGTTTAAGATTAAACAACAGCTCTTAAAACATCTTTTAAAAATGTCCTACAAAAAAAGCAATACCGGTGGCGCATTTTGTATATTTCATTACTTGTTACGTGATGATTTGGAAGACATTTTACTGGCTCTCCCAGCACCGTTCAGTTGTGCTCTTGCAAACTGCATGTTAGGATGACCAACTAGCTGCGTAATTTTCTTGTCAAACACTAAATACTAACACACGGTGGCGCAGGAATACAAAATCATCCAATTCAAAGCAGATTATCTTGAAATTTTATGGAGGCTTCCATTAACGGTTTTCAGCCATAATTGTGAAATAAAAGTTAACCTGTGAATAAAAGTTTTCTTTAAAATTCAAGTTTTGTCTCTGATTCTAAGTTCGGTGGCGCAATCTCGGTGGCTCCGGTGGTAAATCAAACTGTATAGGGAAGTATAGGCCACAGAAACACAAGCGTGTCTCCATCCATCCATCTATCCATCAGCCCTTAAAGGTCCACTGCTGGACATAGGCCTCCCTAACTTGCACCACTCTGACCGGTCTTGAGCCTTCTGAATCCAGCGGATGCCCGCTGTCTTCTTCAGGTCATCAGTCCACCTGGTCGGAGGGCGTCCTGTACTCCTTTTTCCGAGATATGGGCACTATTCGAGGACCTTTCTTCCCCAACGGTTATCGGTCCTTCGCACTATGTGGCCCACCCATTGCCACTTCAGCCGGCTAATTCTTCGAGCTATGTCGATTACCCTTGTTCGTCTACGGATCTCCTCATTTCTGATGCGATCACGTAGAAAAATATCGAACAAAGCCCTCTCCATAGGCCACTGCGCTACTCTGAGCCTCTGGATTAGGCCAATAGTAAAGCATCACGTCTCGGATCCGTATGTCATCACTGGCAACCTTTCTCGAAGTTGGACTTACCTATCTGGATCATTTATCCCAGGTGTTGAACTTTTTGTTTTCGTCTAGAACTTCGAAAGCAGCGCCGTCAACAATAACCGATACGGGTGCGACATGGACATTTGACACGATTTTCGTCTTGTCCATGTCCATCTTAAGACCCACCCATTGTGAGGCGCTGCTCAAGTCCCCGAGCATTGTACCATGTCCTTCCAGGGAACCCGCCAGGATGACTATATCATCGGCATATCGCAGGTGTGCGATGTATTCGCCATTGATGTTTCCACTACATCAGCTTGAACACGTCTTCCAACGCAGCGATGAACAGTTTTGGGGATATGACATCCTTGTCTGACACCTCTCTGCAGTTGGATGGGGTTCGTTGCTGTGTCGTGTAATCTGACGGACATAGTGGCTGATTAGAACAAACACTTCAAAATCTCGATATACCGGTAGATGATCCAGCACCGCTGGAGAGAATTTAGTACCGCCCAGATCTCGATAGAATCAAAGGCTTTCTCATAGTCCACATAGGCAACACATAACGGCAAATTATACTCCTCGGTCTTTTGTATAATCTGCCGCAATGTGTCCAATGTATGTATATGGTCTATGATACTGAAGCCTTTTCGGAATCCTGCTTGTTCGGGAGGCTGGAAGTCGTCAAGCCTGCGTGCAATGCGATTTGTGAGGACCCTCGAAAACAGCTTATAAACGTGGCTCAGAAGTGCAATGGGCATGTCTAATCACCGCTAAAAGGAGTCCGTTCATCTAGACTCCTATTCTTCAAAATGTATTTTTAAAGTATCAAATGATCTTGCCTTTATGATTTCTCATTGACATAAATCAATTTCGGTGGATCAGATTTTAATTCCAGTGGTCCTAATTTCGGTGGCATTTGATAGTGTAATTTTAAAATATCTCCGGAACAAATAATTTTTTTTTCGATCTCTACTATATGACTAATTATTACTACTATTTACATATTATTTATGCCAAATAAAATGTATTAGAAACAGCAAGTGAAAATTCAGTCAATTTCGGTGGCTTGGATTTTTATTCCGGTGGTCCTTTAATAATTTCGGTGGCATTTGATAATTTCAAATGGCAATATCTCATGAACTAATAATTTTTTTTCGATCTCTAGTATATGATTAACTAGTACTAATATTTACCTATTATTTAAGCGATTTTTTTTTATCAGAAACAGCAAATTTAAATTCGCCACTGTAATTAGGCAAAATACGTGTTTGTTGAAATTCACCCATTTCTTCATCCATTTTGATCTCATACTATGCTTTATAAAAATAGCTCGGCAGCTTTACCTATGCGTTGATATTGACAACTCATGTATTATTTATAAATTGTACTGAACGACCCTATGCATTAGCTGTACTGTGAGAACTCCTAGTGTTGTTTGTAAATACGGGAGTTATGGTGAACGCACATATTATTATCAGCATCGTCCGCGCCGGACGCTCCGTATACCGATAGCCTCGCACATAATAATATGTCCGGATTCGCCGTACGCAAATTTTAGTATTGCCAACAATTTTTGCAGTTTTTCCTAACCTGTAGTGTAAAACGGTGCGATGTCATTCGTTTACAGTCCTGTTTAAGTCTGTGTCAAGTTTAATGTCCTGTTGACAGCACTAGTGGAAAAAAATCCCACTAGTTCTGTGTCAATTTATTTCCGTGTATAGGTATAGTTTGCTACCAATCGTCACGTATTGTCCATTATAATGTGTTTTATTGTCGAATGTCCGAAAACAATGATGTATAGGCATAAACACGAAGGCGAGATCTCCTCACAGGATTAGTTTACTATGAAACATTTCTCCTAATGCGTTGTCAAAAACATCGTGGCATGGCAACACTATCGGCATTTCGGATACCTTCCGCATTTTCAAAAATGCGTGCGGACGCTGCGGATATTGACATATGCCGACGCATTTGTCATCCGCATCGGGCTCTCATATGATTTCATACAAATGCGATGCGGACGGTGCGGACGATGCCGATAAATGTGCGTTCACCATTAGGGTGACACACTTCTGATACTTTAATTTAATAGTGCCCTATTATTAACGATTTTACCTTATCTTACTGTTACTATATACATACCATGGGAGCTTTGTGATACGCTCAATGCCATAACTAGGACAGGATCCATAAATTTTTACTTGGTCGATTGAAGTAATTCATCATACTACAGCAGCGCAAATCTTGCTTCAAATTCTTTGAGCTCTAAGAAAATATCACATACACAGCAATAATATTCAACTAATATTAATAGCAAATAACGAGTAAGAAAAATATACGCTAATGCGGAATTCTATGACATCCTTCGATGAACGTAGCACAATACATCTATCTATCTACTGGAAGGATCTAGCTAGATAAGACAGCTCATATATTATTTAACTTTCCGTAGTCACGTATTTTTCGAGTAGCTTGAGTCCATTTTAGCCCGCTTTCTGTTATGAATAAGTAAAGGCAAAAACGCCCGTAGCAATTGAACGTGAGTTCCAGCTACGTTTCTTTTAAAATTTCGATAGGTTGTCCTACGTCGTACACATTGCGCAAAGCTGTATTATTTATTTAAACTTTATTATAACATTAAAAATATAGTACAAAAGGCGGATGCTAAAAGCATTCTCTACCAATCAACCTTTGGTCTAAGCAGATATCAGCGATGTTGGTAAAACATAACACGATATAATACAATAAATCATTAAAAGAATGAGGAAATATTATAAAGTACAAGAAATAATAATAATCTATAGATACTAATATATAAAGAGTTTTGTATAATCTACAGACAGATTTTTGTACAAATATAAGATTATTGTATAATTTACAAAACTAAATCAATATCGTAGGCGCATTCAATTTTACTTATAATATCATTGGGCGCATTATTATAGTTAACTAATCAACATAAAAGTAGACGAAACACTTTTGTTTTTATTTGAAAAGATATGAAACATAAAGATAGTTTCGTCCCTGGATTCATTTACTGATTTAAACAATAATTTTTGAACATAAAAATAAACGACTACGCTTATAATTGAAATTGAATATTGGTATATTCAATCGCGAACTGTTTCTGCTGAGGCAATTATAAAATAAAATCAATCAGCATCGACTATGTTTTCAAATAATTCCAGGGTAAAAGTTTCATACTGGAGTGATACAAATTATCATCATAAATGAAAAGGTTATTACTCGCTTTTAACAAAGGTATGCAGTTTCAATGCTTCTAAATACACTTACCTATACACTACAAATATAATTAACTACTCATATACTACATAATATACTACATACAATACAAACATAGGTAATATAATTTATGGGTATTTTTAAAACGTTTTATTAGGTCGAGCCAGTCTCTTAGTAAACCCCTTCTGTTTAGGACAATTTGGGTTTATTAGATTTGCCTCGATTAGCATCATTAATTTCATCCGCTGATAAAAATAGAATTTGATGATGGATGCATTTTAAAGATTGAGAGCAGAATGCTGTCACCGACATTGGTTGGTTAAAATATATTATAAAAGAAAAAAGAAAAAAAAAATAACAAATCAGTTCTCCCACTTACCTGCTAGATCCATTATTTGCCAGTTAGTAATTCATGTTTATAAGTTATTTAATGTTGAACTCTAAAAGCGTGCGGTGTTTTAATTGTGATAAATTATTTTACATAACTCTCCCTAATTCGCATGCCCACGTCGAATAACATGACGTACAGTGAGTAGAAGTCATTATGTTGTGAGAAATCCCGCGGGTATGAACGATATTATGATTTGCCTAGTCTTTTTCGTTGTGCGTGCCGCAAAGAGCTGGAATCCTTGCCCTATTGGCATTCTCCCCATACCTGAGATTTTTCAAGAGGAGAGTCAATAGGCTTTTATTAAGATATTGGATACTTATTTTTATTGTACAGTTAACGTCTTAAACTTCATCGCTACTTGCCATTGTTAGGTGGCTGCTTGCTGTCAACTTATCTTATGATATTTTTTTTATTTCAACCTTTGAATGCCAATGTCTATTGGTAACGCTCACTATATAAAATTTCTACTCGTTTGTTGGCTATCTATACAAGAAACAGGAAATATCTCAATGCTACGATTCAATATCAGTACGGTCGTCAAACACGAAAGCATCTGCGAAAGACTAGTGTCAATATCTCTGTAACGTTAGATATAAAATACATTTGGTCGAACAAAGGCTAAAAGACGTTCACAAAGCGACATGGTGTAGCCCCGCCCGATGGATAAGAGCACTATTAAGATAGAGAATCGTTACAGTCGCTCGTCTTGCTGGAGTTTATTGCATCTTTGTTTGCACGAAAGCAATAGCGGGTACGGACCGCCTCCGTAATTCTACGTTTCGTTTCCGATTGTTATTAGCTAGCAGATACGATATGTTGGGTGTAAGTGGTAGAATGGCTTTTCGGAAGCAAGACACTTTGTTAGCTCCTTTGAGAACATTGAACCTTTAATTTGCAACTTATCTGTTTTGGGAGGACCGACTTGTGGGCTCAGTTTTAACACGTCGACGTTTGGGTTTTGGGTGTTATAATTTTGTTCAAACTTATTGGACTTTTAGTCATTCATGGTAAATAATAAAATTATAAGTTAAAATAAAAATGTATTATTCATGACAAATTAAATTCATGTACCTAATGTTTTTATTTTTCCTAAAAAATATCTGAGTATCAGAAAATATTAAAATAAAGTCATTATAAAAAATAATGTATTAAATTTTGAAGTATATGATACACATACATGTATATAAGAGACATCGCTCCAAAACGCCTTTCTAAAAAAACAAATTACCCCTTGTAAAAGCGACTTGTAGTAGAAATAGTTTTACCTAGAAAACTGCAGAGCACACCGTAAATGCATTCCGTAATACGTAAAACCTCTAATAAAACAAAAACGCTGTAAATATAAAAAGGGAAACATTCTTAACAGTAACACGACATCGCTTATTAAGTAGTTCAACGTTATTCATGATAAAGGCAAGGGGTAGGAATAGCTTGTGCTCACTCACTCGTTAGAGAGCAGTTTGTGTGAGAAAAATTTAATTTGGGTCGTTTATCTCTAACACACCCATCACAGCAAGCTCATCCGCTGCTTGGTTAACCTTTTACAATTTGTGTCCTAGAATACACAAATAAAAATACCTGCCAAACATCATACCGACTGCAGTACCATTTGCATTACAGGACAAATAATCCGTAATATTGACTTTATGCTAGTCTAATCCAGCACTTGTGTTAGGTACTAAACCACTGGAGTAAACTGGCCCAATCACTTCGAAAACCCCTGTCACAACAATAGCCGGATAGCAAATGAAATAAACAAATTTTAAATGGTTTCCATGTATTAATTTATTTAATGTTCGCGTCGTGCCTGCAAAATGCAATCGGACTTAATTTTCCATCTCAGTAACTACGTGTATTTGAACAAAATTTATGTGATTGTCCAGTGAATATTTCGTTTCAATTGTTACAATATTTATTCATCCTTAAAAAAACTATAGTATGTAACAGGTCATTGTTCAAAATCAATATCTTCATATTAGCATTTAGAGAATGTTTTAGAAATCTAAAGTTAATGGTTTGATTGCGGCCTTTTGACTTTTAGTGGTCATATTAAATCCATATAGCCTTACCTTGCGGATAATCCATACTTTCCATAATATTTATCTTTTTATTTTTATAGGCAATGATTACCAATTCATGGGATGTCATAAATCATAGTACGTAGGTAAGTTAAGTATACGAGTACTTTATATCTTTATACTTTATATCACAGATAATTTCGGACTTTTACCATCAAGTTATAACTTACTTAGGTATAACTGGTAAATCCATAGTTTGGGTTTTTACAGTAACATTTAAAAAACGCGTTAAGGATTTCTACTTAGCTCAGACTTGATGACAATGTTATACCTATTTAGAATGTGTATTAATATTATTAGTATAATATGTAAGTATGTAAATATAGTAGGTATGTATGTATTGTTTTATATGTATGTATACATAAGTATGTATGTACGTATATTTTGCTATATGTATTTATATGTAAGTAGTATTTAATTATGTGGTACGCACTGAGTTTGCCTCATTAAATCTCTTTTCCACTTATGGGCCTACTGGAAGAGATTTCTTAATAGGAATAAGTAGTGCCCTTGTACAAACTGTCTCTTAAATTATTTATCCTGTAAATGTTTTTGTGTGTACAAAATAAATAAATAAATAAATAAATAACATAATAATATGGATAAATCAAATATCAACTTACTGCGGTTATTTCTAAGTAGGTATATTTTTAAGTTAGAAAATTTTGATTACATCCTACAAACCCCAAAACCCGTAACTATAAAAAAACTTATGAAGGTCTTGCCGATTCTTCTTAGTACATTTTGTTAATACACAAAAATAAAATAGAAAATACGCACACATGTTTATAGTTGATTATTTCATTTTTTGCGTTGATTAATTTTAACTGCTAAAATTAGAGTCTCAGATGTACGGACGGAAGTAATAATTACATTATACAAATAAAATCAGTATTGTATCAGTATCAGAACAATGTATAAAGAGTATCATAATATTTATTGCTAAAATAAGAACACGTAGGTAAAACCAAAACATTTTCTAGTATAACGCGAGCACAAAAGCACAAAACGCCATTAAGACAGGTAATTGTGCCGACTCCGCGAATCCCTCTCGAGGAGGATCACATGATCATTAAGATCGGAGCCGTCCTCAACGGCTTACTCTGCGACTCTTTTGTGATCTCTGTAATTAATAGGCTTAATATTTCATACATTCCTAAGGATTTCTACTAATTTTCGTGGATGATACGCAGGTATTTTTGGAGGTAACCCAAATAAAGAACCTGTCATACTGCTTACAGCTAAACTATACTCAATTGAAATTCAATAAAGAAAGGAATACTTGAGGAATACATGAGGAATATTATTGTGCCTTATGTTAGCTCGTGGCTCAAAAAAAAAATTGTCAAGTGTTGAGCGACCACTAATTTTAGAACACGGGTGTTTGGTAATTGAGAAGGCCTATTGCATCTAACTGCTATAATGCGAAATGACGAAATAGTCAACCCAATTATGGGAAGTCCTCGAAGAATGATAAAAATGTATTATGCCCTCAGCATGAAACTTCCTTGCCATAACATAAACGCCTCCGTATCAAAAGTTCGTAAGCGAATTGACCTTTAAGTAAAAACACAATGTAGCCTTATAACAGATAACTATGTAAAAAAACATTTTCTAACAAAAAACGCATACTTATGTGATATGTATTACTTCTAGTTGTTATAAAGCGCAACGACCATTAATCTTTCAAATGTGTTAATCCAGGTCGCAGAGAGGGAAAGTACGAATACATACTATATTGATCCCAGGAAAGGAATAATTTTATTTTATCTCTTATAACTTTATTAGTGCCTGGTTGACTCAGGTTTGCTGAGGATTAGACAGTAATAAAAGATTTATACATAATATTATTTTATAAATTTAAATGAAGATAGAATAAACATGAACACTAAAAGCTTCGATATTATCTGAGTAAAGTATATTTCTCTAAGTACCTCTAGTAAATTGATTTAATTTGAAATGCTACCAAAAATCCCAAAATACTACGTATATTGTCATGTTAAATGGTCACCGCCATAATTATGTTAAAAATTTCTAGTTATAATTTGAGAGTGGTTGTAAGAAAGGCAAATAAAGATCATTCCGCTATACAACTCACTTTGGAAATGAATTAGCTAAAGATTAGATGTTATATAATCTCCAAATCTGTTCAAAAATAACGGAGTTTAAATAATACACCCAAATTGCAAACATCCTCTTTTTGTCTGAATGCGCCAGAAGGAGGGTTATGTTTTTCGAGTGTATGTATGTTACATACATATTGTATCTTATATTTCTTTGGCACGCTGTATAGAGTAAACGGCTTGATCGATTACAGCTTGAGAGGTGCTGTTAGAATTGTTTTAATTATGAGAGTGACACAATAAAATTTTTGACCCATTTAAATTTTACAGAGCTGCTTGGGAAAAAACAATCAAGATTTGATTGGTTGAAGAATGGGTCTCAACTGTTAATCCTTTTTTGGTGAAGTTTTTCAGTATTTATAAAATTTACTTTAAACAACATTCTAAATTACATGGCTTGTTTTTTCTTTTTAGTTTACTTTGCGCAGTCGGTTTTTTTTAATTATTTTTTGAAGTCAGTTAAAAACAGTCGTATAATGTTACTTTAATTTTCATAATTCAATATGTATTGTAGTACAGTTTAGACACAACATTTTCATAATTTGTTATTTCTTTTTTTGAACAGTGACAGTTTGTTAGCGAATATCTCATCGTGAGTAAAGGGATTCGACTTACTCACGTAAGTATGAACGCTAATTCGCTACCAACCTTTAATGGCTTTATTTAAAACCCATGTAATCTCTTTCAGTTTAATTGTATTATTACGATGGAAATGATCTTAAATTGTTTCTACGTAATTGTAAGAGGACTTTATTTTATGCTTAGATTTATCTACATAAGTAGGTACATAAAATTAAAATATGAAAACCATTTAATAATTTTAACTTGGAATTTCAGTAAAAGTTTCAGTTTGAAAAACGGGAGTTTTGGTTTAAAGGAAACGTGTGCAATGTACTTAGATATTTTGAATTAGATTCCCTAAGGTCAATTAAATTAATGCACAAATCGGAGCCTGTGAAGTGGGGTTCAAAGTTACTCAGAAATTCAAAGGGTTGTCTATGGCATTTTCCTGTAATATTATACATAACAATATTATAATTATTCCAGTTCATGTTAAGTTCCTAGCTTAACATGATTAACTTTATCATCTGGAATAATCTCGACCTTGAAAAGATCCCTTACCATTTTTACGAATAAATAGGTAAGACAATTAACTGCCTCATTATCGAACCTAAGCTGATCGTCTTTCCTAAGCTATTTCTTATAGGAGGTTTATTTCGGAATATCGGGATATTAAGTGGGCTTATCTGAAATACGACACCGGCAAAGCCCTCCTATCAAATTTGGTGTCCACTAGACACGCAACAAGGGTACGAAGTGACGGAACTCTGTGATAAGATAGCAGCAGTATTAAAATAGAACCGTTCTCGCCTACGACTATCGGCCTATTTCTTACCGTTTCTGTAAGCTTGGCCTAAACGGGTTTTTGGTTATTAGTGAGATAATTTATAGAAATCATTTGGATTTTATGATCGATTTTAGTCGCAATTTAAAACATTAGTTTTGTTAATACATATTCCCGTATGTTGGGCTGAAACTGGGTCGAAACTGTCGGTACTCAGGCTCAGAGCGCAGACCCTGAAGAGCTCAGAAATGTCTAGATGTGGATAAAGTTATGGATCGTGCATGACTCACGACTTTTCCGTCTTTTGTTAGGCTTGTAAAAAGCCTTTGACCAAGGTATACGAAACTTATAAAAAACGTTAAAAGACGTTCCTGCACGTTATCAACTTTTTTCAAAATTAAATATTGATTTAATTTGCCTTTGTCTTTCTGTCACAAAAAATCACAAAGGAGAAACCCAATTTTCGGCCACGAACCATGTGTAATCTGTGGTAGAACATCGGACTAGACAAGAGTAAACTAACTAGTCCAGCCATAAGTTCTGTTACAAATGAAATATTAATAAAATTTATACCTACATATTTATTAAAGTCTCAGCAAAAAATAAAAAAAATATTCTATTCGAAATGGCCACCTTTGGCTTTTATACAGGCCTTTAATCTGTTTGGCCACGAATCTATGGATTTACGCACTGTTTCCAAGGGAAATTTCGCCACTGCTTGCTCCAAAGATTTTTTAAGAGACTCAATGTCGCCGTGTCGTTTAGAGCAGGCCATGTCCTCTAAAACTGACCATAATTTGAAGTCTAAAGGGTTGAGGTCTGGGCTAGATGAGGGCCAGTCTTCAGCTCTTATAAAGTCCGGAACATTGGTTTCAAGCCAGGCTTGGGTAGTTCGTGCCTTGTGACCAGGTGCAGAGTCCTGTTGGAAAGTCCACGGTATATTTTTAAAAAGAGTATTGCTGAGAGGTTTCACAACATGATCCAAGACTGTATCTTGATACACTTTGGCTGAAGTTTTCACTCCTTTTTCACAAAAATGCAGTTTTGTGACTCCTTGATAAGACACGCCCCACCAAACCATCACTGACGCAGGATGATGACCACATTGTACCTTCCCGACCACTTGAGCAGCTTCTTTAGAACTGTGAGCGTACACTTTATCATTTTGCTTATTGTAGTGTTCTTCAATCGTGAAAATTTTTTCAACGGTAAAGAGGATATTTCTGTGCCTTTCACCTGCGTATCGCGACAGAAGGCGTTTTGATCGATCAACTCTCTTTAATTGTAAAGATTGATTTAGGGCATGTCCTGTATATCGACGATAAGCACCGAGCTTCAGGTCTTGTTTTATAATACACGACAGAGTCCTAGCGGGAATCTTCATTTCTCGCGATAAGATTTTTTGCTTCCTAATGGGGTTTCGACGAATTCTGGCTTTAACAGCATTAACAGCCTTTGTAGTTCTAACAGCACGAGGCCGCCCCGATCTTTTCTGGTCTTCAACAGACGAAGTGTTGTTGTATCTGTTGATTGTACGATATACGAACATACGGCTGATACCAAGCTTTTGAAGTGTCTGGAATATGACCGACGGCTCCATACCCACTTTGTGCAAGGCGATCACTGCAATCCTATTTTCTTTAACACCCCATTCCATATTGTAATTTGATAATAAACACGAAAAAGTATGTGAAATGGCGCGAAATCGAAAGAAGTTTTTAAAATAATATACGTGTTCCAAATTCAAAATAATGGCCAGACTAGGTATATACCGAAAAAATCGACTTATTTACTAGATAAACATATTTAAATCTTAGCCTCAAAAAAAATTTAAATGGCGGCCATTCCAAAGGGAAGAGGGCTAGACTCCCATATATGGGTATTTTTGTCGATAAAATTACGTATATTTTATGCCCCTAAATTGCTAGTTGGTCGCTGGACACAATGTATATATTATTGTAATGGCATGATATTTACACCAATGCATAAACACAAATGTAACAAAAAAAGTACGACAAACTTTGACAACAGACAGACAGCGCTTTGGTCTGACAAAATGGTACTTAGGCCTCTTGTGTCCCCTCTCGCCAAGCCCTTGACAGAGCTTGAACCCACCTACTACGAAGCTACACATGTTTTACGCGAAAATATAAAATATCAAAAGAGAAACAAAGAAACTCTAATAAATATTATTCAACGGTAACGATAAAAATGAATCAAAATATAATATTATAATATGATATTATGTAATAATAAAGTAATTTAGGTACAGTTGCTTATATGGCATACGAGTAGTTTAGATTTTCTCACTCTATTACTAAGGAAATTGTAGTCATTTTCAATAAGTATTGACTAGCGGATAACCGGCGTGTACTACTACGCAAAAAATGTTTGTACGGAAAATAATCTAAAATTTTAACAAAAAAACTGACTTCAAATGAAGTACATTCTTTCCGATAAGAAAAGAATCATCGAAATCGGTCGGCGTTATATTGAGTTATTCGTCCATTTGTCGCGCACATACTAAATGCAAAGACTTATATGGTTTTCTCATGAATGCCACTGTCAAATCTCGCTCAAATTAAAGTGGCATCACATGACAAGCACCAGCTTTCGATTAAAAAAAGAATCATCCAAATCGGTTCACCCAGTCGAAAGTTCTGAGGTAACAAACATAAAAAAATACAGTCGAATTGCGAACCTCCTCCTTTTTTTGAAGTCGGTTAAAAAAGGGGAAAATCGACATGTTTTAGTCGTCTCAAAACATCTTCGCATTATTTAAAATAAAACCATTTCGGGGCATATCGGACAGTAGGATGGTTTTCAAAATCTATACAGGACATTCGTACAGACATTTTTTGTGTTTTATATAGTACGAGTATTTTATATTATATTAACATATTTACGCTATTAGTTCAGCGTTCTTCACATCGTATGTAGGGGTAGTCATCCATGTCACGTGATAATATGATATTAATTACGTCATGCATACAAAAGATGACGTTGCGGTATGAAGGTCGAAGAAGCGACGCAACTTTGCTTCCTCACCACGTCCTAGCCCTTTTGTAAGCAATGTCTAACTTTACGAAGCCACTGAGGGTAACCGACACGAATATCAATCAGTTGCTGTATCAATGAACAAAGCAGAGTTATATAGCAATATTGGCAACATTGTTAAATTACCTAAGGGTTCTGCGTCGCATAGTTCCCATAACAAAGATTACATAATTTTCCTCTGTTTGTTGGCACATTTGTTCATGCATAATCGATTTGAATAAACTGTCTTCAATAATCTTAACAATATTTTAAATAATTTTCAATTTAATGAATGCCATCGTAACATTTTTTTTGTGCCTTGGTTCTCAAGAATTCGTTTACCGTGGCGAAGCGAGGGTAAGGCTAACGCCTATACCTAGTCTTGCCATAAATACTGAAACAATGAAAAAAAAATCTACTGCAAATAACATTTATTACTTTTACAGTGTGTTAGTTTAATATATAAATATAAAACAATTTAAAATTTAAAAAGTTTATTCGAAGTGGTCTCCATTGGCTGCAATACAGTCTTTCAAACGTTGAGGCCAGTTATCAATAGAAACACGCACTCTTTCCATGGGAAAATTCTTCACTGCCAATCGTACGCATGGTTTTAGGGACTCCAATTTTTCATGGCGTTACACTTAGCCGCAATAACATTTGTTCGAAGTATTACGTTTCCGAACATTCATTATACTACTGTTTTAATTACCATATTTTTAGCATGCAAGCAGGCATGCAGCATGCAAATAAGCATGGAGCATGCAAGCAGGCATGCAACATGCAGCAAGCGTTATTTCTGTCACAGCTAGGGCACTGCGGAGTTCCAGCCATCCCAGGCGAGCTTATCGTCACTTGTCGCCGCGGCAGAGGCTGGCCGGCTGTTCCTCAGCTCGCGGGCCGCCTTGCCCCTCCGCGCCTACGCGAGTTAACATTACACTCTAGGGGTAGGACAGACAATACTGCGTGAAGACGGTTCTGCAGCATTTCGTATCTGTCACAAAATGTTATAGCACAACATATTGACTTTTATGACACTATTTTAATTTAATATTGAAAATGCTACCAAGTAATCGGATATAATATAATTGTGACCAAAATATAATATTTCATTAAAATGTCGTATTACATTTGCTACTGGGTAGTGTGTAGGTAGACATGTAGGGTTTTTGTTTATTACCTACGTTTCATATCCGTTTTGTTAAAATTACCGTCTACAACATTTACAACATCAATTTCAACCTTTAAAAGTGCTTAAGAGCGAGAAATCACTTATCAAGGGAAAAACAACATTTAAGAAAAATATCAGAGGATTTGCATTATGATTCAGCAGATTCATAGAAAAATATTCATATTGCTTGACCTAGATTGAAAGAGATGATCGAAAATAACTCTGCAAAGCTCGGCATGTCTAAAGAGCCCTCCCTGTGGACTTGTAAATTTTACTTGCTTCCTTAGGTAGATATTCGTCTTCAAGGCGACACCTGGTGTAGCTATAAATTATTTAGATATCGCTTGGGATTGTACTCGAGACTTCATTAATATACAGCTAGAAAAAGTGCCTTTGCAACGGTAGACAGACTTGCTAACAATAATTTATACGCTTGCGACAAACTGCCTGTAATATGTTATATCAAATGTTTTTGCCGATAAAAACTCTAGTAATAAGAAATTTACTTAGGCAACTAAACTATAGCATGTAGTTGGATGGGTGACCGTTAGTGACAAAAAATTCTTGAGCGTTTCCGTGCTTCGGAGGGCACGTAAAGCCGTCGGTCTCGGTTGTTATTATAAGATAACAGTCGTTAAGCCATATTGGAGGCACTCGGGCGGTTTGAAAATTTACGACATGGGTTGGCCACTAACCCCTCCAAAAATCCTCATTAGAGCAGCGTGCTGGAGTATGATCTAGGCCTCCTCAAGATGAAAGACCCGTGCCTAGTAGTGGACCATTAATGGGTTGAAGCCATGGAGAACATAATCATTTTATAATATATGTCATGTGCATAAAATTAATAACCTAAAATTTTTAGGCTTTTGGATTTAAAATAGGTATTATTATAGAATTTTACATCTATATCAGCTGAAATATCCAAAGTTTTTTAACATTTTACATATCATATAATTCACGGTATGTAACTAATAACGTTAAGACAAAATAAATGTGGATACGAAAACACACAAAAAACGTGAGTAATATAACCCTACACGTACTTGAATAAAAAACCAGCGTATCGGACTGGGACCTTAATTAACTGATCAAATATTACGTACATTTGTTTGTTTGTCCACAAAAGGTAAGTCAACAGCCTTTGTTGATACAGTGGCTAAATTAGTAGGTGAGGTGAACCTAACAACGAGTTAAGTCAACATACCTAGTCCTTTTAAGTAAACTCGGAGCCAACATTGCGTGACAAAACGCGAGTGGGCGGTAATCTGATTATCTGACCATTTGGCAGCCGGTCTGCCGCTATCTCTCCACCTCGCCACTAAACTGTTCGCTTATCAGTTTTTACAAGCTGACGACTTGCTCTTCTACTTTGCCAACTGTTTAACCTACATTTGGAAATAATGACAAACCTGTAGCCGTGTAGCGGAACATTATTTACATTAAAACTATTACTATTAGGAATTTGTAACTTGCAGTCGGGTAATGACAGAATTCTTTGTTCTATTTTTAAAAGTTGGTTAAAAATTGATTTTTTAAATTTAAATACGAGGAAGATTTGGTCTGTTTATTAAAATAATGGATCCTGCCCAATAGACTATGTTATTTAGTTTTCAAAATCCCTTAACATGTATAAACAAGTTCTTAAACGTCATTTTAAAGTTAATACTGTAAATATAAGATAGGTTAAGATAGGAAAAGATTTTTTGTTATCTTTTAAGTGAATTTATCACTTTCTTCGGTGAAGTAACCCATCTTGAGTAACCCACAAACCTTAGAGTTCTGCGTATTGGTCTAAAAGGTAGGTGAAGCCAATGTGGTTAAGTAAGGCTATCTGTCAAATTACAGGAGATCCTTGCACAGAAATGCGACTGACGAGTTATTATAATGATGAATCCTCATGACTGAAGTAACTCTAAGCAATTACTAAAACCCGTTAAATTTAAAAAGCTAATGTAAAACTAATTACCTTGTTTAGCTAAAAGCCGAGTTTTAATTTGTTGTCCCTAATTAATAGAACACTGGAAAACGTAGCGATCATTATACGAGGAATAAGCTAAAAATAAATTTAGAACTCTTCTTAAAAATGTTTTAAATCGTCTGATGAAATATGAGCACAAAGTGAAATTTGATTACAGCGAAAATGGCTTTGAAAATACACGTAACAATAGGAAAAGAGTAAATTAAACAACTTTTACAATTTTATAGTACGTAATCCAATACAAATAAACAAAACAATATATGTATTATGTAATTTTGTTATTTGTTCAAATAAGGTACTAAAATTTTCAATATCCATACAATGTAATTTTACCGTTTACAAAGCTTTCCAGAGTATTTTAGCTGGAACAAAGGACAATACAAAATAAAATCTCCTGTCAATCACATAAGTTGCAAAACACATAGTTACCGAGGTTAAAATTGCGTTTTGCGGACTACAGGCAAATATTAAACGATCTTTTATCTTTGTGATTACCTACAACTTTTTAAATTACGATCGAAAAGATGAGTGGTCGTGAAAACTTTGGACATATTCCAATGATTTATTGTAACTATTTAACCGGTCTTAAAAATGTAATATATGAAATTTGCTGCTTCATTGGTGCATATTGGAGAGTTCTCTCTAGTTTTTATTATGTTCGCCAAGTCTATTATTCTGCAATTTTCCTATGTGGCCTTTACTCCTTATATTGACTTGATAGTCTATCAGCGGAATAGTTGTGTACAAAAAAATGAAACATGTTGTCTATAATTTTATTATGACCTACCTTTACACCTAGTTACAGTTTAACATTAATAATAACCAACAACCAACTTAAAATACATTTTATACCGTGGACGTGTTTACTGTTCGGAAATGCAAACGGCGTTCTAGTCAGTGAGGAAGAGGCTCGGCTGGTATTTTTATTTGTATAATCTAGCGAACGAAGTGTCAGAAGGTCGGCCAAGGAACGAGTCGGCTCGCGTGCGCTACCTGCGTGACCACTCCCCATTGATCACAGTTCTGGAGAGATACGACACGAACGACATTTTTTTCACACGAACCACTCTTTAACGAGCGAGTGGGCGCAAGCAATTCCCTTCCTATGCCCATGTCGCACCTTCGGTGCAACAAAGACACAAATAGCCAAAACTGTAAAATTGAGTTAGTATGCCAAATTGTCTGTAAAACAAGCATTTTACGTCAAACTGTAGCAAAAACTATAAACAATTAATAGTATGTTTATTTTTAACCTACTACAGATAGTAATCCAGTAATATGGAAATAAATGCGAATGTGAAAAAATCTTAAAGTCCTCTCCTGTAAAATTACAAAAAAAGCTGTTGTGCCTTTGTTGCACCGAAGGTGCGATGTCATCTATTACGGGGAACGCGAGTTCGCCCCTGGATTTTTTAACATTGTTTGTATAGTCAGCGACGTAGAAAAATTTTGAGATTTAAACCAACTCAACAAAAACTGCTACGTTTTTGTGGAGCTTTGTGAACAACAGCAAATTATTACTATCTCAGTCAAGTTTAGGTTACTTTTCTTTTGAATTTTTTGTTGCTCTTACGCCCCAAGTAAAGTATCACCATACAATTTTTGTAGTACTAAGGGGAGATTTAAGTAACCATTAGTGACTCTGAGTTGAGGCATTACTCCTACAATTATTAGTATCCATACATGTTTCATATAGATGAAAATATTTTTAGTCGCCTGGTTTTGACCGTGTTAAATGTTTCCAAATTGCTTTACTTTGTACTCGTATTTAAAAAAAACAAGTACATTTTGACCCGTATGGCGCAATGGTTACGGAAAGCATGAAGAGTTTGAATTTCTGTTCTTGTTCTGGGTGTTTGTCTGTTGTCTTTGTGTGTTGTCCATGGCACCCAAGATACAAGGAATCCTAGGGCTATGGGTGTGAAGCGTAATTTTATTATTTTATTTATTTTAATTTTTATTTGGACTATCAATATGTACTTATATTTAATTTCATTATACAAATATTATATATTAGTACCTAATACATCGGCTGGTGATCTACTTTGGGATTGATTACACGTATGCATTTGTAACAGTGGTCAATATAAACAAAATTCTCTTAAAATATTCCTATCTTAGAAACACTGAAAAGTAATAAGTAATAAGCAATTTATTGGTTCTGATTTTTATTATCATTAGAGTTGCTAATGGGTCAAAGATTATTATTACACCAGTAAGAATTTCTTATATTAATGAAACATCAAAATAAATCGTAATGTATAACGACTGCGGTACGGAGTACAATATTTATTTAATTCCTTATATTGGCACCGAGTGCGATGAATTGTGCTCTTTTCTTCTCATAATGTATGTGACATCGCAAGAGCGAAATCTCTGTAGAAATCATTGTAATAGTACCACTATTATATTATTTTTACTGTATGTATCTGTATTAATATTATTTTTACTGATCTGAAACTTGATTTATTGTATTGGCTTCTATTATGTGGTAAGAAAATATTATTATTGTAAACGGCGCACGGCGGGTATCCATCCTTTTGTTGTGAACATCCCGCCGGTAAGGACGAGGCGGTTTGGCTCGTCATTCGTTATACGCACCGCCAAGGACTGGAATAACTTGCCTGCGTCGGCGTTCCCGCCTGCCTATGATGTGGAAGTCTTCAAGAAAAGAGTGAATAGGCTTTTACTAAGTTAATGTGCTCACCACCTTGGACCACATCTCCACTTACCATCAGGTGGGATTGTGGTCAAGCATTAACTTATTTGTGTAAAAAAAAAAATAAAAAAAAAAAAAAAAAAAAAATGTGTAGCCTGTCACACAAAAATATATCAAGAAGGTTTCAGATGACCTGGGTGATTTTCTTTTATTGGTAAATATCCTTCTTGGCGAATCGATCACAAATTACGAACTACGCAGGCAGTAAAATTATTTTAGGGCCCGTTTCAAGAAAGATTATTCCCAGTTTTTTATTTTTTATGATTGTGTTTATTCTATACTCCGTTGTTTCTCGTTTATCAAAAGGCTCTATATGTCTAAATGATAATGTATTACACTTTTTTAAATATATTTACTAACATCAAAGACAAGTTACAAGAAAATGAATGGGGATCCTCATAAATAATGCTAGGTGGTACGGAACCCTTCGCGTGCGAGTCCGAGTTACTCTTGGCTGGATTTTTATTATTCTTTCACGAATCTGAACTATGTTTGCAATCATGTTAGAGAGTGTTAAAGCACGAATTTCTTTTCAGTTTGGCTTATCCTGACCAAATTTTCACGCTATTCTTGAGGCTTTTCCTCGCAAAATGCATAAATTATAATCGGAACAACAACAGCAAATTGGTAGTGACTTTTTACTATTACACATACTGTTATGTCTGCTGTGCTATTACGAGTACATCAAATTCATGTGTTAAAACTTCTTACTTTTATATTACAAATATTTTTATAAAATCTTAAAAAATCATTATGTTTTCCTTTGATTGTTTGTTTATCCTTTATTGAAAATTCAAAAATGAATATTGCAATGAGCGGGCTGAACTTAATGCCATGTTTATATGTATATAAAAAAAACTGTTTTAAACCAAGACATTCTTACAAATATATTTTCTTGTTAGTGAACTAATAAAACTGTAGACTATTTGTATCACTTTTATTTTATTTATAACTTAAGAGCTTTAAATTTCGCAATGAGCGTTCATTTGACAAATATTTGTATGAAGTATAATTAATTACAGGATCAGTCAGTTTGTGTTCCTCGAGTCGATGGCTCAACTTATAATTGCTACTTAACGTTACAGATACATAGATATGTTTAATATAAGATAATTTGAAGCATTTTTTAACTTCGGACAAAAAAGAGGGGTGTTATAAGTGTGACGTGTGTGTATCTATGTGTCTGTGGATCTGTAGCTCCCAAATGGATAAACCGATATTGATGTATTTTTTGTTTTAAAGGTGACTTAATCGAGTGTTATTCGCTATCTTTAGTAATAATAAAACGTTTATTTTTTTAATTTTAATATAAAATTATATGTCTACAAATGCGAAATAAATAAATGCAAGGTTTTTCTTTCCATTTTAATACGTTGTGTTGAATACTTTAATCTCACCACCTAGCAAATCTTCTATGATAAGAATCTGTGCTTACTTTGCAGCCAATGACACTATCAGTGAGTTGCAGCTTGGTAAAGAAGGGGTACAGGGTTCCTGCATTTTTTAGGTGCTGGTCATTTGCGATATCTCATTAAATTTGTGCATTCTTCTATCTTATGTCCATACCAACCGTAACACAGGATATGTGAGCGTGTGCTCGATGATTTCATAATCTATTATGGAACTTTTATAAATAATGTCGCGAAAACAAAAATATCAAAATCGCGTTTCTGACGGTACACCTTTTTCAGGCTATTTATACTGGCGGCTTGATAACTCAAGAACAAGTTAATTTCTAAGTGTTGCTGCTCACGTTAAAACTTTTCAGTCGTAATACTATGAACATAAAACCCAAATTATTTTCACATTGTTCACGCATTTAACACGTATCTAGAGGATGAGTTACACCCTTGTGCGTGTCCCACGTTATTAACTCAGAATATGACGTGTCGTATGCTGACCAATTTAATGAGACCTGATAAACCTACCCGTATTCTACAGTTAATTTTACTTTCGCCATGCAAAGGGAGGTGGGGTAGATCAAACAAAATTGGTTGTTTAATTATTCTGATGAATCTCGTAGCACCCGCTGTTTTATGTAAATGCTTCTTTGCGTGTTGCGTCATATCGACACAGTTCATGGTACAGTGTTTATCACATTTTCAGTTTGTATAATATAATTCGTTTAGGAATTTTTGCGATATCCGCCATTAATTTTTAAACGACTTCAAAAAAAGGAGGAGGTTCTCAATTCGACTGAATTTTTTTTAATGTTTGTTACCTCGGAACTTTGGACTGGGAGAACCGATTTTGATGATTCATTTTTTAATCGAAAGTCTTGTAGTCCCACTTAAGTTTGAGCGAGATCTGATAATGGCATCCATGGGAAAAACATATGTCTTAAATTTTCATTAAGTACGTGCGTGACAAATGGACGAATAACTCAATATCACGCCAACCAATTTCGATGATTCTTTTTTTAAAGTTATTGAAAAGGATGTACTTCATTTTTGTTTTCAAGTTGTTTTATTTGTAAAAATTTTAGATTATAATGTAACGAAACTGAGTCCTGCTTGCCTCGTACATCAAATAATGAGATGATTCATAAATTGCGACCACTAACAGTCCCAAATCGAAATTTATTTTCTAAGGTTTTTATTTTATAACTCTCTAATACGACTACGAGTACAATGGTTATGTTATGTATTAGCGGATACCCGGCGTGCTCCACTACGCTAAAAAATTTTCTAATGAGAATGATAGATCAGTGTTTTTGTGTTGACGTTGACGTTGATGCGCCATCTTATAATCATATAATCTTCAAATTGTTGTATGGGAAAAGTCGAAAATCGACTTTGTCAATAGATTGAATGTGCGTTATGCATTGTTTTAGTGGTTTCAAACCACCTTAGGAATGTTGCCTTTCAAATGAAACCGTTTGAGGCATATCAGTTGGATGGTTTTAGAGTCTATAAAGGACATCCGTACAAAAAGTTTTTGTGTTTTATATGTATAACTAGATTTTGGATCGTAACTCAAGCTTCATTCACTTTTTTATTTGATTATTCAAATAGGAGTAGCTGTTGTAGACATAAAAAATGTTTTAAGAATGTGATCATTTAATATAATAATAGTATAGATAAGATAGCAACGGTTTCGTGGATCTAGTCAATCAGGATTAAACCAAGCAGCCGGGCTATGAGAGCTTGAAAATGAAGGATTCAATTATACGATAATTTTGTTATGATATTACTGATTCAATATCTTTGTATGATCGCTCAAATCCGCTTAATAAACTTCTATGCATTATTAGAGATCTCCCATTTTACATTCCTAATCACATACGATTATTTAATTTAACTTGCCGACACACAAGCTTACGATCCACTTGATCTACGTAACACCAAAAACATTCCGCGTTTGACGACCAAAAAGAAGAGAGACAAACACAGAGAATCAAATTACATAAAATATTATCATTATAAAAATACGAGTATATAATACACGTAGATTTAATCCAAGAATGCTTCCCAGTTTCAGAGAGTTAAAACAGTAAATCCGCTCTGAAAGTACCACAAAGTACATTGTATCCTTCCATCTCGTACAAATGGCCAAAGCTCCATCTCTAGTTCTTTTATAAGCAATCCTGCACACTTCTTTCTGTACATGTCCTTTGTGAAGTATTTCATAGATTGAACTTCATATAATATTACTTTATAAAATGGGACATAATCTGTTTGGAGGCACCGTACTGAAAGCTGATAAAAATTGCGTATGAAATTGAGTTTAAAATTCCTCACTATACTCAAGTCAAACTCGGTTCGGACTTGATGTAAACATTGTGTCTGATAACGTTGCATAGCAACCACAAACAAACAGGCGTATGAAACTTTTTGTTGTAATGTCAGTAACTTATTATTTTTGTTTGCTTTATTTTGTTTGTGTTTTTTTAATAAATCAAGTGCCTTCTTAATGAAAAATGCATTAAAATAATTACATAAATAGTGACTTCACTTGAAACCTAACTTTACACAATTATCGCTATACGGTTTGGGTAGTCATTTCTATTTATACACATAGACCAAAACATTATATTTTGTTAAAAGGTTCCAAATTGCTCCTCTTAATAAAGGATGCGGGAGCAAGAATTGTTTATTGATGAAAGTGTAATAAGATGTTGGTTTTTACCTCGTTTTCTCTTAGTGTGTTGTTGTTATAGTTCAATAGTGAGTTAATTTAGATGTCACAAATATCATAATTATTATTTAGTTCTATAATACTTATCTGGTGTACGAAACACAAATCAGTTTGTGAAAACCCTATAGAGGAATTTTAATGGTTTGTTTACATCGGGTCCGATTTGAATGTGAATGTAGTATACTTAAACATGAATATTCAAATTCTTCTATGCCAATCGCTTCTAGCAAATTATTATAATACTAGCTGACCCGGCGTACTTCGTATCGCCTTAGAATGTAACAAATCAGAGATCATTAAAATCAGTACAGCCGTTCTTAGCCGCTATAGTTTTTGTGTGCATATCTCCTCCCTCTCCCGCTCCCTCTCCCTCTCCCTCTCCCGCTCCTGCTCCCCTCTCCTCCCCGTGTTACAACTATAACAATTTTCTTTCTAACTATAAGCTTATATATTAATTTTCACATTTCTGAGATCAAAAATAAATAATAGTTAAAAAAAACTAAAAAACCCGCTTTTATAAAAAACCAAACTAAAAAATAGAAAATAAGGGGGATAATGAGAGGAGCGGAATGGAGAGGGAGAGGGTATTTAATGTTCTTTGATTTGTTAAACATACCAATACTATAAAAGGTAAAAGTAGGAGGGGAGGGGTGGGGGAGCTGGAGGGGGAGGGGAGAGAAAGGGGGAGAGCGAGCGGGAGCGGGAGGATGAAGGGGAGGGGAGGGCGAGAGGGAGGGGGAGAGGGAGCGGGATGGAGAGAGGGAGGGAATTTAATGGTCTCTGATTTGTTAAACCTACCAAAACTATAAAAGTTAAAAGTAACAACAAAGTACATGAATCACTGATTATTAGGCGATAAGAAGTTCGCCAAGACAGCTAGTGTTAAATATTTATTTAATGATGCCAAAGAAGTATAACTTCTCACTCGCGTACTACATGTAGGTTTTTCTTTCTTCCTTTCTTTCTTTCTTTTTTTTCTTTAAATATTAAATTGTCATCGGTCCTCGATAAGTCTACGAAGTTTGAAAGAAATCTGACCGTTTAAAGCTAATGAAAGCGTGTAATTAGGTTTTTCTTTCTTTGTTTCTTTTTTTTCTTTAAATATTGAATTGTCATCGGTCCTTGATAAGTTTACGAAGTTTGAAAGAAATCTGACTGTTTAAAGCTAATTAAAGCGTGTAATTAGGTTTTTTTCTTTCTTTCTTTCTTTTTTTTCCTTAAATATCAAATCGTCACCGGTCCTCGATAAGTCTGCGAAGTTTAAAAGAAATTTGACTATTTAAAGCTACTTAAAGCGTGTCATTAGGTTTTTCTTTCTTTCTTTTTTTTAATTTAAATATTGAGTCGTCATTGGTCCTCGATAAGTCTATGAAGTTTGAACGAAATCTGACCATTTAAAGCTAATTAAAGCGTGTAGTTAAGTTTTTTCTTTCTTTCTTTCTTTCTTTTTCTTTAAATATTGAATTGTCATCGGTTCTCAATAAGTCTACGAAGTTTGAAAGAAATCGGACCATTTAAAGCTAATGAAAGCGTGTAGTTAGGTTTTTCTTTCTTTTTTTTTAATATTGAATCGTCATCGGTCCTCGATAATTCTACGAAGTTTGAAAGAAATCTGACCATTTAAAGCTAATTAAAGCGTGTAATTAGGTTTTTCTTTCGTTCTTTTTTTTCTTTAAATTTGAATCGTCATCGGTCCTCGATAAGTCTACGAACTTTGAAAGAAATCTGACCATTTAAAGCTAATTAAAGCGTGTAGTTAGGTTTTTCTTTCTTTCTTTCTTTTTTCTTTAAATATTGAATTGTCATCGGTCCTTGATAAGTCTACGAAGTTTGAAATAAATCTGACTGTTTAAAGCTAATCAAAGCGTGTAATTAGGTTTTTCTTTCTTTTTTTCTTTCTTTTTTCTTTCTTTTTTTCTTTAAATATTGAATTGTCATCGGTCCTCGATAAGTCTACGAAGTTTGAAAGAAATCTGACCGTTTAAAGCTAATTAAAACATGTAATTAGGGTTTTCTTTCTTTCTTTTTTTCTTTAAATTTTGAATTGTCATCGGTCCTCGATAAGTCTACGAAGTTTGAAAGAAATCTGACCGTTTAAAGCTAATTAAAGCGTGTAATTAGAGTTTTCTTTATTTCTTTCTTTCTTTTTTTCTTTAAATATTGAATTGTCTTTGGTCCTGATATGTCTACGAAGTTTGAAAGAAATCTGACCGTTTCAAGTGGGTCAAAATCAAGTCCAAAGAGAAGTTACAAACATACAGGTGAAGCTAATATAAAGCGTGTAATGACGAAGTACACCTTAGGGGATGAATTTCGAAAAAACCGTGATTCACTTTTTTTTTGTGTTTAACTATAAGCTTATAATATAAGTACAAATTTTCACCCTTCTTACTTCAAAACTGACGAAGTTGCCATACTAACTTGCATCCCCTAATTAACCATTTAGGGGATGATTTTCCAAAAAAATGTGTTTAAATTAACTTTTGTATATAACTATGAATTTACTAAAAATGTTCATGTTTATTATAACTCTAAAACTGACGAAGTTGGTTTGTATTTAAGTGACTTCCAATCGCTATTTTTATCCCTGGGCATGATTGTCCAATATCTTCTGAATGGGATGTCCGATTTGAGTAATTCAAAAAGTTATCAATAGGTATTGAAACAGTTTTGAATATGAAATGATTTATTTGGATAAGGATTAATACGAAGGTATGGTTATCATGGTCTGATGTTGGTCAGCTTTTTTATTGACTTTTAAAATGTAAAAAGTGGTTATAGTGACATAACTACAATAGTTGGACATATAGTATCGCGACGTTTTTTGTAGATATTAATATGTTCTCTAATATTGTAGAACATTTTATTGTTCTATCATTAATAGTTTCCGCAGCGTATGCGAAGAAAGAAATTTTTAAGCAATTTTTTTACACCTTGGTTCACGTTACTGAAGTTTTAGCAAGGATCCCTAATTTTTTCTAAAAATAAATATAGCCTATGTTACTCAGGAATAATGTAGCATTCTAATGGCGAAAGAATTTTTAAAATCGGTTCAGTAGTTTTTGAGTTTATTCGTTGCAAACATACAAAAATACAAAAATACAAAGCTTTCCTCTTTATAATATTAGTATAGATATAGATTTATTTCTTTTTGTTTTATTTTTAACCACCTAATTTCCATCTTTCAAAAAACAAAAGATAAATTATGAGAAAAGAAAAATGGACAGAGCTAGAATGCTTAGTTGATACGGAGACATTTTCTTCATAAAAATGCTTAGTATAGTGTACCGATTGGAGAGATGCCAGACTTTCCAGCATTTTAAGATGTTGTCAGATTCTTTACCAATTCTAAAAGGAGCATTCACTGTTTGCTTGTATTGTCTTTTACTACTTGACATTGGCTGTTTTTAACAAAAGTTTTTATTCTGAGGACAAAAAGGAGGCTGAAAGCACAGTTGTATTTACATTATTTCTCTTTTCTTAGAAGTAAAGCGATAATAGAAAACCGAAGTAAAGCGAGGGCGGTTACTCGTATTTTATAAATATAAATAAATTGTTGAAGATGGTAAAAAAGTTTCTAATCCCCAATTTTTTTTTAATTTCATATCAAAATTTTATATAGATTTCATAAAAATTTTACGGCTTTAATCTTTTACAGCTCGGTCCAACAAAGAAATATCAAGGAGTTGAAAGTGATTATGAAACTTCTGTTTCATAGCTCTATGAGAGCTATGCAACAGCACTCATAGCCCGGCGGCTTGTGTCGATCTTAAGTGATCGACGAAGTTAAGCAAAAGCGGGCGTGGTCAGTAGTTGGATGGATGGCCGCTAGTGGCAAAAATTATTGAGCATTTCCGTATTCTGGAGGGCACGTAAAGCCGTCGGTCCCGGTTGTTATCTTACGATAACAGTCGTTAAGCCATGTTGGAAGCCCTCGGATGGCATAAAAACAGCAGCAGTCGGGTTGCCAACTAACCCCTCCATTAATCCGCACTAGAGCAGCGTGGTGGTGTATGCTCTAGGCCTCCTCAAGGGGAGAGACCCGTGCTCAGTAGTGGGCCATTAATGGGTGGAAGCCATGAAACTTCTTTAAAATTGTTAGTAAATAGTGTTTTAACTATTTTTCTGAAGCTCTTGTAGAAGAGGACTATGTTTTCAATTTGTAAAAATACAAAAACCAATAGGAAATCAACATAAAATTTGTACATTATTTGTATTGTTGTTTCACTGTCTCACGAGATAATTATTTGTATGTGAGGAAAAATATTTTGATGTGAAGTGAGGGCCAATAGAAACTGTATTTATAACCTAAACCTTTTGTCCAGTCCTGAACGAATGTGAAATCCAGAGATGCTTTATGTAACGTAAACATAATTCATACTTATTCTAATCCAAGGATATTATAGTCTAACTGGATAACAATCTTTGTATAGATACCTTAAAATTACTTAATAAAATTGTCATCCAATGTTACATCATCCGTCTTCAGGTACCTCTACGAAGTTTGGTATCCAGTTAGACTATAATGTTCTTGTACCAATCATAATATTTGGTTTAAGAAGTTCATTACTTTCTCGTTCCGCATGCTGCCGAACAGGGCTTAAATCTTGAGTCTAAGCCAAACTAGTCAATTTGTAGTATTATAACAGATAGTGACCTAAACCTGCACTTATGTAGATCACGCTTTGTGCGTTAAATAGCAATTTTTTATACGGTGCGGAAAAACTAACTAACTTCACGCAAGAACAGACAACTTGAGTCACGTATCTTCTGTTCTTGCACGGCTTGAGGGACTACTTAACTCACGGCAAATCATGACTTACAAGTGAGGGCTTAGGTTATACCTACTGTGTATACTATGTACATGATAAACAACAAATGGACAAATCATGTGTGTTTTGAAAAAAAATAGCTTTTATGAGAACATATTACAATATGAGGAAGTGTATAAAGTAGCAAATGTAATAAATGTTCCTAGTATTAATTCATCTCTTTATATTTAAGGTACTAATCAAGATAGATGGCAGAGTATCAAGCTTATTTGAGCCCTCAGCAGCACAATTACTAGCGGAGACTACCTCCAGAACGACGGCAAAGCAACAATTTTCCCATTGTGATTTAGAGGTAATGAGTAAAGAAGTATAAAATAACAGTATATACCCAGTGACATGGATTTGAGAAGATAGGTAAGAATAAGGCCGATACAAATATAATATTGTACATATTACAGTGAATGAAATGTGAATTTTGACACGATTGTAAATACTTTTACTGATTGGTTTACTATTGAGATTGGAGTTGAAGATATTTCAAATTTTCTGTGAGAAATAAAACTTAAAAAACAGATTGTGGGTTTTTTGACAATTTTGTTTTAGGAGGCATTTTATGTTGAATGTGAAAATAATACACTACAGCTAATATGATTTTGGTTTAAAGAGTGAAAATGAAATTATGAATAGTAAATAAAAAAATTTAATATAATATTTTTGTAATTCTTCTCCCGACAAGAGTATTTAGCTGGATGTCAATAGTATATACATAGTTCTGTTGTAATCCAATCTTCTCTTTTTGTTCTTGTATTCTGCTTATTTGCTCTTCAACACCTTTCCTTTAATAAAAATTTAATACTTATGACTTTAAGATTTAGTGGCCGCAACAAATATAAATATCCAACCATAATTTTCAACAAACAGAAAAAAGTGTAATTACAATAATAAACCATCATTTTATGATTTCACTAGTAAATTACTTGTGAAAACTTTTCGGTCACGTGGTTCTATAGTTTTTCAAGTTAAGTATTCGAACTGTCAAATAAAGCCAATGTAGCCAAGTACTCGCGCAATGTTCGAGAAACCAGCTGACAGTTAACTTAACGCGTATTTTTTTACACTGCTGCTAGATGGCTCTGCTTCGGTCCCATACTTAGTTTACTCGCGTTTACTTTACGCCGCCGTTATGTCAAATAAAACTCGTACCACAGAAGAATTAATAGTAGGTACATATCTCGTACAAAGCACACTGTGCTTTAATATAATAGCACTCGTGACTTAAATGGACACTTTTCGTATCGTGTTGTAATGTACTACTAATATACCTAGTCTGGCCATAAATACTGTTACATAAAAACTTTTCTTTTTTTCAGCTTTTTAATTATTTTGAACTTGGAACCCGTATATTATTTTAAAAACTTCTTTCGATTTCGCGCCATTTCACATACTTTTTCGTGTTCAT
Source organism: Thymelicus lineola (assembly GCA_963932265.1). Taxonomy (NCBI): domain Eukaryota; kingdom Metazoa; phylum Arthropoda; class Insecta; order Lepidoptera; family Hesperiidae; genus Thymelicus; species Thymelicus lineola. The sequence goes on along the minus strand of OZ010684.1, from coordinate 10,345,747 downwards.
TATCAAATTACAATATGGAATGGGGTGTTAAAGAAAATAGGATTGCAGTGATCGCCTTGCACAAAGTGGGTATGGAGTCGTCGGTCATATTCCAGACACTTCAAAAGCCAGATATCAGCCGTATGTTCGTATATCGTACAATCAACAGATACAACAACACTTCGTCTGTCGAAGTGTCATACAAATGCTGTTAATGCTGTTAAAGCCAGAATTCGTCGAAACCCCATTAGGAAGCAAAAAATCTTATCGCGAGAAATGAAGATTCCTGCTAGGACTCTGTCACGTATTATAAAACAAGACCTGAAGCTCGGTGCTTATCGTCGATATACAGGACATGCCCGAAATCAATCTTTATAGTTAAAGAGAGTGGTTCGATCAAAACGCCTTCCGTCCCGATACGCAGGTGAAAGGCACAGAAATATCCTCTTTACCGATGAAAAAATTTTCACGATTGAAGAACACTACAATAAGCAAAATGATAAAGTGTACGCTCACAGTTCTAAAGAAGCTGCTCAAGTGGTCGGGAAGGTACAACGTGATCATCATCCTGCGTCAGTGATGGTATGGTGGGGCGTGTCTTATCAAGGAGTCACAAAACTGCATTTTTGTGAAAAAGGAGTGAAAACTTCAGCCAAAGTATATCAAGATACAGTCTTGGATCATGTTATGAATCCTCTCAGCAATACTCCTTTTAAAAATATACCGTGGACTTTCCAACAGGACTCTGCACCTGGTCACAAGGCACGAACTACCCAAGCCTGGCTTGAAACCAATGTTCCGGACTTTATAAGAGCTGAAGACTGGCCCTCATCTAGCCCAGACCTCAACCCTTTAGACTTCAAATTATGGTCAGTTTTAGAGGACATGGCCTGCTCTAAACGACAAGGTGACATTGGGTCACTTAAAAAATCTTTGGAGCAAGCAGTGGCGAAATTTCCCTTGGAAACAGTGCGTAAATCCATAGATTCGTGGCCAAACAGATTAAAGGCCTGTATAAAAGCCAAAGGTGGCCATTTCGAATAGAATATTTTTATTTATTTATTTATTTATTTATTTATTTATGTACACACAATGGAATATACAATAAGGACACAACATACAGGTAACTATGTACAAAGGCACTGCTTATTTCTTAAGAAATTTCTTCCAGCAGACCTATGACTGGAGAAATAATGTCGAGAGGTAGGTTCAGCGTGCACACAAATTTGCACATAAAAAGCAGAATACAATATATTATAATATGTTATAAAATAGAAAAAATTGATACAAATATTGATATAATACTACTAAATACATACATATAATTTATATATACACATATAATACCAAATATAAATACATATATAACTACATATATAATATCTAATATTTACATTGTCAATGATAAATAATATTCTCGGACTCTTTTCTTGAAAGTCGAAACTGTTTTCGAGTCTCGTTTTTTTTATTTTTTGCTGAGACTTTAATAAATATGTAGGTATAAATTTTATTAATATTACATTACTTCATTTAAAAAAAATCATTTTCATTTGTAACAGAACTTATGGCTGGACTAGTTATATTATAATAATTTACTGTTTCATTTACGATGTTAAAATAGGAGTTTACAATTCGACTTCGTGTCCCTCTATATTCTTCTTGTCCTTATCTTTTTCTTGTCTCTGCTCTATATGCAAATGCGGTCATATTGCAGGTGTTTCACAGATTAATAACGCCTAATAACCGCAATAAGAGCTGGCGTCTGTGACCACCATTGTATACCATTTAATCGTGTAGTTATTGATATAAAATATGAATAGTTGTAGGTATATTTTAAAGGGCTCACTCAAGCCTTTGCATTACGCAACAGAATTTTCACACAACTACTTCATTGTTACAGCTACACGCTCAAACCAATAGACCACAGATTAAAGTTCGAAGGTTCTACGAGATAAGATACTTCATGGAAGTTATATAAGCACCAAATGTTTCACTCAGAAAAAGTACGCAATGTTATTGTTTAGTAATTTCAATAGCTTGTGGTTTAAGCCAAAGTTACGCCAAGACAAACAAAAGTTATCAGATAATCTTGGTACGTCTCAGAATCCTGCTGCTGAAACACAAGAGATCTAAGTTTACAGTTAGTGGTTAAGATGTGCTCTTTGTAACAATCACTTCTTATTATAGTTCATGGAACTTTAATTTTCTCAGTAATTAGGTACCTATACAAGTTATTAAATAGGTAATAGTTTGACATGAAATAAGGTCTATGTATCAAAATAAATTTTAATAAGAACTATTGTAACATGTAACGAGTTGTAATACCTCGTTCAATATTCCTTGGCTGGCAGATGCATTTTTCTTCTACATTTTTAAATCATGACAGTTGGGTTTGTGTACAAAAATGCTGGACTTCCATCAAAAAATGGGATTGGAAGGTCTTGGATCATGAAAATATTTTCAACGTATAAAACGTTATTTTGTGTTGTCTAACATCTTAATATATAACGTATAATGTAACGTATATTGCGAATACTGTGAGTTATTATAATAAAATAATATAATATTATAAATACTTTACTGGAATCGGAGATGTGTCTTATTCATTACCTACCTACCCACGCCCTGGAAGCTTTACCTCAGTCTTACTTGTGGAGGATCTACATATACCCTTGCACTACATTATAATAAATTTTTAATTTTGATTTAAACTGCTATTGGGTACGCACTCGATATATAAAGACTTCGTTTATAAATCACCATGAAAAGAGAATCAAAAAAAATTAAGCCTAAAATGAGGAATCCATATACTTGCTGCAACTGAAATGCTCTCAATATACAAACACACACATACATAAACACTAGTTATTTATTTATTTAACAATTCTAGTACACAAATACAGTATGTGAGACTTAATAATTACAGAGTTAAGTTTTAGGGTATTTCCCTACACGCGACTTTTGAAGCGTATATCTTGTGAACTATTTACTTTATTAAAAGTTAATTAATTTCATGTTTAAAGACTACGTAGATAGCATCCAGTACTTACAACTTTGATCGTATCCATGCTTCGTCAGTAACATTAAGTGTGCAAAAAAGCCGCGGGTTTGTAGTTCATACAATATAATCTATTCAAGTATTGTTCTATGGCATCATAAAAATATCTACACAAATTTTCATCACTTTTTTTACCAGTTTATATACATAATCGTTTACTTAAGGCGCGTTAAGGTTGACCTGACAATATTATTAAGGATATAAAATTCGTATACGAAAGTCGAATGCCAATATGGATGTTAAGGGATTAATTATACCTTATAATCAGCAGTTAGGTACTAGTAAAACTCAATAACGCAAAAGTAAGAGAATGTCGTAGTTAGATGACTATCTCAATCGTTGTTTTTTTATTTTCGATGTGTAATGTTATTGACAATGCCAAAGTACTTTACTAGAGTTGGTAATGACTTCAAAGGATGAGACCATTTAATTAATTAAAAGGGATTAATTATAACGGCCGGAGAAAGCTTGGTGGAGTACATTTCAGGCCTTACCTACACATGCATACAGGCATGTGTAGGTAATTGAAGCCTAGATATTCTAGAGAGAAAATGCACACGAATGATACTTACAATTTTCGAATTTCAGCCGGCAAAAATACGTCGGCGGTATTAGATAACTGATGAACAAGGTGAGATTTTTTTCAAAATCAACGGGTTCAATTCCTGGCCTGAAATATTGATTTTTCGTATGTAATTACTTCCCATTAATTTAATCCTTATAATAACACAGGATGTGTTTTTTTTCAAAATAAACGAGTTCGATTCCAGGCCAGGGTTATTAATTTTTCAAAAGTTTAATGATTCTGTTGATTCAGTTTAAGTTTTCATCAAAAGCGACTCCAAGACAGACCACTTCTCTGACCACTTTTTGCTATTCCTCATAGTTTCGAATTTGGCCATCCACGCACACTTGAAACATTCACCATGATCAAGCGTCAAGCGGACTTGACGCGGCATCCAGTATACTTGATCGCGTATGGCCACGGTAAGCTATCTGGCCATACAGTTATATCATGCACACTGGATAGCGCGTCAAGTCCGCTTGGCGCTTGATCAAGTACACTTAATCGTGTATGGCCTTCATTACACTTACCATATTGATGGAGCAGCAACTTCTGGCCTTGTCGGTAGGCCGAGGGTACGTTAATGCATCGAAGCCTTGACATTGTGTTATAACAGTTGTGTTATTTAGTCTACACTAAATAGCTTGTTAATTGTTATACCTATTGTATCTACTCATAGTTTTAATTCTACTATCCTACTAATCCTACTTCCTACTATTTATATACAAAGTGTCCAGCGACCAACTAGCGATAATTTAAGGTCATGAAATATACCAAATTTTATCGACAAAAACACCCACATGTGGGGGTTAAGCCTACTTTTTTTTTCAATGTAGCACGAGCTGGATGCAAGAAGTACGGAAACTCGCTTATGGCTCATATTCAAACAGCAATAAGTCCCGGTGACTTATTGCTTCTTGCAACTTAGAGCAATGACTTTGAAGCCGTTTTGTACATTAATATCCTTGTTAATCAATGCATCTATGTACTAAAAAAGGTGTGTTAATTTGCTAGTTTTTGAAGTATGTTGGAAAAATTAAAAAAAAAACAGTAAAATTTTTGACTACATTGAGTATCATATTTTTTTTAGTGACCTTTGTAACTTGAAACTTCATCCAATCTTTTTTTATAATGAATATAGGTTTCAATTAATAGATTTTTCACCTCTATAGAACCTTTAATCCAGAGAAATCGTAGTCTTTCGGCAAAGTCGTCTAGCATAATAAAAGAAAATTAAAATGGCGACTCCCAAAGGAAGAGGGCTCTAGACCCCTATTATATGGCTATTTTTGTCGATAAAATTAGGTATATTTTATGCCCTTTTATCGCTAGTTGGCCGCTGGACTCACTGTATAATATTATAAATGTGAAAGGTTTGATGTTTATTCATTAACTGTTTTTACCCGACTGCCAAGAAAGGGTTATGTTTTTCGAGCGTATCTTATTATATGTTTGTATGTGTGTAATATTGTTTATTACCTCGTATCTTCCAAACCGCTTAATGGATTTATACAATTAAGATATCGTTAGATTCGACTTGATAACCCAAGTGTTCTTAGATAAGTTAAATTAAAAAAAAAACAAATATGGTGGCTGTGATAATGCAATATGGGTGTCAAATTAAGAGCTCACCACAAGAATTTCAAAAAAGTATATCATGATGGTTTTTTGACAGCAAGCGGGTTTTTTTAACTTTTAAAATTTTACTAGTTTTGTTTGTTTGTTATGTTGTTTTTACCCGACTGCGCTACAAGGAGGGTTATATTTTTCGAGTATGTATGTGTAAGTATGTACCTATATTTCTTTGGCATATTCAAAAACGTTTATGTTAATAAATCATTAAGTAAATATATTTGCATACTTAACTTTTCTGGACCTGTCCTAGGTCTGTAAAATGGTGTCATATGACGTTACAGAAACTCCAAAACTTGATTGATGATTGCCGAAAATTACGTTAGCGTATAACATAATTTTAGTTACTATTCATATTATTATTATACTCGTATTAATTGCTTAAAATAGAAACTTTAAAATTAATTTGAGTGTATAAATGTATCCACACAGCAGTGTGTTAATACTAAATGTAGCCTGTACATAAATAGATATGAGTATGGACATAATCTAGGTACTTAATAGGTACTAATTACGTACGACTTTACCTAATGCAAGGCGTACTTCACGCCATGCACTAATATACAACTTAACTAACGCCTGAAAGAAGGATTAAATCACGAAAACGTACGGGCTTAGATCACATGACTTAAGTACGGATCACACAATACCATAAAGGAACTATAAATTGAGAAAGAATAGGTAATTTATAGAACAGGGTGGTGATATTAATGTATAATGTAGGTACATTTCGTAATAATGTGTCTGATCTACGAGTATTTAAATTCTGAATTCTTATATGAATTCGTAGTTATCAGTAATGTTATATTTACAATCATTATGAATTCACAACGAACGCGTTTTACTTATCATGACTTACTAAAGCAGTAGAAATTAGAATAATATTTTCCGTCCTGACAATGTCACATTACATACATAAATAATAGAGCTGCGTAATCAGAGATCGACATTACGATTCGGGCATTTTGCAGACCTTAAAAGAAAATAGCATTGTCATAAATCATTTTTATTTCAACCAAATCAAATCGGCATAATTCAGTCTACGAAACACATTTGAACAACAATAGCAAATTCGTCCTATCCTGTTATGTATAATGAAAATTCGAGAAAGAGAAAATGGAGTTCATGTTTAATGATTTCATGTTTAGACATATTTGAGAAGTGCTTTTTCGGCGTTTACAACAATGGCTCGGTTTGGAGAGTGAATAACGATCTGAAAACCTTTGTTTGAAATTCAGATGCTTAAATGTCAAGGGAGCAGGTCATTACCTAAGTACTTAAAACTTGTACACGAAGAGAATTTAGAAGGGTGTATGCTTAGAGAAGTTAAGATTGAAACTTGTTAAGAGTATGCAAGCGGAAAGTTACTTAGTTTAGTTTTCAGATAAGTACATCGTGTTTATAGTTCAGTAGCGTTCGTGTAACAAAAACAGGAAGGAAGATATTTCGTGGATTAAAAAGTACATTTCGGTCAGTGATGTCGCTTAGTTGTAAGGACAACTACATATAATGATGTATGTAGTATATTCATTCGGTATAACGATTCTTCAGGAGTGATTCTGCACTCTGCGATTAACAGGTTAGGCAGTAGTACCAAATCTCTATCTTAACAGATATTAGACTTGACAATTCTTTTTAGACCCGATGGTACTCGGCTAGCGACTACATTAAACGTATTGATAACCAATCATGAAAATTTCTTCATATTGCAATGTTACTCGGGAAAAATAGTGATAATTACCTGTCCAAAAAATGCGCATCGTACTGTTATAACCCTGAAATGAAAGAGATTATGCTTTGTAAGGGCCGGAAGACGCTGACTCGCATCTTCCAGCCCTAAGCTCCTGTCTCCAAGAGAGTCAGTCTGATCCCATCTCTCGCGAGAGCCACACCTCTTCTACCGTAATCACTGTACCCCTATTTTATCGCTGTTTTCTTAATTTTGTCACTATTCCTACTATTTCGTGAATAAATCCCTGTTCCTGTAAAAATTATTTTTTTTAAAAAGACTAAACCCAGACCCCGTATAACATTTGGTGGCAGCTCAAGGGGATTTTAAAAGTCCCTCGGAAACGTCTCCTGTGAAAGTGAAAGTCTCCTGAAAGTGTCGAAAATAGTGAGTGTAAAAATCGTGAAAAGTGTACGGAAGTGATAAAAGTGTACATAAGTGTTAAACAAGTGCTAAAACTAAAATCAAAACTAAATCACATAAGTTACAATCCAGTGTTCATTCGGTAGCGTCGCGACATGCTTATCGTCGCATCCGCCGCCTACACACACCTCCAGTGAGTCTTGTTTAACTGTTGCACTTTCTTGGAACTGACCGATATACACACCATGTCCAAATCACTCGAAGCCAGAGTAAGAGAGGAGAAACAACAATTAGATATACCTGAACAAGGTGGCAGTAAATCACCTGTACTGTCGCCAAAAATAATACAATCAAAATCTACACCAACAATAGAAATGGACCTTGGTATCTTGTTCAAATTTATAAACACCTATGATGGCAGCCGAGAATCACTGAATTCATTCATTGTTAATTGTAATAATGTTTGTGAACTTGCAACTGATGTCCAAAAACCTATAATTTTCAAATATATTCTTAGTCAATTAAGGGGTAAAGCGGAAGTTGCCTGCTCAGTCAAAGAATTTAATAATTGGGAGCAATTAAAGGAATTTTTGAAGAACCAATTTGGTGTGAAAAAACATTATTCACATTTACTTACCGAATTACAAGAGAGCAGGCAGGGTCCGCAAGAGAGTGTTAGCCAATTCGCTCTCAAAATTGAGACATGTCTCTCACAATTACTGACAGAGGTCACAATGTCCACAACTAAACTCAAAGAATTACCAGGCCGTACAGCCTCGATGGAGGACCTTGCTCTCCATCATTTTGTGAATGGACTTCACCCTAGAATTTCGTCAATTGTGAGATGCAGGTCACCCAAAAATCTTAACGAAGCTGTAAACTTTGCCATTTCGGAAGAAAAGATACTACAAAGTATTTATAAAAAAATCCCTGTGCCTAATGAAAATAGGATTTCAAAATTTAGATTAAATATACCACAGCCTCGCAGATTTCCTGACCAGGTGCGTAATCAAAACACACCTAAAAGCTTAACTGATGCTAATACAATCGTTTGCCGATACTGCAAATTCCCAGGTCACTCCATTGAAAATTGCAGGAAACGGCAATACAATAATAGTGCTCGTAATCTCGATCGCCCTTCCACTTCTAATTTTAGACCCCAACAACAACGAGTTCATTTCATTGAATACCCTGAAAATGAAAATGAGTCTAACCCACAATACTATGAGAATAATACAAAAAACGAATAAGTGGCTCGTATCGGTGTCGTACGAGACACCACTCTACATCTAAGTCCGACACCGTATCTAATAATTTTACTAAATCCGCTGTTTCCACTGAATCCTCTGTTTCCACTGAATCCGCTGTATCCTCTGTTTCCACTGAATCCGCTGTATCCTCTGTTTCCACTGAATCCGCTGTATCCTCCGTGCCCGCTGAATCCGCTGGATCCTCTGTTTCCACTGAAGCCGCCGTACCCGCTGCTCCCGCTGTAACCGCTGCACCTACCAAGTCCACTGCACCTGAAAAAGAAACACTTACCAATTCCGCTGTACCCAAAAAGGAAACTATTACTATATCCACTGAATCTGTGCCCAATCCTGAAATGAATAACGAAAATAAAATATTCGAAATCACCACTGACCCTACTAAAGTCTTACTTCCTCATGTTGTAATTAATTCTACCATATCCGAAATTCCATTATCCTTACTAATAGACTCTGGTTCAGCAGTCAGCCTCATTAAATCCTCCTGTGTTCAAAAACCTCTTACATTAATTAACGAACAAATAAACCTTAAAGGAATAGAACCTGGAAAGGGATCTACAAAGACTCGCGGCCATTTCCTTTTAAAAATGCATATATCTGACTCTCCAAAGAAAATTATAACTCACAAATTCCACGTCATCGATAAAATACACCTTCCTTACGACGGAATTATAGGAACTGACATGCTGAATGCACTTGGCTGCAATATTAATTATAATACAAGTAAACTTCAAATCAATAAAATACAATTACCCATGTTCTTTAATGAACCAATTTACAACATACCTGCTAGATCGGAAATGATCATAGAGTGCTCTGTTTCAAATCCTGAGTTAAAAGAAGGGCTCATAATCGATGAAACTAGATTTAAGGACATCTTAATAGCTAATTGTTTAGTCAAAGTAAAAAATAATAACAGAGTGAACATAACCGTCGTTAATACTTCTGAGTCTCCCAAATCTCTTAACTCTAATCTACTTCTTACCTTAGTTCCAGCTGACCTTAACGTTACTACCTCACCAAAAAATAAACCTTCCGAATATCCAATCAATAACATACAAACTTATAATTCAATCACTCGTACCCAGGAAGTACTAAATCAACTTAGAGCCGCACATTTGAATAATGAAGAAGCAAATGCTCTCTATGAAATTTGTTCTAATTACTCAGACATCTTTTATTTAACAGGTGACCCACTCTCAAGCACTAACGCACTAGAACATGAAATTAATACTACTACCAATGAGCCAATCCATGTAAAATCTTATAGATTCCCTGAATGCCATAAACAAGAAGTACAAAATCAAGTCGATAAGATGCTAAAAGATGGCATAATTAAACCTTCTATGTCTCCATGGTCTGCCCCTATTTGGGTTGTCCCAAAAAAATTGGATGCGTCTGGACAACGAAAATGGAGGGTCGTAATTGATTATAGACGGCTTAACGACATCACCATAGGAGACTCTTATCCAATTCCTAATATCAATGAAATACTAGATCAACTTGGCAAATCTAAATACTTCTCGACTTTAGACCTAGCATCTGGATTTCATCAAATTAAAATGTCACCAAAAGACGCTGCGAAAACTGCGTTTAACGTGCCCCAAGGCCATTTCGAGTTTAAGCGCATGCCTTTTGGGCTTAAAAATGCCCCTTCAACCTTCCAAAGGTTAATGAACACGGTACTCACAGGCCTACAAGGCACAAGATGCTTTGTCTACCTGGATGACATAGTAATTTACTCATATGACCTCGATTCACACATAAAAAACCTCGAGTCAATATTTAAACGTCTCAGGGAATACAATCTTAAGCTCCAACCTGACAAGTGCGAATTCCTTCGTAAAGAAGTCTCCTATCTCGGTCACATTATCACTGATAAAGGTGTTAAGCCTGACCCCGAAAAGATCAACGCTGTATCAAATTTTCCAGTTCCTAAATGCCCAAAGGACGTCAAATCATTTCTAGGTCTCATGTCATACTATCGAAAATTTATACCAGACTTCTCGAGGACTGCGAAACCTTTGACTTCTCTCTTAAAGAAAAACACTTCATTTATTTGGCAGAACGAACACCAACTAGCTTTTGAAACTTTAAAATCTTGCCTTATCTCTCCACCGCTTCTCATTTATCCAGATTTTACGAAACAATTTACCCTCACCTGTGATGCCTCCAATTATGCTATCAGCGCAATCCTGTCCCAAGGGGACCCTGGTAAAGAACAACCGATAGCCTATGCATCTAGAACTCTGAATAAAAATGAAATCAATTATAATGTTACAGAAAAAGAGTTGCTAGCTATTTTATTCGGCTGCAAAACCTTCAGACCATATTTGTACGGTCGGAAATTTCAAATCGTAACCGACCATAATCCATTGAGATGGTTGTTCAAACACAAAGATCCATCTAGTAAATTACAAAGATGGAGATTAAAGCTGGCAGAATATGACTATGAGATTATCTACAAAAAGGGTAAACTTAACTCAGCTGCAGACGCTCTATCTCGCTATCCACTTAATAATAATTTAACTTCCGTGAACGTAATCGGTGCAAAAAAGATAGATAATATTCCTAACAACTTACCTTCTACTTCCACCGACTCCTCCGCTCCTTCGACGTTGCAGAACCCTATAAATCCCGTCGAAATTGGTGAACAACTGTTGTCGAGTCCATTAGACCTGGAAAAATGGAACTTACCTTTCCTAGACCCCCTACAAAATCTTGGTTTCGAACTTCCGAATCCCTCTCCTTCTCTTAACCCTGAAGTGTCTTCGTCGAATCCCGTTGACCCGCTGAATCCTGAAAGAAACCTTAATACTAATCCTGAAAATATTAATATCGATAATGCCAACCCGAAGTTACCTGAAAAGCACTTACCAAATCCTGATCCTTATCTTGATAATATTCTAAATCCTACTACTTATCCTAATAATACTCATACTCAGCCTGACTTACCAAATCCTGATACTTACCTCGATGAAATACTAAATGAAATTAATGATGCTAATCCTAATCTACCTAAAGATATTGACTTACCTGATATTCCTGACTTACCTGATAATCTAGACTCACCAGGCTCAAACCTAACTAATTGTGATGACAACTCCTATTCTGACTTTTTAAAAGCTATGTCTAATAAAAATTATACCTATAATACAACGATTCACGAATATACTAATCCACTATCCTCTGCTAACTGCAAGACCATAATCATTCCAACTTCTATAGACTTAGATGAATCCATTCCATACATAGAAGAAACACTGAGTAGTTGTAGTGACACCACTGAATTTCTTACGAGAGAAAGAGTCTTACATTCATTCTTAGAACTTAAATCAAACGACAAATCCTACTATTTCTTATTCACAAAAGTTTATCATTTTGATAACATACTATACCCTGAACTATTCCAATCATTGAAAACTCTAAAAAAAGAATTACTAACAAGACGTGACGGAAAACCCAATGAAATTGCTATATCCGACTTTAAGGACCCCTTTGTAAAATTATCCTTTACAAAAGTCTACAACATTTTAGCCTATTTATTTAACAATACAGGAATCACCGTCAAAATATATCGAAACTCTATGATTTTCCCAACACTGAGTGAGATTCCTAAAATATTAAGAGAGAATCATGATTTACCTGTTGCTGGTCACGTTGGTGCTTCTAGGATGTATAATCGTCTAAAAGAAAGATATCATTGGAAGAGAATGAAAGCAGACGTAGAAAATTATGTAAAAAAGTGTTCTCAATGTCAAGTGAACAAGGCCCTTCGACAAGTCAATCGATCTCCTATGCAGATAACTTCCACAGCAACAGCCCCTTTTGAGAGAATTAGTCTAGACATCGTCGGTCCACTCCCAGAAGCTGGTCAAATAAATCTCAAATATATTCTTACCTTACAAGATGATCTAACCAAGTACTCGACCGCATACCCCATAACGAATGCTTCAGCTGAAGAAAGCTGTGAATGTCTTATTCATTTCATCTCACTGTTTGGAATCCCCAAAATGATTCTGACTGATCAGGGAACAAATTTCACTGCGGACCTATTTAAGAAAACGTGTGAATTTCTAAAAATTAAACAGTTGTTGTCCTCTCCATACCATCCCCAAACACAAGGTGCCCTGGAAAGGAGCCATTCCACATTAAAGGAATATCTCAAATCTTACGTCAATGACAATCAGACAGATTGGCACAAATATGTCTACACAGCCATACTGGCATATAACACCAATGTACATACGACTACAAAATTCACCCCGTATGAACTGGTTTTTGGTCACAAACCCTACCTTCCCGACTCCATTTACGAACTTCAACCAACAGACACCTACCACGAGTACATAAAAATGCTCAACCACCGCCTCAAAACATCCCAAACCAAAGCCCTCGAGAATACAAACAAATCCAAAGAATCTTCTAAAACCTATTATGACCAAAGATCTCGCCCGATCACATATAAAGTCGGAGATATGGTGTACTTAAAAAATCATGTACGACTGCGAAAGGCACTGTCACCTGTGTGGAAAGGACCCTACAAGGTCGTCAAGGTCCATGGAAACCACACTCTTTCACTCCTCATAAACCGACGTCATGTTAAACACCATTACGACGAGGTGAAATTAGGAATCCCTCTAGGTTAAGATATAATTAAATTCCTATAGAAATATTATATATTAAGATAGTCCTAAAATTAGTTTTGTATATACATTTTAATTTACTAGAATTAAGATTGTTCTTTCTATTTCTTTTACAGCTTGATAATACTATGTCTCGGCGTTACCAATGCCCAAGGAATCAAAACTATCGAACAGATCACAGAAAGCCCCGGAATATATTTCAACCCCTCAGGTTCTTTAAAATTAATAAGCGATTATATGCATGTTCTATTGCCAGTAGAAATTAACTATATAAAACCCCACATCGAAAATATTGTAAATGCATTGCAATCCGCACAATACCTGTGTACCCAAAGTGATGCACTAAATGACTTTGAGTGCCAAAATGCCTTCCAACCACTCATTTCCATGTACGATGAGATCACGAGAGATTATTTTTCTATAGCACATCTCATTCCTACTAGATCTAAAAGATCTGCATGGATTTCCGGTATCGGCACGATTTTTAAACATGTGTTTGGCACGATGGACGAGGATGATGCAATTAAGTATGATAACGCCATCCAAACACTAAAACAGAATAATAAAAATGTATTGGACCTTATAACAGATAACATTATGCTCTCGAAATCCGCTATATCAAATTTTAATAAGTCTATATCCGAAATAAACAAACACGAAAAAGAATTAAATATTATGCTTGAAAACCTATCTTCATATGTTAATAATTATACTTTAATTACTAATTCGTTAACTTTAAGGTCTACTATTCATAGTACCGTTAGTGTGCTTCATTCTACTATGTTAAGCTTATCTTATAAATTGGAAGACATTGTTAATTCCGTACTATTTGCCAAAACTAACACCTTACATCCATCCATTGTGACCCCTAACGATTTGTATAAAGATCTAGTGAATAATGTAAAACACCTCCCAAAATATACTGAGTTTGTTATAAGCTTAGAATTAGATAATATAAATGTATTAATTAACCTATCGGAAATTGTGACGTATATTATTGATACTAAATTAGTTTTTATTCTTAAGATCCCTTTAGTCTATATAAATAAGTATAATCTCTATAAGAATATTCCAATCCCAGTACCACATGATGTAACAAATCATAAATCATATGCATTAATTATACCAACAACTACATATGTAGCTATAAGTCAAGATAATTCTAAATATGTAACATTAAATGATATTTCGAGTTGTAAAACTGTCAACTCTGATACTTTTATGTGTAAACAGATCAATGAATTTAGTGTTAGAGACTATCCTATTTGTGAAACTGAAATTTTACTCAAAGTCCTAACTGCATTGCCAAAAGAATGTAAAACTAACTTTTTGTATGGCCACACTCATATTTGGCAATCATTAGATAACAATAGGTGGGTTTTTACTCATTCTGAAGCAACGAAACTGAGCATAGAATGCAAAAATGAAATAACTGAATATACTATTTCAGGTACGGGAATTTTAACTTTAAAACCTGATTGTATTGGACTATGTGAAAATGTAAAATTAATAACCAAAAAGCACCCAACTTATAGATTTAGTCACATCCATTCTGATTTCAATTTGATAAACGATTCGTGTTGTAATCTTGCCAAGTTTAAGAAATTTAACTATAATAATTCAATCAATAAAATTCCTGATTTAGATTTACATCGATTAAACCAAATTGATGTAAGAGCAGACGATATGTTACAAATTATACAAAGATTGAAATCTGAAAATGACTCAATTCCTATGTTAACACATGATTCAATAATGTTATATGTATTGATAATAATATCTGTGATTTTCATTCTTTACTATTTTTGTTATAGAAGACGCGTGGCTTTTCTTCTTAAATTTAGACCCAATAATCCTAACTCACGAGATCCTAATCAGGACACAGTTCCTGAAGAAATTGAAATGCACCCTCAGCCGCGCATTCGAATTCACTAAAAACTTCGCCTTCAGCGTAAGTTTTCTTTCAAGCAGGGGGTTGTTATAACCCTGAAATGAAAGAGATTATGCTTTGTAAGGGCCGGAAGACGCTGACTCGCATCTTCCAGCCCTAAGCTCCTGTCTCCAAGAGAGTCAGTCTGATCCCATCTCTCGCGAGAGCCACACCTCTTCTACCGTAATCACTGTACCCCTATTTTATCGCTGTTTTCTTAATTTTGTCACTATTCCTACTATTTCGTGAATAAATCCCTGTTCCTGTAAAAATTATTTTTTTTAAAAAGACTAAACCCAGACCCCGTATAACAGTACGTATTATCATATCTATCGCGTAGTCCTCAGTGCTACATACACACATCGTTTCATGTATCACTCACTAGATTAAAGTGAAATAATAATTATGTCTCTTCCAACTCGAGACGGGCGCAATTACCCATATTCGTTTCCCTTTATAAATGCTTATAAATGAGATTACTGGTTTTTCGCTTACGTAACATTTTATCGTTCGCTGCCCATCCAAGGTCAATGACAGGCTGGTAATACGTCGATGACTCTCCTGGTGCTCTTCCAACTATTATGCACACTTGGATCACACACTCGCACTCAAGTAGGAAATTCAAGTGTATTAAGTGTAGACATTATACATATAAGCTGCTTTGATGATGCTGAATTGCCTGTAAGCTGTTATGCCTCTATCACAAAAGGTTCAAGCTGATTATAAATAAAAAATATGCCCTAATCGTACCGCATTCATTTATTTAAAAAATCCAAGAAAAAACGTTTTAAAGATAAACAGTATAATCAATTAATAGCCCCAAGAGTTTACCAAATTTAATAAAATAATAAAACATTCTGAAAATTACACAATGATAACACTTTCAACAAATTTATATACGTACAATTTTTTATTTACTATAATTCTATCTGCGTTATTGATAATAAACCAAAATTAAGACAGACATTTTATTATTATTTACATTATTTATACTATTATCTAAAAAGGCGTTTCTAAACACTGGTAGGTATTTACATCTCACAAGAACATAAAAAGCTTACTGAACATCGAAATTAATGAATTCTGATACGCTAAAATCAAGTCGAATTACAATTGACATTATGGAAAAAATAGCTTATTTAGATATGTATCGGTTGCTTACCAGAACAGTTAAGAACGTTCGAATGAGCACTAGCTTTTCAGCTGCAATTTCCTTATCTAAAAATTTAAAACAATAACTCCTTTTGTCTATGAAAGGTACTAACAATTGTCCTGCATATAGTCGCATCGCACGTTAAAAGACTTGAGATAATTTATCACGTTTCTGATTTCATTAAGGAACTGAGAAGTTGGATGAGCGAAACTATTAACAGCATTACACTTATTGTAGACGCCTCGCCTGAACTCGTCACTGAAACAAATAAGCTTTGTTATAATTCGAGTTAGTTAAAGACTCCTTAGAACTAAAGACAGTAATTATTATAGTATTTACAGTAGAGAAAAACTATTAATAAAGTTGTCATTTTATTCCGTTACTGTAGTTTGGAATGTTGGAAATGGGCTCCACAGTTTATTTCATTTTTAGGTGCGTTGAGATTACGTTGAATGGCACAAATTAGTGACATTTCTGGAAGGAATGTGACATCATTGCTTTGTTCGTTAGTTAATTGTCCATCAACACGTGCCACGGGTTTCAGGTTTATATGGAATGAAGGATTTAACAAAGCCTTTTATGCCTTTGTTTTAGTAACATCGCGATTACATTAGGTGATACAAAGCCCAATGACCTTTATGAAAGGTTTCTCAAATAATTGTTACGTATCCAAGATATACAAAACAGTAGTTGGTCTTAATTTAAGGGTGTCCAGAGCGACCTATTTCGTCATGTTCAAAATAGTAACTCTTAAAAATAGCCATTCTAACGTTTATCATAATATTAAATGACATGAAAGTTGAAAGATTAACCACATGACCACGATGCTGGTAACAAAATTTTTTGAACGGAAGTTGGCCTCGAGGATATATTAACCGTTCAGTACCTTTGGCTATCGCTAGAAACTCAACTGTTTTATCGAGAACCTTCAAAAATCATAATGTAGTTCTGGCGCACATAGTTCAACGGTTTGCGTCAATTCTAAGCGATCGATTAAGTTAAACAACAACGGGAACGATCGATAATTGGAACTGTGGCAGAGGTAGTGTTTAATTTTTTTGAGGGTATATAAAGCCATGTCGTAAACCATGTCGGAGACCTATGATCGTTTATAAACTTTTAAACAAAATAAAGTAACTTCTATGTCGAAAGTCATTACGCTACCACATGATACTGGAATTCTTTCTGATCCTAAAGAATGACTGTTTCTCTGCAATAGGTCTACTACAAGCTACGCGATCTTACAGATATCTAGTTCCTCTTCCGTTAGTCCGTATAATTCCAATGTGGCAGTGTATATTTCGGACCAAAGGCTCTTGAATGGCAAGAACGGAACGGAAAGAGACCTTTGATCTTGAATGTTACCCTAATGGATTGTAGTGATAATACTGCAGCATTTCCTGATGCAATCACGTTTTGGCAACTTACTGCGATCGATGCCAACTCCTGGATCTGAGTTACCCGGCTTTATTAGTATTACTACTCAGTATCATTCACAAGCAAGCTTGCTTGTAGGTTTTTTAAAATCCTTTAAAAATATTTTTTTAGCAAATTTTGATTCTTTAATGAACAGACAGATACATCAACGATTGAAACACTTACAATAATGTATTCTGTGAATAAAATTATCAATTCCATTTAGGCTAAGAGTAATAATTGTCTCACGCCAAGAGTCAAGAGTTAAGTAAATTGGGAATTCAGGTAATTTATCTTTTATTAATTATTCCTCAAACCTCTCTTTTAGAACCCTTTTTTGTTCATAATACCTGGAGGGTTATAATAAAACGAGATAATGGGTACAATGACTATAACACAGAATTTACATTCGTCAAAAAGCGGTTCTACTCCGTAATAAGGTAATTTAACAAATTATCACGACCATTATAAATATAAGAAAACACATTCTTTCAAACTCAGAAATAGCTTTATAAAATGTGTAGACGATAACGACCACAAAGTGTGATCACTGGATGAAATATTAGTGATTTTTGTTATATTGATGGAATGTAGAACTATGCACTAGATCATGTCCTGCAATGCAGGAATATTAACGTGCGGAAAATAAACACAGTTTAAAGATTTTGAATGTCAAGTGTATGAGCAACCAAGGTTAACAATAAAAAATGATTGAGTGAAGATGATTAATGAGAAAAAATACATTGAACCTTCAGCAAAATTAGGATATAAAGACAACGATGATGTTTAGCCTTCGGAAAACTTGAAAAAAATAATAACTATGTATGTACAAAATAAAGACAAAAAATATTGACGTCTAGAGCCTGGTAATCTTTCCAAAACTAATAGTAAAAGTTAGTTCGCAGAGCAAAAAGCAGGTGCCGCTCCTAACATACACGGTTATTGTATTATATTGCGTGTACTGTCAAGATTGTATAGCATCTGGCCTCTGTAATGTGTCTTCAGAATTACATTACTCACTTCACATGTGGCATGATATGCGACAAATGAACTGCACGCAATATTACTTACTATGAAGCAGATAATAATTAACCAAAGATGATTAAAAAGACTTTTTCAATTTTAAGTTTTCAGTTTGCATCTCAGAATCAATTTCTGTTTAATGAACTTTCCACGAGTTAGCTGGGGTAAGTGAAATTTGTTAAATTAGTATGTTTTTAAAACTGTATGAAAGTGGACGAAGCGAAACAAGTATGCAAGGACCATAGCAAGTGGAAAGAAGTGGTCTCTGCCTACCCCTACGGGAAAGAGGCGTGATTATATGTGTGTAAAACTAAAAGTAAAAAATTAAGGTTTGGTCGTTCATTTGACTTCTAATAGATTAAGTAAATCTGGTGTTACAAAATAATCTGATAAAGTTAAATTCGTAAGATGGGTTTTTGCTATTAACTAATAGTAACTATAGGCTAAAGAAAAATTTCACCCCCATTCAAATTCATCAAACCTAATGGTTCAAAGGAAATGTCAAGCAGATCCTTTGTAATTGTATAATAGCACAAGTTTGAATGTTAGGGAGACTGAAAGAATTGCAGACATTGTTCGTCTTTTGATCTCTATGATCTTGTTAACATAACATTGTCAATAGATTAATGAGGATTGAATTCGAATCTATAGCTGTTGGTCCAGTTGATTGTGATACTACCTATCAAGTATACTGAGTACGATTCCCGAGGCAAACATTTAATATGTGTCATACATAAATATTTATTTGTGGGTCGGTATGCTCATGTCTCCAACGACACAAGCACGTTTGTAAAAGTGTTCAAGCATTTATTTATTATTTCAATACACTTATAATAAATTAGATCAAACAGTGAAACGCGACATCAGTCTGTTGAATTTAACTTCAATGGCTTAATTTTAAAGTGTCAAAATTGCCTTCAATAATTTAGTTGTAACTTTGTAATTTTGATCAAAGCAATGAAATAGGTTTTGTAACTTTGGTTTGATAGATATTATAAATAGACTGATGAAATCACAACTGATATTCGTTAATTTCAAAAGGTTCAGGACGGAAAAATTGTGGGAGGTTAATATTAACAACAGGCCAAGAGATTTGGCCAAGGGCTGTTAAATGAAATAGGGTTTAGATTAATTATGACGAGACGTTCTATAATTTGACGTGTATAATTAAGATTTATGATAAAAAATGTTACTAGCTTCAATATATTGGTAGTGTGGGATTGGTCTCTGCATAAACATGCTGGGTATTCAAGGAGGGTATAACAACACGTTGATCCAGTACGGAATTATCCTAAGATAGTTCCGTAAGTGTTAATACTTGGATTATTATACGTATTAATGACTTTAACCGTATTATACACATTGTTAACGAAATTCATTGCGGCGTCACAGCTTTATGAAACATTGCTTAGTTATTATAGTGTACATGTTCATGGTTCTTCAATTATACAGCAAAGTTTATCAAGTTTTGTAAACTTTGGCAAGCAACTGAGAATTGTCTTTGCATATTTGTCACAAACACAGAAATACTCTTGTATTATGATGTTTCAGTGTTATAACTGCTACTGACGAATCTCTGCACGATTACTGAGCTGTGATTCAAATTCGCTCTCATGAATTTGTTAATTGACTAGTAAAATTATAATTAATAATATTAACTCACCTAGTAACATAGCCTCTTTGCTGTCAGACAGCTGACTGTTCCCAACAACAGCCTCTCTACCCTCCCGCCAGGAGGGTGCCACTCGAGCTGTACACCGGACCTGCATGGTCCTGCCCGTAGGCACGCGAAGGCCTAGGGCTGTAGAGACCAGCCCATGTGCGTACTGAATCGGTGGATATTCCACTAGAAGTGATGGTTCAGTGACCTAGGGAATACAATCAAGCGTTTAATGTTTCTTGAATCATTTTTTAATTCAGGTTTATTGACTACACAGACTTGTACATATTTAGAATTTATATATCTTATTTCTGAAATTTAAAAAAATTACAAGTTCTAGGTAGTACAATAATGAGTAATAATAAGCAATTATATGCAGTTGCATACTACCTAACAAACCTCTTTAATCGCCTTATATACTGGTAGGTAGAGACTACTTTATAATAATGTAAACTTTCGGAAAATTTTTACATAATAATAATGTTGTGTACAATGTAATATCGAAACTGTAAATTCATTTATGAAAACAATATCACAATATCTAGATTAATCCTAAAGCAGATATTTTGTTTACATATGAACGGTCCGGAATATAGGTTCACGTGAGCCGTAAGCACGTTTGCTTCTTCCATAAAAAATATAATAGATGTTTATCAACTCCTAACCCGAATGTTCAATATTAAGTAAAAAAACTCTTTGGTAGGACTTTCGGGTAGTTTGAAATCGTCCGATATTCGGCTTGACCTTTCTAGTGAAATAGCCATAAGCAATGAGATACACAGTAATTTATAAAATATCTTATTACTAGATCAGTATAGATTAGGCAATGAGGTTAATTTTAGATATTTACTTAGTAATATGAAAGAGTAATCAAAAACGGATTTTTTGTAAGAATATTTTTTGTCGTAATTAATTTTATACGTCTCTCTACTTTCATAAAACAGCACTGAGGTATAATTTGAACAAATATCGAGAGAACAAAATTATAAATAATAGGGGCAGAGGAATAACGGCTACTATCAGATTGTTCATCAGTTACGCTTTTTAACTTTTTTTAAGTTTTTACTCCAAGAGACTCCTTCATTTCGGGCAGCTGCGTTGGGATTTTAAAGTTTTTACTGTACATTTTTTGTATACAAGATAAGAAGCCTCACGAGAATAATGTTTTATATTTTTGCGTAATTTATTTCCATTGAATCTGTTCTATAACCCCTGACTTGTATATTTTTTGTATCGCAGAAAAATATTCAGAGTTTGAATACGTGTTTGGGATAACAAATGGCGTGAAAATTCGCACACACAAACAACATTTACCCGTACATCCGACTCGTAAATTGATTCGTAGAGTAAATCGAATAACGTCGTGTCGGATCATCAATATTTTTTGGAAAAACACAAATACGTGGAAATATAATGTTGTAAAAACTATTTAAACTTATAAACTACGAGTACGTATTATTCAATTAGTAATTATTCTCACCGAATAGGTAGTTATTATGTAATGAATGACTGCGAACATTTATGGGTCTTAAATTATTATTAATTTTTATAAACATGCTGTCACAATCCAAATATTAAACTTGTAAAATACAAACGAGAAACTGCTATACATGCTATCTATTATATATGTATAGTAATACATATCCTATTAATATTATAAACGTGATACTTTGTGAAGATGTTCGGATGTTTGGATGTATGTTCCTCAGTCACGCCACAAATACTTAACTTTAAGCCAAATGGCTTAAATTTGTATTGGAGATAGCCTATACCCTGGATGAACACATAAGCTACTTTTTATCTCGGACAATTACAGGGTTCCCGCGGGATTTGTAAAAATCTATATCCACGTGCGCGAAACTACGGGCATATAAAACTAAATTAATTAAAAATTTCATTTTAAACTACTACCGCAGGCGAAGCTGCGGGCAAAAGCTAGTAAATTCATACATAATAATATAATATTATTATATGAATATGTAATTATAACGTACTTATATGTATTACATATAATATTATATTTATGTTCGAATCGTTTGGTAACGTTGTACTATAACAACACAAATGATACCTTTTTACATAGCTCCTTATTTGTAGTTATTTCGCTAATCATCTGCAGGTGTAGTCAGTAAGACTTTTTTTTATGAAAATTCGCTTTTTTGTCGAAGTACATTACGAAAATTATTAAACTTTGCAGAGGTTTTGAGCCTTATCTCAAAATCAGTATTAGATTTATTTGATTTCATAGTTCAGAATTATTGGTTAGGGTGTCATAAAACTCTGGGGCTAGATAATGAAATATGATTCCGGCCTAGAATTTATTAGGGTTCCGAATAAAAAAACGAAAAACTTAACGACCCTTATAAGATCACTCCTGCGTCTGTCTGGGCGACCGCCGTTCATAGCCAATTTACTCCGAAACAACTGGACCAAATTAGCTGAAATTTGGTACTCATGTAATTTTGACCAAAGACTGTGACTCAAATACGAAGATATAAAGTAAGAAACTGAATTTTGTAAAAAAAATTACAAAATCAATATAAACATCAACTGTTTTTCAAACCGTATCGCGTGTTATGTTGTAAAAGTACGTACTCAAATATATTTTTGTTATAGTTCAACAATTGATAGTTTTAAAATTATTCAAAATTATTCAAGGGAGTCAGAGGAAGAGGGAGAAGTAGAGGGAAAGGGAGACGGAGAGGAAAGAGAGGCTAAGAACGGCTGTACAGATTTTAATCATCTCTGATTTGTTAAACCAACTAAAACTATAAAAGCTGACTTAAAAATATCACTACATTCATTGAACAATCAATGAAGTTTGCCCGGTCAGCTAGTATAATATATATATAATAGAATATAGATAAAGTGTGTACCTACATATATCATTTCTAACCGTAGTCCCGAGTTCACAAACAACTAGGTCAACACATGCATTTACAGTAGCGCTTTCAAAACATTTCACTGGACCCTTTTCGCAATTTCATGCTGATATCTAACCAATCTGTAGAATTTGCAGTAGGTTCGAGTGCGAGTTCGCCAGCATATCAAAACTTTTCGACTGTTTTACGGAGTTTAGTATGGATAAACGTTGAATGATAAAACACTGGGTTTTTTGAGGCAACTGTGATATATTTTAGCGTCAAGAGTTTTTTTAAATATTTTTATGATTTGCTCTTATGGATGCCATACACGATCAAGTGTACTTGTCAAGTCTGCAGTTTGACTTGTCATTGCAGTTTAACTTGATGCGCCATCCAGTGTGCATGAGATAACTATATGGCCAGATAACTTACCGTGGCCAAAATAATATTATAATTCGTACATGAAACGTTACGTTGATTCGTTTAATATCAACGCAGATTGTTAATAACTTTAAAAACCTTAAGTTTTCACATCATTTATATTGTACATACGCCAAGTAAAGTATAAAAATATATTACTACTCTGCCATTGTCCATAGTAATTGTATATTTTTCCATTGATTCATCATATAAATCTTACTGATGTAAATTCATGCATACTGGCACTGGATGGTATCATCTCGCTTTATGCGTTATTTCGCTCGTGCGTGCGCATCATTTCTTTCTTTTGCTATCCATTTATGTTTTTATCTATTATTTATTCATGATTAATACTGAGCTGTTTTTTTTAACAATATAACAAAATTTAACTTATTCAATCTTCCTTAAATGGAAAGTACAA
Organism: Thymelicus lineola; assembly: GCA_963932265.1. Lineage (NCBI taxonomy): Eukaryota > Metazoa > Arthropoda > Insecta > Lepidoptera > Hesperiidae > Thymelicus > Thymelicus lineola. Next base: position 10,321,620 of record OZ010684.1, on the reverse strand, counting down.
CATTAGGTACTTACGCTTTTATTGTAAACAAAATAACTTTAAAAACTTGGTATTGTGTTTAAAAATCTACTGTTTTTTTATGGGAATAGCCGGCAAACGAGATGGTGATCCACCTGATGGTAAAGGCATCACCGATGCGTTACCGGCCAAGAAAGAGAGAAGAAAAAGAAAGAACTGGCTCTGGAGCCAAAGCTGGTGTTGATTGCAAACTATTTAAGGATATGGAAATGCTACATGCCTTGCTAAATGCCTTGAAAGGTTTTGTCGAGTTATTGTTCCATTAGGATTTATCCATTAGGATTATAATATTGCAACTCTGTGGAATGAAATTAATCTATTATTATAATATGCCCGAGCAGCACTATTCATTCCTAGCTATTGCATCTGTTTTAACACTTTGAAGATATATTGCAATAGTCCACAATAAACACTATTCTTATTCCTATAATTATTTTACTGGTATTTAAAAGTATTTTCGTAATTACCTTCTCTCCATCAATGTCCCAACTAAGTATCGCAGCGGGGTACGACCGACCTGAAGTGCAGTTTAAAAATAACGAGTCTCCTCGTCTATTCTCTTGCTCATTCCCTGTTATTCTTGGTCCTTCTCTAGGTAAATCTGGGAGATATGAGAAAATATAAGTAATATAAATATATAAAATTTAAAATAATATTTATAGTTTTTATATTTCTTTCTTCGTCTACAGATTTATTTAACTATTATGTTGACTTTCGTAGTAGCGAGATACTGTTCTCCTTGCTGCCCTCTCTTTGCTTCAGTTAATCAAGTTTTTACCACACACTTAAAAAATTTAACCAACTTCTAAAAAAGGAGGAGGTGCCCAATTCGACTATATTTTACTGGGGGTACCGATTTTGATCATTCTTTTTAACCCCCAACGCAAAAACGATCGGTTTTATAAGTTTGACGTGTGTGTCTGTATCTCTGTTTGTCTGTAACCTACAGATATTTTTTACCTATTCAGAATTTAACTTTGTCTTGAGTAGGGGGTTTTTAAAATTTTTAATTTCAGTTTTTTATAATCAAAAACTGGTAGTTGTCATGTGGTCCTATTTAAATTTGAACGAGATCTGACGAGTAGTTTTGAGTTATCCCTAATAATGCGTATTTAATTGACATCGACTACGTTGATGATGTTCTCATTTTATTTTGAATTCGGTTTTTTTTTCTAAGAATTATTATTTCATGTTGATCCTGATACACCTGAATAATCCTCTGGAATAATTAATAATTGATAATTGATAAAAACCAATTACATACACAGACAAAACCTTGTTTTATACTATCTTGTCTAAAACTACAAAGAGGTTTGAATTTCTGTTCTTGGTCTGGGTGTGAATGTCCTTGTCTTGTGTGTTGTCCATGGCACCCACGACACAGGGAATCCTAGTGTGGGGCTATGAGTGTGAAGCATTATTTATATTTAATATTTTTGTGCGACCTACTGAACAACGTGAGTTGCAATATTTATTTTTGGAAATCCTTGTCTTGTTAACCCAGTTTAGTTCTACATGTAGTAATTGTGTTTTGGATTGGTAGTTTTCACCTCACTTATTATAATCAAACGTTAAAGTTTTTTTAATGCAACTGGAGTGCAGTGCGCGGGTTAAAAAGTGTTGTTACCGCTTCATTCTTGTTCGACAACGCATTAATGTTTATGCAAACTTAAATTTAAATTGCATCAAATAAAAATAAATATTTATTTATTTCTTTTCGTACATTAGCAGACTCTAATACTTATTGTATGTTTTAAGTAATGTATACGAGCACACATATAAAAATAAGTACATTTTAAATTATGTAAAAATAGTAGTGTTTTTCCTGACCTAAAACTGAACTGAACTGAACTGAAGCTGTTCTGACTGTCCTGTATCTAACATTTCCTTGACAAGGGGAAATTAATTTTTGGTACGCAGATCGAGGAAGTGTTGAATCTCTTGACCCGGTATTTCTACTACAAAACTGAATACGTTACTTTCAACTTATCTGACACATTTAGTCCAAAATAGTTTTATTTTGAATAAAACAGATGTTAAGGTTTTTGATAATAAAATTTAAATAACTAAGATATTAATAAAAAATCTAGCACGGAGAATAAAATATTCTCATCAATTATTTTTAATTGACTTCAAAAAAAAGGAGGAGGTTCTCAATTCGACTGTATTTTTTTATGTTTGTTACTTCAGAACTTTCGACTGGGTGAAACTGGTGCTAGTCATGTGGTCCCACTTAAATTTGAGCGAGATCTGACAATGGAATCCACGAGAAAACCATATAAGGCTTTTTGCATTAAATATGTGCGCGACAAATGGACGAATAACTCAATATCACGCCAACCGATTTCGATGATTCTTCTTTTATTGTTATTGGAAAGGATGTATGTACTTCATTTGAAGTCGGTTTCTTTTTGTAAAAATTTTAGATAGGCACCTTTTCTTTATCGATGTCATAAATATCATACTTATTATAAAACATATTATGTATAATATTTTTAATTAACTTTTATTTTTTTTTGTAGTTGAGATATCAACATTCTATCAAGAAGAAACTTAATTTTGGGAATAGGTTCTATGGCCACTGTATTTCTTAAATCACATATGTATATGTATATGATGTGTTACAAATAATATTTTTATTACATTATAGAATTCAATACATACATATAACCTCCATCTTCCCTTCCCCGGCAGCTGAAGCGAAGCTGGGTGCCTCTGCAGACACCTCACACCGGTAGAGACCCGACGACTTGAGAGTCACCGGATGTAACGTCACTCTTCTGTCATCGGATTTATGTAACTGTGAGAAAGAAATGAAACATAATCTTAAATTAAAATTGCAAAAAACCCCGGCAGTTTTATTCACACCAAACATAGCTCAGAACACTCTCGATTAAGTCACCTTTCAAACAAAGAAAAAGGAGATCAAAATCGGTGCATCCGTTTTGAGCTACGATGCCACAGAAAGACAAACAAATCAACAGACACACAGATACACAGACACGTCAACATATAACACCCCTCTTTTTTCGTCGAGGATTAAAAATATAAATATGTCGCCATAGAGCAACAGAAACGTCCTAATCTAAGATGTAAGTATTGATGATACACATAAACATAAAAGGCGCACGCAATTGAAAAGTCTGTTCTGTCACGACCGCTTAAACTAAAGTCTAATTGTAATGTTAACATACTATCAAAACAAGTGCACAATTAGAATTCCAAGATCAAATTATAGAAGTAATTTAATAAAGTTGGATTTTTTTAGAAAAAAAATCATATTTTTTTGTAATAAGTAGTTATCGACGATATTCTTACTGTTTTGGAATCTTTATTTTATCATCTATTGAATAGAATAGAATAGAATACTCTTTATTGTACACACCAAATAGGTTACTACATTAGAACATAATATAAATAGCATGTTTGGCCTTTGGGCAGAGGACATAGACATAAGTGTGAAAAGGGTAGGGTGCACAGACAATATAATAAATAAGATAAACTACTTAAATAATAATTACAATACTTACACATACAAGGAATAAATATAATATACAAGATTATGAAATTTAAGTTTAAAATAAATAATTCTAATTATAAAGACGGACAGCAGTTACAGAGAACGATTTCATGTAGAAGGAGAAAGAGTGGGTAGGAGTACTGAGCAAAAGATTACGAGTGGAGCGAAGGTACCGCTCATGAGTAAGGTGTAAATATTGAAAGCGTTCTTTTAGGTAAGGAGGGAATTGGTTTGAATAGCACGCAGTATAAAGCAAAAAGTATGTGAAAATTCCGGCGAAGGCGAATAGGGAGCCACTTGAGTGAAGATCTGAATTCGGAAATATGGTCATATTTTTTGAGGCCAAATATGAACCTCATATCCACCATCTATATTGAGTTATCCCCAGTATATAACAAAAACTTTTCTGTTTTAAAATTCCAACTTTAAACTGCTCTCCTGTAAGTTAACTCAATGTCGCTTGGTCAGTGTTTCCTTTCAAGCGTCGATATGCACGATATTTCTTCTGTGATAGAAGTTTATAATATCCATAACGATTGGGCATACGGAAGATAGATAATTGCGATTCATCTGATTTTATAAAGTCATAGGTGTCTTTGTGTAAATATCATATGAATCGATGTGTATCTATGTTTTTCAAGCAATTTTTAGATTAGCCCAGTAGGTGATCCCGTATAATTTGGTAGCGATTGGTTCAACAGATTTTTTTGTTTTATTAGTGCTAACTACAAAGTCAGGTCGGGTTTTTAGTCTTAAAATGTAACATAAAAACTAAAAAAAAACTTTAAATAAGCCAAATTTTGAACTACTATATGCGTGTATTATTTTTAGAAAATCTATCCCTATTTTATTTACGAAGTTTATTCTTTGCACATTAATATATTGATCTAAAGCATTAATATTTATTTATTTACAACTAGTTGTGCTTCGCGGTTTCACACGCGTTATTTTGTGGAAAAAACTAACAATTAAAATTACTTATGTAATATAGCCTATAACCTTCCTCGATAAATGGACTATTAAAAACAAAAATAACTTTTCAATTCGAACCAGTAGTTCCAGAGATTAGCTATTTCAACCAAACAAACTCTTCAGCTTTATAATATTAGTATAGAGTTATTTTATCCTCAAAGCTTAAGTAATAAAAATGTGGATTTAATGCTATAAGCCAGTCCTTACATCTAAACACATAGCAAAATACCGGTTTTCTAATACAATTTCAATTCTTACACTTCTCAATTGTTGCCATGTAGAACATAACAAATTGTGACAATGTATAATATACAAACAGTATTTCCTAGCGAGAATCGAATACAATAACAATCTGCTTCAATAATAACCTCTGCGTCGAATAATCCATGAGTTAACTTTTTTTCAGATGAATATCAGGTGAAATCGCCCATCGTTATAATTTTATTGAATCTAATTCCTAAATGTCTTTTGATGAAAACCGAAGTACTATTTGCTTATAGTTACACCAGAAGTTAATAGTTCTATACATTAGTGTTATACTGGTACAAAAGATACGATATCACTGATTCAAGAAGGTCCGTTCATTTAATTAATTATAGGTACAGTACCTACTTTCCTCAATATTATTACGTAAGCTTGCTAAGATTTAATTTAGAACAAACCTTTTTACCCAGATTTATAGGACGAGAACGTATAAGCAGAGTGATACCATAATATCATGGTATGTACAGTATCCCAGTTTCATCTTAATTAGTGTAACGGTTAGCACGTGATGCTTACCCATACATCCAAAGATCTTCACAAACCATCGCATTTACAATATTATTAGGTTTAGGTGGATCAGCTAAAAAATTGTCACACGCAAAAAATATTTGGCAATAGTATATTTTATGATAGCATGTAGCATAATATCCAAAAATTCCTTGCGATATTCCTAGTGACATCCATCTATCAGCTCATTTACAAATTGAGTCACAATTGACTGAGACTTGAGGAACTGAGCAGCAGTGGAGTCGTGAGAAGTGATCCGCGAACACCGCCGAGAATTTTAATTTTGGGGCCTTACCTCATTTACAATTTGTACTACGTGATATACTTGTCTTTAAATAAGTAATTATATCAAAACAATGTTTGATTTAGATACAGGATCACGCGCCCTGAGACTCCGTAGTTAAAACTTAATCTACTATTTACCCGTTACCTGCTTTCTGCTGCCTCAACTACGATCTAGCCCCACTGGCTATGACTGTGATCATATCTTTCCTTTGAAATTCGATATATTTATAATATCGATATATATTTTATACAATATATTTCTAGTATCATAATTGTTCACGTCTCTAAAACTAAACATTTCGCTGGCAGGGGAGCGGTACTTGCCTGTAAACCAAATATAGCACTTTAGGAATTCCTGATGCGAAAAATGGTCTTTGTGAACCCTCAAAATTTAAAAGACCTATCTGACAATGTATGCAATACTGAAACATTATGGGGTAGGCGAGAAAAAATAATCATTTACTGTAGGACATTAACATTCATGCCAAATCTCTTTGCAGTTTTATAGCATGTCAAAAATCTACTGACTACACTGGTGTACATAGGTATCTAGCGACGTAAAATTTGAATATTCATACGAAATTATTATTGTATCTTTATGATATTAATTCCCCTGACCTTTGTCTAAACCTTTATTTAAACGATGAAATAATAATTTTGGTTTGGTTAACAGTGTTAGCCATTTTCAGTAAACGAATTGTTGAGGCAGTGTAGCGTGTAACTACACTACCGCCTACTTGCGTACAATTATAATAAATTATTTGGTCAGACCCGTGAATAATGGCTGACCATCTAGTTGTATATTTATTAACAAGAAGAAGACTTAGGTTTTTAAGAGCTCACCTTGCTCCTTCCTGGTATGAATCCCACGCAGTCCAAGGTAGCTGATGAATTCTAATAATAGCAGAAGCATTCTAATAATGAGCTCTTTACGTAGTCATCTTGCCATTACTAATATAATAATTGAAGCAGTAGTGCTTCACCATGAACAATAATGAGACATTTCTGGGACATAATGAAACGTAATAGACCCAAATATAACGATACCTAATATAATTTTAGAGGAAACCTTTGAATGAGATTTGGGCTCAGACACTTAATATCACGCGTGGGTGCTTTTACTTTTTGTATCTGTACCACGTTGAATATTTTGGGGATTGATACAGACCGGTAATATTATGTTATTCTTTAAATTTCCATTCATTTTCAAGCGTCTATATAATTATACTCATAGAAGAAAGTAAAAGCTTTTGCACACGTATTACGAATCAATTAAAATGAAAATATGTAATCATTATCTACTAATCATTGTCATTATGCAATATAATTTCAAAAGCGATTTGATTTGTACATTATCAAAAGTAGTTTTGGTCAAAATGTATCCTATAGTTCTTTTTTAAATTTTAGTAGAGACTTTGAGAACCAAGTCAGTAAGTTGATATTCATTACGGTGCTTTAAAGAAGGTTAGAAGTTCAGTATCTTGGAAAAGAGAATGCTTTCGAGAAGTAAGTAAAATAAAATTTAAATCTCGCTTTATAAAAGTACGTATAATATTACGAGTATTACTGAGTGGTCTATTGTTGTTCAAAAACTTTATAACCTTTTTTGTTTAATTCTGTAAAGTTCTGAACTTCTCAATGTTAATTTCTGAAGTTTATGACTTGATTAGGTATTATAATTATGAAAGTAATTTGATTATAATTTTTTTAATGAAACCAGTAGATCAACGAGCATATGATCTATTTGATAAGTAGTCACCGTCGACTATGAACAATTGAACATTAGTAACGCCATAGTTATCGGAGATGCGTTGCCGGCCAAATATTATAGGGAAGAAAGAAAGGATGAAATTACAGGCTGGTGGGTCCTGAATCCCCAAATTTCCCATTGATGCCCCTTCAAAACAAAATGAGTCAGTATTGTACTGTACGAACACAACATCTAAATAGATATATTAAAATTAAATATTTCTTATATTCGTAGTTACAAAACTTGCAGCTTTCTGACGCTAATCCCCGAACCAAAAACCGACACAACATAAAAAAAGAAAACTATTAATAAATCGGATAAATCATGACATATTTTATCATTTATGTCATTGTAAAGATCTGTTTTATTTTTATATACTGAAAGAAGTAGTTTATTTCATAACAAATAAACAAAATATTATGTGACCGAAAAGTTGCAGGTGTTCAATCGTAGGCGCTTCCTTTTCCAATCTTGTACTAATATTTCTCCGAACATACTTTTTGAGGGTTGAGTTGTTGGAGAGTAAAACTTTTGAATAAAAGAGAGTAGGTACTGGATGTAGGATAATATTAAATAAAAATAGAACCCCCAACAGTTTTATTTACAACTAGCTGCTGCCCGCAGCCTTGCATACGGAAATTATGTTTTAACTTATTCAAACTTTTATCCTGGTTTCCCGGGAAACCTTTTAATTTTTCGGGATGAAAAGTTGTCTACAATATGGCCCAAGATATCAGCAATAACTTCACCAATTTTCATTGAAATCCGTTCAAGGGTTTTTATGTGATGCCCGGACAGACAAACAGACAATTTGAGTTTTATTATAGTATAGATAACATGGCTAAGAACACTTTCGATTCAGTCACGTTTCAAACAAAAAAAAACTAGATCAAAATCGGCTCATTCGTTTGAGAGCCACAGACATACATACATACAGATTCACAGAGAAACAAATATACAGCACGTCAAACTTACAATACCCCTCTTTTTGTTAAAAAGTCATGTCAATTTGTCATTGTTTCTTAGATAAATAATGTTAGTGTATTATTATATAATTACAGTGCAATGCATCCTCCTTGTTTATCTATTGTGAATATCAGTTGGTAATTGACTTATGCAGCCTACTGTAACTGTCATCGGTACCCGTCAGGCGTATTGATGTATCGATTCAACGTCAGTCAGTATTGATGATATCGATATTGATGACATTAGAGCAAAGAGCACCGAACGCGATTCATTCGTCTTTCGACATTTGGCCTGAACGGTCGGTTGCAAAAGTCATGTCTCTCTAGTATTAGAACCTAATTTTAGTAATAAGATTTATCTTGTGGAAAAGTATAATAAAGTAGCTGTTGGATATCGTCGTTTCATTGGGCTGAGCTCAACAATAAGTAGATGAACATCATAATGTAATTACAGCTTTTGGAATTATTATGTTAGCTACGCATGTGCTAGAAAACACTTTCAAACTTTTCTTGAATCTCTTATTAAATCCCGGTCTCATTCATAAACATAAAAATTAATAAACGAGTAAATAAACCTATTTTAGTTATTGCACTGTTATAGTATGTTTTATCCGGAATAGTATGCTTTTGTTCTTGGTTCCGAAAATCAGTAAAGGATCAGAAAAACAAACTGCCCGGCTTCATAGGATGTCGGATAGCAGCTTTATGTATTTTCCGGGATATGATTTAAAGGATTTTTCGCTCGGCGTTCGTATGATTATTTAAGGTTTTTACCTCATGTTGGCTGTGTGGTGTCGTTGTTTAAGAACTTGTATAGTTTATAAAAGGATATATGGCATAAAGGCCTCCAAAAATAATTTACAAATAAAAATAGATATGGCAACCTGGTGTACCATTTTATCTATAGACTGAATGTTATTACATTATTTCGGTGTATTATAAAGAGTTTTGTTGCTGTTGTTGCTATAATCGCGAAACAAATTGTGCTATGAACGGGTGGCGGGACTGGGGTTCGTGTCCATGATCCTTTATTTTGCACGTCAAATTACCAGTATCACCACCAACTAGTTAATACCTATTTATAATTTTATATTATTAGTACTAGCTTTTGCCCGCAGTTTCGCCTGCGGTAGTGTTGGATTTTTTACAAATCCCACGGTAACTTTTAATTTTTCCGTGATAAAAAGTAGCATTTGTGTAAATTCAGGGTGTAGGCTATCTCCATTTCAAATTTCAACCAAATCGGTTAAGTAGTTGTGACGTTATTGAGGAACAAACATCTTCACAAACTTTCACATTTATATATATTAGTTATTAGGATTCATATCCATGTGCATTCAATGAAAATATTTTCTTTCATCTTTGATATAGAATGTGAAATAAGTATTACTATTATTTACCAGTATAATGCATTCAGTGCTAATAGACGTCTACCAGGTTGAAACTTTTGATAATATGAATTATCTTATTGAAATCTTCAATTATTAAATAGAACAATAATTAAATAGATACTGTCATTTTGAAGCGTTATTTATAGAAAATATCTTACATTTACCTATTTCCTGTTTCAAGTGCAACAAAAAATATTGTTACTTTTTTAATTCTAATATATAACTTACAGTTATGTAGTAGTATCCAATGGCTTCCATTTTTGTATGCAGGTAAATAGGTACTCTTAACTTCCCTATTCATTATCCAAGTACGATCAACTGATTTTCAGAACAACGAGACCGCGTTGTATTCCATGTTTGTCATCCAGCACTTGAAAATGGGACGCTTCGCGTACATTGTTTGCGCCGTGGCTCATTTCCTTTTCCGATCTTTTGCCAATATTTTCCAACCGTACTTTATTGAACAAGCTTTACAAAATCGACTTGTTGTTTGCAGAACAATAGGGTTACGTGGATTTAGTAAAACATACAAGGAATTAGATTAAAAAAAGGTTTTTAAATTTCTTTTCAGACATTTACTTTTACAGTAGTTGACACCGTAATCATTTTGAATAGTAGATTAAAAAAATGATTTTTTTAATGAAAATAACCGATCATATCTAATTTTACTGATTATACTTTACAAATCGCCTTACTTTGCACGTTAGGCCGCAGATGTAGTCAAAAGAAATTATCGTAAGTTTTAATGCGTTATAGTCCCCGATTGATCGCTTAACGTGTATTAACAGCACTAATAACACAACGCGCCTCTTGGCGCGATGACTGTTGGCAACAAATTTTTAACGCACTAGAACGCAGGTGTGGCAGTGGCATAGTGCAGAATTTATAATCTATTACATATGTTCCATTAAAGCGTATAATTAAAGGATACTTACGTCTACTTTAACTCCCTCTAACTTGTACGCGTGTTTCGGAGGGTCATATTTTGGCATATAACGATAAAACTCTTCGTTGTCTCTGTACCATTTCACTGAGTATAATGTGTCGTTCCCCAGTTCGAAGTCGCAGTCTAGCTGCGCCGTTTGTCCCCTCACTCGATACGAAGGCACCGAAACTCGAACTATTCGTAGCAGCAATGACTCTGAAACAAAAACTGAGAATTAAAAACATATCTGAACCGGTGTGTAATAGCTAAATATTATAATAATATGTAAACATATAATTATCCTTATCTTATGACTGGCTTGTATTAAAGTTCACGTAATAAAATTTTCATATGCTATAAAAACTAATAACCTAATTTCATGTGATCTAATGTTTATTTCATATAATGTTATATTTAATTCATCTGCTCCAATAACATTTAGTATAACATTTACTTCATATAATTTTTATAAATTTTATATGGTATATTGCTCTTTTTATGTAACGTTCATGTGACCTTTTCATTTAATCTAATTTTCAAATAATTTAATCTTCAAACGTTACACCCCTATAAAGTCTATAGCATGCGGCAAACAGCAAGAGGCATTCAGCATTGTTTCTCTCATTGCTCCGGTGCTGCCAGGCTCTGGCGGTCTCACGCGATCTTGTCGTCGCAGATGCTATTTATTACTCGTATAAGCGCTCAACATCACGCACCTATGCGGTCGCGTACGCGGTTTTACATTGCAAACTAGAGGTAGGGCAGACAAGACTATGTGGAGTCGGTTTTGCAGCGATTTGTTTCTGTCGCTAACGTTAATCTTAACATTTGGCCAAACGACAATTATTTGGTATTTTCGAAAAATATATAATACAAACAAAGTACATAGATTTCTAAATTAAATCAAAGGTTATTTATATCTTAGATTTTTAATATTATAGTACCTCATATTAAACTAGTTGTACATTAGTTTAAATGTGCATCAAAAGTAGTATGTATGAAATTATATCAATTAATCGTCATATCATTTGACCGTTATACTAAAACAAGTGTATCAAGTGGCATTAGGTCAAATGATCATTAGTACTTATGTTACTCTATCAACTCTTGCGCACCCTATCTGAACATAATTTTACCCTAGACAACGACCAACCGAGCTCATATTTGCGTTATACTCGTATTCGATATCAATATAGCAAAAAGCCTTTGGGCTATTAGCGTTTAGATGAAATGATAATCACAGAAAAATATTAAATTGCAAATAGCCTATCCTTAAATATTTTGAAGCGTAAATACAATTCGGGATATTGTGAACCTTATGTAACAAATAAATATATTTATGCTATTTATCTATACTAATATTATAAAGAGGAAAAATTTTATTGTTTGCATTGAATAGGCTCGGAAACTATTGAACCGATTTGAAAAATTCTTTCACTGTTAGGAAGCTACACTATCCACGGGTGACATAGGCTATATTACACATAAATTACATAATATATTTTTAATATTTTTCTCGAAGCGAAGCGAGGGCGATTTCCTAGTCTTTAATATATTTACGCCAAACCATAATAAAACTGTAAAAACCTGAGATATACAAATATACCTATATATATATATATATATATTATAAAACAACGCTACAGTAACTGCAATTTATTTACTTTTTAGTGCAAAAAATTATAATAATAAAGAGTTTTTTCTGGAAGACTTAGACCACCAAAGGATAGTATCGCTGCCGAAAGTAGCAGTAGTAGATAACGCTGTAGATAAACGAAAGTATACATCTTTGTATAATATGTATTTTATAACACGTTTTATTCATGTGATGACTTTAGGTATCGGCTACAAAAATAAAAAAGTATTTTTATAAATACCGAAAATAAAAACAAATATTTTATCATATCAACAGGTTAAGATTTTCTCTAAAGAACATATTAAGACCCTGAAATATTTAAATATTAATATTTAATTTACAACCGAGTCTCTATAAATGTCAGTTACCTGCAAAACGTTGAATGTAACCAAGACGGTAGGTAAAAAGTGACCCGTAACTATTGTAATAAGGTAATTAGGATAAGTTAAGGCAACAACGCTTTGGGCGAGAATAAAATATTATGAGAGGTATATATTATTTTTTTCATGGAAATAGCCGACAAACGATTCGACAATCCACCTGGTGGTAAGTAGCTGTCAACGCCTATGGCCATCAGCTACACCAAAAGCATCACTGATGCGTTGTCGGCCAAGAAAGAGAGAAGAAAAAGAAAGAAATAAAGTATCTATTAAACCATCATTAGGTAAGAAATTAAGAAATGATTCGTTTCATTTATTAACCTGCCCAATTTAAGTAAACGCTATTTGTTATCGACTAACAGACAACGCATCGGTAAATCCGCAAATCTAGAAGCATAAATTACAAAATGGAAATGTCTGAGCAAGGACATTTTTATATATCGTGATTCCGTAGACTAGGAATACCTAATTGTTACCATTAGGTATTACTGTCATAGGGTAATTGTATAATACATTTTGATATCTTATGTTGATGTGACATAATTATATCGTAACGTTACATACAAAAGTGTCGGTTTGATAAACAAATACTAAGCTCAAAATAATAAAGTATGGAAATAAAGTACTACTATTATATATACGAGATGTCTGAATAATAAATGTTTGTGCTCAAACTCTAGGAGTGATGACAGGAAGATAGATCTGTTGGGCAAATATTTCTATCTTCGTGATTCCCCTAGAGATTTGAGTGGACTGGACTGAATAGTCATTCAAAGTAAGCAACAGAGACATAACAACTCGCTAAGACGAAACAAACTTCAACAGTTTAATCTTTGGAGTTTCAAAGCGAAGGCTTTAGAATTATGGTATCTAATGATGTCCAGCTGCTTTAATCGTGTTACTGATACTATACCCAAAGTTGAAATTTATCCGAAAGTAAACAGTTTAAGAACGATAAATATCGTATAAAATTGCAAAATTTTTCATTTCGTTTAAAAATATTTATATAATGCCAATAACAAAGTATGCTCTTTACTGAAAGCTATTAGAATTATTTGACAAAAATTGAGATCTTTACCTAATACATAGCACATCTAAAACTACAAAAATCATAAAAACATTCCCGTTCAAAAAGCAAGCGATAAATCAAATGAGAATTTCTTAACTAACACTCTCTTTCACTCCAATCTTGCACCAAATCATTTCTTTCTTTTTTCTTTTTTCTTCATAGTGTATTTTTGCTTGTAAATATTATAATTGGTGAACATCATTGCCGTGCATATGTCAAATGTGATCTATTTTATCCCTACCACACTTGCATTAATTTGCTATTCCATAATTTGAGAGTTTAATCATTGTGCAATTATGTTAAACATAAGTTTGATGTTTTTATCAATACTTACATAATTGATGAGGATTTTGGTTGGGTAAAGTGAAAAACAAAACCTTGATTGAGGATTACTCTAAGAGGAATTGTAACTTGTGAATTCATGACACATTATAACTTGTGGATTAATGACACATTATAACTTGTGGATTAATAAACACAGTAATGAAAATATCAACGATTAACAAGTTTTATTCCAATTTCCCCAACGCTGGGGAGTTTTTCGTGTCCAATTTTAATTACACTATTTTGCCTTCAGATTTTGGTAAACCAGTATAATATTTTTTATCATTCTTTCATTATTACGATAATTATATAAGAATAGTCGAGTTACTTATATCAAAGTTTTGATGAAACAAGCAAACAAAATTTAATTATTAAAAATAATGTTAGAATTTTAATAGAATATATACTAACAACATTTTTTCATATTATACTTCAAAACGCTTTAATTTTTAATAAATGTGATGTATTTTAATATTGCTAGGTTTATAAAGCTAAGAAAACAGCAACGAATAAAGCTTTAGACGAAATACGTCTAAAGCCTCTATCTTTATGCGTTGCGATAACCTGTCGTGATTTTTAGTGAATCGGGCCAACGTTCTACTTCAAAAATTTTACAAATAAAAAATGTTACTTCCTTAGAATATAAAAAAGCTGGCAAAGATTGGAATAAAATGTTTAAAGCGCTCATATAAAACTGCTACAGACTATTTTTTATGTAACTAGCCGACAAAGGAGCTGGCGATTGGTCTGATGATGAGGGGGTACATTGTCCACGGACATACGTAAATCAAAGGTGTTCAAGCCAAAGACCAAAGGATTTAAACAAGAGGGTGGTAGAAAAGTGATAATAATTTCATGCGTAGAAATGTGAAACATAAAAATGAAATTTACGGCATAAACCTTCTAAATAAATAATAATAATAAACGCTTACACACTCATACCCCCATAAAAGGGAAACACAGATTATAAAAACAGACCTTGAGTTATCCTAGACCTTGACTTTCTGGTTAAGACAAGAAAATATCTCAAAAGACCAACGAAATTAATTTGAGAGCTAGAACTGTCAAAGAAGGTACATTGTCTGATGATAAGTTCAATGACTGGGACGAACTCGCGAAAATAGGGACGATTAGCTAGATCAAGGATGGCAGAAACTGTCAAGAAAAAAACTGGTTCAAACTACTATCGGACAAGAGACTCAAAAACACACTTATCACTTCCAGACTAGCTCACTTTACATTCATCTGTCATTAGCCTTAGGAAACACCTGCCGTAGAAACCAAGCTTGGCTTGCACAATCACAAAAAGAGGTGCCTTCTAGAAGACGCTGATTGAATCGTCTGTTAAAGAAATAAAGTCCCTCAGAGAATGAAGCGCTAACGATGACAGATGACCGATCCAGTTAACCAATGCAAAAGGCAAGAAACTTTGTACATGGGTTCTTTATGTTATATATTTGACGAGCCTGTAGTTTAGTTGGCAATGACCCTGCCTGTGAAGCCACCAGTTCCGATTTCGTTTCCCAAACGGGGAAAAAAAACATGACTATAAAAATCTACTTCACTTACTTATTTAATTCATTAGTTAAAAAAATACTTAAATTTACTAGAAGAGTACAGTATTTATTACGAGTATAAGATTTCTGAAAATTAAATTTTCAGTTGGGTAAGCTGAACAAAAATATTTATTTGAGTATGAAAATAATTTTTATCTGATTAATCCTATAAGTAAAGTATGCTGAAGAAAGAAGTCGCGGGCATGAGTAAGTAACTCTATAAAAAAACCGGGCAAGTGCGTGTCAGGCTACACGCAATGTAGGGTTCCGAAGTAGTAAGTTTATCGACTATTACTCATTAACTAATTATGCTAACATAGCCGTGATAGTTTTTCTTGTAAATTCATCATATAAGCTATTTTTGAGAATTTTTTCACTTTTTCAACTCCAACTGTTTAGCTAGCAGGGGAGGGCGACACTTGGTTCCCCAGAAAAAAAATGTTTTTCAATATTTTATTCTACGTTTCTGGAGTTATATAGAGAATAAATATCCATGCCGAACTACAGCTTTCTAGCACTAAAGGTCTCGGCAATTTGTTTCGGACAGACAGACAGACGGACGGAGAGACGTATGGACAGACGGACGGACAGACGGACGGTCGGATATCACAAAACTAATAAGGGTTCCGATTTTACTTTGGAACCGTAATAGAGATGATTTATTAGGTACCGATCCTGCACCAATCTGCACTGGAGCAGCGTGGTGGAGTATGCTCTAAGCCTCATCAAGAGAAGAGACTCGTGCCCAGTAGTAAGCCATTCATGGATTGAAGCCAGATCCTGCACTACCTACAAAATCTGAAATGTTCATTATGAAGTATTCTAAGAACGAAAGATTCGACTACTTTTTAAAAGTATACTCTATTTGTAAAAAAATTAGGAAGTCTTATAATTCACGAATAATATAATAAGAGAGTGAGTTGCTGCCACGTTAAAAAAGTACAAAAATCAAACTTTTACTAATGATCTGAAGCGGATAGTTAAGTATCTGTTCACAATTATTCAGTAAGCCCAATGGGAGAAAATACTAATACATTTGAAATGAACGAGCGAACGAGTGTAGGCAATGAAAAAAGCAAAGCAGTTGCGCAGTGAGTGAAAATAAACATGGTTTTGATTTTTTTCTTGTGCTTATATTGTATGATATTATATTGTACTTGCGTTCTGCCTGCGATTTTCCTGCGTTTTCCGGCCTAATAAGTACTCTATCGCCCCAACTCAGAATCACTAATGGTTACTTAAATCGCTCCTTAGTACATTTGTATGGTGATTCTTTACTTTTAGCCGTATTGGGGCGGCTTAGAATACTAACCCCAATCCCACGCCGGATGGGTGTCGTAAGAGGCGACTAAATCCGGCCCACTGGTGGTAGGGCCCTCGGAGGGATTATATTGGTAGTATTGATTTTAATTGTTAATTAATACCATTATTACTATTATAATCTCTCCAGGGGTTCGCCTGGCTAGCTACCACCCTCAAGCATGAGTCAGCCGGCAAACGACTCGTCGTGTTCCGGCTGGGGGCTTGAGAGCCAGTTCTTTCTTTCTTTTTCTTCTTTCTTTCTTGGCCTGCAACGGATCAGTGATACTTTTGGTGTTCCTGATGTTCATGGGTGGCGATAGCCACTTACCATCAGGTGGATCGTCAGCTCGTTTGCCAGTTATTTCCATAAAAAAAGAGCAATTGAAGTAACCGTTAGTGACTCTGAGTTTGGGCGTATGTCTTATTCCTGACCATGGTCTACTTATGTGCTTTTCATGAAAATCTATTCAGAAACTTTTGCGTGAAAGCATAACAAACATCCATACAAACTTTTACATTTATAATATCGGTAGAAGTAGAATGCTGCATCGAAGTAAGACTTAATTGAATTTGAACCTCTTCCGTACTCCTTTGGAATAAGTCCGGTAGATAATGGATTTTCCTACAATAATGTTATAGATCAGAAAAAACCTAGATGTTTGGCAAAAATTCCCCAAAACCAAAGTTACGTCACGACTCATAATGGCTAACAATAAATGAATGCAATATAATAAGAAAATCAAAATGATCGATTTACTTAATAAAATTAAACATTTTCCTTAGCCAGCCAAGATACAGTATCTCTCATAACATCACCGAAACTAACTGACGTGCAAGAAGCTAAAGTCAGAAAGTAATTTTATTACAGTACATTCTTTTAACCCGCACATGCACTTAGAAAGAAATTAAATTTCCACAAACGTTATTCCACGCGAGTCCAATTTGATCTAACCCAGACTTTCTTAACTAGAAGATATTAACAATGTGATTCCTGAATATGTAATTTAGTTCGTGAAATCGACAGCTGCCCCAAAAATCTTTCAAGCCTTCAGAAGTTAATCAGAAAGTAGAATTTGCCGATTCCCTTTTGATCATAGTGACGAGTTTTACCAGTAATTCTGAATATAGTGTTCCGATACAAGATTATAAGATAAATTCGTGGCAGGTATAATTAAATACCTTTAAATTGTTTCAATTACTGAGAGTATTAAATTGTATAAAGTGTCTGCTAATTAACTATTCCACAAATTATGAACGAATTTCATTACTGTTAATAGATATTAATTAGAACTTATTAAGACAAAACCGTTAACATTAAGTTTGTTGGATTATTCGTATAAACGGCGTAGTTAATTAATATCTAGTGAATCAGTTATCAGCCGGTCTATTATGAAATCTTAATTCCAGCCAAGTTCCAGTGTAAACTTCAAATTCGTGTTACGAAAGCGGTCACATGACACTTTTTAGCCAATCATACGTCGTTTAAAGCCCGAGAAATGAATTGCCTGGAACATGAATGATTTTATAAAAGTTGATAATAGGTTGTTCTCGTAAACTTAATTGTCTTGCCGCAACACAAGTGCCATTATAGAAAACATAAAGATCCTTTGGTTTGGCTGGAAAAACTATTTTCTATACTTTCAGTAAAGTTATAATTCACTTGCTTTCTTACAGGTATTCTTAGATAATATTCTCATACTCTATAAATATTGCGTTCGCTGATTTACCTACTTAAATCTTGAATAAAAAATACTTCTATCTTTAATGTAGATGGAAAACAAAAAGCTATTTTTTGTAAGAAAAACTGACAAACGTGCAGTCGAGACATATAATGGTAAATGGCCAATTGGTCATCATCTCGCATGGATATCTTCATCACCATCTGAACCAGTGATTCATTGCTGGTCAAGAGAGAAAGCCTACTGTGTCATCTACATTATTGTATCAAAATATAGTGTTCTTTAAACTATTTTTAGAAATACGAAAATTTTTAGGGGCCAAAAAAGTAAAACATATTTACTGTTTTTTACCAAACTGCGCCACGCAAGGGAGAGTAATTTAGAGAGTAAAGTTATTTATTAGTCTATGTATGTATGTTTGTTACTATGTGACGATATAGAGCCCAAACGTATTGACCGATTTTGATGATTCTTACGTCAATCGATTCGGCTTAACTTTACGAGTGTCACTAAAGACATGACAACAATCAAAATTCATCACAGCGACAAATCAAATCAAATCAATTTAAACTTGTTGAAAACAACCATTCTCGCTGGTTTATTAACTCCCTTAATGAAATGACACCATTGCGAATTTTACTGTCATAAAATCCTAATAAATAAGTCAATGAATCGTAACTAAAAAGTGTACAATAAAAAAAAAATATAAAAACAAAAAATTCCACTGAGTAAAAAAACTAAAAAGAAAAAATAAGCCCAGTAGTTCAGAAAGTTGTTAAAAGTAATACTGAACAAGTATACTATAGAAGAACTACGTATAGGGACCCATTTAAATTTTACAGGGCTCCTTGGGCTGATTTGATTGGTTCATGAATAGGACCCGACTGTTAATGCTTCTACGGTGTAGTTATTCAATATTACTTTTAACAACATTCTTAACTACTGGGCTTATTTTTTTTGCTTTTTAGTTTTTTTACCGAGTCGGTTTTTTGTTTTTTTAATTAATTTTTTTTCTGTGAGAGTGTTACGCGAAAAACATGAAATAGATTTGAGGTTTATTTAAACATAGGTAATTTCTACGATACCTTGTATATCCCAGGAATGGACTAGTTACTGCAGGATACTTTACATATTATAAAGATGATTGATAGAAATACTTTAAGCAGAATAGGTTATTATTGTTAAATATTGTATTATAGATAACCATTGCAATACACAAAAAAAACTGACATTTAAAATCACAAAACAAAATACAAAAAAAAAAAATATCTCCCATAGATATTACATCTTTCACATTATTTGAAAACGTCATGAACGATCGGTAATTTACAGAAAAACCTAAGTTAAAGCTAAAGTTATCAGAAAGAAACATTATACATTACTTGGTGACTTTATCTATTATAGTGCGGAACTCTTTCAACCTTTCTCACGCGGTTATCCGATTTGGTCTTCTCCGATTTTATTTCCTGAAAGTCTTTGGTTGTTTGGAAGAGATCGTTGCACTGGTAATTTCCACGCTTCTACACTTATTATTATGAAAGTCCAATACCGCATCTTCTATTCAATCTTTTTAAGTTATTAATTTGTTATGATATGAATTTACATTTTCGAAATTTTTGATTTGGAAGGTTAATTAGTGTGCTCATGTTAATAGATTTTTGTGTCTTTTTGGAGGTCACGTAGAAGCCATGAAAAAGATTTGGAAGGTTTTTGATAGGTAAATTTATAACAACAGTAATTATCTAGGATACATTTTATCCCTCGAAATGGGCCAGTTTTTGCAGGGGACTAGGAGGATAATATGAGGATTACTATGAATACATAGTATCTTATTTATAATATATTAGATTGTTTGAGCTACTTGGCGTGGAATATGGCCACTTATTGTAAATAATATTCCATATTTGGTCGTGGCACGTTAATTCAAACATCGTCATGATATATTAGTAAGGTTTTTATTAGCCAGCAGTATTTGCAATTAATTAACGCGATACATCTCTGTCCCAAAGAGTAGCAATACATCTTTATTCCACCTCCATACGTATTTATTTTACCTCAAGTAGTGTTGTTCTGTTCGAGTTTGATTAATGTTTTAGGGTTGCAGTAGCTATTTACCGTGTGGTGATATTTTTCAGCATGATGCATTGTATCATCATCTCCTCATCATATCATCATCAATATCGAATCTACCCATGTGTGATCAAAATTATAAGGAGTTAAAATAATAATGTTTCCTAACAATGATTTCATAGTTTAACCAAGAGGATCTTGAGATTCATTAATTACTCGTAATATAAGATATCAGAACTGTGTCTGTTTCACGAATTATTTTTCTAATCATGTTCCGTTGAGATTATGATAAATTGGTTATAAAGACAAAAATCAAAAACGCCGTAGTGATTATAGCTAAAAAATTGTCAGAAATATAATCTTAAAAATATACGTATGAACTTTATAATTATTATAAATATTACATTTGTTAAGTTATTTATGTTATATACCTTTAATAAGAATGCTGAAAACTGCCAATAAGACATACATCCTCTTCAATTTAATTTACATTCACGCAGTCTTATCACATTTCACAGACTTTATTTCTCACATTGGAGAAACTTTTATTCACTTCACACACACTGATTAATTACTAAACGGAGAATCGTTGGAACTAAAGGTACACGTAATACGTAACGTAACGTAAAATAATGTCACGCTGAAGACGTCCGTTCACATCAGCAGCGACTACTCGACTAAGCTACGTTCAGTCAACTTCAGTCGAATTCAAGACCGCTCGCCCCTCGCCCAGGCTGGGTCACAAAGACCCTTTTACATTTTCATGATCTTACAGGTTAAGTCGATAAAATTTATTGTTTTCAGCAATCAAATTTTACGTCGCTCGCTTACCGCTTACAGATCATTATTTTTTTGTGATGCCCACGTTATGTACGCATTCCTATTATCAGTTGGAGAGTATATTGGGGTAAGATATTGAAATAAATATTTGAATAATTTTTATTTATTGAACCTTACAAATCGATTCCTGCGTTGAAGGTGTTATGTAGTATAGGGTGTCTAAATAATGAATTTCATGTTATTACACAAAATGAGAGTTAATTGACGGATGGTATGGTGTAAAGAACTAATGACAGATCAGAAGAAGGCGCCCATGGCGTAACCTGTCTTTTTCTTGGTCCTGGCTTTTTGATCAATTTTTTTTTATCTGGGGTAAATCTGTTTCTCATATCGCTCACCCAGTAATACAACGGCACATCTATGTTTGTCATATTTTACAGAAACGAATTTAATTTTTTTTATAAAAATGTTTAAAATTAACTTATGGATTCTGTTAACGTTTTTTACAGATTTTATGGGTTTGGTTACTAGTATAGACATTAATACATATTTACCACTATGTAGATAAGGCACTTTTAAACACGTATACCATATAAACTCAATTTCGCATTTTTTGCAGATGTGCTATTATATTACTAGGTGAGCGAATCTCTGTCAGTCTACCTTTTCCTCTAGAGGAAATGTCAAAGATTTAACATTTTTCTCTGTTAACAACTAAGCCAAAAAGAGGGTTGTAATTCCAGCCTATATTATGTAAATACAGTAAAGTAATCATCTGTGTCCGCAAAACATAAACTACTTATATCATAATTCGATAAATTAGGTATGGTGCCTTGAAGCGCTCATAGCCCGGCGGGTGTGATAAGTGATCGACCGAGATAACGGGCGCGTTTGATAGTTAGATGGGTGACCGCTTGTGGTGATAATTTCATGAGAGCTTTCGTGCATCGGAGGGCACGTAAAGTCGTCGGTCCCAGTTTTTATCGTAAATTAACAGTCTTTAAGCCATGTTGAAGGCTTTCAAATGCAGTAAAATCATTCCACTTTTTAAAACAGATGAAAAAACTGATGTTAATAACTATAGACCAGTTTCTGTTTTACCAACTCTTAGTAAGATCTTCGAAAAGATAATAATGAATCAAAAGTTAACCCATTTCAATAATAATAAATTATTACATCCTGAGCAATACGGTTTCACTAAAGGCCGGAGTACAACCGATGCCGGGGCTAGGCTTTTAAAGCATATATTTGAAGCATGGGAAGCATCACAAAATGCCATAGGTGTAAGTATTTTGTGACTTATCTAAAGCATTTGATTGTGTTGAGCATGAAACATTGCTGTTTAAACTTGGCCACTATGGTATAAAAAACAAGGCCCTTAGCTTGATCGCGTCTTATTTGAGTGATAGAATACAAAAAGTAAGCATAAACGATATTAAGTCATCGGGGTCACCGGCTGTGATGGGTATACCGCAGGGCTCTATATTGGGTCCGTTTCTTTTTCTGGTATACATTAATGATTTACCACATTATGTAAAGAACCGAGCGGATATTGTACTATTTGCTGATGATACATCATTAATATTTAAGTGTGAAAGGAATAAAGTAAATTTCGACGACGTAAATAGTGCTCTTTCGCATGTATCGCGTTGGTTCACTATCAATAATTTACTATTAAATGCAAAAAAAAACGAAATGTATAGAGTTTGTGCTACCTAATGTTAAAAAAGTCAGCAAATATCTTAAACTAAATAATGAAATATTGCATATGGAGGAATCAACGGTCTTTTTAGGGGTGACCTTAGATAGTAAACTTCAATGGAGCCATATATAACAAATCTCGCGACAAAACTTGGTAGGGCTGCTTATGCTGTTAGGAGAATAAGGCAGTATACTGACATCGAAACTGCTAGGATAGTTTATTTTGCTTATTTCCACAGTGTTATGTCATATGCCATCTTGCTGTGGGGCAAAGCCGCTAATATAGAACAAATTTTCATACTCCAAAAAAGGGCTGTTAGGGCTATCTATAAACTTAAGTCTCGGGAATATTTGCGTGAAAAGTTCAAGGTAATAGGTATACTTACAGTAGCTTCCCAGTATATCTTTAATAATGTAGTTTTTATAAGGAAGAATATAAACGCGTATAAACAAAATTTTGATATTAATAATCGCCAAACAAAAAGAATGTATCAATTAATTACGCCTTCGTTCCGCCTAAGTAAAGTGCAACGATCTTTCATAGGGCTTGGTGTACATTTCTGTAATAAAATCCCAAAATTAATACGTGACTTGCCAATAGAATCTTTCAAAAAACGTGTAAAAACTCAATTGTTAGGCAAGGGATATTATAGTGTAGACGAGTATTTAAATGACAAAGACGCATAGAAATGAGTAGCTCTGCAACCAGTTCCACTCAGAATAGTAAACTTTTGTATGATAATATCTTTTTTGTAATATTTTTTTTAAAAGATGTGCTGAGGAGTTTCTTTAGGCTTTTCTTCTCCTCCATGACAAAGCACCTTCCGAAAAGCCAAAAAATGACGTGCATAAGTGTATCAATGATACCTATATGAATAAAATATTTTGACTTTGACTTTGACTTTGACTTTCAGGCGGCGTGAAATCATCCGACACTCAGGTTGGCCAGTAACATCCGCACACTTACACCACAATCCGCACTGGAGGAGCATCTATGCTCTGGAGTATGCTCTAGCCCTCTTCAAGAGAAGAGACCCGTGCTCAGTAATGGACCATTAACGGGTTGAAGCCAGGTATCGTTCGAAGCGTCTGACCGGTCTCTAATTATTTATTTACAGGCTATGTGGTATTGGGCTTTTGGGTATGAAATGAAAGGGTTTAATTTAATTAGCACATTTTAAAATACCTCACGCTGTATATTTATGTTAATAGTCGGGTTTTAGTTTTTAAACTTATAACGTGTTCATGCGATAGGTATTTTTATTATAGGTAATTTTGATAAGGTATTAATTAATATCAAGTATTTTATAATAGTAACTAGTACTTATGTTTTTATCGCGTGCATTACCCGTTTATGATGTAGAAACGGTTGTTGAAAGAAATATATTTTTATATAAAATCTAAAAAAGGGTTAATACAATTAATATAACTTACGTAGAAATATTAATATACTAGCTTTTGCTCGCGGCTTCACCCGCGGTAGAGTGGTTTCGAAACAATTTTTTTATTAATTAATTTAGATTTATAGAACCACATAAAAATAAAGTGCACCTATAAGTAGAATTATGGATTAGGATGGGTACATAATATTAGATACTAGATGATGCCTTTGGCTTCGCGTGCGTAGATATCAAGATTTTACAAATCCCGCAGGAACCCTGAACTTTTCCGGGATAAAAGTAGCTTATGTGTTAATCCAGGCTTCAACCCAGTCAAATCCAGTGCGGATTGGTGGAGGGGTTATGGGCCAACCCGAGTGTCGGAAGTTTTCAAACCGCCCGAGAGCATCCGACATGGCTTAACGACTGTTATCTTATGATAACAAACGGGACCGAAGGTTTTACGTGCCTTCCAAAGCACGGAAATGCTCAAGAATTTTTTGCCACTAGCGGTCACCCATCCAACTACAGGCCGCGCCCGCTCTTGCTTAACTTTGTCGATCACTTAGGATCGACGCAAGCCGCAGCAGGGCTATGAGCGTGTTAATCCAGGGTACAGGCTATTTCCATTCTAAATTTCAGCCAAATCGGTTAAGTAACTACTTAGCCGTGGCGTGATTGAGAAACAAGCATCCAAACATCTTCACAAACTTTCACATTTATAACATTATCTAATAATAGAATCTGTCTAATAAATCTAATAAGGAAAGTAAATCTAAAGTCATAAAACAATTAAATGATAAGTAATTCTAAGAAAATAATTATGATTATAAAGTTTTTGAATAAGAATATTTAAAAATGAATACCTAATAACTGAATGTGCAATGTCCATTAATTTTGATGTCAATTTAATCCGCAACAAAAATGTTATATAATATATTACTCGTATTAGTCATTAACGGCTTACGATCGTATTAAAATATTACCTACTAGCTGTTGCCCGCAGCTATGCATACGGAAATTATGTTTTAACTTATTCAAACTTTTATCCTGTTTTCTCGGGAAACCATTTTAATTTTCCGGGATGAAAAGTTGTCTAAAATATGACCCAGGGTATCAGTAACAACTTCACTAATTTTTGTCGAAATCCGTTCAAGGGTTTTTATGTGATGCCCGGACAGACAAACAGACACTTTGAGTTTTATTATAGTATAGATGTAGATATTGCAATAAAATCACTTAACTTGAACGTTGGCATGGTTGACATTTTTTTATTTTCACATTCATGAGCACATCAAATCTTTAGTTGAGCTTTCTAAACATACAGTTTTATAATGTTTATTCATCATTCAGTCATCAATTGCTTGGAATTCTGAAATATGATGATAATACTGATGATAACACTGAATAGTATTTTTAAATCTAATATACTTAATCCTTAGTTATTTGACAACTCTCTAGTTATATAACTATATTAAATTAGAAAAGTCGCTTATATACTCGTACATTGTGCCTAGAGGACATTACAAGTCTTGTTCTTCTTATTAATGTAAATGTCATTAGCGTATGAGGGAGACGTGTACGACATTTTTCCCCTAACGTCATTTGAAGAGCCGTAACACTTTGCTGTTATTGTATGATGCCATATACGAGAATAGAGGAGTATCATAAAATCATAAACACCTTAGTACTCCCGTTATCCTACCCCTACAAATTCTTTTAGGTTGCCCCAAATGGTCGATTATGAATTTGGTGTTCACTACGTGATCGCTTTTTATACAACTTGATTTTATCTCATCGGTGTACATTTACGACAATAGAAAGGAAATAATAACGACATTTTTAGAATACTTGTTCACTTAGACGATTCTTGTTGATAGAAAATAGCCACGAATTTACATAGATCCATTACGTCGTTTGCTGGCGTTATTCTTTCTGACTTTTAATGACTATTTTACTGTTAATGTTATTTGGTTATGGATAAAATTATGTACATACCTACTATATAATATACTTGTTGATATTTCATTAATATTAACATAAATAATAAATGTTTATGTAAATTTAATTTCTTTTTTCAATAAAGAAAAATAAATAACAAAAGTGACCAAAATATGGGCTAACTTTTAGTGGTTTGTCCATTAATCATAGATAAAAGGTTTCAGTCGAATACATTCAAACTTATTTGATTCCGAAGTTTAAACCTAACGGGACTCCACCATTACCAACGTTTCAAGGTTTGACTGGTGGAACATACCGTAAAAGCAAGAAGTCAATAAATAAATAATGCATCACGACGATGCATTTATGAATTAGCATGTTTCGAATTTGACTTATTCACCTACATTGGGTTTTCAATGAAATTCTTACACACTAGGAAATCGCCCTCACTTCGCTTCGGGAAAAATAGTAAAAAAAATATATAGCCTATGTCACCCGGGGATAGTGTAGCTTCCCAACAATGAAAGAATTTTTCAAATCGGTTCAGTAGTTTCGGAGCCTATTCGATGCAAACAAACAATCAAATCTTTCCTCTTTATAATATTAGTACAGATAACAGTTATGAACTACTGCAATGTAACAAAAAACTTTTTTCGAAATCGATAACACATTGAGGAAAAAATCGGATTTAACTATTTCTTCTTAGCGCCTTTATATAAAGATACTTACATATAGGATACTGCGAACTAGGTTGGAATGAAGCTTAATCTGCTTAAATGAGAAAGTCTCAATTTGTTAGTTAAAGTCTCATTATTATTAGTTTGTTAAAGCGAACGTTACAAACAAAGAAATTTAAGTTCACATTACGCCCCAACTCAAGAGTCACTAACGGTTACTTAAATCGCTCCTTAGTACAGAATTTGTATGGTGATTCTGTACTAAGTAACGATTTAAGTAACCATTAGTGACTCTGAGTAGGGGTGTTAGTGTATTACAGGGGAACAAAGTAAAACGAAATTGTCGCGTGCCAGACCGCACGTGGGGCAACATTAATGTCCTTAAAAAGGTTTAATTGAATGTAATTATACGTATTGCGGTACTGCAAAATATGGCAAATGCAATATTAGTGTTACCGAACGACTCGCTTATAATTAGATTAGTCATTAATTGCAACGAATTATCAATTTGCACATACCTTCGTTGCAAATACCACATTTGCATGGTAGGTATAATATACCTGTATGTTAGAAATAAGAAATTCCATTAATCTAATCTTAGATATGCTTCAATCCTTCCATTGAAATTCAGGTAGTAATAATATTGAATTATTACAACACATTATGTATACCAAAGTGTGGTAATGGAACGTCGTTCAGTAAGTTAGAGTATGACCGGGCTGCGTGCTCAACGCTTTATCACTTAATTTGAATCGTGTCCTGAATTCCGAACGCCCTGCATTGGGTCAAACCCATTTCTCCGCAGAACCGAAATCATCACTGGACGATTAATTTCGTGTACGAACGAGCTGTAGAAGGTTTCAATGAAACAGATTTTCTTTCTATTCTGAGCGCGACATGAGTCACAAAAATTATGTAAAGATAGATAATGGAAGTTTTTCGTTTGCTTGATAAGCTTGTATATTTTTTGCCAGAAGTTTTTAGCCGTATTGGGACGGCTTAGTATACTAACTACAATCCCACGCCAAATAGGTGTCGTAAGAGACGACGCCTCAGGCCAATGGGCCCATCGGAGGGATTATATTGTTAATATTGATTTTAATTGATTATTAATACCATTATTATCTACTATTATTATTTCTCCGTGGGGTTTGCCTTGATAGTTACCACCATTGAGCATGAGTCAGCCACCAAACGACTCGTCGTGTACTGGCTGGGGGCATGAGTTCCAATTATTTCTTACTTTTTCTTCACCCTTTCTTGGCCCGCAACGCGTCAATGATGCCTTTGGTGTTGCTAATGTTCATGGGCGACGATAGTCACTTACTGTCAGGTGGATCGTCAGCTCCTTTCCATAAAAAAATAAGTAAAATTTCCTTTCGAGTGCAACAAAACCACACAAAACTAATCAAATGAGAGAAATATTATGTGCTATTCTTAACGTATGTTTTACTACATAATATAATACGAATACTCACAATATTTATTTTAAACACCGATATGTCGACCTAGTTGCATGGATCGTGGTCACGGATGAACTGCGGTGGCGCATAGAAACTTTTGACAGGATGACAGGAGATATTTGACAGGTGACATTTGAAAGGTGACATTTGACACTATTGCATAAGTAACTTTCCGTCCAGTTCGTTTTTGCGTTTTGTTAATCATTTTACGACACACTACACTAATTAAATCTTGCCGCACAACACTTATCACTGTTTGGGATTTACATAGACTAACCATTGGATTCAATGTTTGCACTAAATTGAATCCATCCTCCATAATATTAAAGGTGTACAAAATAAATATCGTAAGTACTCATATTATATAGTAAAATTTATTCAGTCCATGATGAGTTCAGTTTAAAATCTTAACACGTTCACATTTTCAGCTTAACAGAAATTAATATCCATAAATAAATTTTATTTTATGTCGTTTTAAATAAATTCAGATAAATTTCTAGAGAATGCTTTCAACGTTGCATATTAGATTACATTGTATCCATAAAATATTCGCCGTAACAATGAACATCAAAAATGGAAAACGCAAAGTGGCAGATGAGTGTTTTATGATATCTCCAGTGGAGGGTGAAAAGCGAGGAATAATATGCGAATTATTGTTAGGCCAATAACTTTTGATCAATGGAGCGTTCACGAAGTAACACGAGTCGTGAAATAATATGTTGAACGGTTCATTTTCACGACTTCATTTCACCGATGGTGGATTTCTGGGCCTATAAATTGTTATCTGTATTATCGATCAAGTGTAACGTATTTTGATGAATAAGCTTTTCATTCAGCTAGTCAATAACAAGTTGATGTGTCTTTATTTTTGTGTCTATGATATATGTTATCTACGCAACAGGCGATGGTAAACTGCACTATCAATCCATCCTTTGAAGGTCCACTGCTGGACATAGGCCTGCCCTAAAATGCGGCACTCTAAGCTATTCTGAGCCTTCTGAATCCGATGTGGTCAGCTTTTCGAACAATGATGCCAGGTCTTTGGCATTTCAACCGACTAATACATCATCATCATCATAAATCGTCTCTTAATGTTGGTGGCCTAATAGTTGGCGTTCCTTCGGTGATTGTTATTACTCGTCGGAGCAAGACTTTTTTAGGCATCACCGTGGATCGACCCAAAGATAAAAGGGATAAAATTAAAGAAGTGGACGTTCATAATAACGATGAAGAGTAATGTATATTTACATGACGTGACATTGAACTATGGAATATGAAACAAGCAATAATAATAATACTACTCACACACTCGGATTATATAACCGAGCCTCGCAGTGGATTCCCTGTGTCATGGGTGGCATGGACAACACAAATAACAAATTAATTTAACACCAATGACCTGAGACAAATCTGTCCGTAAAATATTTGCCCCGGTCGGGAATTGATCCCGGGACCCCTCGCTTCACAGGCAAGGTCACTCACTATCAACCAGGCTACAGAGATCAGTGTAATCATATTCTTATTACATTTGTAGAATTTATCATAAATACTTAAATTGAATCCTTGTCGACAATTTCGTTTCTCTGTGGACAAAAATGGAATACAGTCACTTCTTATTATTGTAAGTGGTCACCGCCGTCCCGTTAAATGAGAACCCGCATTATTTCATAACTTATAGCAAAATTTATTCCAAATCACCCCGACAAATAGCTTGTTGTAGACGACATGATAATCTGAATTTTCTGCACGCTTTCACACATAAATATTCATTTCTCATTCTAACGTAAGGGGTGATGGATTAATAGAATCCAATGCCAAATGTGACAGCAAAAATATGTGTAAATAATGTTATTTTTAATTTGACAACGATTTTTAGTGATACGAAAATCGCAACCGCTATTTTTATGGTTTTATATTAATCAAGCGAGTGGATTTGGAACAACTAAGGTTAAATCCTATTTAACACTTAGTAGTGTTAATTAGTATTAACACTGTTAAGAGTTTTATTCTTAGAAATTATATGTTTTTGTTGATAGGTAGATATCACAGGTAGGTAGATATACATATTTTTGTGTGTAAGTATTTGTAGTTTCACAAGCAAATAATCTTCGATTATCGTCATAACGACGAATACTTAGAAACGACCAAATTCTTCTTTACCTTGTTTTCGCTGAGATAGGATTTTGTGATTTAATTAAATGGTTCAAATTCTCATTCGATAATGCCTTAAGGCGTTTTTTATGGTTTGTGATTTATATTACAATATTACGTATCTCCCTACGGCCCGAATGGCATTACGTTGTCAGCTTATGAGCTCCTTTATTCATGTTTGATTTATTCAGTGCACAGAGTTGACCCCTCTTACCTTACGATCCTATTATGTATGAGGATACCTATATGACGTAGTTCGTGCTTTATAATTTCTAGAAAACTATTTTATTTACCCACCCACACAATTAAAATTTAAAGTGGCATTCTCTTATGAAATATTGGTGAAAGAAAAGAGTTTCGTTTAGGTAGAGACGTTGTAGGTGTAAATTTTTAAACACATACGAACAAACGCTCACACACGCACGCTCACATATTACGACATGGAATGGTTTAGAGATCGACAGTTACGAATCCACAGTAACAGATTTTAGTGAAATTATGTTTTCAATCTTAAGTTCTGAAGCTAGACAAAGTAGCCGGAAAGCATCTCATTCCACGAGAAAACAAAATCCCGCAACCATATGTACAATAGCTAAGGTAGACATCGACATGCGAAGCATAAAACTAAATGAGATCATTCCATTCTCATTTTAACGATGATTTTTACATGACTATACGTTGTGATGTAACATAAATAAACCTTCATATTAATTACACATAACAATTGTTGATTCAAATGTTTTCAATTTTAGCTTTTCATTCCTGAAAGCCGTGATATTACTCCAGTAATTAAAGTTCTCTTTCGATATAAAAATTTTTGGCTATAATGCTACGATTTTTTAGTCTTAAATAGTGCAAAAAATTTCAATAATTCCGAAAAACGCAAGGTTAAAATACGCATATTTTTATTGCATGCAACACAGAACACTATTCTATACACTGCATTGATATTGCGGTTTTTGTTCAATGGAAAATATTTGTTTGTATATTAAAATTTAGTATTGTTGTGTGTTTATAAAAATTAACCCCCAAACTGTTATGAATTTACAAAATAATAATAATGCTGTTTCCCGTTTTTATATAGGTAAATATACTGATTTCTGATCTGAATTCCAGTGATGTCTCATGAATCCATGAGACATGGAATCATTCCTAACATTGTGTTTTATTCTTAGCTTCATGGGATGTACCAAAGTCACTGAGCTCAGTATAGCTGTGGAGAGAGGTATTTTGCTTTAAAAGATTATGCGTAACCAGGAAATTTCAAGATGAACAAATCTTACCAATATGGCAGGTCACACATTAGGGGAGGCCTATATCCAACAGCTTCAAAAGTCTAGTAGCCAGAAAGTTGTTAAAATAATATTTAAATGCTTTAAACCGAATATTATTCAATGTAATACTGTTATATTTAACATTTTATAACAGTCAGCAAAGCAAGTAACAACCTTATATTTTTTGTTCCGTTTTCATTTGCTTATAAATAACAGGATTAAAATATGAGACTCTTTTCCGCACTGCATAAAGAAAACAAAGTTCTGAAGCCAGTGGGCGCGGTCCTTATTTTTGCGGAATACAGCGTGAATTATGGGCCGTATTTAGGATAAATTATTCGCATTCCTTGCACTTAGTCCGTTTCAGTGAAGACTGTTGCAGCTTCGGCGCTAATCTGCAGTTTTTACAGGTTTAAAACTGAGACGATTATTTACATTTAAGTTTTCTTTTTTGTTTATTGTAGAACAAACTATGGAATTCTTTCATTTTGTTTTAAGCTTTATAGGTTACATTAAGAGTTAAGAATTTATAGTGTTTTGATTTCATTGAAAAACAACTAGGTATTATTTTGTTAATCTCATCAATTTTATGTACTGTTTTCATAACCACAGATCATCAAAATGATTAATAAAAACCCCTTATAAAGAAATATTGTAGTCATCTTAAACTGATCAGGATTTTTTTATGAAAATTAACAACATTATTATAGTATTCAGACTACCAACGGATACCACTGGAAATAACCAATGAAGAATAAATTACTTTCTTCTCCGAATAAATGAAAATAAATAAGCGAGAATGGGAAAAGCCTACCCTAGCTTATAATACCTCATTTGCTTCACATAAAGCTTAATTTCAAAGACCTTTAAAATGAACTGACGTGTACTACATATTTGTTATACAATTCCAGGAAGAAGCTCTTTAGAGACAAAAACAGACGGAGAAATTGTGTCTTTCTTCGTAAACATTCCACGTAAGATTATTACGAAATGTGTAGGTGAAGTGCAAAGCTGTGTTGTAATTGTTGAGTTTTATAAAGCGAGGGAACCATGTTGCGTATACCTAATTATATGAACCTATTTAAAGTAATGTAATTATGCCATACCATGTGATGTGGGGCTTTAAACTTTCTTACGACGTAAACGTTATACAAGCAAGTTTGTTCT
Source organism: Thymelicus lineola (assembly GCA_963932265.1). Taxonomy (NCBI): domain Eukaryota; kingdom Metazoa; phylum Arthropoda; class Insecta; order Lepidoptera; family Hesperiidae; genus Thymelicus; species Thymelicus lineola. The sequence goes on along the minus strand of OZ010684.1, from coordinate 10,288,474 downwards.
CAGCCCGAGGCCATACTGAGATGATCTGAGGTCTACTGCTAACGTGTTGTCATAAACCATTCTTAAACGCCGTTTAAAATTATTCTTAATATATTGCACGAGGTGAAATTGAGAAGAAAAGAAAAAGAGTATTTCTTTCAACAATTCAAACGTGACTATCGGATGGGGCACCCGCCACAAATCCAATTCGTGAAATCTCAATCTTTGCGAGTGCGTTACATTGGTAAAAAGACAACGTTGACAAGATTAAATCGTTCCCCAGGTAACTAATGTGTTAAAAATACGAAGGCCATTTACATTTATTTATCTTTCTGTATAATGGAACAGAACTGTTATATTTTATATTATACTTTTTTTATGGAATCAGTCGAAACATAAGCTGACGATCAACCTGATGGCAAGAAGCGCCCACGGACATCTAATGGTCGTAGCACACATATCAACTCGGAAAGGGATCGTCACCGGATCGCCTCGCCGTCAACCTAACGTAAGCGCGTTACCAACCGACCAACAGCTCCAAATCGACTCGGCTACGGCTAGGCGACGCCGCGCTTACGGCTCGAATGACAGCAGTTCGCCGACGCAGCGGTAGCCGCGGCGTGGGGCGTGCACGAGGAAACGGAAAGTCGAAGGATAGCGTACGGTGAGACGTAAGCGCTGGTACGGCAAGTCGTCCACGCACCGTACCGCGGTTCGTGAGCTTGTCTCGAGGCGAGGCGATTACGTTACGAATCCGATAAGTGTGCTTTACAGTAGGGAGTTTCATACAAAGAATACTGACATGCAAGAGTTGATACGTTTACGTTCCGTTTACGAGTTGATATGTGTGCTACGACCATAAGGCATCACTGATGCATTGCCGGCAAAAGTCGTGCAAAAGCCCTCATAAAAACAAGCAAAGTTATAGAAGGCTTATGAAGTGTTTTACTTCTTTCACTCTTACGAAAAAGATAAAAGACAAAGATAAAGTCAAAGTCAAAAAAGTCAAAGTCAAAATATCTTTAACAATGTAGTTTTTATACGGAAGAATATAAACGCGTATAAACAAAATTTTGATATTAATAAGATCAAATCAGCCCACCGAGTTCAGCCTATGCGAAAAATTGTTGGTCGACCGAAGCCAATAGTTGTATCACTCGAATCCCAGATGTTAAAAGACCAAATCATCTCTGGTATACGGAAGGCTAAAGGTATTAGTACGGGAGACTTGAACTTAGGAGGTCCCAATCGAAGATTCTTTGTCAATGAGCACCTCACCCTCCAAAACAAACAGTTGCTAAGTGTTGTTAAATCCCAAGCTAAAGATAAATCGTATAAATTTGTCTGGGTTAGAAATTGTAATATTTTTTTAAGGAAAAACGAAGAGTCTCCCGTGCTAACCATAACATCGGAAAAGGACTTACAAAAAATAACCTAATAAGCTTTTTAATGGGTTGCATCTTTCTTTGTCATATATTTGTTTATATAATTTTTGTTAAAAACTCTAATTTTACATTAGACTTGCACTTGTATCTACACTCACATGTTACACACCTCATAACACCGTATTTACACACCACTATATTATTGGAATTTTATAAAAATTGCTACATAGTTAAACATCTCATAAATAATTTAATTGATACCGAAAAAATTCACTACAATCCTTATTATATTAATTCATTTATTATTTTATCTGACTGCAATAGTAATTTAACAATACTACAATACATTTTCTACTATTTACTAATCTTATTATTATATCTAAGCTTTTATTTGCACGCTTATACATATAATTGTACGTCTATATTGTTGTTATCACGAACATCTGAACTATGGCTAAGCTAAGTTTATTCTATCAAAACGTGCGTGGCTTACGCACAAAAACATTACAGTTAAGGCAGAGCATACTTACTTATAATTACGACGTCATACTGATTACCGAAACTTGGTTGACGGACGGTGTTTATAGAGGTGAATTGTGTGACGACCGATACGATGTTTTCAGATGCGATCGCAATGAGAGTACGTCATACAAAAAATACGGTGGCGGTGTTATGTTGTGTACCAAACGTGCACTGCACGCCCGAGAACGACAGGACTGGTCGTGCGCTGGTGTCGAGTGCGTCTGGGTTACGGTAACAGCGGCCGCGCTAGGCGCTCGCGACAAGCGCAGCCTACATCTATGTATAGCATACATACCACCCGATAATAATCAAGTATTGCGTCTTACGAGATTAGCCGCTCACATAACTGACGTAGTCTCTTCGCATCCCAATGATCACTTCATATTAGCGGGCGATTTTAATATTTCTCATATTTCGTGGTCATCTTCTGGACCAAAGAGTAATAAAACCGTCGGCACGGACTTACAATTAGCAGCAGATAGCTTATTAGAAGCATGTAGTTTGTCAGGATTAAGTCAGTTTAATTTTCATACTAATAAATGTAATAATACCCTAGACTTAGTATTTAGCGATACTCCAATTAACGTATCCAGATCTAGTATCTCATTGGTCCCCGAAGACGTTTATCATCCATGCTTAGAATTACTTGCTTCTGATTTAATGTTACCCTATTCTAAATTAAAACCAACAATGAAATATATTTTTTACAAAGCTGATTATACCAAAATTAATAATTGTCTTAGTAGCATTGACTGGGATACTTTGTTACAAGGAAACTCGATTGACGAAATTACACAAACATTTTACACTCAGCTTTACAAAGTTATAGATGAACATGTTCCAAAAAAATTACATTGTACTTCGGATCGTTTTCCCGTATGGTATTCTAAGCCATTAATACATGTAATAAAGGATAAGCTCGTCGCACATAGACGATGGATACTATACGAAAACCCTAGGGATTACGATGAATTTTCTATTTTACGCTCTAGACAAAAAAAACTTCAAAGTAAATGCTACTCTTCGTATCAAAATCACATACAGTCGTGTCTTAAAGATAACCCGAAATACCTATGGACTTACTTGAATACCCTACGTAGGAACGGCACTGGATATCCTAATGTGTTAACACTTGGCGATAGGTCTTTCAATAATGATACTGATGCTTGTGTAGGATTTAATAGTTTCTTTAAAAGTGTATTTCAAAAGCCAGCTTTGACTTATAATCTTCCTTTGTTAACGGAATCATCTGATTTCATTCGCAGTATATTTTTTAATGAAGATACTACCTTTAAATTTCTAAGTTCAGTAGACGTTAATAAAGGGCCAGGAAGTGATAATATCCCATCATTATTTATCAAAAATTGTGCCTCTTCCTTGAAAAGACCATTAACAATTATCTTTAACCTATCAGTGAACATGTTTGGATCTTTTCCAAATATTTGGAAAGAAGCTATGGTTGTGCCGATACATAAAAGTGGATCACGTGGTTGCATTGAAAATTATCGTCCTATCTCGAAGTTAAATATCTTCAGTAAAATCTTTGAAAAGTTAATTTACCAGGCATTAAGTCCCATTATTTTTAAATCGATTCCGGATCAACAACATGGTTTTATGAAAAAGCGCTCAACTATCACTAATTTAACAATATTCTCTAATTATGTATTTCGCTCTATAGATGGTGGGGCACAAGTCGACGTTATTTATACTGACTTCGAAAAAGCGTTTGACCGGGTAGACCACGTGATTCTCCTTCACAAATTACATGCTCTCGGGATACGAGGTGACTTACACAGATGGATAACCTCATATATATCTAACCGAAGACAAGCAGTAGTGTTGGGTAGTGCGCGAAGTGACTATGTAACAATAACTTCCGGAGTCCCCCAAGGATCGATTCTGGGTCCTTTGTTATATAATGCCTATCTCTATGATATCGGTACAAGTGTATCTCATTCGAAGTACATCATGTTTGCAGACGATACAAAAATTTACCTAAAAATTAATGATATTAGTGACTGCTTGAAAATTCAGAGTGATTTGAACAATTTATTCGATTATTACTTAAGAAACAGAATTTCTGTAAACACGGCTAAATGCCTTCAAGTTACTTTCACTCGCAAATTAAAGCCTATTAATTATAATTACTACATTAATAACACCCCAATTAAAATTGGCCATTCTGTGCGGGATCTTGGTGTAATGTTGGATGCAAAATTGACGTTCGCCGAACATATTGATGCGATTGTTTGTAAGGCCTATAAGCAGCTTGGATTCATTAGACGTGTCTGTCAAACATTTACGGATATAACGTGCATCAAGGTACTATACTTCTGCTATGTAAGGAGTGTCTTAGAATATGCTTGTAGCATCTGGTCTCCGCAGTACAATGTTTACGTTAAAAGGCTAGAATCGGTCCAAAATAAGTTTTTAAATTTTTTAAGTTTTAAAGATCATAGATATTTTGATTCCTATAGAGAAGCCTGTAAACACTTCGGTATTGACCTACTAGAACAAAGGCGCAATCAGTATGACATCGTATTACTCCATGACTTACTATCTGGAAACATAGACTGTAGCGAACTCCTGGCTTGTATTGATTTTGAAACCCCATCCTACCGTACTAGACACACACCTTTGCTCCATGTCCCTCATGTAAATACCAAGTACGCTAAAAATTCGGTTATCTGTCGTTTAGCTCGCAACTACAATAAGCATTACTCAAGCTTAGATATCTTTAATTTAAAATCCTACCAACTTAAAAAAGAAATAAAAAAATTGCACCTCCAAATAAGCTAATAATATATGTAGCATATGTATATGTAGCTAATATTATATGTAATATATGTAGCATATCACACACACACACACACACACACACACACACACACACGCCACACACACACACACACACACACTAGTTACTTTTAAGCATAACTGTTCGTATATATTTTTTTTTAACTTTCTTTTTGTGTAATCCGTTTTTGCTTTGGCCTTTTTTTACCACATATTTGAGTAATTAGATACGAGGTGACTTACACAGATGGATAACCTCATATATATCTAACCGAAGACAAGCAGTAGTGTTGGGTAGTGCGCGAAGTGACTATGTAACAATAACTTCCGGAGTCCCCCAAGGATCGATTCTGGGTCCTTTGTTATATAATGCCTATCTCTATGATATCGGTACAAGTGTATCTCATTCGAAGTACATCATGTTTGCAGACGATACAAAAATTTACCTAAAAATTAATGATATTAGTGACTGCTTGAAAATTCAGAGTGATTTGAACAATTTATTCGATTATTACTTAAGAAACAGAATTTCTGTAAACACGGCTAAATGCCTTCAAGTTACTTTCACTCGCAAATTAAAGCCTATTAATTATAATTACTACATTAATAACACCCCAATTAAAATTGGCCATTCTGTGCGGGATCTTGGTGTAATGTTGGATGCAAAATTGACGTTCGCCGAACATATTGATGCGATTGTTTGTAAGGCCTATAAGCAGCTTGGATTCATTAGACGTGTCTGTCAAACATTTACGGATATAACGTGCATCAAGGTACTATACTTCTGCTATGTAAGGAGTGTCTTAGAATATGCTTGTAGCATCTGGTCTCCGCAGTACAATGTTTACGTTAAAAGGCTAGAATCGGTCCAAAATAAGTTTTTAAATTTTTTAAGTTTTAAAGATCATAGATATTTTGATTCCTATAGAGAAGCCTGTAAACACTTCGGTATTGACCTACTAGAACAAAGGCGCAATCAGTATGACATCGTATTACTCCATGACTTACTATCTGGAAACATAGACTGTAGCGAACTCCTGGCTTGTATTGATTTTGAAACCCCATCCTACCGTACTAGACACACACCTTTGCTCCATGTCCCTCATGTAAATACCAAGTACGCTAAAAATTCGGTTATCTGTCGTTTAGCTCGCAACTACAATAAGCATTACTCAAGCTTAGATATCTTTAATTTAAAATCCTACCAACTTAAAAAAGAAATAAAAAAATTGCACCTCCAAATAAGCTAATAATATATGTAGCATATGTATATGTAGCTAATATTATATGTAATATATGTAGCATATCACACACACACACACACACACACACACACACGCCACACACACACACACACACACACTAGTTACTTTTAAGCATAACTGTTCGTATATATTTTTTTTTAACTTTCTTTTTGTGTAATCCGTTTTTGGCCATATATACTCTTTGGACTTTGTAAACGCTGTTGGATTACCTAATAAATAAATAAATAAATAAATAAATAATCTCCATACGAAAAGAATGCATCAATTAGTTACGCCTTCGTTCCGCCTAAGTAAAGTGCAGCGATCTTTCATAGGGCTTGGTATACATTTTTATAATAAAATCCCAAAATTAATACGTGACTTGCCAATAGAAACTTTCAAAAAACGTGTAAAGACACAATTGTTAGGCAAGGGATATTATAGTGTAGACGAGTATTTAAATGACAAAGACGCATGGAAATGACCAGCTCTGCAACCAGTTCCGCTCAGAATAGTATATACTTTTGTATTATTATCTTTTTTTGTAATATTTTTTAAAAGATGTGCTGAGGAGTTTCTTTAGGCTTTTCTTCTCCTCCACGATAAAGCACCTTCCGAAAAGCCAAAAAATGACGTGCATAAGTGTATCAGTGATACCTATATGATAAAACCTATTATACAGTGCAATAGCTAAAATAAGTTTATTGAGCGTTTATTATTAATAAACGCTTGAGTGTGTATTGTCGTATTATTATTTTAACTATATGCTGTAGTCGATAGTATCAGTTATATGAAGCAGGCACCCTGGTTTGTAATTAAAACGACGTCCAAAGCACTTTAGCAACAGTTACGTTCTCGTGTGCAACTTAAGATGTGATTTAGCAATTAAGTGTAATGTAATTGTGGTTGTTGTAGATTAAACAAGGAAGATTGTGTATATTGTTATTTCATATATTTTATGTACCAAATATAACTTTTTATCGTAAGTTGGGTTTTTTGTGAATCCAAACTTAATATTATCAGGAAAGTTTTGATTGTTTGTTTGCTTGTAATGGATAAACTCAAAAAACTATTGGACCGATTTCAAATTTTTTTTACCAATAGGATGCTCTATTGTTTTTGAGTAATATGGGCTATATTTTACTAAAAAAAATTGAAATTATACAAAAACTGAAGCAAAGCGAGTGTGGTTACTCGTCATTAATAGGTGAGTTATGGGAGGTTGATGATTTCCTGGCGCTTAATGGGCCGATCATATCCTGTAGATGGATTGATTTGTGTTCCGCGATGACATATCCGAGGTGGAGTGAATTTTCATTTTGAATTCATTTGATGAAAAAAAAAAAAGAAATGCGACTGTCTCAGACTAAAGTCCAAATTCCTTTCGTAGGTATTATACTTCGGTAAGAAAATAACATATACTCCTCTGCAGAAATGTATCGTTTTAGTTTAAGTTAGGGCATTCACATGTTGACAAACTACATTATGTCTTCGGCAGGGTGAAGTTTTTGTCATCAGAATGTGGAGAGAATGAAGAAGAAAGAGCATTATATTTACCTAGACTATCAACAGTTCCAAACATTATTTTTCTCAAAATAATGTATAATCTCATGAGATTCTGATCATTTTGGTTTTTTCGTGCGCAAGGGAACACGACTTTATGTGCAGATAAACAAGTGCAATAATTGCATTGCGATATCGATACAATTGTCAATTTGCGACATACCTATGCTTTTGGTATAAGTGGCAAGTGTAGCGATGGTATCTCTTTGGTCGAGTAGTAAAATTACCCACCGTTACGATTCTTGCGTCAATATTTTATTCAAAAATCGAGGAAGGTCAAGGCACTAGCGCGATTATTGTGTTTCACGCCTTCATAACCAGATACAATTACATAACCATTCCATCTTAAGGTTTTTTTAGACAAGAACAGGATAGCAATTTTTTTTTGTCCATAACACAACACTATAATTATTAAAACATTAAACATATTTTTGACTAAAATAGCCGTCAAACGAGCAGAAGATAGAAGATCCACCTGATGGTAAGAAACTATCGTCACCCATGGACATTAGTGACTTCAAAGGCGCCACTGATGCGTTTCCAGTCAAGTAAGAGAGAATATATTGGACTGGCTCTCAAGCCCCCAGCCGGAACACGCTGAATCGATTGACGGCTAACTGAAGCAAGAGGGTGGTAGGTACCCACACGAACCCCATGGAGAAATAATGGTATCAATTAACTATTAAAATCAACACTAATAATCCCTCTAAGAGGTTCTACTAAGAGGTAGCAGGGTGGATTTGATTACCCAACCAGCGTGAGACTGGGGGTTAAAAAGCCGCCACAATTCGGCAAATAATTCGGCGAAACATATTTAAAATTACTTAAAAAGCGGTCATTTCCTTCTTCAATAGCAGTGCAATGATGTGCATTATGCAGAATGTTAATTTGAGCTTGAATCCTACATAATTATGCGGTTTCTTTAACGTAGTTATCTTAAATAGATTTCATCTTGTTATCAAATAAAGTCACACGAAAACATCATAATATATAAATTAAGTAACTACCACAATTGCTCGTACTACAAGTACTACGAACTCTGTCAATAAGGTAATTTTCGAATCACCAGATTAAAATTACTGCTTTAAGCAATAAGATATGTTATATTTGATAAATCATAAATAAAAAATAAAATGATCACTGCAATATTTACCATTGATATTTTCAGTACCACCGCAGTTTCGCGGTGACATTGACAATGCAATGGGTCGAAATATCAGCAAATACTGTGTAAAATATATAAATTACAGGTACCCTTTACAGTTAAATTGTTTAGTGATCGCAATGCTAAAAGTTTCAAATTATACGATTAAAATGCTGTGTAACATTTAAAAATCACCATGCACACTGTCTAGAACAGCCTTTAGCGTTGTGGGGAAAATCGCGATTACCATACAAAAAGAATCGTTCAGCTAGAAACTTGCAGCAAAGCATGCCCGTGTACTTTTTATCGATTTCTCATGTCGCGTTAAAAGGGCTCATTTGGTTTTATTGTATAAAATGGATGGAAGTAATTTGCATTGAGTTTGTGGTCACGCACGAGGCAGGCGGTTTCCTTTTTATTGTTCGGTGCTTGCTACCTCCGCCGGTCTTAATGCCATAGGTAGGGCTTGGACTAGCTCAGCTCAAAAACGCGACCATGGTGACATGTGACACGAATACATTGCATTTTTTAATTTAAATCTGACAATATCGATACCGGAAATTTCTTTAGTCATAAAGGACAAAACACGAGTTTTCAGTAGGTACAGCCAAAAAACGAAAAAAAAAACGTTTTTGTCTCATATATTTTTCGAACAAAGTATTTAATTCACGACGTCAAAAGAAACCCCAACTATTTTTATGTGCAAGTCAACTAAATCAGAGATCAAGAGGGTAAAAAGAACAAAAAAACTAAAGATCTAGTTAAGCAGTACCTACAATAGGTAGTAAAACAAAAGGATTTTTTGTTATAATATTTTTTATTTATTAATAAAAATATTTTGTAAATAAGTAACAAAATAGTTATTCTAATAGGAAGTAACTCAAAATTTATACAAAATGTGATGTTATTTTTTTTATTTAAATTTCTGTTTATATCTCATACATAAAAATCTCGAATCACGGTGTTTGTGGTTGAACTTCACCGAAATGGCTCGATTTAATTTTAATGATTACTTTTTTGTGTATATTTAGATAAGACAATATGTCGTAAAGTATATTTCATACCGCTAGGTGATTAGGATTCCCAGGGGATCGGGATATACGCGGAAAATTGTTATACGCTGATGAAGTCACAGGCACAGGTAGATTCTGTATGAAATATAAAACCATATAATAAAAACAAATACCAGTTAAACTTGCGCAGGTATTATTTCCTGAAACAAAGCGAGAAGCGGTACCTGGCTTGTATTCAATTAAATAAATTGTGTCAGTCAAACAAGTCACAAAATTAAATAATATTACTTAATGTACAGACAGAATACAAACACACTCATACAACCTACATACAAATGACGTTTGTTTAAAAACATTATAAAATTTCATCAATATTTCTTTATTACTTTAGATTTCTCTGACCTTATGCTTGTTTTAATATTTATAAAATAATTTGCATTAAAACGTCTCCCATACTTTATGGCTTACGTCACGACATCTATAATAATGAAGGAGTTATTTTGCGACACCATCGGACCCTAATTAGGGTTTGGGAAAGAAAGCCTGAAGTTTCACGTTAATAAAATTTATGTTGCGATTATAAATATTCATGATCAATTGTTCTTCACGAGATATATTCGAGTAATCGAATCGAGTCGAATTCGAGTATCGAGTGATCTGTAAAGATCATGTCAGTTGACCACAGATGTTGGTTCTAACAGTAGACACCTAGAATTTATTTATTAATTACTCGTTATTATCCTTATAGTTAAGTGATACATAAGGTGGACTTAATGCTATAATCATTCATTCAGTCGGACCTTTGGTTTGAACAGAGAAGAACGAAGGCGCTACTAACATACAAACGTAGAAAAGGAAGAAAATAGATAAACATCGGATAATGATGGATCAAAATAAAATATAGTGAATTTAAAATGTAAAATACATTTAATATGAATTTCAGATAGTTAAACACGCTGAAACTGTCTGACTGTTCTCTTCATATTGACAGTATTTAAAACTAAAATAACCAAGTGCTGATTAATAGACTTACTCGTAACTATTAAAACGTTTTAAAGAACTCACCATATTGCCATACGTCGTTTTATTATTGTTATTATGAGTAGACAATATAACAATAATTATGTAATACAAATACATTTTCTTAAAATGATTACGCCTTTTATTATTGTCTTAACTCACTAAAATATTCATAACAACTCAAACTGATTGGTTGATTTTCGATTGTTTTTTGTTACATATATAATTTTTTTTGCTAGAATATGAATCAAGTTTAGATATATATTTTAAACAAAGTAGATAAGAATTTTCTTATACAATTTTTATGTCACCCCTGGTCACTAATTAAGAGAAGTAATTAGACTGGACAAAAAATGTGGGACCAATATTTACGAGCAGAAGCAAAACGAATGGTCAGCAGAAAAGAAACTAATTAACCGGTACACAAACGGTAATTATAGTACTCAAGGGAAAATTTTAAGCGCTTCAATGGAGAAACAAAAGTGGTAGGGCAACAAGTTATCAGAAATTTTCACAGCAGTCTTCCATTGATACTTGAGATAGGTATTTTATATTAATAAGAAGAAGACGAGATGGTGAACAACTTGATAGAAAGTGGTAATTACCACTTGTTACCGACAGGAAGCTGTAATGCAGCTTTTTTAACCAACCAACCAAGCAAATTTTCTTACCATTATTGCAATCGAAAAACGTACCTAGATGAAGGAATTTAGAAATTCCTTTTCCAAAACTCTTAACTTTTTCGAAACTCAAAACTAGTAGTCCTTAGTAACAATTTTTTTTAATATAAATTGACAAACGAGCTGACAACAGTTATTGTCTTCCATGATCATCAGTAACACCAAAGGTATTAGATGCATTACCAATGTAAAAAGAAGAAAGAGAAAAATGAAAAGGAGACAAGCCTAACTAAGCAGGTAAAAAACTTTAACATCGTAAGTCATAAGTGCCGGAATTAAACTAGGGCTCATGAATAAAATGCAGCTCTGCCCTTTTGTCGATTATTTGACCGTTTGTTCTCTTATCTTGTAATGTAAGATACATTACATTAAACATTACAAACATTACATTTGAAGCGATACTAGAGGAATAACGTAACGTTCATGAATATTGAATTAAAAATAAAAATATAAGTAAAAAAATAAAAATAAAATTAATTTTAAAATAAAAATTTAAAATAGAGTTTTAATATGCACAAAAGTCTGGGCAGTAGCTGGTATTTTGAACATACTCCCCATTCTCCGTTTACAAAAAACAGACTGATGGTGATAAGACCACCCGTAACTTTTTGTGCTTTTACTATGTTGAGTATTCAAGTTTTGATATGACGGCGAGTTTTAAATTATGTTGGGCAGCTCGTTAGAATTAAATAGGAAGGCGGACTTTAGAATTAAATGCCGCAAACAGTCGTCACAAGTTCACGTTTAAAAAACTAGATCTTATGCTCCTGCTCATTACTGCAAATGATAAATAGGGAACAGATATTAAATCTAACACAGCTAAAATAACATAAATGCGTTTCGTTACCGCCAGACATCCTTAACTTAACTTAGAGTCTTGAAGAGTTTAATTAGGTTAATGAGGTAAGAAAAATAATTGTAAATAATTTTTACTAAGTTAAATTAGTGAACAATTTCAGTACTGTGGGATGCTTTTTCATAACTGGAGTTTTGAGATATTATAATAACATGTGAGATACAGTAAAGCAATTCCAATTCACGAAATTTTAACTCCGTCGTGAATCTAACGTACTTAACCCTTTTGATTCTGTTGTAAACATGGGCTTTTCAACTTGAAGATTTTTTAAACAATGAATAATTTAATGTTTGAAAATGTAAACGAAACATAAAAGTTTTAAAGACGTTTCATTTTCTTTTTATCAAAATCTTTATATGCATTTTTGTCCACAACAATTATCTTTCAAAACATCTCCTCCAAGTACTTCCATTTTATACTACTCTGAATTTCTATTCTGAACTGACTAACTGAAATTCGTCCCCAAGTACTCAATTATAAGTTAGAAAAATCTGAAATACATTATTTATAAGCATAGATAGAGAAGTTACTTTTCATGGCTTCTTCGCATAATACTGAGTATTTTAATGACGTATTCAATGTTTTTACGTGATCACGACGCGGCCTGTATTCAACATTTGAACCGCTCGTTAGAACCAAACGCGGTGGCGGAGTGCGAAGTGAATTCATTATCGTGGGTAGTCGTTAGTGGTTAGCGAGCCTGTTCTCCGGTTCTGAATAAGCCTCCGTAATACCTTGACGTGTTTAAACTACAGTTAAGCATGAATAAGTATTTTAAAAGGTTATAGCACCTATCTAGCCCTCAGAGATGTTTCTTACCAGGAACAATTTTATACAATATTTTTAAACTGAGAAATGCAAAGTTTTATTAAACCTCCCTCGCTTTGCTTCGGGATACCGTTGCCCAAACCCGAACAATTACTATTCATTCTTAACAGGTATTTTATAAATTTCATCTTTAATGGCGTAAAGTTCGTCGTACATATATTTTTAACCTGATGATACCTGATGATAAGTGGCTGTCGACACGCATGGATATCAGTTATATCAAAGGTATGTCATCAGAGATATCAAAGGGAGAAAAAAGAAAGAAAGAACTGTCTCTCAAGCCCCCAGGCGGAATACGACGATTCGTTTGGCGGCTGACCCAAGCAAGATGGTGATAGCTATGCAGGCGGACCGCAAAGAGAAATAATAATAGTTACAATGGTATTACTGACCTATTGAAATCAATGTAACCAATATTGTCCCTCGGAGGGGCCTTACCAACAGTGAGCTGGATTTAGACACCTCTTACGACACCCACTGGGTGGAATTGGGATTCTAGGCCGCAATACGTTTTGTTATCGTGAATTTCAGGTAGGATATTTTTTCAACTGCACACTAACACCCTTGAATCGTATGCAAAGCCGATAACAGGTTGTTTGTGTTCATGTGAACCCAGTACAAATAATGTAACGCGAAAGAAACGGGGATTTAACAACAGAACTATTCATCGGTCTTCGAGTGGATGCAAATAACACGAAAAACTTTTCTAAATAGACAAACAAGGTTTACGATTTCCAAAAGAATTAATCTCAACAATAACATAAATGTGAAACGAGAGCCATGTTCAAAAAATGAATTGAGATCTAAATGGATGCCAAGTTCTGTGTATAAAAGCCTAAAATTATAGTCACAAGAATTTATAAGTTTATAAAAATTTTGAATTCTAAATAAACTAAAAGGTTTTAATAAATGTGCCAAATTTCATGTATGTAGGTTAAATAGGTCTCGAGTTAAGGGGTCAAAAGTTCCTCGAAATGGTTCGTGTAATATCACACATTGTAATAAAAAAAAACAGTTTCTGATTTATTCCTTTGTATTCAACCAACTACCTATCTGGATGCCTTTTAACTTTCTAGGTCATCTGGAAGTGGGCTAGGGTTTTGACCTATAAGGTTAGTCTGACTGATAAATATTACAATTTTTGGACGTTAATATCTCACACACAGATTTATTTCTTAAGAGCCATTTCGCAAAACTCGGTTGATAAACTATAGGTATTTGAAGCGGCTCCTGGACGTGATATTGCCTCGCGCGGCTCGCGTCGCATTTGACCTCAGTTCTGTGCGAGTAATCTTCTTGATACTTTCAATCGTAAAAATTTTAAAATTATGAACATATAATTTTAATTATACGCTTTGTGACCACATACATGTATCTGGTTTGTGACAATATAAGTTTATATAAAAATTAAGAGTACAATGTAGTAGTACCATTATCGGTAACTTATTTACATAATACATTTTAGGTACCTACTTAGGTACATCACAATAAAGATGTCCAATAGATGCATATTGCAATAAAAAGTCAATAGATGCATATTGCAAAAATCAATATTTTGGCAAATCAACGTGAAAAATTAAAAATCACGTTTTTTCAAGGTGATCTATAAAATGCAATATGCGTCCATTTTGCCTGCGATATTCGCAGCGCGTCGAAATACATAGGTATACCTAAATTCAAATCAATCGGAGGGTATAGAACCGGGAAATCCCGGAACCGAAAATCCCGGGATTTACAAAGGAATACGGTACTTTTCAAAAGAACCGGGAAATAAAGTAAAAGAACCGGGAAACAAAATAAAAGAACCAGGAAACAAAATAAAAGAACCGGGATTTTCTGAACTTTTGGGAAATAAAAATATGTCGCGTCGTGATACAAAAGGTAACGTAAAAATAAAGTTAAATACAATCCATACACAAAAATGATTACAGCTTTAAAAAGAAGATATTCAGAACGTCGGCTACATGAAGCAGCTATACTAATATAATATTATTTACACAACCCAGATCGATATTTTTCTAATATAAATGAAGATGATTTAACTCTTTTTTCTCGTCCAAGCAGTGCTGAATTGTGCAATACAATTGTGTTGCTTTCATACAATTAATACGAAAGTTATGTTTGCATGTAAGGTATAATAGTATGATGGTTACTCAATCACGGCAAACGAAACTTTCGGAAATCGTCTAGGACGCACCGTTTAGGAGATATAAGGAGTTTTCGGAAAATTTGGGAGGGGGGGGTTAAGATTGGGTAATGTTGTAAGTATGAGTTCCACAGGGCGGATGGAAATTCAGTCGGAAATCGTCTAGGACGTACCGTTTAGGAGATATATGGTATTTTAGGAAAATTTGGGGGGGGGGGGGTAAAAGTGGGTTCAGTAAGATTTAGCAATAAGGTTTGGGGATTTCCTAAAGGGGGTCGAAATTTCCGTCTAAACTTGTCTAGGACGCACCGTCTCCGAGATATCCGGGATTTCCGGTTTTCCAAAAATCTATATCCCGATATCCTGATCTGCCGATCCGCGCCTACCTGATGAGTGCGGTATTTGCCCGGATGCCTCCCAGATTATCCTGACGCAAAATTCCACTTTTGGGTGAAGAACTGAGGGGGGGGGGTATAGGGGGAGGCGAGGGGTTGTGAAGGGAAAAAATGAGAGGGTGAAGAGAGAAGGTGAGAGAGGGTAAAGGGTGTTGTGTACTTGAGATACGTGAGTTTTGGGGAGTTGACGGGACTTGGGTGCACGAGAGTTTCCAAACAACGAATGTATTATCTTTGACTAATAATCAAACAAACAAACAAACAATTTATTTATTTGCTCTCACAGAACAAAACAATACAGTATAATGCAGATGCACAATAAATACGATGCTACAACTACAACAGGAATACCTTTGACAGTACATATACTGATCTTGCTGTGTGAGAGCCTGGTGCCTGATGTAGGTTAGAGTACCTGTGTTACAGGTCACCAGTACCCCCCGCGGCTCGATTACATATATAGTACAAGCTAGAAGTAAACTGGTAGCAAGTGGTATTTACATATAACATTAAGAATTATAATTATCTATGAATGCAGACCCTGTGTGTGTGTGTGTGTGTGTGTGTGTATGTGTGAGTGAGTGTGTGTGTGTGTGTGTGTGTGTGTGTGTGTGTGTGTGTGTGAGTGAGTGAGTGTGTATGTGTGTGTGTGTGAGTGAGTGAGTGAGTGAGTGTGTGTAGTCTCATGGCAGAATAGAGGAATAGAGGAAGACGAGGTGGGAGAAAAAGCAATGGTCATTTTGGGGAGTGAAGTAGATTTTCGGTGTCTTGATAGGGAAGACTCTTAAGAAACGTGGTTACTGTTTGTTTGCAGGTATGATAATTTAGGGGATAAATGTTAATTAAAGAGTTCAATTTATTGTAAAGGAATGGCCCACGGTAGCTAAAAAAGTTATGAGATAAGGAAGTGTTGAAGGTCTTTGTTGGACATACTGTGCCTTTTCTACGTTTGTTTTTTACAAGCTCAACATCATACTCCAACTGGGAGTGCTTTTTAAGAACCGTGCGGAGTATATATGTTTGTCTTACACTTAGCACTTGCCAGTATTTGTATAGCTCAGTGGTGGGATACTGGAAGGGTAAACAAGCTGCCGTTTTCAGGATAGCACGTTGCGCTCTCTCAACTTCAAGAAGGTGAGTTTTGGCCACCCCACCCCAGGCTGAGATGCAGTATTCTATTAAAGAGTGGCAGAGAGCATAATAGACCATTCTAAGGATTTCTTGATCGGCAACGTGGCGTAGAGACTTGAAGATGTAAATAAGTTTTCGTAGCCTGCTCACGAGGATTTCAGTATGAGGTTTGAAGCTTAAAGTCTGATCAATGGTTACTCCAAGGTATTTGATGTTGTCGGTTCTTTCGAGGATTGGGCAAGAGCAAGACTGTCCGTATGCACAATTGTGGGCTTTTAATGCTAGGGAGGTTGGGGGCAGGAGACTAGTCTTTGTAGCAAACGCTATAAATTTGGTTTTGGACACGTTAAGTGTTAACAAGTTTTCTTGAAGCCATATTCCCACCGAATCGAAACCTATTTGAGCAGTCTCGAACACCTCGTTCCAGCTTTTACCTTGAAAGAAAAGTGCCGTATCATCTGCGAAAGTAAAGATTTTACCATCATGGAGTCGTAGGTTGCACAGGTCGTTAATATAAATTAGGAACAAAGTGGGACCTAGTATGCTTCCCTGTGGAACCCCATACTCCATGATCAGCTCCCCACTTAGCCATTTATCTATTTTTACGCGCTGTTTTCTTTGCGATAGATAATCCTCAAAAAGTTTGAGAGGTAGACCTCTAACTCCAATTTTTTCCAGTTTTGCAATGAGATGTGGGATAGAGACTGTGTCAAATGCCTTTGCTAGGTCGAGAAAGACTACAAGACACTTTAATCTTTCGTCGAGACAAGAAATAATAGAGTCAACAACTTCGTGGACCGCGTCATTGGTTGATTTGCCTTGACGAAAACCGTATTGATTGGGCGAAAGTACATGGTTAGTCTCTAAGTACCTTACTAGTCGAGTGTTCATAATTCGTTCTAAGAGCTTCGACAGGGTAGGAAGGATCGAGATGGGCCGGTAGTTATTGACACAGTCTCTATTCCCACTCTTATGGATTGGCTTTATGAGAGCAGTTTTAAAAGAGGTGGGGAAAGTCCCTGTAGATATTGCTAGATTGCATATACAGCATGAAATCGAATCGGAATAAAATATTTCAGGGGGGCACTCATCTCGCGATTCTCAGCCCGAATATGTAAAAAAAATATGGCCTTAATTTTTAAGCAAATTATCCTTTAAAATACAGTAATCATAGACACCGTGGTCGAGCAAGCATCGACCTTATTTTACGATACATTAATGAATTTCGCAATGCTTTGTATTCGCCGCTATTAACGAAGTTAGGTTTTATGGCACCGCCGCGATCATGCCGCCAAAGGTACCGCCACGCCACATAATACGCCGCGCCGGCGTTTACAAAGGTAAACGCCGCCTTTCGGCTTTTCGTAAAAGCCGCACCGCCCGCACCGCACGCTTCGACGCTGTCCCGCCCCCTGCGTCTTGCCGTGCGAAAGCAATGTACAGTTGTACACAAACAGTCGTACCGTCGCGTGTCGTGAGCGCAGCAGTGCGTGCGATATTAATTACTGGTATTGCGATTTATTTATTTGTTAAAGAAGTTGTGTAACAACCGTTTTAGTGTCACACGTCAGTGTGTAGACCAGTGTTTTAAACAACTGTTTATTAAGTTCGTACTGACGGAAGATTTGATAGTGCATCATTAATGATTTATTAGGTATTTTAACAAGTGTGGTGGATGAAATGTTAGACGATGTGCCGTTAATTTATCACAGAAATATGTGTTATCAACACGACGTAGCGCCTGCACACTATCTGGTCCGAGTCTGTGAGTTTTTAAATACCATTTCCAATTTTTAAAGTATGCCAGAAATAATCAATTTTGTATTAAATGTTTGGCTATTTTATGTTAGATATTTGCTTAATAGGTAGATACCTAAATTTTTTGCCTGTCCTAACCCAGGGTTTAAGAATTTAAGGGAAAACGAATCATAGGTCATTCACCTAGATTGCGAGGGCGACGCGCTGCTAGGGCGTCCATACGTTTTGAGATTTTTCGTATTTAGTTTGATATTATTATCTCTGTGATTTATGAGTGTTTTAGTTTATTTCTTTGTTTATTCGGGATCTCATCGCGAGCCAAACATCCCTTAAAAAACTTCCCACGAATTAAAATGTCACCCTGTATATGTAATAGGAGAGATTAGGAGATGTGAGTATCGCTTTATTATTCTAGTTGAGATTAAATCAATGCCTACTGCACAGTTATCTTTTAAGGATTTAATTAATTGGTAAATTTCACTTTCATCAGTTGGCAGCAAAACGAGCGAGTTGAGGGGACTATCGGGAATTTGGTTAGGATTACAATTCGCAGATTGTCGAGATGAATGAATGCGCATTGCAAGATTCTTACCAGCGTTTGCAAAGAAACTATTCACATCATTTACGGAAGTCTCGGGGGAGTTTATTGCAAGGAGGTTAGTAGAATGATCAGGCTTACTTCCGGAACAATTGATTTTTTTAATAACTTGCCATAATTGCTTTTTATTATCTTTTGCATTTTGAATTTGACTCTTTTCATAATTTGTTTTAGCTTTCCTGATTCTTAAATTACACCAGTTTCTATATCGTTTGTAGGTTACTTTTAGTTCATTATTTTCTGGGTCTTTTTTTAGTTTTTTGTAAAGATTATCTCGGTGCCTCATACACTTAATTAGCCCTGGAGTAATCCAGGGTTTACTTATGCGTTTGCGGTTGGGGATTTTCAATAGTTTAGTACTGTTTTTTATAGCTGTAGTTAGAAGGGTGACTACTAGATCCGTTGCAATGTTAACGTTAGAGCAATCTAGTATCTGTTGAAAATTTGTGCACTGCATCATGAAATCAAGGCGTTTATAGTCTATACGAAGATCATCTCTAACATAAGTGTCTACGAGCGTGGTGAGGCCAATACTTAAGGCCACACTTTCATGGTCAGTTATGGAAGATTCTATCACTAAGCATCTGGCATTGAGTTTAGTTTTGAGTATAATGTGATCCAAACAAGTTCTGCCATGCGTAGGTATTGTATGGCCAGGAAGCATTGAATGACTTGCCAGGACGTTTAAATAACCATATGAGCGCCCGTCTCTAGTAGACTCCTTTATATCGATGTTGATGTCCCCGCAAAGTATTATATTTTTGTAGTTTTTAACGCGTGTAAGTAACATATCTATTGCAGTTACAAAGTTGCTGGTGTTAGGCTGACTGGGCGGGCGATAGATGCCGATAACGCAAGTATCATTTTTTATTTTCAGTACTAAACAATTTGCATCAGTAATGTCTGGCTCTTCGAAAGTCGCACCTAAATTATCCTTATAGTAGATGACAACTCCCTCGTTTTGAGTATGATGCTTGGTGGTGGTAGCAGAGTGATAATTCTTAATTTCGGGTATATACTTAGCCGAAGGTAGCCAACATTCTGACAATACTATTATGTCCCACGAGGTTTGTGATCTATGCAACAGTGTAATGAAGTTATTAATGTTACAATTTATGCTCCTTATATTCTGCGAGAGAAGATTGAGTGTGTTATTACCGCGAATTAAATGCGTACTAATGTTGTCTATGTCACATACTGCAACTTCAGCCAATTGAACAGAGTCCAGACCCAAGTTAATAGATTCAATATCATGCATGTGAGACACCATAATATTGGTTTATGAAGATGATATCATCACGACTTAAGCGTGATGTTATAAATAATATATTATTACTAAGACTTCGGTCTGGAGCGTTTAAGGCGGAGATGCATCCGTGATTTGATGTTAATAGTACAGAGTAGGAATGATGTCGCGATAAAGAAAAGTGTGCATTACGTGGAGAGTGGAGTTTGTTATGTAGGAGCATAGTGTTTGTGTGTATAGGTCTGCAGTCGAAGAGGCAACAAAAGTGCAAAAGGATGTAAAGAACAACTTGAATATACAACATATTTAGGAACAATATAATATTACAAGGAAAAACAATTAGGACCAAACAATAAAAATTAGATAAGAAATTTTCCATGTATACAAATAAGGATAAGAATGTGCCTAGTCATAAAAGTTGAAGGAGATCTGATTCTTCTTCAATATGAATGGGTATTGTGTCCTCTGATTTTTTCACGTAAACCTTGCCGAACGAAGTCCAAGCGGCTACGAGACCTTTTTTCTTCACATTCTCACGAGCAAGATAGAATAGGTGCCTTGTTTTGATTGTTAGGAATTCTGAGATGTATATAGGGGTCGGTGGTCCAGGAATACTAATATGTTCCGAGTTAAACTGGACTTCTTTTTTTTCACGCCTGACTTTATTAAAAGATTTATATTGGGATAATATAGCTTCTTTGCGGAGTTTAGAGGTGAGATCTACCACCACAGTTCCGGATTTTCCGCGGTAAATATCATTTATCTCTGTATCATAGATTGGTGGTTCAAGTTTGATTACTGACCCAATATCTTTTACGAGGTTTGTTAAGTCTTTTTTGTTAAGATTATCCGTTTTAGGCAGGTTACGAATTTCAATAGTAGTACTGCAGGCTTTTTTCTCCATGGCATCCAACTTTTTCTCTAATGACGTGACGCGCAGCTTGTAGTCGCTATTTTAATGTTTGAGCTCTTTAATTTCTTGTTGTAAGTCATGGTTATGCTGGGATAACGTTTTGATTTCTTTCTGGATGTCTTGGTTTTGAGCAACAATTGTCATCATTGCATCGTTTAATATTGAAAATTTTTGATCATTTTGGGCATTCATTTCCAGGAGCATTGCCTTTATATCCGAAAGTGGCGAGGAATGAGGTCCCACGTTTTCAAACGTGCGTTTTTGACGTTTGGTGATATTGAAATAGTTTTCATCCGTGGCAGAGAAATCCGACTTATTTATGGCTGAGTCCGAGCTATAGTGGGTTATAGGAGTTGCCGGATTCAACTGATCTTGAGTAGACTTCGGTGGTGAACGTCGCACAGACATAGTTGCAAAACTCTTTAGGTCACACTGGCGGTGTACTAGGCAGTAGTGGAATAAGATGAATTTTTGGGTGGGAGATGAGAGAAAAAAAATAGAAGAGAAGAAAGAAATATATTTTATTTATATATTTATCATGTATGTGTTTAGTTATCAAAAAAAAAATTATAGGTTTTAAAAAAAAAAAAAAATTAGTTATATTGAGTTATAGTATAAACTAAGAATATAAAAACTAAGAATAAAAAGAAAAATAAGATGTATATAATTATATAAACTAAGAGCCACACTAAAAAATAAGTGACTATAGCTGACTAATGTCGGAGCTTCTATCATTCCAACATTTTGGCTTAGCAATAGGGTCCCGTTGACACCGTTTGGGTACAGAACCCTATAAAGTACAAATTGATCTAAAAGTTGTATAAGTAAAGGGTATGTGTATACAAGTTATAATTATTTATTATTATTTTTCTATGTAAATATGTAATTTACACATATAACAAAAAACCTAAATACTGTAAACAGTAACTAATGTCTAAAAACGGACAATGTTTTATTTCAAATTACAGCAGTGACTTCCAACCCAATAGGGGTTGAATTTCCAAAAATCCGATAGCTTAGAGCCTTTTTCGTTAAATGAACTATCCAATACAAAAAGAATTTTTCAATTCAAACCAGTAGTTCCTGAGATTAGCGCGTTCAACCAAACAAACAAACAAACTTTTCAGCTTTATAATATTACAATAGTAATAGTATAGATTAGTATAGATATAGTTATATTTTGTACATATGTATGTTCGTGATTTTCTCCGTCACTACTTACACTACATAAATTGGAAAGAAATAGTTACTTAATTTCTATTGTTTTCTTCAAACCAAAGATGTTTAAAGCAGAATATTACGCAAACGGACCCCTGAATTGAAAAATGGTCTTTTGAAACCTATAATATTTTTGAAAGACCTTTTCAACGATACCCCACATTAAGGGGTAGACGAAGAAAAAATCATACGGAACGGACAAACGGACGGACGGAAGGACGGACGGCCGGACGGGCTAGCCGGCCGGTTGAAATAACGAACGGACTAGACATGATTCCGATTTGACTACAAAACTCTGAAAATTATAGAAAACTAAAAATAATACAATTGACTGTAACTAAAAATTCTCACAAGATCAAGACTGTTCAATGGCAATATAATTACGTTACTTTTACGAAATCTATTCCTTAGATGGCTAAAGCAAAAATTGACATAGGTCCGACGTCGAAGACTGCCGGCGCAGGACTGATTTGATTCGCACCATTTCGTATATTTATATGGTAAAGTGAATTCGTTGTAATAAATTATTTTTTGCAGTAAGATAAAAAAAAATTACGTGTCATATTCGACAAAGACCATATTTTATTACTACATAAATTTTTGATGGGAAATATGCTTTATTGAATACAAAAATCGATGGTAAAGTCATGGCATAAACCATAAAAATTGGTAATGTTATTGAATTAATTTGGAAACGAATATGATAGTAATCGTATATCTCTTAAAATAAATACAAAATATAATATATGAGTGTTCTCTAGACATTTTTTTTTACTCAATTTAACAAGATTTAATAAAGAAAATCACTGTATGAAATTGACTCTGTCGTCCTTTTGCTGAAAAATTGTTATGCTAGATTGACAGTTACGCAAAAACTAATTAATATTTTCGAATATTAGATTATCAATATCAATAATAATAGATTGATCTATTTTATGTGTTCATTTGCCAGCATTAATATCTTTCTTATGATACTAATTTTTGACGTCAAATTCTTCATTCCGCGCGTCTAACCGCGAAATGGCTCTTAAGTCTCAATAAATGAGCCAAATTTGATAGGTTTATGTGGTCAAAAGTGGCTCCAAATGGTTCGTGCCGTTCGTGTGGTTACACACGGTGCTGCTCGGCAGTTCTGTTAGCTTGAACATGGCTTAAGACGCTACCACGTGTCTAGATACAATATTAATGCAGGCTTCACTTGTTTTCTTTTTGCCAAGCAAAAAATTCGTTTCATATTTTAATCCTTATAGCAAGCAAATGCAAGCTTGAAATAATAAATTAAATCTAGTTCATACTCGCTTTACAGTAATTGTTAGCACCGTGTTTGTTAAGGTTGAATTTAGAATCATAATAAATTCGACGGAGAAATTTTAAAGCAATTCAATTCTTTTCTTTTGATTTTAATTTGAAAGCGTTAACAACGATTATTTTGCAAAAGGGATAATAATAATAATAACATCACAAGATACATAAAAGTAATTAATAATAATAATAAATAATATGTTTAAAATATTCAATGCGCTGTGATGGGTGAAAAAAACATGATCATAAACGTTTTTTAGGGCCCCAAGGGTTTTCTCAATTATTTTTTCTAGTGATATTCGCGATATAAAAGTATCAAGGTTTGTGTTTAAAATGTATTTAATGACTTTGTTTAGGTTAATAGTTGAATAATTATGAAAATTAATAAAAGAGGATAACCGAAGGACACAACTTGTATCATGATACCTATCATGATAATAATAAGTAATAAGAAGTTTCTAAACATTTTTTGATATGCTTAATGTTTCGGGGGAAAATCATAATGACTCAAGAGGGCTTACGGCAATGTGACCCCAATTATTTTTACAACAATGGTTGTTTTGTATGTGGCAGTCAGGAAACCTCAAATTTGCATGACATTGCTCTATACGAAACGCGATTTGTTTTTGTAAATACCCAAGAGAGATAAATATTTGGACACTTTTAATTTTATGTATGAATATTATCAACACAGTTAATTATGAATTAAACAAAGGATAAAGTCGGTGTAAAGTATCGCTTTTATTACATACGTTTTTTTTTATTCTTGTTTTTTTTATTCTACGGAAGCGTAAACAGACTTCAAACTAAAGTCTTAAATGGTCCTTAAATGGCGCAAAGAATATCAGAATCGACAAAAGTCATCAATCAAAGGAACTGGAATCCAGTAAATATTCATTCCAGTAGTGATGGACACAATAACGAATTCCTATTGTAGCCACCTAACCACACCTGAACCGCATTTTAGCTATTTTTTATAAATTTCAATAATCAATTTAAGCAAAGATGATGGATTAAAAATAACGACTTTTTTTGCATAATCTTACAAAATTTATGACTTATGATGTTTTAAGCACATTATTATTAATAGCAAAAAACCCTACGGTTCACTAAAGCGACCTGCACAGAAAAGCCATATCTCTGCTCACTACATAAATCAACCCTAAATAAAGGAGCTCATAAGCTGTCAACGTAATGCCATTCAGGCGGCCGGGGCGCGTAATATCGCAGAATAAATCACGTTCAGTTAAAATATGCCTCAATACTCACTGTTGAATAGCAAATTTAAACGTTTAATGAAATCAAAATGCCCCGACTCGGAAAAGATATCTTTACGGAACAAGAAAATCTTGCTGAATATTAACTGTTACTTAATCATTGTGCTGTATTAAAGAATTTCTGCATAAAAATTCACCATGTAATCCGATTACTAGGAAAGTAATCGTAAGAAGTTCGTAAGTCATTATGATTTAAATTAATTAACTATAAGATAGAAGTAATATACTCGTATCAGTGATAAATAGTGCCAGAATTGCAGTGCTAGTAAAAACATCATAAAAACAAGAGATAATTAACCAAAAGAATTAATAATTGATTCAGCAAAGCGGCCGGGCAAGTGCGTGTCAGGCCTCATGCAATGAAGGGCTCCATAGCAGTATATTTATCGACTATTACACATTAACTACACATGCTAACATAGCCGTGATAGTTTTCCTTTTAAATTCATCATACAGCCTGTTTTTGAGAATTTTCACACTTGTCCAACTCCAACCGTTTCGCCGGCAAGGGACACTTGACTCTAACCAAAATTAGCA
Organism: Thymelicus lineola; assembly: GCA_963932265.1. Taxonomy (NCBI): domain Eukaryota; kingdom Metazoa; phylum Arthropoda; class Insecta; order Lepidoptera; family Hesperiidae; genus Thymelicus; species Thymelicus lineola. Next base: position 10,262,923 of record OZ010684.1, on the reverse strand, counting down.
CTATAAAGCCAAATATTTTGCAAACGGACTTCTAAAGCCAAAAATGATTATTCAAGACCCATAATATTTTTGAGAGGTTTTTTCAACGGTACTCCACTTATCTAAGGTACGTGACGAATAAAAAATCCATCCTCACGTTACTTTTAAGGGAGGTATCGTGAAAAAAAATTGTTTTCAATATGTATTTCTATAATACAATTTTGGAGTTTTAATAAATAAAAATCACGGCGCTGTGCTTCGGACAGACGGACGGACGATTGGACAGATGGACATGGCGAAACTATAAAGGATCTAATTTTAATTTGGAACCCAATTTAAAGCAATCGATAAGGAATCATTGTGCAAAAATTTTATTGTGAACCCTTCACGTCTACACTACACAGTCAGTTTTCGGTTTTTCATACGCAGATTTTATTATTGCTAAATCGAGGGGAGCATAAATTCTTAATTTTTATTGTTAAAATTACTTACAATAAAATTACTTACCATAAGATAATGATATTTAAAATAGTTTCTTTTAACTTCATTTAGTCTTGCTGAACACCACATTGGTATCTAATACTTACGATGGGGAAGGCAAGGAAGGCCCCTATGATACGGGCTTACCTAGTTTAGGGGTCAGTGGCTTCAACTCATTAATGGCCCACTACTGGGCACGGGTCTCTCCTCTCGAGGAGGCCTAGAGCATACTCCACCACGCTGCTCCAGTGCGGATTGTGGTTTAGGGGTCAGTATCCCAATGTAAACAAGTTGTTCAAAATAAAGATTTTCATTTCATTTCATTGTCTTGGTTTACCATCGCAGAATATCATATTTCGTATTTTTCGTAATTCGACAATTTCGTAAAAAAAAAGTATTCTCTACTGAGCGGAACCCACAATTTAAGGTGAACACACAAATGTTACTGTAATAATATTAGTATACGAACCTAGTATTATCCAATACATAATATAATTATAGGGTTAATTTCAAATACAACAACATCCAAAACAACAAAATGAAATCGTATTCGGTAGTGAATAAAAATAGTATGTTTGTTCATAAAAAGTTGAGAATAATTACATTAGCAGCGCTTACCCGTGCCGGAGTGGCTCTAGGGAATAGATTTTATTGTTTTATTACCTTTTACAGTGCTAGCGTTTGTATTAGAATTCGCTCTAGGTATATCTTTATCATGTACTCATTTACATAAAATTCCTTTGGAATTACTTGAAGAAAAATATTAATAAGAAATATTTTTTCATGAATAATAAATTACGATAATGTATTTAATTCATGTCTTCGATCGTGATTTGGCCGTTTCAAAACTATATTTAATATAAACTATTATTATCTAAAGGATTTTTAACCGACTTCAAAAAAGGAGGAGGTTCTCAAATTGACTGTATTTTTTATGTTTGTTACCTAAGAACTTTCGACTGGGTGAACCGAATGTTGATGATTCTTTTTTATTATAAATCGAAAGCTGATGCTTGTCATGTAGTCTCACTTACTGACAATGGCATCCATGAGAAAAGCATATAAGTCTTAAAGCATTAAGTATGTGCGCAACAAATGGACGAATAACTCAATATCACGCCAACCGATTTTGATGACTCTTTTTTTATTGTTATTGGAAAGGATTTACTTCATTTAAAGTCGGCTTTTTGTTAAAAATTTAGATTATATTCGAGACGTTTGGCCGGAGAACACCACTGTAATATTCCTGGTTTAGGGCTTATTGGTTAAAAAATACTACACGTTCATATACTCTTGATTGTATGCATAAATTCCGACCAATCGGGTTAGCGGTTAAAGCTTAGCAAACTGACATATTCACTTTAGAAATTTATAATATTAGCTAGGATTGAAATACATATACAGATGACCACGTAGCCTAGTTGGTAATCCTGCGTGTAAAACGCGACATTCCGGGACCGGCTGGGGCAGATTACCAAAACGCCGCGGACTAAGATTTTCTGTGCCGCGTGACTTGCAGGTAATATAGACAACTCAATTAAGACTTCAATGTAACACGTTTTACAATGTATAATTGTAAACTCACAGCAATATGGACTCTATGCAGGGGTGTTAAAGTCGATTACGTATGTAATGTCGATCTTTTAAGTTTCAAATTAATTTGACAGTCCCAAATCGCCATTTACTTTGTAATGTATTATAATAATTTTAAAATTCATTTGACAGTCCCCTAACGCCATCTAGTTTGTTCTATCATAATCATAATCGAATCAGCGCAACCCGAAGGATCTTAAAAAGATTCCTGATTGGCCCTTATCCAAACATAAATGGCCCAATAGTTTTTTATTTGTAAAACGGAAGTAAAGTTACTTATTAATTTCAGAAAATTAAGTCCAAGAAGGATTTTTAGGAAATAGGGTAAAATACTTGAAATATTTTAATTTATTTTTTTTTGTCTAAAACTCATTGTGGCAATATTATTTTTTAAGAATACTGGCTATGGGCATTCTCCTTTGTTGTATAAAAATCTGCCCCGGCTTCTGGAACTCTCGCGTCGCATGCAGTTTCACTAATTAACTAAAAACTTAATAACTATCACAACATATTATTATCTTTTTACTATGATACGAGTACTCACGATATTTTTTTGTACGCCAATATCCAGTTGCATGGATCGTGGTCCTGGCTAAACAGTTCAGTGATATTGAACATTACGGAATGTTTTTGTATCATGCCCTTTATACGTATTTACGTAACCTTTGCTGACTGTACCTATATAATTCGCTGGTTCTTAAGAAAGGTGCACTATGAGCAGGCTTAAAAGAAGACTTTTAATACCTTTTAAGACATAAAAGCGTAAGAACTGAGTTCCTTTAAATAATTTAAGAAATTCCAATAACATTTTCACTAATAAAATGGAAAGAATACAAAAAACTTAGTAATACATTAAAAATGCGACCAAAACATCACTTTATTTAAGCAACGATTTTCTCAAGCGATTGAGTAAAGGTAGGTACTTACAATATGTGATCAAGTCTACGTCAAAAATGTTGCAATCTTTCGTTAATTTCCCTAGGGTTACCTGCCGCTACAATAAAGAAACTATATTATTATTAGGCAAGTAGTTGGCTACTTATAGCGTATTACAGTATACTATGATTACACCACAAACTGATTAGAGAAACTCGCCCAATTATTTTGCTTTAGGTACATATTTTATGTACTTTCGGTCGTATGAAGTTTTTATATTCTAGTAAAATCTGATACAAATACTAAAAGTATCTAATTAATAGGTTATTTTTATTTACCAACCTCAAAATTAGATTATCAATTTAATATGTATGTAACATACATAACAAAAGCTTACAAGCTCATATCCCCGCAGTAGGTTTTTACATATCGCGGGTGGCATGGACGGGTTGTCCATCTAGACACATCACAATAACACCCATGACCCGAGTACAATTATTTATCTGTCATATAAATAATTTTTAAAAACCGGAATCGAACCCAGGACCCTTTGCTTCGCAGGTAGCGACGCTACCAACTAGGCTACAGAGTCGTCAAATCACGCAATACACAAGTAAATAATACAAATTAATTTATTATTAATCGAATTAATAATCGAATTGGGAATTTGATTTGATTTGTAGCTTTTTCTTGCTTACGTTTATTAAACTTGAAAGGTGTAGATTAGGTATAATTTTATTATTCTCTATAATATTTCAATATTTTATCTGTTTTATAAATAATTAATAATAATTATGTTATCTATACTGGTATTTATAAAATTGAACAACCAAAAAAACACATAATATGTAGACTTTTATTACTCTATTAGTAATTCTATTTAAGTAACCTTTTTCATATTATCAAATAGGTAGGTAAACAATAGTCATATATTCGGTAATGAATTTATTGGAACTCCTGATTTGCGATGTGCTTTAGTTATTGGAGAAGAATCAGGAAGAAACTCTATAACAGCACAATTCTAATATCTTATTTCATATCATATCAATCTTTTATATAATATATGATACACAATAAATAAACTGGCAGTGTTTCAATTTCACCAATTGAATATTATTATAGTAGTATAGCCATATTGAACTGAGATACAGAAATAATTATATAAACTGTAGACAGTAGACACAATATTATGATTTACAGTTACAAATTACAGCAATCATAGTATTGAAAGTAAGGTGGTACTTAACTTTTGCTGGAGAGTTTATCTATTCCGTAGTCGTCACTGACTTGATAAATCACCACGTAAATTTTACATCATTATTAAACCATAATTTAAACCAATATAACAATATCAATATAGCAATCAGTCATCTTATTCATTTAAAAATCCTAATTTTATAAGTTATATTTATCGTATATATTTATAATAATCTATTACGTTCATAAAACACATTTAACAGTAGTCACATTTGAAACTTTATTAAAGCCTGTTTATTGTGTCGATGTTTTAGATCCGGGATACTCGTAGCCAAGTATTACGAGCTACGGTCGCGCAATGAATCCGACATAATAATACCCAACCCATAATGTTAAGGATATAGCCTAATATTTTGTGAAGCCAATGAAAGGAAATTATTTGTATAGTGCATCGAATACACATACATACCATATTTAACTTATCTTTTAAGTGAGACGACAATGTATTTTCTTTTACATTCATTAGAAAAAAAAATTGACAGTAAAAGAAAACATTTACATGAAGGAAACTAAAGTCCATAGAAACAACTTGGCCTATGGCAGGGTTAGTTATAATAAAAAATATGTATAAAGTCTGTGCTGAATTTGCCCTCCGGTTAATTTAATGCGTTAAGTTGATTTAATCGATAGCTCGTAGCTCGTAGCAAGTGCAGAACTGGTATAGTGATGTGCTACGCGCTACGGATGTAGACTTTACGTTACGCTGTAGCCGTAATGTTAGCAAAGCTACGGTCTACCGCTCTCCGCTTTCAAAGACATTTTATTTGATAAATTGATACACTATGGCTTTACTGAAAAGTAAACATAATACGTTATACGCAAGCGTAATACGTATTTGAGGCAAACGTGTATATTATTATTAAATCGTACAAAATAATAAATCAACATAATAATATGTAAAATAACAAATGTTGTTTGTTCCTACTTGTTTAAAGAACTGATCGCCAAAACTCTACAAAAACATTTTTATTTTTCTGAAAAGCGAGTAATCTGTACTACAAAAAGTTTGTAACCTTCATCGTATGAAATATAAACATGACGCTAAGCACCCATGAGTACAGTAAGAAGTTCCAAAAAGTCTTTATTGCGTGCTTACGATTTCCCCAGCCCTAATGGGCGAGCGCGATTTCGCTGACAAATAAATATGTACCACCCTACCCGCCAAGAGTAATTGTAAGTGTGGAGCCGCGAAACAGCGGAGTTTTGGTAAAAATATGTAACTACACTTACCGTTATTTTTCTATAAATATATAATCGCAGATATTACGAAATATACTTAATATATTGCTAGTTTTGAACAAGTTGGCCGATTTAGGTTACTGTCAAAATTATGGGTGCACTTCTTTTAGCCCATACCTCCGATTGATCTTAATTTTTGTATACCTACGTACATATTTTGACGCGCTGATAATGAATATCATAGGCAAAATACCCACATATTTCATTTTCAAGATGATTTAGAAAAAAATATTTATAATTGTTCACGTTTATTTGCCAAAATATTGATTTTACAGAAAAACGTTTCTTATAAAAATTATAGCAAATATTAATAAGTAGCCAATGTGTTATTCCATGTAACGATTTACCTATGAGCTAATTTTAATTTCATGAAAATCCGACCATTAGTTTTTTTGTGACAGAGTCAGAGAAGTAATGATAGATAGAGATGAATAAAAAGAAGCTGTTACTACAAAATAAATACAGTTACTCACAGTCGCTCCACATTTGGACACCATGGCCCAACATCGAAGGTTCACTGGCATGCAAGACGATAAAGCACCAGTTAACATAAAAGGAACAGGAATTTCTTAAGCAATAAAAAGAAACGCCCAGAGCTGTGCGTGACCACGACGTAGCCCATGAAAATTCATATTTATTTTTGTTTCATAAAGCTAAACACGATACAGGTAAGCTTTCAAATATTGGATTTTTGTATATTAAATAGCATGAAAAGATGTCTTTATTCATTTTTACCTTACCTGCCAGTATTCTCTGTGCCATTGTGAAATTAATTTATTTATGTTAATAAATGTATTGAAACCATTAAAACTTTACAACACCCCACAACCAACCCCACATTTCTTCGCTTCGAATAACAATGTCTAAATGCGAGTATGAATATCATGGTATTCGTAGCTGTAGAGAAAAACCAGTAGATGATGTATGTTTATGGTTAGTGGTCACTGCCATTCAAAATTTAAGAAAGAAAAGTGTACTTAAATCTACTTATCCGTGGTTCTCGGCTAATAAAGTTTCAAGAGGCAGTAGTAGTATTGAACAGAGAGACGTTGCATTGTAAAAAAAGAAATGTTTTCCTACATTCATCGGCTATTTGCAGTAAATAGGCATTAACGGGTTGATATTTCACAAAGGACTGCTTAGTAAGCAATTGGATTATCAGTTCGTATTGGCTGGGGTAAAATGATACTTTAGTTAGCAGTAAATCGATATCTTTACGAGAAGATTTATTGATACGAAACGAAACGTATGCGTATACCCACCACAATGATGAAGACAATTCTATTACCTTTCTTATGATTGAATAGGATGATGTTATGTGGTGGCCTTTATATACGTATATTTACTCTTTGTATACCAATAAACAAAGTCTGATACCTCTCTATTCGCATAAGCTTTTCATCAACTTCGCTTTTACTGTTTCACAAATGTTTCGATGGGTCTTACGTATATATTTTATACTTAGACTTTTATATTTATATATATTTTGACTTTTTGTAAACGCATCCTATTGATGTAATTAAGCAGGTGAGCTTTCTTTAAAAGAAAAATCTGCATAGAAACACTGTTTTTTACTAAACTATAAGCGCCTATCTTGGATAAATTTAAACGTGCAAGGTCCAAACATTCATTTGAGACTTAAACGCGGGAAGTTCGACTGCGCGTTATTTTATGTTTTGGGCCCATCTGCTGTTTGACACTTAAACGTCAATGGTCGCGTTGCGATGATTGCAAAAACTTATAAATGCGATACTACGTTCATTAGATAAATGAGTAAAAGATTGCTTCAATTATCGATGGGTCCTATGTATATGGGCCAAACTAACAATTTCATGATTTTGATGATAATTATGATGTTGATAATATCATCCTAAGTTTAGTTGAGACCGAAGTTTAGTTAATTTAGTATTAGGAAATGAAAATTATAGTGCCAAGAAAGTAACGATTACAGATAGAACCATAAGAAATTACAGAAAGTACGCGTATAAAAGCCAAAGTGACACTGACCTGTTTAGGATGTTTTTGGAGAAAGATAAATGTAACAGAAACTAAAGTATAAGGGCCGAGGTACAGTTAAAAGAAAAAAAAAGATAAACAGTATGGTATAATTAATAAGGAGCATAGTTGTCTTAGTAAACAAGCAAAGTTTCATACACTTCAGTTTTATCAATTTAAAATTATACCAAATTTAAACTTTCTGAGCGTCTCCTGTAAAGTTACGATTTTGCATTTTGGCCCATAAGGGCACGTATAAACGTAGGACCCATCGATTTTATGATGAAATTATTAAAAGACTTCGCTTTTATTAAAATAAACATTGGGGAAACAGTTCGTGCTTTTAATATTGTTTCCCGTACGTCTTTCGTCTATCGGCCTTAATTTCCCTTGAGCCCGCTACCTGACCGCAAATAAGTCAAGGTTATTGACACTTGATAAAATTTCCTTCCAAAATGTTACTTGCGTCTCTGCAATCTTTTTGTATAGGTACAATGACATACTGTACTTTATATAGGGATACTGTACTTTATATTTAATTTTTTAAATAGTTTTTTAAACGACCTTGAAAAAAACCTTAATCATCAACCTAAGCAACTGGCATTTAGATTGATATACTTATAAAAAATCTTATAATAATTGAGAAAAACATAACCCTTCTTCTGGTGCACTCGGATAAAAGCTTGAGCTCTAAATAAAGGTTAATTGGATATGAGAAAAAAATATATGTGGAAATTGGTTGTCAAGGTAAAGCGACGAGTAATAGTTGTAACTATAACAAATCAGGACCCTTTCTCGAGGAAATTATTGCATTCTAACCGTAATATCCCCGATCCTTCCCGCTAAATCGCTAGGTTCAACCGTATTTTGACCTGCGTCATAAATCTTTAGGATCCAAATTAAGAAGCGAAGCGGTTCAGACTCTAGAAAAGATATTTATTTGTAACAACGAGTCAAATAACGACAGGTAATAATATAACAGTAAGGAAAATCGACAGATTAATATGTTATAAACAAGAACCCTTTATCTTATTGTAAATCAGGGTCAACTTGTGAGCTAAACATGCAGTAGTTTTTTAGTAAGTGAAGGACTATAATCGAAACATTAATTTAACACCGTGTTACAACAAACAATATTAAACACCGTGAGAATTATTAAGGTCAGCCAGTACGGGGCCCAGTTTCCTACAAAAGTAGAAGCCTGGCACTAATCTTCCATTATTCAGAAGTCCCAATTTTTCATCCGTTTATTACGGAGCCTGAAGGGGATTATGATTTCTTTTTATATTATAATCATTATTTTCACATATATTATGCGGTTTTCACCTAGTTGGGTTTTAGTTTTTAAACTTAATTGTTACCCGAAAATTTGTTACCGGTTGTTTTTTCTCTTTTCTCTTCCTTGACTGGCAACCAATACCTTTGGTATTCCTTATGTTAATGGACAACAATAGCCCCCTACAATCACGTGGATTTTCTGATTCTTTATTGGCTATTTTCATGAAAAAAAAAATTTTCGTTACACATAATAGAACATAAAATAAAATAAATAAAATAAAGCATCTAGCTTGCGTCCTTGTATGTGGGAACCGGAAAAACAAATAATGAAATTGATTTATAGTATCGTCTGCCCTTCTAAGAACATTAGTAAATTAAATGTAATAACATTCATTTTATTAGCTTTAGCCACGTTGCGGTCGCCTCAAACTGTCAAATCATGCTGAAACCTGATACAGAAAATAATTGAAAGCTGGGGTTATTGTAGTGTAATTTATCGCATACTTAAATATAAGTTACTGTTTTCCGACTGATATATACCCAGAGCCTTCTATGATATAGTTCTAAAGTAATCAAAAGTACACAACATCCAAAAATTTTGCAATCAACTCAGTAGATTTCAACTACGAATAGCCGGTTTTAAATTAGCACTGAGTAATCTGGCAATCGATTGCAAAACTTTGAAATTCTAAACTTTTTCATTAGTTGCTAAATATACGACCTGTGATCCGTAACTGTGGCTAACATCAAAGCTATAAACAAAATTTTATACTGTGCTTATATTAGAATTAACCGTTTGATCAACGACTGGGTACCCGGTTATCCATTTCAGTTTCCAAGGTAGAATTTATGAACTTCTCTTCAAAAAAAATGTACCCAAGATATTTATGTAAGCTAATTATGGATGAAAGATGGATTTATACACACTAAAAATACTGTTTAACAAGTATTTAAGTAACTTGACTTTTAAAGAAATAGGTACAATATCGCTTAAAATTTATTTTATAATATAATAATTAATAAGGGCGCAATGTTGCCAGACGTCGTGAATGAGACATCGTACGGTGGGTAAATAAAAAGTCGTATTTCCTAGAAGTCTACAAAAAACATTGTACGATTCTTTTACTGAACTAAAACTTTAATGAGGTATACACACTACATATATCCGTAAAAAGTTTTGCTGTTCATTTTGCTCAACATTTTTGTGTTGGAGGAAAAATTTCACAACAACTATAGATAGCGTTTTGTATATTGTTTTGCCATAAGTGTGCCATTCAAAGTTTCGTTGATAACTCTATTTCGGATCTTGGTTTTTATGAGATTTAAAGCATCGTTCACAGTCAGCATTAGAGTGAGGAAAGCATAGTAAATCGACAGTAAACATTACAAACTGTCGCTCAATAACATTTATGTAGGAATATTTAATAAGTCCGTTAAGTAGGAGTAATTAGGCGTAGAACACATACAAATACATAATACTAGTAATAATGGAATTAATTAACAATGAAAATCAATAATGTTGAAGGTCAGCAACCTATACCACTCAGTTAAATCCTGTTGGATCCCGTAGGGATTTTTACGGTAAAGACACACGGTTCCGAGGAGACACATTGTGCGAGAAATAATACGGGTTCACTTCCTTTTTGGCTGGTAACGCATCGATGAAGCCTTTGGTTTTACTGGTGTAATAGACTACGATGATTGTTTATCGGATTTTTTTTATAAAAATACTCTATTCTCCAACCAGAAATCGTACACCAGATTTTGGCAGGCAAACTCTCTTATAACTCGACTACAAATCATCGAAAAATATCACAATAATAATAATAATAATTAGGTAATGACTCTCAAACAAATTGTGCACCAATTTCTTTCCAATAATGTGCTAATGAGTTTTAGCTACCAAACTCAATTTACATATAGATACGTGGTTAATAACGTTATTGAATTTATCGGAACCATTTGCTAATTAATTGCTATTAATTGAGTGCCTACTGAGAGCTCATTGATTGAGACTCCTAACAGGGTTAGACGAAGACAACCAAAACATAAAGAGTACGAGGAAAAGCAAATTTTGATGAAAGCCATTTAGAAACGTTTAGAAACTTTTATTCTTTGAGGGAACTTTGGGTCTATTACTCCATCCATCCTTGATCCCGACCTCCTGCATAACCTGAAGAAAAATTGACGGGTCAATGTTATCAGATCCGTTTTGTTATTTATGTATAATATCTATGGTTGTTAAGACTGACCATCCGTCGTCCTTTTCCTCGTTTTAGCTTTTTGCATAGGAACGAAAGTAGATTATTATATAAAAATTACAATGATAACCATGTTGCAATTTAATTAATTTGCGTGTTTCAATGTGAAGGTTTATTTATCTCTACGTCAACCCTCGTCATAGGATGTTCTAAGTAAGGGTTAAAGTAGAACTCAGTAACCCACATTACTGTGGAAAAACACGAGGAGAAAGCATAAAGAGTCCTCATGAAAAATTTGGCATTGGACAGGATTTTATTTTAATAATATTGTCAATCCGGTCAGTTATTCGATAACTAAGATAATTTTTTTAAAGTGGAGCATATACTTTGTATTAAGGTGTAGACTTTAATAAAATTAAGCTCAGGAACGTGCTATACGGTTTTTATATAGTGACTACACTACTTGTAGTGATGTCATGTTCTGCTTGTCATTAAGTCACTGGACACATAACACAGATGATAGTACACAATGTATGTCATTCTGTCTCTTTAGCTATGAAAAGTTTTTTAAGTCGCAGGGCAACAAACGGGTACCCCATTTCCTTATTGATAATACTGACGACTATCGGGGTTATACTCATTGTACTCACTGTCGGGTGGTGCATCGATTTATTTTAGGACATTATAATAATAAAGCTAATAATAGAAATATTCAATGAAATATTTTCTTCTTCAATTTATTGACGTTTATCAGAATTTCTGTTCATCGTTATAAAGCAATAAGGAAATAACAGGAAAGTCGATTTATTTGAGAGAGATACCATTTTCTATCAGAATTTGGAACGTATTGTAGCTTATTTTTCACAGAATATTTAAGGGTTAGCCTATACTCGTAGTCGTTAATATAATTAGCCTTGAAGCATTAGGTCAAACATGTTAGTTAAAATCTTTATTATATTGCATCTTTAAATATTATAGTTTTCTGGTAAGAATACTTGCGATTGCCCTCTGGTGATTATAGGTAGACTACAGGACATCAGAAGAAGGTCCCAATAGTTTATTTATGAAGCGGTTTTAGTGATTAATAAATCCATTACTGTCCTCATTGTATCGTTGAAGCAAGAAACGTATTTACTCAAACGTGTTGTATACCATCAATCATCGTTTGTCTAATTCTCGCCATTTGTTCTGCTTATATCTTAGGCACTTTGTTTTCCGATATATGATTAAATTTGATTTCATTAAATCAGTGTCATTAAATCCAAAAATTCGACGGTTGTTAATTATTAAGTATAATATAATAAAAGCAATGAGCGTATCGTAATTTTTTATTGCCATTAATTTACTTTACTCATGTGCCACATAAATTGATGGTATTTTATCGTGCAATTAACGATTGGCGGTTTCGTTTATTCGAACATTATTTGGAATTTGGAAATGTGGAATTACAGTTTTTTGTAACGAGTGTACAACAGTTAAATAACCTCTAATTTTCAATCGTCATTGAAAAAAAATCTGACATAAAATAAAAATGAAATTAATAAATGTTGGTTGCGAGACTCAAAGGACATTTTTATTGTTATTTTGTTTTTATTATTTATAAGTTATAATTTATTTCACTTTGATTTATCTTCGGAATTCTTAGTTGGTAAAATAACTTCTTTTAGAAGCTCATACATAAATAATTATGTATATTAATATAATTATTACGTAAAGTTCCAAAATTGATGTCATTATAATTAGTAAATTACTAAGTAAGTAAGTTCTGAAACATTACTACTGACAAAAACGGTTACAAACACCTGAATTTAAAATAATTTTATTCCGATTTGTCGTGATTTAAGTCCAGCTTTTACGATAACCGTTGGGGCGTGTAACAAATGACAAAACTTGGCCGAGAAGTTGTTAACATTAATGGGATCGCACAAACTGTTAGCACCTGTAAGTCTCTTTCAGATTAGCTTTTTTAGGTGTTTAGTCGTCATTTTTGAAGTGCGTCATGTGTAAAAAACGCATCTTGGACCAATGCAGGCGTTCTACAGAAGCTGGTATACGCATGCTACGCGTGTACAATAGCGTTTTTTTAATTGAACCACTCGGATACGTTTAGCAAACTTAATCGTAACTCATCATGTCATCATGTAGGTGGTAACGTAAAATTACCTTCACCAAAAACTTTCTAACTGATCAGACAAACTGACGGTAGACGATTGAAGTATAATGTCATAGAACAGATATCTCGAACAAAATGTATGTCCCGCCCGGGAGGTTCAATTTTGAAAATTGAGCCCGGTTCTCCTTTCAAAATCAAACGAATCCATTGAAGATTGAAGCCACGTAGTGCCAATGCATTGGAACATACATGGTGTTCGCGGTGTCGGTTCTATACGTTAGTTATAATACTTCAATGTGGCAGACAATACTTTTATTTTACCCTCCATCTGCATAACAGCTTGTTTCTCTTCTGCCATCCGACTGTAATTGGGGTCTGCGGTTTAACTAATTAAATAAAAAGTAAAAACATTGCAATATTAACAATGGACATACCTACAGCTCTTGTTAAATTATGCGCAGGTCAGACAACTGCGCACTACAAAGAAAATTCTGATCCCTAGATACGAGCACATTGCTTATTGTCTAAGATTCCACTGCAAGTTTGCTACGTTCATCGAGTATTGAATCAAAATATTTTTTATACACAATTATAATAAATGCAATATGGTTTGGCTAGGCTGCCTATTAAAATATGCCCGCGAGTACTTTAAATTTAAGCAAAATTGACCCACTTTTTGGGATAAAAATTATGCACATGTTATTGAAATAAATTATACTCCTATCGACTTAAATAGACATAGAGAACTTGATTTATGGTTGCCATTGCAAACTTGGATGTAACCTCTTGGCAGCCAGGTTAAACTAGGTACCATTTTGTTGTAGTTCTATGTTCATAACGTATTTTGTTCACCTCAAATTAAAGCAGATTTTTTCTGTACGTGAAAAACTACGGCTGTCTTTGTAAAAGTGGCCACAAGTGGCTGCCTGCTGTTAAAGTAATGCAAAATTAAAGTTTTAAAGCCGAATATTTCGCAAGCGGATTCTTGAATCTAAAATGGTCTTTGTAGACCCCTAATATTTTTGAAAGACCTTTTGTACGATACCCCAACACTATGGGGTATTAACATAATATAAAAATATGTTATTAAATAAAAATCAATGTAATTTTAAACTTATATCATTGCGGACACTGAACATTTTAATTACAACAGGTACTCATATTTCGTATTTTATAAAAAATCAAGTTATCATTCCTTTATGAAATTAGAACAAAAAATGATTATTTATGAAAAGTAATAACATCGGTTAATTACGTGAAAGAAATACTTTATGCAGGTAAACTTTCAAATATTATGAACATGAAAAATTATGCAGGTAAAATATTAAATTTTATTAGTTTTATTTTTATTATGGATTACATGTATATTTTGATTACATGTATAAATTGTTTAAAAATATAGTATAACATGTAATCCATAATTAAAATAAGACTAATATGTTTTACTTTACCTATAAGACTAATATCTTAGACTATACACTTATGATTATATATCACTTATGATTAACATATATATGTTTTATTTATGTACCTTCTTATCTACATAGTTTGTTTTATCTTTTGTTTTAAATATTAATTCGTTAACTTTTTACTGTTTGCACCTCTACCTACGCATTTCTTGAACGTCTGTGTCCTCTACCCTTAGATTGTCTAGTAGAAATCGCTATTACATTGATAAGACCGCCTATTGTGTCTAATAATACTAAAATTGTAATATTTTATGTACTTCTAGTGTGCACAATAAATAATATTGTATTGTATTGTATTGTATTGTATTTAACGCCATTGATGTCATAGCTCTTTTTCTTCCGTGTTCGGATCAGGACGTCAATACGTTCAAAAAATAAAAAGAAAATATTTTTTCTTTAAAAACATAATTCCTATAAAATGTCAAGTATTTAACTATAACGTTTCAAAAGATGGACTGATTCACGGACAGATGGACTGAGTGGAGTCTTATGAATAAAACCGTCTGCACCCTTTGGGTATGGAACCTTATAAATGATGGTAAAAATATATGAACAACCTTTAACGGAAATACTCGTAATTCGCCCATGATGTCGAAATCGCTTTATGCAAGAACAATAAAAAGCCGTTGTTTTATGAAGACAGATGACAGATTGAAATGATTAATAGAATTATTCCCGGGCTCATAATATCAGACAATGGATCAAGTAGGTGAAGGTACAGGAAAAATAGATTAACGGCTCACTTCCCGACCTGTGTCGACCGCCAGCCTAATCAAACCCATATTGAGGCAAATGCACAAATGGTGTAACTGTCGACGATCCCATGTACGGAGTTGTTAGCGCCTCACTAAAAATATATATTTTAATAAAATATGGATAACCTAAATGGATGTATAGCGGTTGATCTTTGGTTATTATGGAAATGTTTTTATGCAATATCTAAACAACTTTATTTTTTAACTTATCAACTGCTAGTTGATAGATAGTTTTTTTATTTTACTAAAATTGTTCATCATCACCATTATAGTTATTTGTTATTGTAATTAATGCAAAATAATGAAACTTAAATATATTTGTTGCAGCAGAAACGTTTTAACCAATTGCAATTCAGTTCAATTGTTTTATTCTATTAGGCGCCGGCCACACAGAACAGACGCAAGACACGGACCCGTCGCAGTCGCGGTCGCGCGCATACAGAAACGACGGGCGTCCCGTCTTTTCTGTATGTTTTACGTCGCGACGGCTGCATACATTTTGTATGAAAGTAGATTAAACGGGCGCCGCGACTGCGACGGGTCCGTGTCTTGCGTCTTTTCTGTGTGGCCGGCGCCTTAAACTTGGTGTAACCATTCGTGTTTGTTTTATGTCAGTTGGCAACTAATATCACTTAACATAATACTTTAAAATAATTGAAATATTATGACAATTTTAGGGATCTAAGGCGCGGGCCACACAGAGAAGACGCAAGACACGGACCCGTCGCAGTCGCGGCGCCGCCTTAAGATTTTTATGATAGTTCAGGTATACAAAGCGAAGTGAGGGCTACTGGTCCAAAATATTTTCATAACGTCACGAACATAATGTATTCATAATGATTTGGTTTATAATTAAAACTGCTTTAAGCAACACGCAATTCAATAACATTTTGGTACTGAATAATGCGCGGCGATTATTCATTGGTATTCAAAAAAACTTCATTAAAAGTTAGGTAGTTAACTGTTTATGGGAGCCGAGGCTATTTCATTTTTACGGGGTCATTACAAAAACCATTTAATATATGATTACGGGATCCTGTTTCGGGCAGGCGTTTGGTTAAGCACATCAACTTTCCGTAAACGACCGGGGGCCCAAAAGTATTTCAATTCATTACACCCCGGCCAAACTTTAAACAACACTGTACATACTTCTGTTACTTCTTAAAATTTGTTAGTAAGTAACTTTTAGTAAATCGTTTTGTATATTGCGAAATATAAATGGATTCATCGTATTGTATACTGTCCTGTTATTAGTGTCTATTATCATTAATAACAATTCATTAATTGTTGATTTATTTAAAATAAAAGGTAAAACAAAATTCTTAGGTAGACTAACCAACACGTAAAATCTAAATTCAATGTTTTTACTTCCTTTTTCCTACAATTACCTACGCTGCACTTAGAAATGTTTGTTAATTTAGTGCTCCTTAGCACTAAACTAATTAAAATTGAATATCTTAAGTATCGGTTCACCTCAGTGTCATAACGTCAACTTTAAGTGACCCTAGTGCAGACCGTCATATCCTTATCGATATAGTGTTAGTGTAGCCACACGTAAAATATGTTGATAATAAATAAAAGATAATATTTATTTTAATGCTTTTTGAATAATGACTTCTACTAATATAAAAAAAGAAATTTGTTTACTGTTTTTTCTTACTTAAAAACATTGTAAGTAGTGAATTTTTGTGTTTCTATACTCAAATGCAATGTGTATTTTCATTATTTTTTGTATTTGTGCGTCATTTGCTACTAATGACGCTGGATTTCTAGTGTTAAAGTCATTGAGCACTGTTATACACAGGTTAAACTTGTCTGTTCTATAACGGGATTAAAAACAAGGGCTGAATCAAACGCGAAATATTGTTGGGCATTGTTGGGTATTTACATAAAAGCTTTGTAGAATTGTCTCTTTAAGCGAGGTTGGAACACCTATTAATATGTAAGCAATTAGTGCAATTTTTTGTGACAGAGACATGGATGAAATTCTTTACATCAACGTTACTGGTCCAGCACAAAGCATATTCTGAATTCTAAGGCACCCGAAAATAAAATTAGCTCTGTTAGAGAATCGAACTTTTTGTTATTCGCCTTATGTCTTTTTTCTTACTCGCCTTGACCGAAGTTATACTCATAACTTTTGTTGTATGACTGACAGGATTTGTTAAATAATCACGAAATCATATTTATTTTCTAATGTTTCAAGAAAAATAATATTAATTAAATCTTGAATAATATAAAATTCGCATCCCTAAATAAAATACAAGGTGTTAATTTGTTTTTAGGCTTCCCGCCCACGTCCGATAATCGGTGACCGATTTTTTGTAGGAGAAAAATAGAACGTACTGATAGCAATGGTGCAACGCACACGTCCTACAAAAAGTCGGTCAGAAATAAAACTGACTCACCGACAGTCGGTACAAAAATCGGTCACCGATTATCGGACGTGTGCGGGAAGCCTTAGGCGCGGGCCACACAGAAAAGACGCAAGACACGGACCCGTCGCAGTCGCGGCGCCCGTTTAATCTACTTTCATACAAAATGTATGCAGCCGTCGCGACGTAAAACATACAGAAAAGACGGGACGCCGACAGGACGCTTTCTCGTCGGCGCCCTATTGGAAAACATACAGAAAGGACAGGACGCGGGCCTGCTTAGGCGCCAGCGGGGGTGCGGAAAGGACGCGGAGAGCAGGTCTCTTAAAACGTAGTGATTAAGTACTCTGTGGCCGGGAAAAGCCCAGTGTGCACCGACCGTCACGCCCGTTCCTTGTCTTTTCTATATGTTTTAACGGCGCCCTGTCTGCGACGGGTCCGAGCCCCGTCTTCGTCTTACGTCTTTTCTGTGTGGCCCGCGCCTTATGCTGACGTGATCCATATTGGTTGTAAGTGTTGTTGTACCAGTTTAGTCAATACCTAAGAAGTTATATTTAAAACACATTTAAACCCCAATGTGATAAAGCTAGCTACCTCATGCATGCACGATGGTAGACTGCAGATATTATCGTGTTAGGTTCGCTGGCGTGCTTCGTTACGCGGGAAAACTGAGTAGCTAAATTGTCTGTAAGGAAATTGGGTTTTGCTATTTTGTACGAGATATTAATTTAACTTACCTTGTCCGCAGAGCATGGGGGTTATTGAGGAGAAAGTGAAGAGGGTCACTGAAGAGTCTAACTGCTACTGAGAGGGCAGTGTCCCAGGTTCTTATCTATACTAATATTATATAGCTGAAGAGTTTGTTTGTTTCTTTGTTTGTTTGAATGCGCTAATGTCAGGAACTGCTGGTTCGAGTTGAAAAATTATTTTTGTGTTTGATAGCCCATTTTTTGATTGATCATTTGTTGATTTTTGGAAATTCATTTATTTATTTATTTGTTTCACTCTTTATTGTTAACCTAAAAAACTAGATCACAATGGGCGGACGTAATGCCTAATATGGCATTCTCCACCAGTCAACCCTGGGTGATAGTTAAAAGTCATTCTCTAAGGGGTTAAAATAGGGGTTTGAAGTCGCTTTCATACAAACCAACTTTGTCAGTTTTAGAGTTATAAACATGAAATTTTTTATGTAAATTTATAGTTAATAAAAAAAAAACACATTTTTTTGGAAAATCATCCCTTCAAGGGTTAATTTAGGGGATGTAACTGAGTACGCAACTTCGTCAGTTTTGAAGTAAAAAGGGTGAAAATTTGTATATAGTAAAAAGGGTGAAAATAGGTAGTTAGGGGAAGGGAAGGGCAAAGAGGGAGGGGAGGGGGATGGGGAGGGAAAGGGGAGGGGGAGAGGGAGAGGGAATTTAATGGTCTCTGATTTGTTAAACCTACCAAAACTATAATATAAAAGTTAAAATAACACAGTATATTCACTGATTGTTAGGCGATACGAAGTTCGCCAAGACAGCTAGTATATAAATATATTATAAATAAAACTGAACTGCATGTCTATGATTTCAAAATAACTGTTTTCTCAAATGCTCATACTTATTTCGATCCATTCATCCAAATTTTAATATATAATTTAATATTATATTATTATTATTATTATTATTATATACGATAATTTATCCTTGCTAGAAGGGTGATTACAACCTCAACCGCGGGCCTTAGCCAAGCGCTTGAGGAGGTTTTATTGGATAGTGACGGTGGATGATGAAATTGTAGAAGATGATAAAAATTTTCTCGTTATGTGACATGTGTTTAAGATGGCTGCTTTCTGTAGCATATGCAGTGTGTAATGAGGCATGTTTAAAGTGTTAAGATTCTGTACAAGTGATTTTGGGATGACTCCTGTTGACGATAAAACTATTGGGATGATATGGATGGTTTGTGCTTTCCACTGGGTTCTTAGTTTTATTGCTAAATCTCTATATTTACTAAGTTTTTCTGATACAGTATTCTGGATATTGTGAGAGTTAGGTATGGCTATGTCAATAAGATATATTGTTTTGTTAACTTTGTCATGTACGGTAATGTCTGGTCTGTTGGCATAGATAGTCTTATCTGTTACTATGGTCCTGTCCCAATACATTTTGTATAAAGAGTTTTCTAAGACGGAGTCCGGTTTGTATTTATAATACTGTGTCATCTTTGGTATGAGTTTGTATCTGTAAGCCAGCTGTTGATGGACTATGGCCGCTACTTGGTCATGGCGGTGTTTATAATCGGTTTGTGCAAGAGCCTTGCATCCTCCTGTTATATGTTGTATGGTTTCCGAAGCCCCAGAACAGTGTCTACATAGGTCAGTGGTCTGCAGTGGGTCTTTTATAATGTATTTTTTATAATTGCGTGTAACTATTGTTTCGTCTTGGATAGCTGCCATAAATCCTTCGGTTTCTGGGAACAGATCTCCTTTCTTCAACCAAGCGTTTGACATTTCTTTATCGATGTGGTGTTGACATATATGTGCTCTGTGTCTTCCATGTAAAACTTTTCCTAACCATGTTGTTGTTTTTTCTTGTGCAGTGTTAATTTGTTCATTACTTTGTGTCTGTTTATCTTTCAAATTCAAAGGTGTGAGTTTATTATCTGCTTCTGCTATGCATCTATGGAGGGAAATAATCTCCGCTTTAGAATGAAAATACTTTCGTAGTATGGATATTTGTGTATTATGAAGATTTTCTATGTCAATTAACCCTCTTCCACCTTCCTGTCGCGGAAGTGTTAGTCGTTGCGTGCATGCTTTGGGGTGATGTTTCCTATGTTTTGTGAGGTGTGTATTGATAGTCCGCTGCAGGTTTTTGAGATCGGTTTTAGTCCAACGTATGATTCCAAATGAGTATGTTAGTACTGGGATGGCGTATGTATTTATAGCTTTAATAGTATTCTTTGAATTTAAGTAGGTTTTAAGTATTAGATTTAAGCGATTTTTGAATTTTTTACAAATTTCTATTTTTATTTCATTATGTTGAATCTGTCTTGACTGCTGAACTCCTAAATATTTATATACACTGAACTGATCCATGGGTTCTACTTGTTCACCTGATTGTAATATATAAGCATTAGATTCTATTTTACCGTTATGAACTGAAAGAATTTTACATTTATCTACGCCAAAGTCCATTTGGACGTCTACTGAGAATTTTTCGGTTATATCGGCTAATTGAAAAAGCTGTTCTTTTGTGGCACCAAATAATTTTATATCATCCATGTACATTAGATGGGACACGGCAACATTATCTGTGTTACTTAAAATATTAAAACCTAAGTTTGACTCATTTAATAACTGGGATAAAGGGTTCAGGGCTAGGCAAAACCAAAGTGGGCTTAAGGCATCCCCCTGGAATATGCCACGTTGTATTCTTATTCGATCTGTAACAATAAAGTTTTTATCTTGTTTGATTTTTAAAGCTGTTTGCCATCGACTCATGCATGTTTGCAGGAGTGTTACTATTATGGGGTGTACTTTGTAAATTTGGAGAACTTGTATAAGCCAGCTATGCGGTATTGAGTCGTATGCCTTTTGATAGTCAATGAACATCGTATGTATGTTTCTTTTCTGTTTAGCTGCAATGTTCATAACAACAGCATCTATTGTTAGTTGTTCCTTACAGCCCTGACTATTCTTCCGACAGCCCTTCTGTTGTTCTGCTAAGATGTTATAGTGCGATAAGTGCTTGTATATTATTTCACTAATACATGCTGTAAGTATTTTATATATAGTTTGTAAACATGTTATTGGTCTGTATTTTGAAGGGTTCTTTGTATCTTTCGAGTCTTTAGGTAAAACGTAGGTTATTCCATGTGTAATATATGTTGGTATTGTGTCAGGGTGTTGTATAAATTTGTTTAAATGACTATGTAAATGTATGTGTGTGCTTGTAAACTTTTTATACCAAAAGTTATGTATATGGTCTGTACCTGGTGCTTTCCAATTATGTGCATGTTTAATAACTGTAAGGAATGTGTCCATTGGTATTTGTTTAAACTCCATCTCATCGCATGCTACTTGGGAACTCCTATTGATCCATTCTGCATTCTTATTATGTTCCACTGAGTTTTCCCAGATATTTGCCCAAAATTTATGCAACGTTTCAGGTGTCGGCATTTCTAAATTTTTGTTACTGTTTGTGTGTGGAGAATTCAGGTTTCTATAAAAAGTTTTTTCATTGTTTGTAAAATTTTTATTTTGCCGCTTTCTATCAGTGCATGTTAGATATCTTTTGAGTCTGCTACTAGCTGCGTTCAATTTTTGTTTTAATGTGTCTAAAAACTCGTTTAATTCCGTATTGTTATTTTCATATGTGGCATGAATTTGGTATTTAATTTTAATCACTTCTACAGTTTTTATAATACGTTTATTTCTGTTACCCTGAATAAATTGCGTCAAACGTCCTATTTGAGATCTAAGCAGCTGGATTTTGTCCTCTAAACGCTTTTGCCATGCTGGCTTACATTTTATTTTAATTTGTTCATCTGTCATTCCAATCTTAGTCCCATTACATATTGCTGCAGTAAACGCGGCAGTGTAAATGATAGTTTGAAACGTACTGAAATCCTGATTAGTTATTATGTGT
Source organism: Thymelicus lineola (assembly GCA_963932265.1). Classification (NCBI taxonomy): domain Eukaryota; kingdom Metazoa; phylum Arthropoda; class Insecta; order Lepidoptera; family Hesperiidae; genus Thymelicus; species Thymelicus lineola. The sequence continues at coordinate 10,240,676 of OZ010684.1, read as the reverse complement.
TTGGGTAAAATATGTTTATTTATATACGAGATTAGCATAGCAAATTTTTTGGAAGTCTTTTGTTTTGGTATGTAAGGCCTGCACTCGGGATCACTATTTAAAAATCTTTGTAAGTTCGTCTTGAATTCCGCGTCTACTTTTTCTTGTACTTCTATTTCTAATTGATTTTCTTTTTCAGCTATAAAATGTGGTAAATCCGTAAATGATTCAAGTTCTCTTTCTATCTGTTGTTCTGATTGTGTCACTCTAGCTACAGTAGGTAACGGTGGCTCTAAGTCTGCTTGAACTGAAAGATGTTCAATCAACCTATTATTATTATAAAGGGTCTTTTCTACTTCTTCCCTGATCTTTTTTAATCTTTCGTCTGGTATGTATTTATTATTTATAATAGCTCTCTGTTGGTCAGATATACGTTGTTCAGATAAATGTGATAACTGTGGGCATAAATCTATGAATTTTAAACGTAAACTCCGCCTATATGCTGTTAAATTTCTCCCTATATCTGTAACTTCATAAAAACACTTTATTAAAGTTTCATTAAGAGAATCTGTCCATGTCATTTTTCTTCGTTGGGATGTTGGGTTCATATCTACATTTTGTGTAAGTTGTGTTTCGTTATCTGTTATATTATCTATTTCAAGCGTAACTTCTGCTTTGATTTGATTAAGTATTTCCTGTGACAGTAATTTGTTTCTTATAATCGCCCTACGCTGGTCACCTATCCTTTGTCTTGATACTTGCATGGTTGGGAAATGGTTAACAAACTCTTGATGAAGAGAACTAAGGTATGATTTCTGATTAACAGTTTCTATTCGTGTGATTTTTAGGTATGTGCGCCAGATGAATCTATTCATTTCTTCTGACCATCTTTTTCTCGCGCATTTGTGGTCTGCAGTGGGTGCAATATTGTCAGCTTCTGCCGCTTGCACAACATCTACAGACTCTGAAGATAGTGATTTACTATCAAAATATTCGAAATGATTAGGTGATGAATTCGGAGAAGGAAATAAACTTGATGATGGTGATGTACCTAATGATTCTATGTCGTGTTGCAGATGATCAGAATTCTCTACACGAAGCGTAGACTTCGTTTGACAAGTTTTCTTTGGTCGAAGATTGTAAACACTCCTCAAACCAGTTCTTCCTTCTTGGGACGTACTTTTGGTTGGCAAAATGAATGAAGTTCGGTCTTTTAAAGACATTGACGATGGTGTGTGGGAAGATGTTGATGGGCTATATGGTTTAACTATTAAAGCGGATGAATTTAAGTTAGCAATGTCGCTAGTGTAATTGGCTGTAGTATGTTCGGGAGACCCGGAGGGAGCCCGCCTACTCAACTCCTCTCCGCTGACGGTTCGCATGCTGAAACACCCAGCGCCAGCTCCAGGTGTGCCCCGGCGATTACCCCCGGGAAGCGGCCCTATACGTTTACTCCTTAGTCGATGCTCCATATTAAATGGGTTACCAGTGCCGTGTTAGCCGTGCCAGTAATTGATTATCACGTTTCCGCCCCCCACGTGAATCTGATGTTCGATTCGGACGTACGGTTGGATTTTAGGGGGCTTATTATTATTATTATTATTATTATTATTATTATTATTATTATTATTTATATTATTATTATTATTATTATTATTTTTATTATTTTATTTTATTTATTTAATTTATTCAATTTTTGTGTCTTTCTGTTTGTCCGGACTGATTCATAGAACGATCGAACCGATTTATATAGGACTTTCACTGAAATATAGAAGAGGTTATTCCATTCATAGGTTACTTATTAGGTAAGTCGCGGGCATAAGTAGTAAATTATAAAAAGCTCCGACAAAAATTGATAATTTATATCTTGCAGTATGTTTAATAATGCTTTTGCCCGTGCATTATGTTCCCATACACGAGATTTTTGCTACTAATGGTCATCAATCTAACTCCCGACCGTGCTCGACATAGCTTCGACGATCATTTACGATCGATGGTAGCGCTACGAGTACGTTAAGGTATATCCGCGAATATTTGTTTCGTTCTAATTGGATAAATCTCGATCTATTCATATTTATTTTTACCTATTTTTATAATTATATATAATAGAATACCTATTTTTGTAATAGATATAAGTTTTATTTTTGAAAGATGTGCTGAGGAGTTTCTTTACGGCTTTTCTTCTCCTCCATGACAAGGCACCTTTCCGAAAAGCTGGTAGATTAAAAAAAATGACGTGCATAAGAGTATCAGTGATACCTACATGAATAAAAGATTATTTCATTTCATTTCATTTCATATCATATCTATGTAGTAATTTAATTTTGGATGTATGTGATTATAATAATGCCTAAACACAAGTCAATTACAATCCAGAAAAGATTACGATTTTTGATTCCGCTAAATAAGATTTTTGTTTCATCAGCGGCACCGAACACACGTACACTAGTATGAAATAATTCTTGAAAAAAAATAACCGGCTTCAAAATTATGGATAGCTCAAAAACCACTCGTCAGATCTCACTCAAATTTAAGTGGGATCACGTGACAACAACCAGCTTTCGATTAAAAAAAGAAGCATCAAAATCGGTTCACCCACTCGAAAATTCTGAAGTAACAAACATAAAAAAATACAGTCGAATTGAATATCTCCTCCTTTTTTGAAGTCGGTTAATAAGTTTAGATACGTAATATTTTTTTCATTCATGCATTTCCTTTCTTACTTTACTTTCCTTCTCGTAGTAAATATTTGTATATCTCTTTATTCATTCATGCAGGTATCTTATATTCATGAGCCCGGTGCCTTTGTACAATAAAAAGTCATACATTACGGTTTGCGCGTACCTGGGCAAAGGTCTATCAGATAAACAAGAGGAAAATATTGCTTGCTATAGAATCTTTTTATTGAATAACTTTTAATATTTACAACAATAAGAATAACAAAGATGTGAAAATTCTGAAACCATGCAAATATGTTGTATTTTCATCCTTTTAATTTATTCCAACTTTTCCATCGAACATATCTGAGTCTTCTGAGGATTTAGGGTATGGGATTTTTGAGTCATTTTTTTATACCTAGTCCACCGCCTACAAAAATAATAATACTGTGTTCCTTTATTAATTCTCTCGTTTGAAGTTTAAATTTGAGCCAACAATTTTTCAGTTGTATTTAAATTAATCCAACATTTTTTATGACAAAAAGTAATAATTTATTAGAGCAACGTCAAATAATATTGCGTAAGCTCCATTGCCATTTTCCAAGTAAATTTCTTGCTTTGCCTTTGATGTCACGCACTATAAGGGTTTTGTATCAGCAACATCTATTCGTTGAGAAAATACCTTCTCTAGTAGTCGTGGTTCTTAGTCTATTATCTATTCATTTATTCAATGACTAGACATTTTCTTTGCAAACGTCCTTTGAAACTCACACAAAATGAGTTGTATCGTTTCCTTTGTTAATTATTCAATGTTTTTATTCAATTAGTCATGTGGCCGATCCTAATTAGAGGCCGTGGGGAGTACAAGTAGAGAGACAGGTCGTGTTGCGCAAATAGAGCAGTAAAAAACGTGCCAAATGAAAATCTGACTGTCGCGAGAGGGTTCTGCATTTTTTAAATTAGACGGCGTATTTTTATATTATCTATTCTCTACGGTAGTTCGGACTGAAAATAAAGTTTGTGACCTTCGTGAACTGTAGAAGTTTTTAAACTTAATTTTATATTATAACATAAAATGACTGCGTTTTAAAATGGACTTAAGAAATAATTTAAAGTGGTAAACTTAGTACTCAAGTTCGCCACCGACGATAAATTACATAGTAACAACTTATAAAATTACCCGACCATTCGAGATGGCAATTTTTGAGTGACGTGTCTATATCATACTACATATATCGACTAGGTAAGTCGATATATGTAGTATATTGATGTTGAATTGGGTATATAATAAAATTAAAATGAAACTAATAGACAAATCACCTTTTTATATTATGTATTTTTAATTGATTAGTTTGAATCAAATAAATTTAATTTCAACGCTACAAAGACCTATATGCAACTAATATGCAACTTCTAATATGCAACTAATATTTAAAATGTGAAAGTTTGTCAGGATTATATGTTACTCATTCACGCAAAAACTACTGAACAGATTCTCATGACATTTGGCACACAGATAGACCATGATCTGGAATAGTACATAGGGCACATCCCGAAAAACGCGAGAAAAGCAGCAGACAGAACACTAGTTGTTAATAAAGTTTTGTTAGATCTCTTACAAAACCCTAAAACAGAAAACCAGCTCTCGACTCTCCTCGGAAACAATACGATGGAACTGAACATGCAAGCACTCGTACTTTTTCCTCTAATTTTTCACAATGATGTTGTTGTTTCATGATTTGTGTTTCCATTTGCAATTAATGTAAGTGGATGTTCTAGTTTTCTTTGTCCATTATGAAATTGAGTATCATCATAATCTGGTATCACGGTGCTATTTTATTGTGCTCACTCGTTGTATTTCTATCACTCGGGTATTATATCCGATTTTATAATTATCCTGATAGGTATATCACAGTATGTGTACTGTAAGTTAATAGTGTAAGTAAATAGTTTGAAAAACTAAATACACAAAAAATTTAAAAGTTACACTGGGATGGACTCTTTAGGGCATGTGTCATGATATTCCTGCTATTCTGTTTCCACGACATTTTAATTCACAACAACAATAAATACTTGTTGTAAGTAGTTAATGTTTTATTGATACAACAAGGGTATCTACTTCGTAGCTTTTATATAAAAATAACCCAACGATAAACTACATTTTAAACCGTATTGATCATTAACACACACATACCAACGGTGCCTGTTCATTGATCCCTGATCTGACTTATTCGACGGGGTGGCGTGGTTAGCCGCCAGTCATTTGTCACTGTGCCTTACTAGCAGACTACGAGGGCACTTCGTGAATGCGTAAAGTACATTTTGATGGATCCTGGAATTGAATCGTGAGAGGTCTTATAAAATCTATAATTTTAAGTAAAAACGGTAGGCACAAATTATCTCCAAGCCGCCAGGTTTGAATGAATTATAAAACTCAGTTTTCTTGATAAATATTGTGGTTTAATTTATTGGAATATAAAGAGTTTAAAGAACATTATTTATGGTAAATTATGTCATAATGCATAAAAGTACATAAGGATGGCGTCTGTAACAGTCACTTCTCGTTTCTCGTAAATTTTATGGTTTTATCGTTTCCAGTTTTACTTACTATCAGCCAACAAACTGCTTTTTATTTTCATCGGAAACTCTTTGCCACTCAGGTGGCAACAAAATCATAATATCGTTGCGTAATTTCTGGGACATACTACACCACAGTTATTACCAATTACATAAGAGATAATTCATAATATTAGACTAAAAAACATTATCTAAGATGTAAACTTCATATATAAGATGTTCCTAAATTCATAAGAGAGTTTCTTGATTTTTTTCCGAAATAACAACACGTATCCAAGATGGCTAAGCAAGAAGAAAAATATTAACCAATTTCTTTAATCCCGCTTGCTACGAAGAAGAAAGTAACGGTAGACTAGACTGTACCGATGCGACAAGGGGAAAAAAATAAACTATAAGATGGGAAATAGGAAAAACGCATTTAGTAAAAAGAAGGTTTTCTACCATATTACAATATGAATGAGAAAGGTTGGAACTTTTCAAGTCAAAGCGAAAATGTATGTAGTTATTCTAATGCTATATTCGAGAATATTGCGAGAATTCAGCAGTAGTTACTAAAAATAGGCTTTGTCTGTATTTCACTTTTCTATTACGAGAGAGTTCATGAAAGTCAAAGTCAAATTATTTATTACGTCAAAGGAACAAACGGCTCAGTTAATGAAAACCCTATTGAATGAGATTGCGCCAGACTTTTTTAGTAAGAAATTAATAATTCCAACCAAGAAAAAGTGTCAAAGAGGCACTGGTGACCTATAACGTAGTTCTTCAGGTTTCTTTTTTTGACGGGCAAGGTCTTCGCGATGCCTATCGTATTAAAGATGGCCACGGGCGATGGTAACCACTTACTATCATCTCGTTTGTTGTCGATGAACATAAAAAGGGACTCGTTATATAATGAAATTGCAATTTTCGAACATGATACATATTATTAAGTACATCACATATCTACTAATACCAAAAATGTGAAAGTTTTGGTATAGGTTTGTTACTCTTTCACTGAAAAAACTATTGAACGAACGCGGCTTTGCCCGCATTTTCCGAAATAATAAGTACCCAATTCTATTCCAGATTATGGTCTTTATGATAAATTTCATAAAAATCTGTCCAATAGTTAAGAGTCAAGACGAGTTTATAGCCGTATTGGAGTATTAGAATACTAACTCTAATCCCACGCCGGATGGGTGTCCTACGAGGCGACTAAACCCGGCCCGCTGGTGGCCCCTCGAGGGATTATATTGGTAATATTGTTGGTAATATAATATTACTTTATTATCTTCTACTATTATTATATCTTCAAGGGATATACCTGGATAGCTGCAAAATGATCATGATCATGAGCTGCTAAATGACTCATCGTGTACCGGGTGGGGGCTTGAGAGCCAGTTCTGTCTTTCTTTTTCTTCTCTCTTTCTTGGCCGGCAACGCATCAGTCATGCCTTTGGTGTTGCTGATGTCCATGTGCGACGACAGCTACTTACTACCAGTGGATCGTCAGCTCGTTTGCTGGCTATTTCCATAAAAAAGTAACAAACGTCGATACAAACTTTCACATTTATAATATTAAAGAAGTATTTTGTGTACAATATAATACTTTTGCATTATTAAATGAAAACTGAGAACACAACGAGTTCAATTATCCTGCTGTTACAATACGTAAGCACGTTCGACGGCTTTTGCGCGTTCGCTTCTCGTAATTAAAAAATGTCAATTGCCACGTTATATTTATGTCGCGCATTCGTTGAGCGGAATATGAAAAGAAAGTTTCTGATATGAAATGACAATTTATGTAACGTGTTTGGTATGTTTGAAGTTGACGGCTTATATTAATGAAGCATGAAAAATAACAGGAACATGTGCCTATGATAAATTATGTACTATATATACTTCTTTTGGCAGTAGGCCACAAGATAACAGCGACGCGAATGAGAAGACACGAGTCGAGAATAACCACCCTCCCGCCGCGAGAGATCGCCTGGCTTCGCTTGGCGTGTACATAGGAGACGACTGGTTAATATGTCTGAGAGAGAAAATTTCAGCTGCACCGGATATACACGAAGACTGACCACGTCTGACTCTGTAGTGCTGGACGGAGAACACAGATACACAAGGAGGTACAATGTACATACCGCACGTGCACGAGAAGATTTATCATGGAGGTGTGGGTTGAGATGATCATGAATAAGACAACGATATTGGGTTACTCGGATTCACCCTATAATTAAGAGCGTAATAAGAAACTGCTAAGCGTGCAAGTTAAGAAAAGCTAAGCCGGAGTCACCCTCTATAGAAGACCTTCCGTTGGCGCGTCTCATGCATCACGCGCGAACCTTCACCTACACGGTACTCGACTACTTTGGATCCATCGAGGTGACAGTGGGACGATACCGAGAGAAGCGATGGGTAGCTCTCTTCACCTTTATGACAATAAGAGCAGTACGTCTCGAGCTGGTGACATCGTGTAGTGTAGACTCGGTCATAGCAGCGCTACGCAGATTTTTTGCACGAAAAAGAGTTCCCACGGAGCTGTGGTCCAACAACACTACATGTTAAACAACGCTATAAGGCAGTTAAGAAGAAATTACGAGAGGCGATACAAGGAGCTACCCACGAAACGAGAGAAGAAGCCAACGCTCGTCACATCCACTGATGCTACGTTACTCTCGCCACACCGTTCACGGGCGGAGCTTGAGAACGATTGGTGCGTAGCGTCAAGAAAATCCTGTGCGTCACGCTACGCGAAAAGTACCCTAGCCGCAAAACTCTCTCCTCTCTTCGCCGAACGTCATCTACTCGGGAACGTCATCAACTCGAGAACGTCAACAACTTGGGCCTGCTTACCTACGTATCAGTGACACTGGACGAATACAAGAGACTGACCCCTAACCACATACTATTGGAGCCTAACAGCCACGTTCCTGCACCAGGTTAATTTACAGAGAATGATGAGTCAGCGTGCAAAGTCTGGAGGTGCGCGCAACAGCTGGCTAACTGCTGGAGACGTTGGGTGAAAGAATACCTTCCCCTACTCCAACACACCAGCGGAAGCGTCGAGCTGCTGGGACTCCGCCTAAGGCTGACCTTGGTCCTTGTTGATTACCAAATCGTAACAAGTGATTAGTGGACGCTTACGCTAAAATTTTTTTTGATGAGAGTGACAGATCAGTTTTTGAGTTGAAGTTGACGTTAATACGCCATCTTTATATCTTCAAATTGTTGTATGGGAAAAAGTGGTAAATCGACTTTATGGACCGAATATGCCTAATATCATATATCGTTTTAGTGGCCTCAAGGCTCAAACCACCTTCGGATTGTCGCCTTTGAAATGAAACCATATTGAGGCATATAGGTTGGATGGTTTCAGAACCTATAAAGAACATCCATACAAACATTTTTTGTGTTTTATATTAATAGATATTCGTTCACTGGTCCTTTCACATAAAACAACAAATATTTCTGGATATTATTTTATATTTACTACCATAAATAGTACATATATAATATACAACTGTGTTAAATATAAATATATTATAAATATTATACTTGTCTTTTATGTGATTCCTTTTATAATTAATCATACCGAACTCTACAAAACACGAGCTCCATATAACGTGCATGTCAAGTGACTCTGGTGGGTTCGTGTTCTATCTTGTTTCGCTATTACCTACTTCGTCGAGCTGCTTTAGTCATTGACTTCTTATGACATAAGTTAGTTAATTCTGCTCTGAATACATAATGTAAATGTGGTTATACAGTGATTGTATTTTGTGGCACAAAATGTGGCTGTCTATAAACGCCACTTCAGTTTGTAGACGGATGCACTTTTTTACTGTCCGACATTAATTTTGAAGTGAAAACTTTAGCCGCGTTGAGCGATTTTTGGTAGGAGAAAGCTTCATAATAATAATATTAATAATAGCGGCCTGTGTACATGTGCGTATACATGTACACTAATACATGCATACATTGTACGTACATATATATACTCGACTGTATAATATGCTTGTTTGACTTTTTGGGTGAGTAAAATCTTGTGAATTCGCGTCACAGACATATTGTAACAGCAGTATCTAAGTGAAGTTATGTTGACCATTTGATAAGTTTATTTTGTGCTTAGTGTGCTTCGATAAGCTTTAACTGAATTGATTATTTTGTAGAATCACTGTGCACTACAGTAGTGGTTTTGAGTTTTCACTTCTGTCGGCAGTCCTTATAACTGCTACTACTCGTATTATTTTATATTCCCTTTCTGCTAAAACACATCTTTTAGAAACAAAATTTTGATTTACTGCAGATTTGATCGCCTAATTTGCATCTATGTTCCCTCTATCATAGAAGACATAATAGTACATAATTGTACGCAATGGTGACTATGTCCGTAGGAGGAATGTCGAATCATTCGCGACGAGGCTATTGCGTAGGTACGTGTCCTCCGAAGCACGGAAGCTTCCAAGAAATTTTGTCACTAACGGGCACCCATCCAACCACCTTAAATCATTAGAATCCCCCACAAGTCTCCACCCTTTTCCTGCAAAACATATTTAGCAATACCTAAGGTCTTTTGGCCAGCAAATAATTGGCCATAAAAGGCCAGCATTGCTGGCAAAAAGAAATCAGCTCTTGAGTCCATTACAAACATTTTTACGTTTGAATTCTTAAACTTTGTACAAAGCAAAATTTACAAAAAGGTAAACAATCTAACCTACAACCTAAATTGTTAAAATTTGTGTTAAATCTGCTGAAGAAAGTTATAATTTAAACTTTCTTTGACGTGAGTATAACCTGAGGATATTTAAAAAGTAGTCTTCTAACAAATTTTATATCGTTTGATCGTTGGTAAGTTAATCATTGTGTAACGTAAACGAAAAAACGTTTGAAAAATTTTATTCGAAATCCAAGTCAATAACTTCCAGAGTCAAGATGGTACCCATTTCATGTCATTGTTATTGCAGTACCTTAATTAGTTTTATCTTCAAAGTGTACGGGCAGAATCTTATGCTATGGAATACGAGATGTACTATCGCAGCAATCATGAGTCACTTACTGTAAATTATTGAAGCTTTCCAGTATCTATCTTCGAAGATCTTCATTAGATTCTAATATATCATACACTAAAAGCTTCCCTGATGAAATAATATGCATTTCTAATGAATACTATCTAAATAAGATAATAAGTACTATATGATACTTACATATTTTATGGTTGGAAAATCCCAGGCATACAGTTGAAATGCAAAATATTTGAAGTCGGTTAAAAATGATCACACAGGTCATAGAGTACTCAGTAAACATAATTTTATGGTATGATATTCTAGTGTAGTTAAATCGTTGCCGCGTTGTGAAAAGCGTTTACCTATGGATTTATTAAACGAGCTCAGAATTGAGATCGCCAATGACCTAAACGATTTAACAAATGAGATGGAACGGCAAGCAAGGTGCTGATAATTTGGTGGGCGTTTCGCTGACTCGATAAAATTTTATCGACTCAATAGAACCTGGAAAGATTCGATTAAATACTTCAGAGTATTTAATTGCGATCAGCACTTTAATTTTTAGATTCAAGGATTCTGCTTAATAATAAATGTACAGTCCCACATAATGAGAGATCTTTTAAGATTTTCATTAAAATAAACGTTAAATGAGTCTGGGATGGGATCAGTTTATTCGATCTTAACAAAATTTACGCATAATTAAGTAAAAACTTTTAAAGAATATTCAATGTTAATGACCGACAAATAATCAGTAAGGAAGAAAGTAGTGTTTAAGTGTTTCAACAGCTCACGACCAAAATGATATGGTTGATATGGTTGATTATTATTAAATGGAGAGTAGTTTTAGCAGAAAGTACTCTAAACGTGGGAGGTTGGATTAGACTCTAGGTTGTACTGGAGCAAGACCTAAGATTTCAAATAATGATTTAATATTTATGTGCATTAAATAGTTTTCTTTACCAGGAACACTACCTATATTTATATTTACTTTGGAATCTTTGGTATGAAACTTTACTTTCCGAATTGTTATTTTCATAACTTAATTTATAATTATGCATTCCATTAACTTAAATGCTGTTACATAGATTTTTCCTGTTAATACGTGGGTTATATACTACTAAAACTAACGACATAACGCTTAGTGTAAACCGTGACTCTCTACAATACGATGCAATATTCAATATTGTGCACACTAGAAGTACTTCAAATATTACAATAAAAGTAGTATCAACACAATAGGCAGTCTTATAGCTGTAATTGTAATTGCTATCTGACGGTAGGGAAAACAGACGTTCAAGAAACGCGTAAGTAGAGTTGCAAACAGCAAGAATTTTTCGAGATAATTTTTGAAACAAAATATTATATAAAATAATGTATGTAGATGAAGGTACATAAGTAAAAAATATAACTACATAACAAATAAAAAATACAAATAAATCAAATAAAAACAATTTATAGAGGCTAATTATAATTACCGAAATAATTTATTTATTAAGACCAAAACTATCGACATAGCTCAATAAACAGTTTCTTTACAAAATTTCATTAACTTCCTAGCCTCATGATGCCTTATCTCATCTTATTTGCTTATTTCATTACTCCATATCTTAGGGTTCACTGGAAGATATTGCTGTGTAAGACTGTGATAATACTACACTTTATACTTTACATATTCATTTACTTTAAATAGTTATCATCCTATTGATTATCGTTTTATTATCGGTCTACAATAAAGAATTATAATGATAAGTGTACGAGAATTTCTAGAGATACGCGACACATACACTGCGACATACACAAATAATTAATTCAACCACAAATACCCAACCAAAATCAATATTTATGGTTCAACAAATAAGACAATTTGCCGCGGTTGAGCCACAAACAATCCTTTTATTTTATTGAGCCTGTGAAACCATCAAACTTCAAAACTCAGCTCACTACAAAGACAACACCAGTAGCTGCTGTAACTGGCTTTGTAAACAGCACTCTAGGGTTAAGTGGTGAGCATAGAACAAGTAGGTGTCAAGTTGCTAATCATTCCGAACTAAACGCCACTCAAACACGCTTGGTCTCAATGTGAAGCTTAATCTCCATAGTCCATGTTCACTTTTGAATGCAAAACTCGTAAAAAGATCACGTACTGACGACCCTACAATTGTTAACAAGTTTACAACTTTAAGGATCGAGACGTGAAGGAAACGTGATGATTACTTTTAAAACGTCTATTTCGAAGTAAATCACGTTTTGTATCGTATTTATTGTATTAATGAATAAAATTAAAAGATTATAAGTTTATGTATTATAATATAATTTAAAGTAAAGTAAAGAACTTTTAATAAAGATAATTCTATTTCAGTGTTTTTAATATTGTGTTATAACAATATCTTCCTTTTCCGTTCGTTTTGCATTTGCTTGTGTAACCAGTAGGTCGAATAATTCTGTTGTATATCGTTTTATGAAGTTAAACAGTTTTTTCTCACTCAATGTTGGCCTTATTCTTATTTAAACTAAACTGTTAATCCTTCTATGGTTTAATTGTTCAGTATTACTTTTAACAACATTCTAAACTACTGGGCTTTTTTTCTCTTTTTAGTTTTTTTGCGTAGTCGGGTTTTTTGTTTTTTTTTTATTATATTTGAATTATTGTGAATTTTTTATTTTAATAGAATAAAAACGAACAAAACTTATAGCTTTACACTAGAATTCCCTGTGTCGAGGGTGCAATGGACAACACATAAAGAAAAGAACACACACACCTAGACCAAGAACAGTTTTAAATCGAACCCAGGTCCCTTTGAATTTTGGTCATGTAAGTTAACTATTGCACCTCATGGGTCGAATATTAGAAGCATGAGTGACTTTTTATGTAAATAGCCATGAATTGAGCTGATGGACTGCTTGCTATTCTTTTGTGTAGAAGAAATAAGAAGACCCTAAGTGGTAGTAGACCCTAGTAAATAAGAAGCTGGCTACCATCACCGAACATGTATGTAAATTTGTTAAGAACAAGATATGAAAAAACATTATTATAATTCGTTGTTAGCCAGTTTATTTAATGTAAAAGGTGTTGTTGTGATTAAATTTTCTACCATTCCTTAGTATATTTATAGTGTTACTTCCAAATGATTTGGATTCTTGAGAAGATAGTTCAATTAAAATTTAATAAGGTATTTTTTTTTGTTTTTGATGAGGAAAATAATTGCCATATTCTTTGCATAAATTAACAAATCTATACTTATAGTATAAAGCTAAAGAGTTTGTTTGTTTGGTTGAACGCGCTAATCTCAGGAACTACTGGTTTAAATTGAAAAAATATTTCTGTGTTTGATAGTCCATTTATCGAGGAAGAAAAACGATAATAACATTATATTTAACTGTAATAACATCATATATTATAGTAGTTAGTTTTTTTCATAAATTAACGCGGGTGAAACTGCAGGGCACAGTTAGTTATAATATATACAAGTAGGTCACGGTTTCAATAGTTTTATATAAAGAGTAAAATTACTATCGAAGCTCAGTGTTGGCTAGTGCTTAATTATAAAAAACATAAAACTTCGCGTGGTCAAAACAAAGTAACTACTAAATATCATAGAAAAAGAGCAATTTATGTGCTGACATTCTTTATAATATACAATTATACGACACGAAGTCTTTAGCTGTTTAAAAGGTTAGAAAGAAAAATAGCAGTGGAAACAAATTGCGAGGTTAATTGACTCAATCATGCGGTATAGTATCGAGTGCTAACTTTTGCGCTGAAGAAAATGCAATTTAAATTTTGTTTACTGAATTCAGAATAATTTAAAAAAATATACAAATTTAATGAATTTAATTTTACAATTTTACATGAAAATATGACTTTAATTTTTATCCGATTTCATGTGTTGCCAACTATGTATTGTGTTGTTTTACTTAAATTATTTTTCTATTTTTTAAATTTCCATCAAACAGATGGACAAGTAGTCTACATCGCCATATTATGTACTTAATATAATATAATAAAAAGAGATACAAGAAAATAATAAAACGAAAAAAAACTGTTAAACAGGCAAACAAAGGTAGGGTTCTTGGAAGTGGAAGGGTCCATTGTACTCGAATATCGTCGTAATGGAATTAAGCTATATGACAATCTCAAGACCTAGATCTAAACACAAAGATGAAAAGCGCTTCTTACACTCCATAAATTCGGCTCGCAAGTTGAGACCAAGAGACTCAGCAACCATAAACCGTAATTACAATAAACTAGCCAACTGATGCTACTACGAGTAAGTTATAAGCAGTATTAGTAACTGGGTAACTAGCGGTCGTACGCAATAAGTCCGTAATAAGAACGAATGCGGTGACAACGCAGAGATTATTCGCTCCCTGAACATACCGCACTGCAGAGTACCCGTAATTTCCGCCAAAGTATCAAACATAAATCCAAAATAATACCTTGAAATGGCGCTTCGCTAGCTATTATTGCGATTTAGAACGTAAATTTCATAATTCTATTATTACTCACAAATATTTTCCGCCTCCGCGGATTTGGTTTGTGATTTTAATAAAACCCGCTCCAAACTTCGAGGTGTTAATTCGGGCATTAAAAATATTTTGCTGTGCCATTACCATTAAACCGCGGGCTTTGTCCGCGTTGTGTTGCTAGTTAGTAGTTGTGTACAAATAAAATGAAATGAATTCGTGATGTTTATTCTGGTTTATAGCAAGAAATATTTTTTAACAAATAATAGATCGTTACCTTTCATTTCAAAATACAATTGAATGCCATTTTATTAAACAGTATGGTTCCCGCAGTTTGATATTTACTTAAGGCTTACGTAGGTAGTACCTAATATACCAATGAATTTGAACTTAAATCCTTTAGTGAAATCAAAAAACGAACGCAAAAGAAGATCGAATAGCATAGTAAGCAGGTTCACATCGTTAAAGAGCTCGACTCTACTCGACGCTCGACGCTGACGCGAATTTGCGTTTGTAAGCGTCTGTTGTTTCGCGCATTTCCTGTACACACGAAACTTGAAACAATTTCAATCCCCCAATTAAGTTAGTTTATATGCTTTTGTAAATTTTATAATGAAAACACACGTTTTTGTTGACAAGGGAGAAAATGATTGTGATCAATGGGAATGGTTTGGATGGATTCACTATAACTCCCGCACATAAAAAATTGACTTGTATAACATGACTTTTCATCGTTCATTGAGGATAAAGTAAGTTATTGAACGATATAAATTACTTTGAATACAGTACATATACAACTCATGTAATTCTGATCAAGATTCGCATAAGTAATAACGCTGATACACACATAACCGCCCTAACATTCCCTAAGTCACAGGTGGCATGGACATTAGACACACACACGTTTGTCTGACATTAATATCACTTATATATTAGTATTTATACCCATATTTCCAAACAATATTCCCCTACCGTCCGTATATTATGGTCGCTTATTAGGTAAGTTTATCCAACAGATCTCCGATATTTTTAAACGCTTTTATTTAGCTTCACTTCGGAGCATCAAAGCATCAAATCGATCAAAATGCTACTCTATTTACACGGCAATAAGGTTTATATTTAGCTTCACTTCGGAGGATCAAATCTTGTAACGTTAATTTGAATGACTTCCCTTTAATGAAAATTGATGAAATTTGGCAGACATGTGTATTTCCGATGACAATACACGAAAATCAAAAAAAAAATTGAAATAAAAGCGTTTAAAAAAAAAAATTTTTTTTGGATTCAACTTATTATGATTGATTATCCGATGGCTTTATCACGAGTCACCGTCATGTGTGTTTTAGATAAACATTTAATTTTGCTACTAACCAAAATGTCAACAATGTTTATCAACATTATCAATTCGTTTTAGTAAAAGAACACTATACGTATATTTCGACAATATTAAATTTTACGCCACGAACGCTATTCATTTCAATATTAATTCATGTCATTAAGTGATCACTTTTAAATGGTATTTGAATCAATAATAGGTTTTAATGTACTCATTACATACACTTTGTTCGAATTAGAATTCATTGCTGCGACAACACGGTTAGTAATATTATAGTTTTGGGCTACGGTAATAGTTTTTGTGTGACTGTGTTGCATCTTATTGTGTTAAATAAGACGGCGATGACGTTGCTGTCATTAAATTGTTGAACGCAGTATCAACTTTGCAAAAACCTATTCACTCTTTTCTTAAACATTCCCACGTCATTGTCGCCAGTGTTTCCGCAACTTTGCAAAGACTTCACGGTCTCCACGTATCATTGCAGCAGCTTTAGCCTTTGGTTCAATAAACCGCCCAAAGTTGGGGGTTTTACCATAACATCTAACAATTGAAGGAATATTATGCCGAATATTCTAATGATACATTATGAAAAACATGGATCCGTTGAGCAAACTCCTTATACGTACAGTAAATATACCATTACGCGTCTTGAAGGCGTTGAATATCACAAGATTGGCCGTGCTTTTCTAGGACACCGCCTGAAGTGTGAGATTCATACGTTCCACCACCACGCTGCTATCTTCTGCGTATTCATAGACAACAGCCATGCGCATTGCACGGGTCATAAATATGCTTAAAGGAGAGAGAGTGGCGAAGACTGTGGAGAGAAAACGAACCCCTGAGAAACTAACATTTGTAGCTTACAATGTGTAATAGATCCCGGAAAGAACACGTCTTACCCCCCCCCCCCCCCCCTCTCCCTCTTTCTTGTTTTTGTCTTTTATACACATTACCGGACAACACAGATTACATAATTATATAAACCAAGATACAGTTTTAATGTGTAACAGTTGGCATAAAAATAGAGTAGAGTGTATAGAAGGCATAAGATTTAGATTCGCCTTCAGGTATTGGTAAAAAATGCGACTACTTTACAACTAGCTGGACTGCATATCCGCTTGTTACTACTTCTGTAGCGTAAGAACGTCCCGATTGTTTTCCACTGTAACAAGCTTGTTAAACAAATATTATGTTTCAAGGCCTCTCTATAGCTTCGTGATGTGACCCTTTTAGGAATACTAGCTATTGTCACAAAGCATTTGTCTACCAGAGCTGGCTTTGAATTGAACCTTGCAGTGTCAACTTAGTCTTATTTGCAGCCGCTGTGCTAACAAGCGCATAGAATGAGCGCAGTGTTTTGAAATCACTACGACAGTTTGAGTTTTCGCGTCTATCTAAATTGCCAGTTCAAATAGTCGGTGTGAACAATCGCAAGTTTGAATCGTGTGTTCGTAATTATCAACTTTGGTTTTTGGCAGCCCTGTTTTAGGACATGTTTTAGTTGTGGAAACTTCTATTGGTTTGGAATTTGGAGCATTAAGTTCAAATTCTGTATAAGTTTAGTATAATATACCTACTTTTTAGTGGCTACAACCCGTTAATGGCCTACTGTAACTGAGCACGGCTCTTTTCATTTGATCATATTCCACCGTGCTTAGTAGACCATAAACAGGTTAAAACCAGCCAGACAGTCATTTGTCTACATTCCTATCCGATGGTAAGAGTGTGCCATCATCATCTGGCCAAAAATATTCTGTGACCTTTTAGTTCACTTGGATTTAAATAGCATTAATGATGATAAATACAAAAGCGTGAAAATCCTTTAAGTTGTCCTAAAATTTTTCAATATGGAAAGTTGTCAGTTATTTAGTTATTATGATTTGCAAGAAGTCTCCAATCCATTCAATCTACTAGACGGATACCTATAATACCTATTAAATAAATCCCACGAGAGTGTACAAACATTGTTAGATTGTTGGACAATGTGGACCCACCTTTGTCACTATTTGTAGAACAAATATCTCAATATTATTATCATCTTGAATATTAATTTATCGTCCATCAAATGGTGAACATCGTCTTAATTAATTTAATTACTGTGGATAAAAAATAACACTGTTTGGAGAGACAAAACTGAAATAACTTACAATTGCCGAAACTAACGTTGTGTAACATTTCATTTAAATGCGGCGACATATTTACAGCATAATTATGCTGTGGTTGCATTAGTCAACAGTATGAATGCGTAATTATGCTCATTTGTACATTATTGTATAGTTATAGTACTAAATAGCAAAATTAGGGACAAAATGAGTTAATTTATTTCTACTTGTATATTTGTATAATTTTTCTCCTGGATAAATAATTTCTGCATTCATTTGTTTCAGAATATGCCGTTTCGTCCTAAACACATATTTTGAATTACAGACAGGACATATTTAAAAATATAGAAAATAAATTATCCAGATGCAATCTACCTAAAATATTCGATCAGGGTTTTTGTAATACAACAATATAAGGACGTTTACTGATTTATCCGATATTTAAGAGAATAGGATGAAAAGGTCGCTATAGTCATTACTATGGCTTTAGCCTTTACTATTTTATTATTATCAAAACGGATGTTCAAACGTTGCCTTAAATCGGAGTATACATTAGACTAAATTGCACCATGTAATAAACAGTTTTGACAATAATATTTCCTCAGAAACAAAGAAAGATTAGCAGCATTAGGCAGACCAACCTTTGAAACTTCAAGAACTTCTCAAGAACCCTTTGTGGTTAGCTTTCCATTTCATACCAAATAATTTCAATTAAAACTATGATAATTCTGGTTTAATTACCGTTGGCTTCTTAACCTGTTACGCTTCTCGTCCCGATGTTACAGGTGTATGAGCAGAAGTTTCGGTGTGATGGATGTTGGCTGATACTATAAAAATAAAGATTTCCCACACACTAAAAACAGCATATAAAACAAGTCATAAAGGCTTGTCTCAACTCGTTCTGACACTTGATTTCTTCTCTAACCATATAAATTATGCCATAAGTTAGCAATTTGTTTCTGGAGTAATCTTAAATTACATTTATCAAGAAATATCTATTTACCAAAATATCGTTTCAATGCCGAGGTTATATCATTGTCGCAAAAGTCCTTTACTTCGCGCAAACATCAACACTGACACCAGAAAGTACACAGCCCGTAGCGTTCCGTCAACAAACCCGACTCAAACCTTTGTGAGTCGAGACTAGCGCTCGTATTATAAATTCATAATCTGATTGTCTTGCTCAGCGAGAGTGTACACCGCCCATTACTTTCGTTCTTGCGTGACTACACAAACTTTTAAACACGAGCAACACATAACGTGTTATTTTCGTCACAAAGAAGTTGCCCCTATTTGTTTGAATAGTCATTTTGTTAAAATTATGCTTATTATGTACTTGCTTTAGCTATTAAATAATAAGAACTAACAAAGAATGAATACTAAGTGTTTAGCTATTACTGTCATTTATGTACGTCTAAATAAATCATCACACAATAATATTATAATATAAGTGTTGTTTTGTTGTATAGCGCCATTTCTGTAAAACGCTCTGAATCACTTCAAAAAAAGTGTCGTCATTCGTAAGAATCAAAAAGTGTCGTAATTTTCCGTCTAGCCCCCTTACACAACGCGCGATAAAGAACTTCGTTCCAAAAATTTGTGAATTTAAAAAATTACAACAGAGAAACGTAACCTTAAACCATTCAGCAAGTTTGACTGACTTGAGCTAATCTAAACTTGGTGGGACCTGGAAGCCGGGATCCTCGCGTCCTTATTTACTTGGCGCGAGGAGGCACTAGACCGGGGTGACCGACCGGCACCGAGAGAGATCGCAGGACGCCGCAACGAGCTGTGTCAGCGCACCATCTTGAAGTGGAGCCAGAGGCTGGAGCAGCCCACTGCTGGGCGTAGGACCGTCGAAGCGATCCGTCCAGTTTTAGGCCAATGGTTGGCGAGGCGACACGGCTCCCTGACATTCCGTTTGACACAGATACTATCCGGGCATGGTTGCTTCGGGGGGTATCTGTGCCGAATTGTGGGCCGGGAGCCGTCTGCTGTTTGCCACCACTGTGACGGATGCCAGGACGAGGACGCCCAGCACACCTTAGAGGACTGCCCAGCCTGGGCGGAGGACCGTGCACAACTACGTGCGGTCGTTGGGGACGACCTCTCGCTGCCGACCGTGATCAAATGCATGGTTGACAGTGAGACGTCGTGGACAGCGGTGCAGGCCTTTGCGGAGTGCGTCATGCTCCGCAAAGAGGCGGCGGAGAGAGAGCGAGAGAACTCTACAGACCTCGCCATCCGCCGCCGGCGCACAGGGCGAAGAAGGCGGGCTTACGGCCTGCACCTCTTGGCCCCATAACAACAGCCGGTCGGGTGACGGATACGGGAATTCGTCGTCCGGCGTAACGGCTCGGGTTGAAAGGCGCGCCAGTGTCGAGCGCGCCTTTACCCTAGCGGGAAATAGTAGGCGGACGGGCCATCCCGCTGGCCGCTCCAACCCTCTCGGCATGGAGAGGGGATAGAGAGCGCGCCGTGCCGAGGCCGCCGTGGTAGCGGCCGCCGCGCCGGGGCAGTGGAGCGAGAATAGCACACAGTCCCGGCACCAATGCGGTAGGCGTCGACACCGTGTGGTTTTGGTGGGTTCAAGTCCCACATACCTGTCCGGCTTCCCGTGGCCGGATGGACGAGACGAAGGTCTTTCCACACGTTAAAAAAAAAAAAAAAAATCTAAACTTGGTATTGTAAATTCATATTGCATCAACTTACTACAACTGCACTAAGCGAACTCAGAATATAAACATGGGTTGTTAAAGTACATTGCTCTCAGCCATAAAACCATTTTCTTCAGCTACATAAAATTTTCGCAATGCTACTACATTTCCCACGTAATCCTCTACTTAGCTTAAGCTTTGCAGTTAATCTTTTGGCTCTCATATCGTGACATCAAGACGGTATTTTGGGCAAGAGGTTTCGTTTATGTCACGAATATTCTAGACTTAACAACGCGTGGGCTTGAGGTGGGTTTTGATATTCGATATTGTCTTTTGCGTTATCTTTTCTTAGCTTGACGAATTACTGTAGCGCAAGTTATTCACCGAGTTAAGTAACTACGGGCACGGTTGGTTGTTGGATGAGTGATCACTGGAAGTAAAACTTTGGAAGACATCGATCTCGGTTGTAATCAGTAGGCAGCAGTTATTAAGCTATTTCGGAAGCGTTACATGTTGCACAACAACTTACTTAGATTGGATTGTATATTTTATACTAGCACTCTTCCCGCGGTTTTGCTAACGTTTTCCGTGATAATAAGTTCCCTATATCTTATTTTATTTACTTACATGTTTATGTCACCTCTTAAAAAGAAGAAATAAAGGGCAAACTTAATGCCTAATGGCATTGTCCACCAGTCAACCCTGGGTGGATGTGGAAATAGCTGATGGCAGGTGCTAACATGAGATAGATATACTACATAACAAGAATACATACAAATACACGGACATACATAAATACCAATAATAACATAAATATATAATAAATAATATATAAATATATAATATATAAATATTTAGGGAATACATATACATATATAAGTATAAGGAATTTTTGCACAGTATGCTGAAGAAAAAAGTAACACTAAAAAATAGTAATAAAAATAAAAAAATAGAAGTGACATTAATCTTATCATCGTGATCTATTTGTGAGCTAAAGGAGAATGCCCATTTAGTATGGAGAAATGTACTGACTTTAACATTTTTGTGTCCTGATAAAATTACGTTTATTTGATTATGTTATCTTAATAAATTACACGTACTAAATTTAGTCAATGTTAATAGTAGGAAATACGAGATTTTCAACAAAATTACTTTGAATTTAGGTTATAGTAAACTCACAGTAATGTGGACTCTATGTCCCAGTATTAAAGTCGATTGCGTATATAATGTCGATCTTTTAAGTTTCAAATTCATTTGACAGTCCCAAAACACCATGTAGTTTAATAATGTATTATAATCACAGAACACTATTACTCCTGGCTGATTATATTAATTTTCTAATTCATTTGACAGTCCCCTTACGTCATCTAGTTTATCATGTAATCATAAAGGAATCAATGCAATCTATTGCCCGAAGGATCTTAAAAGATTTCTGATTGGCCCTTATCCAAACATAAATGATCCAATGGTTTTCTTTTGTAAAACGGAAGTTAAGTTACTTATTAATTTCAGAAAATTATTCCCAAAGAGGATTTTTTTAGGAAATAGGGTATATGCTTGAAATATTTTAATTTAATTTTTTGTCCAAAAGTTATTGTGACACAATAATTTTTTTGAGAGTACTGGCTATGGGCATTCTCCTTTCATGAAAAATCATTCAGTAGTTTTAAACCTTCACGTTTATAAATACTAGTAGGATTTCAAAAAAAAATGTGAAAAAAAAGAAATGGGCCGGTCGAATGAAGATTCGATAGGCATCGAAGCAGAAATGTGTATCATGAGTCTAAATTTTTGTTCTCGGTTAGGATGTGAGTGATCTTGTCTTTATGTGTTGTCCATGGCATCTACGACAGGGAATCCAAACATTATTGATATTGTAGGGATATATACGTTTCGCAATCGATGTGTTTTCGTAATGGGTTCTGGTCTTGATCTGAGTGACAATAACTTCTGGAAATATGCCAGCAACTTCCTAGTTGTAGTGCCGTAGATTAGCAGCGGTCAGACGTTGCTTTTATACGGCATTACTTTATTTAGAACTTAGCCATGTGCATCGCATCCATGATAATATTATTAAGCAATCCTTATACTACATGATAATTGATATAAAAGGTATGAGGACGTTAATTAGGACAAAATTATTTTATTTTTTATTTATTTATTTTGTACACATAAAAACATTTACAGGATAAAAAAATTACGATATAGTTTATACAAGGGCACTACTTATTCCTAATAAGAAATCTCTTCCAGTAGGCCCCATAAGTGGAATAGAGATTTAATGAGGCAAACTCAGTGCGTACTTACATATTATACTAATAATATTAACATGTGTATAGGTAACACATTCTAAATGGATAAACCATTATGGTCATCAAGCTTGAGCTAAGTACTGTAGAAGTCCTTAACGCATATTTCAAATGTTGAGATAGTTTTAGTCTCTATTTGAGTTGGTACTGAATTCCACAACCTCAACCATTTGAATGCGAAATGAACTGCGAAAAAATGGGAATAAAGGCTGAACTTATGGGATGTTATCATAATTACATTATCTATCGATACATCAAATGGAAGGGCATTTTGATATTCTTAAACAATTCTTAACTTTAAACAGGCGAACAAGTTTTAATCACGTGACTACAATTTGATAATTTTTTTTGGGATTGACTTAAGTATAAAATTAGATATGGAAATATTTCCAAGTCCAGGCTAAGAACGCCTTAACGATCACTTTGGCGTCCACGGTTAATGGTCGCTTCGTCTTCAACCCCTTCATTGGCAGCGGAGCTGTATTCCGGTTGCGTTTGCTCAGTGTCTTCTGCCCCGGTGAATGGTCCAAACTCTGGCCAAACGATGTAGAGGATGAGCTTCCTCTACCACAACCTGAACAAAAAAATTATCGTTGACAATTGTGGTTCCTGATACAATAGTTATCAGCAATGATATTATAAGTAAAAAAGAGGTAGATATGTCACTAGCGCGCCGAAGATGAAGATCGTAAGAACGGTCAATTGACCTCTTTCTGCACGTAGTCGCTCTGTCAATACAAGACAATATGCATGCTTTTTTTGTCAGAAGTGCTTGAGATTTGACATAAAACGTTAAAATGCCTTCGTGTATTATTGTAGTGTGATTGGTGTAGTGAAACAAAAGATAAACGTGTGTGTTGTAGCTTTTTTCAGAACAGATTTTTTGGTTGATTTGTAAGGGCATGACGTATATATATTTTTTAAACATCATTGGTTTTCGGTCCTATATGTCATAGGTCCTTATGTGTCAGGCGTATATATACAATACTATAGAACTTTGTAAAATTTATCAACCATGTAAAAAGCCACTTCAATAAATAACCGTTAATTTAATACGTTACAATTTGACTAAATTAAAAACTGGACCTGCGCCACAAAATATCAATGTAATTTCTTACGGGATACAATTTATGTAAAAATAATATCTGTGCTGTGAATTAATCTACAATTAAGATTCATCAACATTTATTTTACACTTCGGGGATTAAAATCGAGTTTCGTGCGTAGGCAATTATAGTTCTGTTCTGTAGTCATCGATTCATATGATTCAAATATTTCTGAGTGTGAAAATATAATAATACTTACTGAATTCTGACCAGCATAATAAGTATAACGTCAGGACTGTGTAGACAGAATATATAACTATACGCTACTTTCCCTGCGAGTTTTTAAGCATTTGGACTGCTCTTATGTAGACGATCAATACTTCGCGAAATAAAAATGTTCACTTATGGCAGCAATCTACAAATGAGAATCATAAAACGTATACGACCTCATAATTTTGTGGAGTTACATATGCAAAAAAGAAGGCAGAAGCAAGCCGGAAAAAAATAATCGTAATCGAAGGAGGTAATTTATGAATAATTCTGGAGTTATAAACCTCAATAATTTAGATTGTGGAAAAAAGTTTAATGTTTCCGTAAATGCGACTATATGACTGCCTGATTGTTACTAAAAGCTGAAAATAAGAACAATATTAACGACATAACATATGATTGCCATGAGTGCCTAATATTATTATATTATGACCTATGGTTGTGACTTATGACTAGGATGAGTCATCAAATATTTCAAATTACTAAGGAATTTTTGTAAAGCAAATATCCAGTCCAAATTGTACGTGTGTAGGCAAATAGAGGGTAAGTTGTAAATAGTAAAGTCCACGGTCTTAACATAAACGTTTTAACTGCAATGTTGGGAGTGCAATATTTTTATATAGTAGATTATTTACCTAGGGTGCAAACAAGTATTTTAAGGCGAGAGTGTTTCTTTGAACTCGGAGCGGAGCGAAGCCTAGAGTAGAATTCCGAGCGTAGCAAGGCATTCCGAAGTAGAACCCTGAGCGTAAAGAAGAATTCAAAGTACGTTAATTGAGCTCAAGGTAGTGTTGCTCCCGAAGTGGTCACTCTTCTTTTTATCATCCTATATGAGAAATTTATGTTAGGTCTGGCGCACTTCGCACTCTTGGTATGATGTTACAAGAACATGCTGCGATCGACGTGTCGGGCCAATTTTAGAAAGGCTGCCACGCCGTGTCATACATAATTCCTAATCTATCATACATGATATCACAAAAAAAGACAAGCGACCTGGCCTTGTCACAGAGGATATGAGTTATGATTACAAATAGAGGCAACGTCTAGATTTCAACGTCTGTTGACGATTGGAGCTGTGCGACCTGAATTACACTTTATTGTGACGGAGCAAGAAACGCTATTTATTTAAATGATTTTGCGGAGTTACCCTTTTGTACCAATAAGTACTGTAATATTATGTGCTCACGTATAAGAATAGCAGGTAGCGTCCGATATAAAGTTCTCGAGAGTTAATAGATATATCCTATACTTTCATCCTCACTACTTGGAGAAAATACCTTTTTTTTCACACGTTAATATAATTTTTGTATTTGATCTATTTAATTCGTGATGAGAATTTAAAATAACCGTAAAAGTACAGCCTACACGTTACGTATGTAGATTTTAACCCTCGTTCTATTTTAATTTTACTTAAATTTATTATAATTGCGTAATATGTAATGTTTATTCTACTATAAAAGGCTTTCTTTACTACTGCTTATTTTTTTCTGTAATAGATTTTTTGTATTTTGTCAAGCGCATATTTCTCTAGTACTATATTTTGCCAACGCTTAGGCCTTCGTGTATGTAAAATTACGTCATTCTAAATTTATTACGACTATGGCTGAGGTGTAAGTAAAGGGATTTGGGGGTAGTAGCGTAGTCCGACCACCTAATCTATAGCTATAGAACTTGAACTTCTGGCACACATCCAGCAACGGACGTCACGGAGATTAACAGCGTGTCGAATTCTCGTACCTTGATAATATCCTCGAAAACTTTGTGAGAACTTGCAAAGGAAGTGTAAAGCGAATATAAAGATGGAGGGTAAAACATGGGTTTGCCAATCGTAATGATATTCTTTCTTTAGTTATTTCCTTTTGTTATTTGGCTGAAAGTCCTGACACATAGCATATCGATGATGTCTTTGGTATTGCTGATGTCCATTGGCGTCAGTGACCACTTGCTATCAAGTCGGCATGAAAAAATATTTAAAATACTTATTACAATTTTGTAAAGGTAACCTAACCTACCCAACGTTTTTTTGGAGACTCACTAATAAATCTGATATTTTCTACTAAAATATAACTGGAAACATTCTAATATTGTAGCTGCTAATATAAAATATAAAACTTGAAACATAAATAATACACACGAAGTTACATTTTAATGTCTCAAGGTCATCATGAAGTATTAAGTATCATGTACATTAGCAAGCCTAGAACGCACGCAAAAAAAGCCTAAATCTTGTGTAATCTTCCAACGAAGAGTAACCTTACGTGAGCCTTTCAATACTAGGCATAATTGACTTTTATTGATGTCGTAAGTCGTTTAACATAAAAATAATCCAAGATAATTTTTCAACCGAGCGGACCCATGAATTTCAAATACGTTTTTGCAGATAAGGGCCATTGTTGATATAAAATACGATTACGGAAGGTAGCCACGCGAGGGGAACCATCCCCGGCCGTAAAAATTACAAAACAACAATGCTAGAGATACAAATCATCGGAATACAAAGTTTGTATTAATGATGGTATCGTATCTTTCGGCTCTTTTACGATGTTACATCATTTTTATGACCGGCTATTCTGTTTTTGATTTAGGTCAGACAAATAAAAATGTTTTAAATTTTCATTTGTTTTTTGCACACCAGTCAGTTAAGCCAAATATAATTGTGCTAACTTTTGCGGCCGCTCAGATGGAAAGTGCTTATTTTAAAAAATAATCTCGTACCTTACAAACTATATGAAAATAAAACCCAACGCGTGCTCAGCACGGTTCACTCACCTTGTTACCACCCATTAGTAGTTACATGGAAATTGCTTTAAAAGTTTTCCTAATGAGGTTAGATAATGAAACTTACTCGACTAGAAAATTAATTAAAAAATTACCGCATAAGTACGTGAAAGATTTTATACAAATTTTAGAAGAAATTAAACGATTTTACGCTGTTGGTATGTATCTGACGATATTAATTTATATAATATATGAATATATTATATATTTATATAGTTAAGCACGTCTCCTCGACGTGTCTCTATTCTCGACGTTTCAGTGATAATATTTTTTTTAAATGTTGCACTTTCAGGGTAGTACGAGTTCACGTATATCAAGCGGAACATTTTTTTATAACATTAGAAATTCCCCAAAAATACTAAGTTTAATATAATACCAAAAAACTGATTAAATTTTTTTTCATGGACGTCAGTGTATGTACCGTACGTATCTCAATACGTACCAGTAAAATACCCGAATTTTATTTTAACTGATCCAGTCCGGCTTTGTTTCATTCGCTTCAGTATTCCTTTAATAGAATGTTTGTATTTTCCTTACAAAAATTATTTCCACCAAGGAGACCTTGAGTTAGTTAGTTTATGAACAAGTTTTTTAAATCCACAACAAGTTATTACAGACAGAGGAATAGCATTTACAAGTGTAGAGTTTGAAAATTTTTGCATAAAAGAGAATATTCAATATAAAAAAATTACCATGGAAGTCCCAAGTCGGAACTGTTTACAGTAACAAGAATGAGGTGTAAAGAAGATATTAATATTATTGAATTTTTATAAGAAAAGGAAAGCTATCTCTACAAGGATGGCTACCTGGTGGCTATGCTACCTGGTGGCTATCAAACAAACCCAGTTTGGCCCAAGACGTCAGTTTGTCAGGAACAGTTTTTAAATTAAATGAACGTTATGAGATGTGCAATTTTAAGTTTTCCAAATTTATTTAACGCTAGGAAATCGCCCTCGCTTCGCTTCGGGAAAAATAGTAAAAAAATATATAATATAGCCTATGTCACCCGGGGATAGTGTAGCTTCCCAACAGTGAAAGAATTTTGCAAATCGGTTCGGTAGTTTGGGAGCCTATTCAATGCAAACAAACAATCAAATCTTTCCTCTTTATAATATCAGTATAGATTGACGTCTTCGAATAATTATTTACAGAATATATGTACATAGGTACCACATTTATAGTTATTAGTTATACACTTTTTAGTTTTCATTTTACCAGCATTAAAATAATTTATTTAAAACGAAACAAAATAATAAAAGCGAAGTAAATTCTTTTCCAGCTTTTTAGGATATTGGTTCGAAGTGAAATATCGGGCCCTCTAACTTATTTATCTTTGCCAAAAAAAAGCCTCCGAACGTGCATGGATTGCAAATTTTAAAGAGAAAATTTTATAATCTGTTTTCGGTAATACATTTGAAATCATTACAATGTTATTATACATTTTTCTTTACGTTTTGTACAACTAGTTCCATTCTTAACTTCAACCATACTATGGCCCACTACTGCCCACTTTTCACCACGCTTCCCCAGTGCGGATTGGTGGTGCTATAATAATGTAGTGAAAAAACATATTAAAATCATTCATCGAAGGGTAATTAAGTTCACAATTACTTACAATGATAAAAAGGATATTTGCGTGATAATACAACCCGCATTCCTGCTTCTTTCTTGGCCAGTAACGCATCGATGAACTTTCAGTGATTTCAGCTATGACTTCCTTATCATTGGGTGGCTATCACTTTAACATATTATACTATATATATATTTAGCAGAAGGAGGTATTCTATGGTGTGAACTCAGATCATCTCTGCAAACCATGTATCAAAGTACTATGAACATGGATCTCTCTCTGTGGGCGTAATTATATGTCAGGATTACCAGGATACTAAATAAAACCCATAATTCGACAGGCACAAGGATACTATCCGTTTATTGCCTGATAACACCCGATTTTATCAATTCAACGTTATTTAGTTGTTTACTTTGATTCGCGATACTCTCAATCTGTCTGTCTTCTTGACAGTTCCCTTTTTCTTAATTTTTAAAGATTATTACGAACTTATTTTAGGCTGCACCGACACGGCCATACTGACAAGACACACGTCCTCGTGTGTGAATCGTACTAAATCGCGTCATATTTAACAAACGTTACATAATCAAGGATCTCCAAGAACAATTACGAATTTGGAATAATTATCCTGAGCCACGTACCATAGTCGTTAACTTCAATTATCAAAAGTAATAACAAACATTCTCAATGATCTCGAGTAAGTCCTTCAATCTCCACGGCTTTCAAAGCCAACCAGCAATCTCCGTTGCTACCATACACATATCATACCAGAGCAAAACACGCATCGCACTTCGATCGTAATTGCCACTGGCGCTACAAAGTTACTGACTCGAGTCCCATCTTATCTTATTCATCAGCAAAATCATTATTAATATCAACATCGACTGGTACATGACCTACAGGCATTCTCATAAACTTTCCTTTACTTTACTGCCAAAGGTTTTTGTTGCCCGAAATCCCGCAAAAATAGCATCAGTTCATTTTTTAGCATTACCACTGCTTCGCAATGTGTTCTCGTTATGGAGAAGAAGCAGCGCAAGAAACTCCATAACAACACTTTTTTTGTTACGGAACTACCAAGTTATTATTTGCACGATTTTAAAGTCTTTAAGTTTCGCGTCGATTGTTTGGTATGTCGCGGCGTCGTCACGCTGACGACTCACACGTCCTCGTGTGATCATTCTGTAAAGACAAAATCAGCACAGTATTTCGTTCGGCTATTCTGACTTCATGAAGTGAGGGAAGTGTATGTGTGTGTATGTTTTGTGTGTGCTCGTATTCCCCGATAAAATTTCACAACTCCCATATCAACAATATTCAATAAACTCAATCATTCCTCAATAAATTAACGGAAGGGCGTTTAACCCTCTCGTCTCCGTATATACTGCTCTACTTTCGTTTTAAAGATAAACCACAATCAACATAATAACATCAAATTATAACATCAAAATCACCTTTAAGATATTTTAAACCGCTCTTATCAACCAGAATTAAGATACTTTTTGTTATTGTCTAACCAGCATTTACACAGTTTAAGCAATATCCAACCTGGATTTGTACACTTAATGGCGCAGTTCAACATACAGAAAAATGGCTGAAGGTTGATCATCATCATCATATTTTTTTCAAATCAACAAATTAATCACTTTGCTTGGTACACTTATATCACTGATCTCTCTCGGATCCACATACATGCTCACTCGAGCGTTCTCACACAGGACACGCCTTTTTTTGCGTTCCCAACCCAAGTGTCACTAAGCATTGTGTTGGCCCAACTGCCTCAACACCATCATGCGAAATGCTGCATTGATTTCTACTTTAATAGTTTGACCTTCAGACAATTTAAACAGTCACGGCTGTTACAGATAAAGAGCCCTTATTAAGCCAAGCTTAATAGGAAGTCAACTAAGCATACTGGTTAAACAATTTATCTCATAACATAACAAGTTAGAACCCTACATATGATTAGTCCGCAGCGTGGTTTATTCATTCATCGTTAAATTTCAATTCAATCAACAAATAATCATCAGCACCACATCAATTAATCAATTTACTTTTGCATTAGTTAATAAAAAGAAAGATATAAAGCTTGACGTCGTATCAACAACTCATCTCGTCATCATACCAACAAATCCTGTTTCAACATTTTGCCTTTTTAGAATTTAAGAAACGGCACCGATTATTAGCGAGAAAGTAAGAAACACAATGATTTGAAATGGATTTTTGAATTTAGGATCCAACCTTATTTTACTGCATTCATTATAATAATAATAATAAATCTTTATTTCAGGCATCGTGGCCCATAACATAAATACTAATAATAATATTATATCTTATCACATTTATTCTAACGCTAATTTGATCATATCCGAATTTTATTTGTAGTACGAATCAAATATAATATTCAAATTCAACTCTTTTAAAGTGAGTAAGTCTGTAAGAGAGTGGTCTGTAGTCAACACGACAGGAGAATGACATTTCAAAATTTATTTTTCATCATATTTGTCGTCAGTTGTCACTTCGACAGATTTTAATACTTACGTCAAAACATGTGACATATCAAATCATAGGGATGGCAATTTTATAATAACCCAACCCCTATCAAAATATTGTCAAAAAGTTATGTAGGCAAAACATGAAATGAAATAATGTTACTATTTAAATATGCAGTTACTCTTGCTCATCAATTAAAGATATTAAGTTATCATTCAGTCTACTTTGCAACAATCTGCAATCATATACGCCATCATTGAAGTTCGCAGTAA
Source organism: Thymelicus lineola (assembly GCA_963932265.1). Taxonomy (NCBI): domain Eukaryota; kingdom Metazoa; phylum Arthropoda; class Insecta; order Lepidoptera; family Hesperiidae; genus Thymelicus; species Thymelicus lineola. The sequence goes on along the minus strand of OZ010684.1, from coordinate 10,209,181 downwards.
AAGCGCTAAAGAGTTTCAACTACGTAGGAAACGCCAATATTATATTCAAGGATTTTACATGCCCATCTTAACACGTATGAAAAACAGAATGTAGTAAAGGACAAGTTTCATGCTAGAGTGTCCATGACCATTTAGTCTCTTGTGAATATCTCTTAATACGTAGCAGCACGGGTAGGTTGATCTTTCTGTTGCACAGGTTGCACTACATTTAATGGTGTTGTGAACCAGAAGAATACCATATTACAATTGTATCTTTCACCAACCCTAACAAAGTTCTCTTTACTTAATTAATGTGTATTCGGTACTGAAATAAATAAAATATTAACGACTGAAAGCTTTATGCCAATCCTGTAGGGGCTCGACCATGCACAGGTGGACTCAGTAATCAGCGCGAGACAGCGCTCACAACAGCGCCGCCAGGAGCATCAACAACCCGTTGCAATTTGGAAGAAACCAGCCTCGCTCCATACTTGCAGCAAATAGCTACACAGATTCAAATCTCGCCATTTTTCCTTAGCTGAAACATTTAAGATAGGTTACACTTAGTTTCATGATATCAAGCATCATATTCACTGCGAGTACTTATCTTGCATTCCTTTTGTGAAAAACCTGAAACCAAACGCTCATTTCCATTTATTTCTCGGATTTTAGTCCTAAGTACCAATGTGCCAACATGTTTTTTTTAGATAAAGCCCAACTTTGTAATCACACTCCATGATCTCATCATCTCCTTTATGTTTGATTGATTTTATATCGTTTCTCTATGTAAAATTTTCCTTCAAGCTTATTTCAAATGCCATACAAACTGTATTGTTCTTCATTTATTTTCCGATTTGTGGGCAGGTTTGTTCCATCACTTCTGATTTAGCAGAAGGAGGTATTCTATGGTGTGAACTCAGATCATCTCTGCAAACCATGTATCAAAGTACTATGAACATGGATCTCTCTCTGTGGGCGTAATTATATGTCAGGATTACCAGGATACTAAATAAAACCCATAATTCGACAGGCACAAGGATACTATCCGTTTATTGCCTGATAACACCCGATTTTATCAATTCAACGTTATTTAGTTGTTTACTTTGATTCGCGATACTCTCAATCTGTCTGTCTTCTTGACAGTTCCCTTTTTCTTAATTTTTAAAGATTATTACGAACTTATTTTAGGCTGCACCGATATATATATATAGGACAGGGCTCTGTGGAGGTACTCATTCGTATGTTCAGATCATCTGAGTTCAGTACTATGAACATAGATCTCTCTCTGTGGGCGTACTTATGTGTCAGGATTACCAGGATACTAAATAAAACCCATAATTCGACAGGCACAAGGATACTATCCGTTTATTGCCTGATATCACCCGATTTTATCAATTCAACGTTATTTAGTTGTTTACTTTTATTCGCGATACTCTCAATCTGTCTGTCTTCTTGACAGTTCCATTTTTTCTTCATTTCCTAGGTTATTACGAACTTATTTTAGACTGCACCGACACGGCCATACTGACAAGACACACGTCCTCGTGTGTGAATCGTACTAAATCGCGTCATATTTAACAAACGTTAAATAAGCAAGGATCTCCAAGAACAATTACGAATTTGGAATAATTATCCTGAGCCACGTACCATAGTCGTTAACTTCAATTATCAAAAGTAATAACAAACATTCTCAATGATCTCGAGTAAGTCCTTCAATCTCCACGGCTTTCAAAGCCAACCAGCAATCTCCGTTGCTACCATACACATATCATACCAGAGCAAAACACGCATCGCACTTCGATCGTAATTGCCACTGGCGCTACAAAGTTACTGACTCGAGTCCCATCTTATCTTATTCATCAGCAAAATCATTATTAATATCAACATCGACTGGTACATGACCTACAGGCATTCTCATAAACTTTCCTTTACTTTACTGCCAAAGGTTACAACAAAGCTTTTTGTTGCCCGAAATCCCGCAAAAATAGCATCAGTTCATTTTTTAGCATTACCACTGCTTCGCAATGTGTTCTCGTTATGGAGAAGAAGCAGCGCAAGAAACTCCATAACAACACTTTTTTTTGTTACGGAACTACCAAGTTATTATTTGCACGATTTTAAAGTCTTTAAGTTTCGCGTCGATTGTTTGGTATGTCGCGGCGTCGTCACCGAATCTAAGAATCTCGTCCGTTCCTCTCACTGATGCGGCCATCGCTGACGACTCACACGTCCTCGTGTGATCATTCTGTATTGACAAAATCAGCACAGTATTTCGTTCGCCTATTCTGACTTCATGCAGTGAGGGAAGTGTATGTGTGTGTATGTTTTGTGTGTGCTCGTAATCCCCGATAAAATTTCACAACTCCCATATCAACTATATTCAATAAACTGAATCATTCCTCAATAAAATAACGGAAGGGCGTTTAACCCTCTCGTCTCCGTATATACTGCTCTACTTTCGTTTTAAAGATAAACCACAATCAACATAACATCAAGTTATAACATCAAAATCACCTTTAAGATATTTTAAACCGCTCTTATTAACCAGAATTAAGATACTTTTTGTTATTGTCTAACCAGTATTTACACAGTTTAAGCAATATCCAACCTGGATTTGTACACTTAATGTCACAGTTCAATATACAGAAAAATGGCTGAAGGTTGATCATCATCATCAAATTATTTTTAAATCAACAAATTAATCACTTTGCTTGGTACACTTATATCTGATCTCTCTTGTATCCACATACGCCTCACTCGAGCGTTCTCAAACGGGACACGCCTTTTTTTTTGCGTTCCCAACCCATATGTCACTAAGCATTGTGTTGGCCCAACTTTTTTTTTTTTTTTTTTTTTTCGGGGGGAAATCCTCATGGACTACCTCCGCCTGGGGTAAGGCGGAGGGGTGTGCCGGACTCTTACCGGCTAAAACCACCCCGGTGTCTCCTCGCACGTGTGCGCGGGGCCGCGGGAATCCACATTCTTCCGCAGCCCCACCCTAGTGCTGGCCGGGTCTATCCCGGCCTCGTCTCCTGCACGAGGTAGTGAGGTGTTGAACTACCCCGTGCATCGCCTCGGAGGCGCACGCCGACACCCACGTGCGCCTGCGACTCGGGTCCATCGAAAAGGGGGTGGGGACTTCCCCAAGTCCCTCACCCCTGGACCCATTCATGGGGGCTGGAAAAGGGCGTTATCCGCCCTTCTCCTGCGCCCGGTGCGTCTTCTGCGGCCGGGGAAGGGAGTCGAGATCTCCCTCTCCCGTTCCGCAGTTTCCTTCTGCGACATCACGTCCTCGCAGAAGGACACCACCGCGTCCCACGACTCTGCGCTACCGACCATCCTCCGCACTATGGCCTGCAGCGACAGATCGTCTCCTACTACATTTGAGGACACGGCGCTGCTCCTCCCAAGCTACACACTCGGCAAGCGTGTGTTGCGCCGTGTCCTCCCCGCAATGGACGCAGTGGTGGCACCGAGCGTCCGGCTCCCTGTCTATGCGGCACAGGTACTTGCCGAAGCAGCCGTGCCCCGACAGCACCTGCGTCACCCTAAACGACAGGGAGCCGTGCCTTCTCCCGAGCCAGTCGTCGAGTACTGGCCGGATCGCCTCGACGGTAGCGAGGCCGGCGGCAGGGCGCAGAAGCCTTTGCCGCCATTCCGCCACCAAGACCTGACGGAGCTCCTCTCGGCGCAGCGCGATCTGCCGCTGCACCGGCATCGAGCCCCGTGCCCGCTTTTCCTCGCGCCATCGATATAATGACGCGAGTACTTTCGCCTCTAGGTCCCAGGGCGGGGATCCGGCCAGGACGCAAGCCGCCTCGTAGGAAATCGTGCGATACCCGCGGATGACTCTGACGGCCATCGCCCTCTGCGGTTTGCGCAGAATGGCGAGAGTGCTGGCCGTCATATCCATTGCCCACACAGGGGCCCCATACAGGGCCATGGACCGCACGATTCCCACGTACAACCGCCTACAGGCGGCGCTCGGGCCCCCCATGTTGGGAAGCAACGTTGAAAGCGCGCCCGCTGCGCCCATCAGCTTGGGCACCAGCCGCCGGAAGTGGGGCCCGAATTCCCATCGGCTGTCGAGCACCAATCCCAGATACTTCATGGTGGACTCGACAGCTATCCGGGCCCCGCTGACCACGATGTGTGATCCCGGCGCCGGCGCACGTCGGGGGCCATGAAACACCATGGCCTCCGACTTGTTTAGGGCCACCTCCAGGCCCAGGCGCCGGATGCGGTTCACCACCTGTGACACCGCAGCCGTGGCTATCAACGTCGCTTCCCTGTGCGAACTCCCTCGGGCAGTTACGAGCGTGTCGTCCGCATAACACGTCAAGTTGGCGCCCGACGGGAGTTCGCCTCTCAGCACCCAGTCGTAGCCGATGTTCCACAGAAGCGGTCCCAAGACCGATCCCTGTGGAACACCGCACGACATGAGGTGCTGACCGGCACCGTCACGTCCCCGATAGGTGACGAACCTACCCTCCAGGTAAGCCCCTACTGTACGGCGGAGGTAGGGAGGCACGCGATGGTATTTCAGAGCCTCCCGAATACAACTCCAGGGTAGGGTGTTGAATGCGTTGGAGATGTCTAAAGACACCGCCAGCACCACCCCACCCCGGGACACCGTCTCCTCCTGTGTTGGCCCAACTGCCTCAACACCATCATGCGAAATACTGCATTGATCTCTACTTTAACAGTTTGACCTTCAGACAATTTAAACAGTCACGGCTGTTACAGATAAAGAGCCCTTATCAAGCCAATCTTAATACGAAGTCAACTAAGCATACTGGTTAAACAATTTATCTCATAACATAACAAGTTAGAACCCTACATATGACTGACCAGTCCGCAGCGTGGTTTATTAATTCATCGTTAAATTTCAATTCAATCAACAAACAATCATCAGCACCACATCAATTAATCAATTTACTTTTGCATTTATAAAAAGAAAGATATAAAGCTTGACGTCGTATCAACAACTCATCTCGTCATCATACCAACAAATCTTGTTTCAACATTTTGCCTTTTTAGAATTTAAGAAACGGCACCGATCATTAGCGAGAAAGTAAGAAACACAATGATTTGAAATGGATTTTTGAATTTAGGATCCAACCTAATTTTACTGCATTCATTATATCTTATCACATTTATTCTAACGCTAATTTGATCATATCCGAATTTTATTTGTAGTACGAATCAAACATAACATTCAAATTCAACTCTTTTAAAGTGAGTAAGTCTGTAAGAGAGTGGTCTGTAGTCAACACGACAGGAGAATGACATTTCAAAATTTATTTTTCATCATAATTGTCGTCAGTTGTCACGTCGACAGATTTTTATACTTACGTCAAAACATGTGACATATCAAATCGTAGGGATGGCAATATTATATGGCAAAACATGAAATGAAATAACGTTAGTACTATTAAAATATGCAGGTTCCGTTACTCATCAATTGAAAATACTAAGTTACCATTCAGTCTACTTTGTAACAATAAGCAATTTTTGCAACAATCATTGAAGTTGCCAACAAACAGTATCAATCTTACAAAAGAGCTTGAGAGAGGTGCTTCAACTACATAGAGAACGCTACTGTTATAGTCAACGCATCTACATGGCCATCTTAACTCGTATGAAAAACAGAATGTAGTCAGTGATAAGATTCATATGCTAGAGTAACCACTTGGTTATATTACTTGACTCAGCGGCACGGGTAGGTTAGTCGTTCTGATGCACTATATTATTTTATACGTACGTATAGTAAACCAGGAGATTACTTCATTTAGTACAATATACAATTGCATCTTTACCAACCCTAGCATAATTATCTTAAGTTTTTGAGTATTGGATTCTTTAAAGGTAAATGAAATGTTAACGTTTGAAAGCTTTATGCCTATTAAGCCATGTAAGCAGCGCGAAACACAGCGCTCACAACAGCAGCGCCGGTAGGTGCATCAACAACCCGTTGCAATTTGGACGAAACCAGCCCCGCTCCACACTCGCAGCAAATAGATACACACAGATTCAAATCTCGCCGTTTTTCTTTAGCTGAAAAATTTAAGATAGGTTACTTTCAGTTGCATGATATCAAACATCATATTCACTGTGGCTACTCATCTTGCATTCCTTTTGTGAAAAATCTGAAACCAAATTCTCATTTCCATTTATTTCTCGGATTTTTAAATAAAGCCCAACTTTAGTATCACATGATCTCATCATCTCCTGTATGTTTGATTTTGATTGATTTTATATCGTATCCCTTTGTAAAATTTTCCTTCAAGCTTATTTCGAATGTCATTCAAACTTCATTTATTTTCTGAAATTTACTTCTCAAATTCTCATGAAAATTATCTCACCATCTGGGTTTATCCCACGCCTGATATAGCACAAGGCTCTGTGGAGGTACTCATTCGTATGTTCAGATCATCTGAGTTCAGTACTATGAACATAGATCTCTCTCTGTGGGCGTACTTATGTGTCAGGATTACCAGGATACTAAATAAAACCCATAATTCGACAGGCACAAGGATACTTCCGTTTATTGCCTGATAACACCCGATTTTATCAATTCAACGTTATTTAGTTGTTTACTTTTATTCGCGATACTCTCAATCTGTCTGTCTTCTTGACAGTTCCCTTTTTCTTCATTTCCTAGGTTATTACGAACTTATTTTAGACTGCACCAATATATATATATTATATTATCATATTAGACTTTTTCTGGATAATCCCAACGAATCCAGACATAATATCACCAAAGCATCACCAATGCGTTGCCGACCAAGAAAGTAGTGAAAGAAAAATAGAGCTGGTTCTCAAACCCTCAGGCGGAACCCGAAGAGTCTTTTGGCGACTTACTCAAGTAAGAGGTAAGGTACCAAAAAAGGGGCCGGTTTCGTGGTAAGGCCTTCGCCTTTTACGACACTAGTATACCGGCATGGGATTGAGGTCAGCATTCTAAAGTTTAGAATCTTTACCGCTCCAAAACGGCTAAAATGCTAATTTCAGCATAAAATCTTTTGATTGTATTATATTTTTTAAAGGAAGTGGACATACAATGTAGGTTGCCATACTATTTTCTTCCATAAAAGTTACGGAGCTAACAGTTTTTAATTAAGCGCTATGTACGTAATCCACGCCATAATGTTGTATAATAAACAAAGCGATCTTAATCGACATACTTTGTTATCCGTATCCATAAGGCATATTAAAAAATAAAAATGGTGTTTGGCCTTTACGTCGTTAATTTCCGAGCTCGGGCGCTCAGTTTTGGCATCTCACCATTTGCATGCACAGGAAATAATTCCATCACTGTCATTTTGCTCCGCCCTCAGTCGCCTGTGATCTTCATCGACATCAGACCTGTGCCACTGTATTTTTGTTTCAGATATTGTAATAAGTCACTCAGTTTCTTGTATACCGATATAAAATTTATTATAACGTGTGAACTCCTCAGTAGAATTAGAAATTACAGTGGCGTAAAAACTGAGTTATTTCTTGCGTTTTGAGTTTTGAGTAGTATCTATAAATAATATGTACTGTACTGTGTTATATGTACTTCTAGTGTGCACAATAAAGAATATTGTATTGTAATATGATATGGATAACATAAAATTCATTCTAGAGCAACATCGTGGGATATGACGTATACGTACCTACATAAAAGTCAATCAATCCATACCCAAAATCAACTGTGTGGTAAACCAGAATTAAACTAAGTACTTTTAATAGAGCAATATTACTAAAAATCACAAGCAGCAGCAGCGGCAGTGATAGCCTAGTGGTTAGAACGTTGGTCTCCCGAACGCGGGGGCACGGGTTCAAATCCTGGCACGCACCTCTAATTTTCAAATATTATGTGCATATTACAAGTTAATTATCACTTGCTTCGGTGAAGGAAAACATCGTGAGGAAACCTGCACACCTGAGAGTTCTCCATAATGTTCTCAAAGGTGTGTGAAGTCTACCAATCCGCACTTGGCCAGCGTGGTAGACTATGGCCTGTACCCCTCACATTGTGAGAGGAGACCCCGAGCCCAGCAGTGAGACAATTATGGGTTGTTGCTTTGCTTTTTGCTTTTTTGATATTACTAAAAATATAAAAAAATACTTCAAATTGAGCTCAATCAAAAACTTTAAAACTCAAAGTCGGAGCGCAGTATTAATCACTGTATTAGCATCCATTTTCTCTTTGGCTTCCGTAATATTTAGCAAAAAGAGTACTATTAACTCTGTTGCTATTTCCTTTTTATAAAATCACCTACATAACATTGTAATAAATTTTATTGACAACAATTTAATATTACTACATAATATGTAAGGCTCCTAGAATAATTATTTCCCAAACTATATTATGTTACTAACAATAAGCGTAATTGATACAATAATTATTAGAGATACTCGTATTAATCTCTAGCTACATAAAAGATTATTTTATTTACATTGTATTGGTGTTCACTATGTTGGCGTTCATTTAAATAAATAAATAAATAAAACTAAAACCCGAAAACAAACATTTATTATTCATATGAAAGTCTGCTTCGACCTGGAATCGAATCATTCGCTTATCTGGCATGCCTGTTACCAACAGCTGTACTTACGCTTCTTAATTCGTATATTAAGATTTATTATTCACTTAAGACATTAAACATTCAAAGATTTCCAAAACATCAGAATCTCGTACAACTCAGAACAGATCGTATGTACGGGCAAAAGTATTCTGTTATTAAGTCTAACAGCCGTGGCCTAAAGTCGCCGCTGGTGAGGGAGAGAATTTAATCTTCCCATTCACGTGAAAATAAGAGCAGTAGAAATTCAAAAAGGAATTAATTAAGCTGATGTGTTTAAAACTCTGCACACGAGAGTTATAAATTTCGCCGGTTGAGTCACGCGCGCACGTATTAGGTACGTATTTACGTATTCACAAGAATTTACGGGGCGCGCTCAACGCGTGCCTAGATACAGTGTAACGTAAATTAATAGCTCTTTTTAAGAACACTGACACTTAAAATTGGAACTTTTAACGCTAATTTCAGTCTCAGCTGACTTTCACATAGTTAAGCTGTTTTGGTAGCTATTCTAGTTAAGGTTGGGTTTAAATAAATGGAGCAAACATTCACATTTTCGCACTGGATTTTTAGTATTAATTGTATTTTTTTTTCTAATATGTTACAATGTAATTTTTATTGCTTGAATAACATATAACTACTTCCTACAAGACCATATATTATCCTGGTCTGGGAGCTTTTACGGAAAATATTATTTATTCAAGTGCGAGTAAGAGCTACTTGGACACATAAAATATGCAAGATCGAGCTACAAGCACTTTTCGTGATTACAAGTGACACGTCATTATTACACAAATTATCGGCACAAAAACGCATTAACGTATAAGATATAAAAAAGAGGTTCCTTTTCTATAGGATTGGCCATTAATCCAACGGATAAGTTAAAGTTTCATACAATATAGGCTAGTAAAAATTAATGTACATGATGAAGCTCTTCTAACCCGACTTGTTGTGTCAATTTTATTGTAACTGATATTTGTAAGTGGTAGTTGGATCGGTTATTTGTAGTGAAATCTCTTGTGGGTTTCCATGTCTCCGAGGATATACTGTTATCGTCAGATAACAGTTTTTAAAATATTTCGGAGACCTTCGAGGCATAAAAACTTCCAAATCTTGAGCTGGCCGCTTACCACTTCACCAATATATACTGGAGCAGCGTGATTGACTATTGACTACGTATGGTTTAGACCTCCTTGGTAATGATGATAGACCCGAACTATGTAGGGTCCACTCTGGTTTAAGCTGATGAAATTATTATGGAATGTTAAATTTAAAAAGTTTTTTATTTATCTTTCCTTATTTAAATAGTGATAATAATGAATTTCGGATTTCAAAATAATATGTTTCAAATTTCAAAAACATTTTAACTTTGGAATCATCAATCATTTCGCACTGGAGCAGAGTGGGGCAGGATATTCTAGGTCGTTTCAATTACATGAAGTGACCCGTGTCATTGAGACAACTTTGGAAAATTAGACATGCGTAGTTTGAGGTACCCAATCTATTTGATTGACAAGCCAAATTTCCAAGTTCTACGTCCTTTTAATATTTCCACTTACAAGATTCTTTTGTGAATCCAATATTAAAAGAAAATACGAAGTAGGTACTTTCTGTATGAATATTATACAATTTTGCGCTTTCCATGTCGTGTATAATTTATGAATACGTTTCAAATATTTTGATTTGAATATATAATGTCGGTATATCTTTAAAATTTTACACAATTATTCTTACTTATATTACACAATTATTCTTACTTAGTCTTAAGATAAAAGTTCCCCAAAAATTATATAATAGATTGCTAGTATATTTATTTAAACTTTATTTCATGTGGACATAATCGCAAAAACATTCTGTACGTGTCAACCTTAGGGCAGTAAGTAGGCGTAGCATTATAGTTGTGTTTAATAAAGTAAAAATGGGTCCATAATTATTTATTTATTTATTTATTTTATTTATTTATTTTCAAGGATCAACAAACAGTTGCACAAAACAATTATTTGACTAATAATAAGTAGCATGCATGTAAATAATTGTGAAACCAACACCGTTGACCACATATTACTAAAAGTGGTGGGAGTAGATATGTAGGTAATACAATAACACAGTATAATGCAAACGTGATTTCAGAAGTTATACAATGACATGACAAGTAACTATAGAATAAAGTATGAATTTTAAGATGAGTCTTGCAGCAATTTCAAGGTAGCTTGTTTAAACTTATGTTTAGACAGATGAAACATATCGATGGAGCTAAATTTAGAGTTATAACATTGTAACATAACATTGTGTTACTCGATGAACTGGAGAACGTAGCCCAGCATTAGTACGACAGGTGGTGGTAGCAAAGAGGCGGTTAAGGCGAGATGATCGTTTGTGGGTCCTCAGGGGTACTCGGAAAGATAACCTGTTTACTAAAGCTGAGCAATCGTAGCGGTTATTACAAAGATCATATAGGAGCATTACATCTAAGTGCAAACGTCTTGATTTTAAGTCTAATAAATTATATGTTTTTAGTAATTGAGCATAATCAATATACGCATGATTAAATTTGAAGTGCATACATATGTTTATTTTTACGTAAAAAATGTGTGATATATATGTATATAATAGGTACTATAATAATTATTATACTCGTATTAACTATAGGATTTAGAGAATGCTAAACGTTTGTACCTCATCAAAATCGAAGAATTAACATTTGTTATTATAAAATAGATAGATAAATTAGTTATTTTTTACACCATAGAATCAAACACAAAAATAGATCAAACAAATTAGAAGTACAAAACATCAGGCGTCCTTATCGCTTAACGATATCACGTAAAAATCGTTACGTTCGTTCCATTTAACCCATCAAGATGGTAGGAATACAACTTATACATGAAAGAGTAATAAAATAAATAAAATAAAATAAAAATAAAAATAAAAAAGCCTTTTTATTCCTGTAAGGTACAAATTACAATAGTTTTGCGTCGTATACAATATATTATTATTATTATTCATTAATGATAATTAATTAATTTTACATCGAAATGTCAACACCGTCAATTAGTTTATAATTTAAATATTTTTTCACTTTTATTGATATTAATTAATTCAACTTATTATTACATCATTCATTATTATCAGTCAATCTGTATTTAGTATTTATCAAATTTAAATTTATATATGTATTTAGTTAATATGTATTTTCTTATAGTTATTTGTTTTAATTTAAATAGACTTACAGGACCCCTCTGCGGGTAAAGGCCTCCTCCAGAGAATTCCATATGCCCCCATTTTTGGCTACTTCTGACCAATTGTGACCCGCAATATTCAGTATTTCATCTATCCATCTTGCCTTTGGCCTGCCTCTTCTTCTATGTCCATAAGGACCTTTCCACAAGGACACAGTCTTTGTCCATCTGTCGTCCTTGTAACGAGCCACATGACCAGCCCACTTCCATTTCAAACTTTGAGCAAATGATAGAGCATCAATTATTTTGGTTCTTTCTCTAATTTTACAGTGACGTACTCTATCTGTTAACTTTATTTTAAGTAAGCTGCGTTCTAAAGCTTTTTGGCAGGAAGAAAGTTTACTTTTTAATTTTGAGTCAAATATCCATGTCTGGCATGCATAAGTTAGACACGGCAAAATACAAGAGTCCATTATTTTCTTTTTCCATTTAACATGTATTTCTGATTTCATAACTTCTTTGTAGGCCCAGTACTTTCTCCAAGTGATTGCAATACGTCTTTCAATTTCTTCTATATTGTGGGTTTGTCTGAATGACACCTGTTTTCCTAGGTAGATGTAGTCTTCAACATAGTCTAGAACAACATTGTTTATTATGATAGGTTTTTTGTGATGGTTAGTCATTATTTTTGTTTTTTCCTTGTTCATTTCTAAACCAATACTCAAGCTTACAGCATTCAACTCTAGTATCATATTTTGTAGCTCTTCTGAGTTTTCTGAAAAAAGTACAATGTCGTCAGCAAAGCGGAGGTGGTGAAGACGTTTTTCTTTTAATCTTATTCCCCTGTTAGACCATGGCAAATCCTTCATAATATCTTCTAGTACGGATATAAAAAGTTTTGGGGAGATTGGATCACCCTGTCTTACTCCTCTGCCGATAATTATTTTTTGACCTTTACTTTCTAGTTTAATTCTGCTCGTGCTTTTTTTATAAATATTTTTAAGTATGTTAATATACTTGTCGTTAACATTTTGGTTTCGTAGAGCCTTCCAAATACTTTTATGGGATATTGTGTCAAAAGCTTTTTTGTAGTCAATAAAAGCCAAGTAAAGTGGTCTTCTGAATTCAGAATACTTTTCGATTATCTGTTCAATCACCTGAATGTGGTCAATGGTACTGAAAGATTTTCGAAATCCAGCTTGTTCTTTGGGTTGATGGTTTTCGATGTCTGAGTTCATTCTGTCTAATAGGCATGAAGCAAAAAGTTTATATAAGCACGGCATCAAGCTAATGGGCCGATAGTTTCCCACATCTTTTGGGTCGCCTTTCTTGTATAAAAGTATTATTTCTGATTCTGTCCAGGCTGGTGGAACATTTTCTTCTAATAGAATTTTGTTGAATAATTGGGTTAGTGGTCTAGTTAATAATTTTTTGGCTAATTTTATTGCTTCATTTGAGATCCCATCGGCGCCTGAGCTTTTATCATTCTTCAGTTTTTCAATTTTTGATAATATGTCACTCTCTACAAATTGAGGTACCTCTACATATTGTACTTGGCTTTTAAACATTTCGAGGCAACAGTTAAGATCTTCAGAGTGTGGTTCAGAGGCATTATAGAGCTGTCTGTAAAATTCTGTTGCCGTGTTTAGTACATCATCCCGGGTCTGATGTTTTGCACTCTTTGAAGCAAGTGATGGGATCCATTTTTTTTCAGTATTCAGTTCTTTCATTGCTTTTTTTAAACTTCCAGTAGAGTTCATATGTTTTAAAATAGTAGTTTGTCTGTGATCTTTGTAGTTTTTACGTATTGCTCTATTAATTTTTTTAAATAAATTTGAAAGTTCTGCTTTTTCGTTTTTGTCTAAAGGGTTTTTGTGAAGTAGTTCGCTTCTCCGTTTCATAAGATTCCGCGTTTCTTCTGATATGATAGATGGTTTAGAATTTTGGCTCGTCTTGGTTTTTTGCTGTAAGCTCAATTTTATTAAATTTTCAATTTTTTCATATAATGTAGAGACAGGTAAATGATCTGTATCATTTAACTCGGACTCAAAGGTCGACAGATTTTTTATAAAATGGGATTGGTCTTCTTCGGATTTCAGGCTGTTTTTAAAATTTGTGAAAGTTTTTCTATTCTTTTTAAATCGCTGCAACATTACTGTTCCCCTTATCATCTTGTGATCTGTTGGAAGTGGTGTAGATACGGTTTCAATATTTGTGAATATGTTTGGTGAACTTGACAAGATAAAGTCAATTTCGTTTTTTGTTTTACGGTCTGGTGAAAGCCATGTCCACTTTTTAGACTTATTCTTTTTAAATAAGGAATTGATTATCACTAGTTTTTGTTCAAAAGCGTATTGTATAAGCCTTTCACCACGCTTGTTCCTCGTACCGTATCCGTACTGTCCAGTAACCAAGGACTCTTCTTTTTTTGGTTGTCCTATCTTGGAATTAAAATCTCCCATACATATGACATGGTTACCGGCTGTTGCATGCGCTTTATGGATGTCTTCGTAGAATAATTCAATCTCTTCGTCAGAAGCACTCTCTGTCGGGGCATATACTTGAATTAAACTTAGTTGGTATGATTTCCATTTTAATTTTAGCACACACACTCTTTCAGATATACCTATAAAGCTCTCTATATATTGCTTGTATTGTTTTTTAATTAAAAACCCAACGCCGTATAAGCCAACAGACTGTCCACTGTAGCAAAATATGTGCTCTTGATCTTCTATGATATTTGTACCCAATCGGCGTACTTCTGATAGCCCAATTATATCATACTTGATTACCTTAAGGGATTCCTTTAGTTCCAGCAGTTTTTCAGAATTGCTTAGTGATCTTACATTATATGTGCATATGTATATTCTTTCATTATTCTCTGGAGGGTTGCAGTCGCTTATCCCCGCGGTGACAAGCCGTTGTGGGGATGAATGTAGAGGGGCCCGCACTCGTTGCTATTCATTATTTTGGCTTGTATAGGTAGAGCAAGCAGCTTCAGGTTCTGGTATCCGTGGTGACCTGGAGTTTCCTTTCCTCGGTGCAAAAAATGAATTTGTGTTTAATTTATTTATCTTATTTAATTGTGTAGGAGAACTCTTGTAATTCTCCTTGTCATGTGGCAGTAGAGATGACTCTTTTCTTTTCCTGCTGTGTTGTTCATTCATTTTATTGTCTAAAATTATTATTTTGTCATATTTAATAACAGCATTAGTGCCTTCTGCTTTGTATTTCATTAACTCTTTGAATAACTCTTTCCTTTTTTGTACAATTTTTCTTGGGTATTCTTCTTTTATGTAATATTTGTGGTTCTGTAAGTTTGACTTATTACGGAGTAGTTGAATTTTTTTTCCTAGAGTTGAAACCGTTATTGAGATAGGTCTAGGAATTGCACCTTTTCTGCCAAATCTTCTCGCTATTTCTATTTCGGATTTATCACATGATACTTAAATTTTATTGTTAAATATGTCTAAAATTATGTCTTCCAAATGTTCATAACTTTTTTCCAACTCTTCAACTCCAAACAGTACAATATTTCTGTGTTTGCTCTGCCGTTCCAAAAAGTCTAATCGTCGTTCTTGGTCATTAACTTGAGATTGTAATTGTTTGTATTTTTCTTCAATTTCCTTGAACTTTTGGTCTATGTGCTTATTGATATTTTGTGTTATGTTGACTTCCATTCGTTGTATGTCTTGTTTTTGTTCCGTCAGCTCGATTTGTATGGATTTCAGTATCTTTGCGATGTCTTCCATGTTTTGATTTAAATTTTAAAACAGTTAACGAGGTAGACGACCGGGCACCGTGATTGACAGATTCGAATCTCGTCTATTCGCCGATAGATGGCGTTGTGGTGACATGTGACGGTCGGTAATAAAGTATGTAGATTTAAACCCGGTAGCTGGTAGCTACGTTGCTTCTTTTTACTATTCGCCACTAGATGGCGCAGAAGCAAGGCGCAGCAGTCGATAACGTCGGTAACGAATGATTTCGAATTTTTTGGTTTGAAGTTGAGGTTATTTTTTTCACTTTTTTTGTTTCTCACACTGTTGATACGATTTTGTCGTTTTATTTGTAAAACACTGGTTTGATATCGGTGTTCTGGTAGGAATAGTTTTTGTTTGTCACTTATTTTTTACACTTTTTGTCGCCGGTAGTGTTCCACGTATATAACTTGATTTCCACTTAGTTCTTAGGTAAAAACGTAGTTCTTTGTGTACACTTCGCACTTTGTATATTTTTATCACCGTTTATTTAGTTTTTGCACTGAAATACACGTATGGAGTATTTTTACGACTTATTTTATACGGAGCGATCTTGACTTGCTGTTTACGGCCAGTGTTGCCACCTCTCAAACATGAAAGAGTATCGACGTACAAAAATCAACAAAGGCCTAATCAGGAAAAATAGTACCTACAGCTTTCTAAATATAACTTAACTACAACAACATAAGTTGCAACATAACATTGCAGTGATAAGCCGACGGATTAAGTGACAGATAGCACAAAAAAGGGAAATAGGAAGGGAAAAAAAGCGAATTTGAGAAATAAATTCCATTCTAAATTAATTCAAATATGAACCGGATGCAAACGTTCTGGAGTCACAAAAGTCATCATCATAGTCAATAATCGGCTAAGATTTTAGGAAGATAAGAATAGTTTGGAGATTTGTGCCCTTTCTATTCTAGCAGTTAATCTGCACCCACCAATGAGACTGCGAATAACTAATATTAATAAAATAATTTAATATATTTTAATAAAATATTTTCAGATCTTTCAAAGCCTATTCTGCCCCTCTATTGCGTAACTTTTTGACAGAAATATGTGACAATACAAAATTGAAGGGCTAAAAATATTGCTAACATAATAGTAGAGGAGACGTGGAAGAACGACCTTCACCGATCTGATAACTCAATGGGACATATTTTTTATCAAATATAATTTATAAACAAATATGCCTATGATAACTTGCCTGTCGAAAAGTGTTCATAGCTATTTTTAATTTAATTAATTTTAATCAATTTTTTTTCGTCACTTTCACTCATGTGATAACTGAATAAGTTTTATCTCAATTGATAGTTTTTAACACAGAGAATATGCCTAGGTAGGCTTGCCTACTTATTTCTGTTCATGGCTACCTGGCAAGTAGGTGTGAACAGGTGAGAAAATATAGGTATTTACACCGATCTGTTAACCAATTGAAATTAATATCATAGGTAGATATTTTAATTACAAAACCAATCATAATATAGGCTTGCCTAAAAAAAAATGTTCATGAAATAGTATTGCCAAGCTATAAAGGGTATAGCCGGATAGCCTTGGAAAAAGTGCCCCCAAACCTTGGGGTGCGAAACTATGTCCAAATGATCCTTTATATAGAGATAACATGATGTACAAAATTTCACCCCCCCACTACCCCTCAGGGGGCTACGGTACTCAATTAAACCGAACATGATTTTTTTTTTCTCCAAATCTATGTAACTGACGCAAATCAAATTTTGCACAAATATTGTGGTAACTTAAAGCAATAATACAAAAAATCAAGAGTTCTCTAAGTACTCCCTATATTGAAAAAAAAATTGTTTAAAAATTGGAACATCCTGTATAATGATTTCCTTTCGTGGTAAAAACACCATTTTTTTTCCAAATGTGTATCAACATCCAACCTACGTAATCTCCAAGTTTGGTCTGTCTAGCAAAGGTGGAACACTACTTTTAGTTCTACTAAAGTTTTAATGCCTGCTTTATAAGGGAATAGAATCCCACGGTCTTATTTTTTTCTTCAAATCTATGTAAGTGATGCAAATCAAGTTTTGCACAAATATTGTGCTAACTTAAAGTAATAATACAAAAAATCAAGAGCTCTCTAAGTACTCCCTATATTGAAAAAAAAATGAAAAAATTGGAACATCCTGTATAATGGTTTCCTTTCGTGGTACAAACACGGGTTTTTTTTAAATGTGTAATTAAGGAAAATATGATAACTCTTTTTACTTATGTGTCATAATAAAAAAAAAATACATAATTCATAATTCTATTAAGATTACATTGTATCTGTGACAAGTCTATAGATTCAATAAGTATCACTGGGTAACGAATAATTATAGCTTTATTAAAGGTAATAATAACGGTAATTATAGCTTTATACGGAGGAGGCTCATTCGACGGAGTTTCATACGGCGGAGATTCTTACGTGATATACAGTGATAGCCTAGCGGTTAGAACGTTGGTCTCCCGAACGCGCGTGCCCCCGCGTTCAAATCCTGGCACGCACCACTAATTTTCAAATATTACCTGTACTACCTGTACTACTAAACTGTTAACAAGGATCTCCAGAACCCTACCTACAAAAAATTTGATTATTTTAATATTAAATCAGAAATTCTAAATGCTAATTTTGACCAAATATTTGAGTGTAATGACTGTGACCTTGCAGCTGGATTATTGGTTGATATTTTGAACAATATAATAGACAGAAATTGCAGGATTAGCACACTACCTCGTCGAAAAGCCCCAATCAAACCATGGATTACCCCAGGTCTTGTCCGTTGCATGCGTAACCGTGACAAAATGCATTTTAAACTTAGGAAATCCCCGAATGATGAAACACTGAAAATTACTTACTCAAGATATCGTAACTACTTATCTCGCTTACTCAAACGATTAAAATTACAGTATGAACGCAATGAAATTCAAAATGCTAATAACAGTAAAAAACTTTGGGAAGTTATCAGAAGCGTGAGTAACCTTAAACCTTCCAATCATCATAGTCAAGAACTTTTATATTTACTAGCGACTCCTCAGGAATCCGTTAATATGATAAATAAATATTTTTCGAATGTGGGTAAAACGATTGCGCTTAAAGTACAATCTCGCAGAACCTCTCTGTCCACAAGCAAAACCGTCACCACACCTTCGTCGTTACATTCTTTTTCTTTAATAGGCCCAGATATATCTGAAATAATTTTAGTGACAAAATCTCTGCGTACTAGCTTTACCTCTGGCACTGATAATATATCTTCAAAACTAGTAAAAGATAACCTTGAACACATTGTTGGTCCTATGACACATATTTGTAACCTTGCTATTGACTCGGGACGATTCCCGACCGTATTTAAAAAATCAATTATTTTACCAATACATAAATCTGGCCCTCAGAACATTATTAGTAACTTTAGGCCAATATCTATTTTATCAACCTTATCTAAAATTTTAGAACGCATTTTAAATAAAAGACTCATGGACTATCTGGAAAATAATAATATTCTATCAATAAATCAATATGGGTTTCGTAAGGGTAAATCCACGTCTGAGGCTCTGGGAGAGTTAACAAATTTTGTAGTCAGAAGTTTGGATGCGGGCAAGAAATGTCTTGCTATCCTGGTTGACCTGGAAAAAGCATTTGATTCTCTCTCTAAT
Source organism: Thymelicus lineola (assembly GCA_963932265.1). NCBI lineage: Eukaryota > Metazoa > Arthropoda > Insecta > Lepidoptera > Hesperiidae > Thymelicus > Thymelicus lineola. Next base: position 10,190,032 of record OZ010684.1, on the reverse strand, counting down.
TCCCTTCTCCTTCTAAAGTTGGAAGCGCTAGGAGTTCGTGGACTTCAACTTGATATTTTCAAGGACTACCTAACTAACCGCACACAATGTGTTAAGGTCGGGAACACAATTAGTGAGGAAGAACACGTTAATTATGGAGTACCACAAGGCAGTGTCTTAGGTCCGACCCTCTTCCTGGTCTATATTAACGAGTTGTGCAACCTCAATTTACCGGGTGGCAAAGTTATAGCATTTGCAGATGACACTGCTCTTTTGTTTCAAGGAGAGACTTGGGATGAGGTTTATTCACTAGCCCAAAAAGGTTTTAATAGAGTTGCAAATTGGCTACAGGAGAATCTGCTAAGCCTTAACACTAGCAAAACAAAAGTCCTACCTTTCTCAATCATATCTAAAAATTTACCTCCTGAATCTGACAACTTCACCATAGTTGCGCACACTTATGAAAATCATTTAATCTGCACTCGGGGCTTGTGTAATTGTTACAGGCTAGAAACAGTAAATTCTTCAAAGTACTTAGGCGTGACTTTAGATTCTCATTTAAAATTTGACTTACATATAAAAACACTTACTAATAGATGTAGAAAACTTACTGCTTTATTTAGAAAAATTCGACACGTAGCCGATAGTAAAATAACCAAAACTGTTTATTTAGCCCTGTGCCAGTCGATTTTAACATATTGCATAGATACTTGGGGTGGTGCTGCCAAAACGCATCTTTTACCTCTGGAACGTGCACAACGCACTGTATTAAAAGTCATCAATTTTTTACCATATCGTTACCCCACAACATCTCTGTATGAGGAAAGTGGAGTACTATCTGTACGAAAACTTTTTTTACTTAACCTAGTCTTAAAACAACACAAAATATTACCGCCTGATCACAAAACCGCTAAACGGCGGTCTGATATAGTATATACAATAAATTCATTTAGAACTGCTTTTTCACATAGATTTCCCTGCTTTCTAGGTAGCTTCATCTACAATAAAATCTCGAAAAGCCACACAATTAGGGACTTAAACTCATATTCACTGCGGAAAATTGTAACTCGGTTCCTCCTGACTCTTGACTATGATGAGACGGAAAAGTTGCTCTCAATTCTTAAGTAAATAACTTCATTCGTTTCTCCCTAACGTACGATGTCATACACATTTGCACAAATCTTATCAAGTACACACATACACTCACGAACTTGCACACACACACACACACACACACACCACGCACACACACACATACACATACACACACACATACACACACACACATTAAGTTGCAGATTTTTCCTTTTTGTTATTAATTTATTGCATGTTAATTTTGGTTACTAAAATTGTTAAACTGTTATTTGTTAACTAAAATGTACTTCAAAAACTATGTTTATGTGTCACACATCAAATCTATTAGTTATAGTAAACGGATACCTTTTGGGAGAGTTCAGTTGCCTATATTACAGGTTTACGCCCAGTTTAGGCAGCTGACGAACATTTAAATTGTACCACTTACTATAAAAATGTATTACCCAACACCATGTACATGTAAACATTTTCTTGAATAAATGAATATGTGCGTATTACTAGTTAATTATCACTTGCTTCGGTGAAGGAAAACATCGTGAGGAAACCTGCACACCGGAGAGTTCTCCATAACGTTCTCAAAGGTGTGTGAAGTGAAGTCTACCAATCCGCACTTGGCCAGCGTGGTAGACTATGGCCTGTACCCCTAACATTGTGAGCGGAGACCCCGAGCCCAGCAGTGGGACAATTATGGGTTGTTGCTTTGCTTTTTTTTAGCTTTATATTCGTTTTTGTAAAGTATATTGTTATGAGTCAACTGTAATATGATGTTTATTTTAAATTGAGTTTAATTTTTTTGGTAATACATGTCACCAACCTCAAATAAGTTTTACTTCAATCGCGCGTAAAGATTACACGCGCACACTTTTTTCTTATTCATCCATTTGCCTCTGTTAACTGCACGCCAAGTTATTGACTATCGTGGCGGATTTTATCTATAAATTAGATATTATTTCATCCGCGTTATTAACGTTGCTAAGGAGCCTTTTTTCATATTTGTTATTTAAAAAACAAGCAATTTTACATAATGTACCAATTTTAGGTAAGATTTTACTATCAACTTTAAGGTCGAGTAAATGATATTTTTCAGGTTTAAGAGAATCTTTATTTCTCATAAGAATACACTATTCACTTACATGAGAAACATTTAAAGTTTAACAAAACAAATAAAGGGCATTAAGTGCGTACAAGTATAAAATTATAAATTATAATTATAAATGATATTTTTGTTTAATTATTCCATTAACTTTCTGATTCTATTCCCTCATAAAGCAGGCATTAAAACTTTAGTAGAATTAAAAGTAATCTTCCACCTTTGCTAGACAGACCAAACTTGGAGATTACGTAGGTTGGATGTTGGTACATATTTGGAAAAAAAATGGTGTTTTTACCACGAAAGGAAATCATTATACAGGATGTTCCAATTTTTTAAATTATTTTTTTTTCAATATAGGGAGTACTTAGAGAGCTCTTGATTTTTTGTATTATTACTTTAAGTTACCACAATATTTGTGCAAAATTTGATTTGCGTCAGTTACATAGATTTGGAGAAAAAAAATAAAATAATTTTCGGTTTAATTGAGTGCCGTAGCCCCCTGAGGGGTAGTGGGGGGGGTGAAATTTTGTACATCATGTTATCTCTATATAAAGGATCATTTGGACATAGTTTCGAACCCCAAGGTTTGGGGGCACTTTTCCCAAGGCTATCCGGCTGTACCCTTAATAGCTTGGCAATACTATTTCATGAACATTTTTTTGTAGGCAAGCCTATATGATTGGTTTTGTAATTAAAATATCTACCTATGATATTAATTTCAATTGGTTAACAGATCGGTGTAAATACCTATATTTTCTCACCTGTTCACACCTACTTGCCAGGTAGCCATGAACAGAAATAAGTAGGCAAGCCTACCTAGGCATATTCTCTGTGTTAAAAACTATCAATTGAGATAAAACTCATTCGGTTACCACATGAGTGAAAGTGACGAAAAAAAAATGATTAAAATTAATTAAATTAAAAATAGCTATGAACACTTTTCGACAGGCAAGTTATCATAGGCATATTTGTTTATAAATTATATTTGATAAAAAATATGTCCCATCGAGTTATCAGATCGGTGAAGGTCGTTCTTCAACGGCTCTTAGACCATAAGAAGATATGTCAATAGTTTTTTTCTACCTTACATACTTTTCCTAAGCTTCTCTTCGGAACGCAACTCCAGCCCACATTTACGTTGATATTTTGTTCATTATAATATACTAAAAATGAACAAAGAGACATTAATATCATTTAAGGAAAAAACTCTCAAGAAAAAGCAAGTTAATTTGTAATTGGTAAATTCCCGCAATATTCCTTTGTGGGAAACAAGCAAGGCGCATTGTAATTAGCGTACTAACGGTCGGTCGCTGCTGCTATCTGATTCTTGCGAAGTGTTTGGCGGATGTACTTACTCACTACTAGAACGTTAATGCCTTGAAGTTTAGCATAATTTTAGCAAGCGGCTTAGAGATTCACTTTAGGACATGGGCTTCTCTCGCCATACCTACTCTATCTAGCTGATGTAATGCGTATTGCAGTTGGATGGTTATTGTCTGAAGTTCAAGCTACTCGTAGGCTTCCGACGTAGTCTAAGGACTTAACAAGATTTACTTAACTTGCTCTCTGAAGCACTAAAACGGACGAAATACTTCACGTTTAGCTTTCAGAAGGTATATTATGTTTTATTTCAGAAATGTAAAGTTTTTTTTGCCGCTGTCATTTTTTTGGCTTAGCTAATTTTCAAACGTTTAGATTGTATATTTAGAATGTAAATTTTTTACTTGTGGCTCATATGACAATAAAAATAATCAATTTACTCGTATATATCTACTTATTGGAACTAAGTGGATTGTGAAATTTAAACTTAACTACATAACGCTGTAGTGGGCGAAATGGACACACACCTATTGAATATCATGATTTAGGGGTCAACTGGTCACCACAAAAATTTGTTCTAACTCGTCATGCCCCAAAAATATATTAAGCCCCAACAGCCCTAACAACCTCGCATTTTCAGTCACATAAATATCTGCCCTTACTGGGGATTGAATTCGGGACTCCCCACTCAGCATGCCAGGTGAATATCAACTAGATTAAAAAGTGAACTTGTATTGTACTTTGACAACATCCTTTAAGATATAGTAAAAAATATAGTTACAAAAAATACTAAGTGTATTTTCACAAACTGTACGTACGTACATATTTTTCAGATTAAAATCAATAATACAGAGTACAATGTCAACCAGTTGTACAAATTCCGTGTTGTTATTTTTCCGCAACTTGATAAATAAAAGCAAAACAAGAAGGTTATTAAAGAAAGATTTCTCTTCTTACAATAGATAAAATAGAAACTGCAATAGCTACGGATGTGTGCACTATGAAAAACATTTCAGTGACTCCGTTTTTAATACAGTCAATGAGCACTTACTTATCGCGCCAAAGCGCGATGGAGAAAAATGATGAGAGTGAATTTTTTTTGTGCAGAAAATCTACTTACTTGATGATAATGGTCATCGTTGCTCTAGGATAAATATCTATCAAAGGCATTAACCGATGAGTTGCCATCCAAGAAAATGGAGACAAGCAAAAAAGTTTACGATTTCACTTTTGTGTAAAATCCGACAAGGGAACAGACGAGCCACGTGATTGTACGTGATCACTATTGTCAATAGTCATCAGCAACGCTCACGACCCAGGACATCACCGAAGCCTTACCAACCAAATTGAAAGTATGGCGAAGTTGGTGACCGCCACCGGTCGATAATATATGAGGGAAAAAAAATTCACGTTCCATTTTATAATAATTTTATTTTATACTCACGCCTCATAATCACGGAAGGTAGACGTAAGATCATGGTGAGTATCTACTTAAGATAGTTGGAATAGGGATGTTGACTAATTTTAGGATTAAAGTTTATTTTATAGGTAGAACCTCAATATTCACGAAAAAAATATTATAAAAATAATAATCTTCAATTTAAAAACAAAAATTGATAAATAAAAATCACTGTCAAATTTCCCACCAAAAACGTCACGTGACGTCACTAAACTATATTCAATACTATCTGTCTACTAAGTTTGTTGAATTTCCATATAAAATTGTTCCAATGACGTCATATTCTCAAAATGGCGTTTGAGGTCACGTGACAGTGGGTACAATTCTTAACAATTTAAATTAATGATTTTTAATTTATTGTGATGGATTTCAATAAAATATTCATATTTTAGGCCTTTAAATGTTACCACTAATATTTTAGACATAAATTTATATTAATTTATAATTAGTGTCAACATCCCTATTGAGCTCTGATAAATTTCACATAATTAGCCGTATAAAAATAAATGTTAGATGTTTTAGTTAAGTTTATTATCAGATATTTTGATAAAGCGTTTTTAATTATCAAACATAATATGTTTGGATAATGTTATTTTTATTGATCATATTCGTAAATTTATGCGAGCAATTGAACTGTGTCCTAGTGTATAGTTATAAAAATACGCTAAGAATAAAATATTTCAAAAAATTTAAATAAAACGTAAGAAAAAGTAGTGGTAGATAAATTGCTTGTCTAACAAAAGATAATGAAAACGCCCACGGACACAAGTTGCAATTTGAACACAATAACGTAGCTTCCGACTTCTTGATACGATGCATTCTGCTTTCAATATACACGTGATTCCACTTCTGATTATTATCATTGTTTTCTTTTGCAGTCAGGAGGGTTATAATAGATAACAATATAGGTAATCAACCTGCACAATCTGCAATATTATGACATGATTCTAACTGCTTATCGAATAGATGCAGTGCCTGTGGTGCACATAATTTGTATATAATTTTATTGTTACGCTGTGGGACCACTTTTGCTCAGGTTAGAGAATACCTAACTTTATAATAAATGTAAATTTCATTTTAAAAGATGTGCTGAGGAGTTTCTTTACGGCTTTTTTCCTCCTCCATGTCAAAGAATTTTTCCGAAAAGCTGGTAGATTAAAAAAATGACGTGCATAAGTGTATCAGTGACACCTACATGAATAAAAGATTTTTGAATTTGAATTTTAACAAAAATAATAATGGCTCCATGGAATGAAGTTATCGAAATTTTCGCACAAATAATAATTTCTGTGCTGCGGGTGGCGTAAAAGTAAAAAATATGTGCCTAGGAGTTTCTTTCGCCATTTCTTCGCCTCAGTGACGAAGCACGAATTGTTAGTAGACTGTAAAATCAAAAATGACCTAAATAAGTGTAATATTTACACTATATAAAATAAAAATAAATACTTAAAAGCAAAAGTAAAATTAATTAAAATAAATGTATATAACTAGGCCCCTGCGGTGCAGTACCTAAGATGCTGGCAGCATTCCCTCGCTGTATGGCGATACTAACACGCTGAGCAAGAAAACTGCCAGCTCTAGGGTCACTCGTCTTGTTTTTTAATTTTTTACTTAATTCTTTAAAAAGATAGTGAGCGTCAGGACCCCACGAACCAAGTGTTTCAACACCGAATGCTTTAAATATATATGTTGATCCTAAATTTCTATATTTAATATGTTTTAATTTTTCAGCCGCTTCTGCCGCAGCACCTGCTTTGATTTTGCTACCATGAAGATGGGACGGCGCCAATGTATCTACGCAGGTAGCATCCCACACCAGCGACCGCCCCATACTCCATGGCACAATTGACATACCGTCAGGTCTCTTGCCATCATTTCGAAAAATACCATTCGGCTCTTAAGTTGCCGGTATGTTTATTGTGACAAGAGACCTTCGAATAATGTCATTCAAAGCAGCGTGGCGGGAAAAGCGGCCCGCGCTTTTCTGACAAGAGAGGCAGTGGAGCCCCAAAGCATCAACTTCTGCACCACAGGAGCAAATATGAGGCGTGCAAACCCTGGCACCTAAACGAAGGCCAGCAGATATACGCAGGGTCTCAGGATCTAAAAGAGTGCCAATGGGAGCAGATGGAAGTGCATGTAACCACTGACCCGACTCCCAAGTTGACACAGCTCTTAGCCTGGCCCTGTCAATATCTGTCTTATCATTCAATAAAACATTGAAAGTTTCTTTACAGACCAAATCATCCCAATTATGTTATTATGTTGTTGTTAAATATGTATTTAAAAATATTTCGAATAAATAAATTATATTTGCTTATTTAAAAAAAAAAATTAAAAAAAGTGTATCAATGAAACATCCAAATGATCAAATTAATTTTAATTTGAATATCAGTGAACAAAACGTTAGTATGTTCATTATTGAATACAGACTCTTACGACTGGATAAAAAAGCAAATTTTCGCATACCGGGTAAAAAATGGAATACTGCTAAGGCGCCGACTAAAACTGGTTAAAAATGCTTTTAAAGTAAAAAAGTTGGCGCGCGTTACTATAAAATACTTCTGAAAGTCGGCCTTCAAGTTGTCGATGAACTTCAAAGCAACAGTATTTTTTTTCGCCCCATTATTTTATATACGAGTAAAAACAGATAAAGGCTTTCATATCTATAAAAAACTAGCAAACCCGACCTCGCTTCGCTTCCGGAAAAATAGCCCTTGTACTTAATACGGGTAGCTACTGACGATGTTTTTTTGTACGACCCAAGCAACTCATGGATCGTGGTCACGGCTGAGGAGTAATAGTGCGGATAAACTTCTAACAGGATGCCAAATGACATTTGATATTAATATAATTCTATCAACTTTCCGCACAACAATTTTCACTTTTTGGGATTTACATAGAAAAACTACTAGATTCCATGTTTGCGCTAATTTAAATCTATCCTCCCTATGGAAGTTTTTGTGATGTTTTTTATCTCTTTGTTCTCTTGGACTAACCGTGGGTTGTAATGGCGTTCCATGTAGAGTACCTGCGGCTTATGTAGTTCAATTCAGTGGCTAGTGCCCTATTCAAGCAGATTATTTGCTACGGCTGATTTTTTCCGTTCATTCTTCCTTACCGCTGTGATGTGTTTCTTGATTATTTGGGTAATAGATGATTAGATTAATATAGGATTTTAGTAAGCTAGTCGGAAAAATATTTTTTTTTTCATTTAATCCTGGATTATTCGTCGAATCGACGGTTTATTCCCACTAGTTTTACTCCTTATTCCTATCGTAGACTAGTGGGAATTTTTTTCTCACTAGTTCTACCGTAGGACTAGTGGGAAGAAAAGTCGTATCTACCGCTTTGTTCTCAGTTCTCACTAGTTCTACTCGTTAGTTCAATCATCAGAGAAATATTAAAAATATAATATTTATATTGTTAAATGATTATTATTCAAATATAAATTTAAAAAACATTCATTTTTGTTGCATTGAATTCTTGTTTTAAAAAAGCGTACTCGAAACGACGACTGACAATTTAAGGAACAGGAGAATAAGAGTTGAAATTCGATATACTCGTAAATAAACAACAGGTGTAATACTTTGTTCTATTTTTTATAAACAAAATATATAATATTTTATTTTATTTTTAGAAGTAAAATAATATTTTTTACTGCGGTCATGCGATCGCAAAGTGAGAATTGCTCACAAAGCCGCTGATTGTAGGCTGGGAACACAAGGTGAAGTCATTAATCTTTCCGAAACGGCAGTAAAATAGAAAGCATACGTTCAGTGCTTAGGGTTCCAGTAATGGTTTTCTTTCAAGTAACATTTTAAATATAAGCTACATGAATTATAATCGATGTTATAAATAGCAGAAGCTATCGTCCAATCCTCTTTTTAAACGCTTTTATTAAACGCTTTTATTTACTTTCACTTCGGAGCATCAACGCATCAAATCGATCAAAATGCTACTCTATTTACACGGCAATAAGGTTTATATTTAGCTTCACTTCGGAGGATCAAATCTTGTAACGTTAATTTGAATGACTTCCCTTTAATGAAAATTGATGAAATTTGGCAGACATGTGTATTTCCGATGACAATACACGAAAATCAAAAAAAAATTGAAATAAAAGCGTTTAAAAAAAAAAATTTTTTTTGGATTCAACTTATTTAGCTTCACTTCGGAGCATCAAAGCATCAAAGGATCAAATCTTGTAACGTTAATTTGAATGACTTCCCTTTAATGAAAATTGATGAAATTTGGCAGACATGTGTATTTCCGATGACAATACACGAAAATTAAAAAAAAAAAAAAAAAAAATTAAATTAAAAAAAACGATTTTCAGACTTTAGACGCATAATTCTCTATGTTCTATTTTACGTAGAGACTTGAAATTTTCACAACTTGTAGCTAATTTTATAAACTAAACATTATTGAAATAAAAGCGTTTCAAAAAAAAAAATTTTTTAGGATTCAACTTATTTACGTTTCATTAACAATTCATCGTTCGATATCGTTTTTTAAATTATTCTGTATTGTTGTCTTATTGTATGGAAGTGTTTGCTTAATAATTATAAATGTTATGTAATCCAATCGACCAATTAAGTTTGTAATTTAAATCAAATAGTCCCATGTTGGAATGATCAAGTGGCATAAAATGTAGTTTAGGCATTTTATGTACATATAAGTATGATAATTGGCTTCAACCCATTAATGGCTCACTACTGGGCACGGGTCTCTCCTCTTGGGGAGGCCTAGAGCATACTTCGCCACGCTGCTCCAGTGCGGATTGGTGGAGGGATTAGTGGCCAACCCAGTTTCGGAAGTTTTCAAACCGCCCGAGGGCCTCCGACATAGTTTAACGACTGTTATCTTATGATAACAACCGGGACCGACGGCTTTACGTGCCCTCCGAAGCACGGAAACGCTCAAGAGTTTTTTGCCACTAGCGGTCAACCCATCCAACAACCGACCGCGCCCGCTGTTGCTTAACTTTGTCGATCACTTAAGATCGACGCAAGCCGCAGGGCTATGAGCGAAAGATGTATGTAAGATATTTATGATAATTAAGTAGGCATAATTGATTCACAACTTTAAAAAAGTTTATATCATCAACTTGTCACGCCTTTTCGCCAAAACTATTAATCAATTCTGTAAAATATTGTTACCGCAGCAAAAGCAAATCTTTTTTGGAAGGATGGCGACGAATCCGAATAATCGAACCATCTACATAAGTCGAACAATATTTTTTTTCATTATTTTTCGTCTAACCAAGGAAATTTTGTAACAACGTGTAATTTTACGATATTTACATATTTATATGTTTCATATTTATTACACTTATGACTGCTGTTATAATTGTTGTTATTTTGTATGCTCTTGCACACAAAATTCATGGAACATAAGGCTACGAAGCTCGTTTAGCGTTAGGAGACAAGATTACATCATCGATCTATCTCTAATCACAGCCAAATGCGGGCGCGGGTTCGTCACGGGACATTTGGTAACAATTTCAGGTAAGCGGGAAAGGTAACTAGAGTATGCATGAACTATGCTCATAGAATTTTGTAATTTTTACTGAGTTATAGTAAATTGGATTAGGTTTTCATCTTAGTATTTTACGACAAAAAGACCTTTAAGTTTGTTCACTAAATAGGATTCGTTTAAAAAAATGAACTATACCTAAATGTTTGTGATTTCGTTTTGTGAAATCACTCTTCCGCGAACGAGGTAGGCAAAAAACCCTAATGACCGTTGATTCTGTCCTGTCCGCCAGTATTCTTACACTGTCTCTTTTATTTTGTTTTCTTAACCCTAGATCACAAACCTTATTTTACAACGCTTATGAAAAACCTTCGTCACTTCGACTACGCTGTTTGAAAGAAGAATTTTAAAGTTCAATGCATTTTTTTTAATTTATCTTTAAATTATAATCATTAAGAAATGTATTTAAAAACACCTCATATTTTTAACAGGCATGTAATGAGATCACTGTTATCGTGCATTATAAATTTTAAAAGTGTTTACATGTAATATTATGTATGAATAAAATATTATATTTGAATCAAATCTGAAATATTAAAATAAACAGAACAAATAATGTGCCAAAGCAAACATTTAAACAAAACTTTTAATATTTGTCCATTTGTGTCACACGTCAATTATTATGAATTCACTATATACATACAGACTTTTTGCACTTGGTCTTCGCTATCACGCTTTTCAGGGGGACCTATGACCATATTTGTATGGGAACATAATTATATAAAATGATAAAGGGACATTATTTAAAACAGACCAGAAACATTTCTTCCTTCAGTTTCAAATATATCATGTAAAATTGTCAACTAACAAGCTGGCGCAGGCTCCAAAGGACCTGACACCAAAGCCTCTATCGTTCTGCAGGGCATACCACGAGCAAGAGATCTTTGACTCGTGACAGCTGAAGCCCTTTAGACACCAAAGGGCTCGAAAATTTCTGAATAACTTCATATCTATCTGTTTGATACACCAGGTCCGACAAGCTCTTCTGCACATCTTCACTGTCACTTCCAGACGAATTTTAAATAATAATAACTAAGATCACTCTGTTTCGGGCTTACTGCCAGGCCTTCTACATAAGCGGCCTGTGGGTCAGGTACACGCAGCGCGCCTACAACGTCATGTGGGTCCAGTTCAATAACGTCTTCAGGATGCTGTTACGGTTGCCGCCGTGCTGCAGCGCTTCAGGTATGTTTGCAGCGGCGCGGGTTGATGACTTTTTCGCCATAAGATGGATCCAACGGTATCCTAAAGATGGTAGCATCTCTTTCATTTCATGTCCCTTGCAACATTTCATGACCAATGTTACGATTGGATCAAATTGAAATTTTATTGTAAGTATTATTGTTATTATTTTATTTATTATTATTTTGAATGTTATTTGATTGCAATGAATTTTAAATGAATTTTAGCTTAAAAATTATTGAATTTGAATATTTATTTTGATCATTTTAATGTTAATAATAATGTTATACTGATTTTATGTCTACTAACACTAGCTTGTAACTAAGACATACCTATTAACAAAATATGGATGGATATATATCCAAATAAAACATGATTCTTATTATTATACATATAGTATAGATCTAAATTATAATTAACTTTTACTTATAGATTTGCTAAAAATTGTTGTTCAAAAAAGTTACGTTTTCACTAATTCGACGACCATGACTCTCATGAAACGGGGCACTCAGAAAATACACAGTAAGCAATGACGTCCATATTGAAAGTAGCTGGAAATTGAAGGCAATTTGAATAGCAAAGCAAAAAAAGCAAAGCAACAACCCATAATTGTCCCACTGCTGGGCTCGGGGTCTCCTCTCACAATGTGAGGGGTACAGGCCATAGTCTACCACGCTGGCCAAGTGCGGATTGGTAGACTTCAAACACCTTTGAGAACATTATGGAGAACTATCAGGTGTGCAGGTTTCCTCACGATGTTTTCCTTCACCGAAGCAAGTGATAATTAACTTATAATACGCACATAATATTTGAAAATTAGAGGTGCATGCCAGGATTTGAACCCGGGCCCCCGCGTTCGGGAGACCAACGTTCTAACCACTAGGCTATCACTGCTTTTTAATTTGAATAATCACGCAAAAATTATCGTCCCTTTTTAAATCCGTGTCTTCGATTCGACGAAGGTTTGTGATCTAGAGTTAAAACATTATCGCCTTTTACCCACCGAAATATTGCAAAGAGCAATAGACGTGGTCAGTCGCACTGAGGGCACACAGCTGAGAGCGACTGTGATTGTGCGCTAGGAGACAACATTGCGTCATTAATCTTTCTGTAATGGCGGCTGAATGGTAACGAGCCGGTCACGGGACGTTTAGTTACTAACGATTCGCCCACCTTGATTTGATACCTTACCTGCGAACTAAAGCAGTTATTGTCTACCAGTAATCACCCTCGCTTTGTTTTGGCATATATACAGTACGTCCAGCGACCAACTAGCGATATAAATATACTTAAATTTATCTACAAAAACAGCCACACTGGGGGGGTTTTAGCCATCTTTTTTTCAATGTAGCACGTAGCTAGACGCGAAATATGGAAACTCGCATAAGGCTCATATTCAAACAACAATAAGTCACCAGTTTTGAAACTTAGAGCAATGATTTTGATGGTGTTTTGTATATCCTTGTTAATCAATTCATTTAATTAAAAAGGTGTGTCAATATACTCGTTTTCGAAGTATGTTAGAAAAACTTTAAAAAACTAGTGAATACTTTGACTACGTTAAGAATTATATTTTTTTTAATTACCTTTGTAACTTGAAACTTCATACAGTCTTTTTTATATTGAATACGTGTTATTATTAACTTAATTAATAGATTTTTACATCTATAGGACCTTTAAGTCCAGAGAAATCGAAGTCTTTCAGCAGAGTCATGTAACATAATAATAAAAAAAAACTTAAAATGGCGGCCATTCCAAAAGGAAGAGGGCTACTAGCTAGACCCCATGTGTGTAATATTTTTTTTTTCGATAAAAGTAGGTATATTTCATGACCTTAAATAATCGCTAAGTGGTCGCTGAACACACTGTAGGTATATATCTGATTTTTGAAGTGAAAACTTCTTTAGGCGCGCTGGGCATTTTGAAGTTGGGAAAAAAACCATTGAACTCGCGACGCCGCGCTGTTACCGTAACCAACACCTCTGTATACATATAAGTATGTAAATATATTGTGTTAAATAAATAAAAATTGTATAATTTTTGTAGTAGTAGTTTATAATAATTAAAAATAAAAAAAAACTTAATTTAATAGTATTTCCTGCACAATAAAATATTTCCTGACGATTCAAAAAGTACACACGTAATTGTTCAAGTTTTCATTTCTGTCGGCGCTCCCAGAGTGCCACTGTTTTTTTTATTGAATACACAGCCTATGTTACTCAGCAACAATAGAGCATTCTATTGGTGAAAGAATTTATGAAATGGGTCCAGTAGTTTTGAATGTATCCATTAAAAACAAACAAACTCAAAATCAAAACCTGTTTATAAAATAGAAGTATTGATGCTATGCAATATGTATAGTTATATATTATAATATGTGTGATAGAGCTGCTAAAAAAGTAATCACTATAATCAATACGGTATAGTTACTGTTGTTTGGGTATTTAAGCTTTGTCGTAAAAGGCAGACAGGCCACATAATGAAAGCGATCATCTATGGATATTGGACATGAGCAACGCTGAGAAATTCACTATTTTATAAGTAATATCTTCTAAAACCTTTTGTCATAGCACTTATATACGTAAATGCTGTACTTACTATTAAATGCACAAAATAATCCTTTTGTCAAAATGGTTAAAAAGGTAGGCCGCACAATAGTGCACTGTTTTAAAATATTGTGCAAAATATTTATAGCGAAAACCAAGTGAATTGGATGGATTGTTTTTAACGAAAAAAAAAATATTATTAAACCCACCGTTCAAACATCCGAAAGAACAGATTTTTACCATGTCCGTTTGCATTGTAGCGTACAAATATTCTCGTTACAATAAACAAAACAAGTGATATGAATCGCAGGTCAGTGACTGTAATAAACTTTGCGAAAGTGAAGCGGAGTGAAGAATTCATTCACTTAGGTATAAGTCCAATAGACATGTTTCGGGTCGATGGTCAGGTCAAGAAAGATTCCGCTTTTAACCAACTTAAAAAAAGGGAATATCAATTTGACACGTATGCATTCATCCATCCATCCATCCATCAGCCTTTGGAGGTCCACTGCTGGACAGAGGCATCCCCTAACTTGCGCCCGGTGCAATAATATTTTTTATTGAGGTAAAATTTATTGAACTTAGGTAAATATAAAATAAATTCAGCAGTTTTTTTATGAATATAAATTAAAAATGAAACGTATCTATGTGCGTGGATGCAAAGGTTATCCCCCTTATTTCAAAACCATGGTCAAATTATATTACGATTTAACAATATCAGAATGGCCAAAAACTATCCTAACTTTTGATATTATGAACTTTTTATTAAACTATTTATCGACTAATATTATACAATTAACAACTTAATGGAAAAAATATATAAACTGAGACATTTCAACGTAACTGGAATGTATCTACGCATTACTACTTTCGTAAAAAATAATTAAAGCTTGTCCAATAAAAATCTCAATGGATATTGAACAATATTTAAATTAACTATAACAAGAATTTGACCAGTAACCCTAAGTTTAATATGCCCCATGGAAAAGCCATTAAAGTTTATAACAACATCTATAACAAAGCAACTTAGTCTGACTCCAGTCACTAAGACACACCATACGTTCGTACATATTGTATTATACTACAATATAAACTACTAACTCCCAATTTCACTTTTGGAACTCAATTCTACACTTCTGTGGCTTTCGGAGTTATCTAGTATTCTCCATAACCTATCTTGGATAACCTACGTAAATACCCCCTTAGTTAAAATTAAAACTTAACAGTGGTATCAATTTGAATGTTATTTGACATATGTATATTAAGGTGACGTTAGATTCGTCTTAATTGTGAAAGTGCCACTGGGTATATCAAAATTAAAAACAAATTAAAATGGCCGATTTTTGGCGCAATATTATGTGTTAATTTTTTTTTTCAAAACCTATCGATTTGGGTATCGTTGAATAGGTATTCAAAAATGATATTTAGATTACTTCCATCATTGTTCATTTTAAGTAACAGTTTATTATAATATAACAATTTAAAATTGTTTCAACAACCATGCTTGCTAATTTATTAACTCCCTTAATGCAATGAAAACATTGCGATTTTTTCGTCTACTAAAGAAGTTAATGAATCCTGACTAAAAAGTGTATAATTAAAAAAACAAAACACCGAACTGCGTACAAAGTAATACTGAACAACTTCACTATAGAAGGATTAACAGTCGGAACCCATTTAAATTTTACAGAGCTGCTTGAGAAAAAACAAACAAGATTTGATTGGTTGAAGAATGGGTCCTGACTTTAAACCTTTATGTTATATATGTAGTTGTTCAGTATTACTGAACTTGTTTTTTTTTCTTTTTAGTTTAATTTACGCAGTCGAGTTTTTTGTTTTTATGGTTCCGAAGTAAAATCCTTATAGTTTAGTCATGTCCGTCCGTCCGTCTGTTCATCCGTCCGTGCGTCCGTCCGTCCGTCTGTCCGACTGTCCGTCCGTCTGTCCGAAGCAAAGCGTCGAGATCCTTAATTCTAAAAAGCTGTAATTTAGCACGGATGTACATATTTATTTAAACTAGTAGAATAAAATATTGCAAAACATTTTTTTTCAGGGTACCTCCCCTACAGTAACAGGTAACGTGAGGATGAATTTTTTATTCGTCACGTACCCTATAGTGCGAGGTATCGTTGAAAAGGTCTTCCAAAATTATTACGGGTCTTCCTAGACCATTTTTCAGATTCAAGTGTCCCCCTCTCTGCTGCCTAAACGGTTGGAGTTGGACAAGTGCAAAATTCTCAAAAATAGTTTATAATGTGATAAATTTACAAGGAAAACTATAACGGCTATGTTAACATAAGTAGTTAATGAGTAATAGTCGATAAACTTACTACTTCGGAACCCTACATTGCGCGTGGCCTGACACACACTTGCCCGATTTTTTAATTTTTTTTTTGTTACAAGAGTTTATGTTTGTTTTCAGAGCTTGATATCTTTTGGTTAATTAGGTACTAAGAAAATAAATATTATAATTATTGATTGGTTTATGAAGTGATTAATCTTAACCGCGTAGGTTGAAATAAGGTTATCTTTCTAGAGTTAACAATGAAGGGCAATGATCTTCATAATGTGATCGGTATGATAAAAACCTATTATTTAGTACGATGAAATATCAGAATACTCGAATAGCCACTAGCAATGTTATTATTTTTTTCTAAATCCCTGCTGATTAATAAACTATTCTAATTTCTAAAGTTCAAAGTCTACATTGCCATATTTACTAATAGCTCTGCTGTCACTATCGTCTGATAGTGATAGCACAGTAAAGTTCTTGATATTAAAATAATTATAGACGACCCTATAAACAAATGCTTACAAACATTACGTTATTAATCATCTGAAATAGTCAGTGATGAATGACATCTACTTAACTTCATTGCTTTTAAGTGTCAATCAACAAATATATTTTCTACGCCACTTTATCGAATAACTCAATCGAATATAACTTGCATACAAAGACAATTAAGTTATTAAATAACCTACAGTCCAACGTTTCATACACAAACAGATGTTTTGATTTTCAAAAAATAAAATTATCCTTTGAATATAATAAATGTGAAAGTTTCTATGAATATTTCTTACTTTTTCACGCTAAAACTATGAAATTTAGCACATTTAGGTAGACCATGATCAAGATTAAGATGCTCAAAGTGAAGACGTTATGTTATGTTAATGACGACGATGATGTTAGACGTTATGTAAATGTTACATAGTATCTCCGGTCGCGTCCGATGAAGGCTTAAAGGTCGTAGGACCAAAGTCACTTCAGGCAGTGTTTAGTGGGTATTATCCATTAAGGATTGAGTCTCCACATAACCATACTTGATGTCATAATAATACAGATGTAAAAATAATTTACTCCTTTACTATTTTATTCTAGCTTGTATCGTTTTTCTGAAAATTAAGAAAATCTGTAAAATGGGATGTTTTCCAAGGAGGAGGAGGTTGCGGACGGGGAGGGAGGGGGAGACTTTTTTTAATTTACTCAACTATAGGTACAACATAGCAGCAGTTTCACAAAATTATGAATATTGCCCTTTCGCCCATACATTGAAATCTAGAATAAATGGTACACGTACACGTTATGTACACAGCAACCTTTAAATTCGTTCTCGTTGATGGCCCTTTGACGGCAGCTGTGGACAAACGCACTTACGGTCTTCTTTGCTGTAACTAAAATAAAAGAATCAAGTAGAATTATAAGTGTGAATATTATGAGATTTTAGATTATTAATTCTCCTAATAATCTTCTTAAGAAAATTATATTATATGTAAAGTAAAATAATATTGTAATGGAACAAAAAGATGGAAAATATGAATATAAAAAATTCCTGAGCTGAGCAACAGCTGAGGTCTCAAATGCTTGTCATTGTTAGCGATTATAATTATCTGTCATTACAGAGGCAAACGCAATGTGTTTGAAATTAGTATAGGTGTACAATCTTTGTATTGTTTGCTTTGATAAATCACGCGCACAGAGTTAATGTGCAAAATCACGATTACACGCGATTTTGAGTGAAATCTGATATTGAAGTTCAGACCTTTATCTTTTGACCTACTGGTATGATAAAATCTTAATATGGCTTTGTATAATTATTCAGGTTATTCAAATAATAAAATGTAATATGTTATTTAACCTAAATAAATATATACAATCGCGCTATTTGATGTTCTATTTGATGTTCATCAGTGTATCAGGCTATTTAATTATCTACTCATTTATTTAGTTAATTAACCTACACCATAAATCACCTCAAAACCTACTTCAGATTTTCAATAAATATCGATACTAAAATTTCTGATAAATATACTATGTATTAGTAGTAAACTAATTTAAATTAACTGACTGGTAACATAATTAATCAATTTCAACTGTTTTAAGTTAAATATGAAATTCATTTGAATGTAACAAACTATAGTTTTCCAGAAGTGAGCGTCAATTTAATTTGCCGAATGTAAATCAAATGACATCGCGACGAATTGGCACATTCACGATAGAGCCTACGAAATTGCCGAAAATAAAACTAAAACTAAAAATATCACTATTGGACATCGCCAGTTGGACTAAAAACAATTAGCCGAAATGTAACAAATTCAGCAGAATTGCAAACAATTTGCCGAGTTTTAGTTTGAATAACTCTTGTGCAGTACCTATTTTAGAGGAATAAACTGGGTTGGTTAGCTTAATCCATTCCATTTAAGTTTTACTATAATTTTTGTTGAATGAGTTTTTTAAATATTCAGTTTTTACAGAACGTGAAGTACTTACAATCCGAGTTGAATCGAAAATAGTACTTTATTTTAATACCTTACACATTAATTTTATACTATGGTCTGTAACGATTTTTTGATGAAACAAAAACGTTCTTTACAACATAAATTTTAGCAGTAGTTGAGGCAATATTTATTGTACAAAAATAGTTCTTGACAAAAATTACTGACTCCAAAGTTAGGGATAACTCAAAAAACACTCGACAGATCTCGCTCTTTAAATGGGAACACATGACAGGCACCTGCTTTCGAGCATGAATAGAAACATCAAAATCGGTACACCCTATAAAAAGTTAAAAGGTAACACACAAAAAATACAGTCGAATTGAGAAACTCCTCCTTTTTTAAAGTTGCATAATAAATTACAATTAAACGATTACATAAAATGTACAATACAATAATTATGCACCAGACAATAAAACTCTCAAATAAATATAAAAGGTTCTTTTTTCAAGTCTGTGGCCTGATATTATATTTATGTAAATATACCTTTCCAACGCCTCCCTAATGTCTGAGTATTATCTTGCACTAGGTTATGTACTCATTTACAGACAATGCTTAATAATGTTTAATTACTTGCATAGTTCACTGCGTAAGATGTTTAATTATGTATCAAATTATAGTACACAGTAGGTTAGTAATAAGCTGTTGTGTAGTACATCGACCATCATCTGTTACTATTTAGCATAATTTGAGACTAGCTTTTGTCCACGGCCACGGTAGAATGGTTTCAAAACAAAATTTTATTTAATTTAGATTTATATGACTGTGTCTCGCGCGCGTGGATATCGACTTTTTTTAAATCTCGCGGGAACGTTGAACTTTGTCGGGATAAAAAGTAGCCTGTTCAAAATTTCAACCAAATCGGTTAAGTAGTTGTGGTGAGCTTGAGTGATTACATTCTACAGTAACATACAAGTAAAAGGTATAAAAAATTTAAAGTGCAAACGGTAGTGTTGATAATTATAATGTACGAGTAACCGCCCTCGCTTTGCTTCGGTTTTCTTTATTTTTTACACCTTGGGTTACAATATTGGAGTTTTATTAAGGATCCCTATTTTTTTTGAAAATATAATATAGCCTATGTTACTCGGAGATAGTGTAGTTTTTCAACAGTGTAAGAATTTTTCAAATCGGTTCAGTAGTTTCGGAGCCTATTCAATGCAAACAATCAAATCTTTCCTCTTTATTATTAGTATAGATGTCAATAGTGAGGCGACATATTATCTTAGATTTGACATTTGTCAATATCGTTCATAATCGAGTTTAAAGATTTACGTGATAATGATTATTCAGGTTGATTTTCCATTTAAAATATAAATGTGGCAAGTTATATCATAACTGTAGCAAATAAATATATTATTTTTATATTATGTTGAGTATAATATATAATAAATTCATTCAGACTTCATTGTCATAATAAACTTGTCTAATGATCTTATGACTTGATTTGATTTTCGGTTAAAAATTGAAATTTCAGTACATATATTATGAGTACGTTTTCACAATAACTGTATTTGATTTACGATTCACGTAAGTCCGTATCGATTCATTCAATAAATAAACGCTTACATATCCGCAGTGGGTCTTATGAAATTGGAGATTTGTATGAAAATTTTAAAATATAAAAATTTTGGTGTTTTTTTTTTATTTTAGCTATTTTAGCTAAAAATGACGTGCATATGTGTATCAGTGATACCTATATGAATAAAATATTTTAACTTTGACTTTGACTTTGACTTTAATCAAAGTACTGGCCCAAATTATCTACAAAATTATGCCATTTTGATGGCACTTTACTGTAGAAGTCTGCAGGACGGCGATGAATTTAGCGAAAGCGTTTTGTTCCGCCTTTCGGGTGTGGAACTTTTTCCCACTTAAAAAATTGTCTTAATTTTGTAAAAAGTAGAAGTCTGTTGGGGTTAGGACCGGTGAGTACGGTGGGTGACGGAGAGCTTCCAGCTGCAGCTCTAATAGTTTTGTAATGGTCTGACGTGAAGAGTGAGCTCGCGCGTTGTCGTGGACAAGCAATGGGGAAGAGGAATTGACCAGTCTTGGTTGTTGAATTGCGAGCTTCTCCATAATTGTTTGCAATTCTTGACAATAGACATCTGACGTCACTGTTGTGCCAGTCGGTAACAAGCTGTACAAGTCCAGCATTGGTCCACCAGACAGGCACAATCATCTTCCTATTTGTAGTCTTTTTTTAGCGCACTGATTAGGTGCTGTACCCGATTCCACCCTCTGAGAAGAACACAATTACGGTTGTCGTACAAGATCGACGTCTAAGGACTAGCCATAACCACGATCCATGCAACTGGGTATGATATATATATCGAAATATTGGTGTATAAAATATATAGCGTGAATACCCGTATCTTAGTAAAAATATTAAGGGAAACGTTTCAATAAAACATTTAACTAAAACCTTTCATATTTTAGCTTGTTACCCCTTTGCGCAATATCAATATATAAGTACCACATCAAAAATACACGGACATCAATTACATGACTATTCCAGAGTCCAGAATGTTTTCAATGTGAAAAAAAATCGCATGTCATATTATTCTACCTTACTGTTGTACAGATAAGAATGTTGGCCTGATTTTTAAGTTTATTAAAATCTGTGATTAAAATTTTACATGTCTTCACATTTTTCCGACAAATTATAATTTTATTTTACTTATGACATAGTTAAATACATAGTAAAATATTCAAATATCTTTAAACAAACGAGTTGTACGTTTATGAACTACTGTTCAGATTAAATTTACTATGACACCGGATCTGTTAGGTTAGCGCTTATAAAGATGTTATTTATAGGTCATACACAGTTTATTATCAGCAGACGTGCTCGGTATTCGTGTTGAAAGGACGAGCAAATAACTTGTTGTCAATGTGAGTAGAAAAGTTTTAATTCAATACCATGTATAAATCATTGTTTATATTTTTCAATGCTAATTTATTTATTGCTTACGTGTACAGAAAGAAAATAAATCACTGTTTAAATTTTTGTGTATATGTTCTTGTTATTTTCCGGTGACATAATACAAATCAGATTTTTTTTCTGTCTATTACTGCCATTATATTTAAACTATTTAGTTTGTTTTGAAATTTTACTTGTAATGTTTTGGAAAATTTATATTGAGTAGTGATTATTATGTAACACCGAATTTAAATTTCTTTTCAGTAATTTACCGACACCGTTTTAAATTTAATCACAGATTTTCAAATAATATTGCTCTATAATTTTGATGAGAATTTGTACCTACTATACAGGATATTATAACTATAGAAGTAAATTATTTTGAATAAAACAATGTAGGTATATTTTACATTACTGTGACACATCATAATATACTGAACGTTATTTATTAAATAAAGTAACCGTTCACGTTATCGATACATCAAATTGGTTTGCTGAACAAATAATTTAAATACACCTGCCGTTATCTACATAGCCATACGTTTTGTTCATTTATTTAAAATGCACATACTTAGTTATTTCATTTTGTATAAGAACATTCCACTCACAACAAAGTAGTTACATTAGTTAATTACAAAAGTACATTAAATCCTAATTATTTCACTCTTTTATTTATTTATATTTGATATTCCAGATGCCAATAAAAGTTTACAAAATGGACGCTAGTCCGCCAGCTAGAGCGGTTATGATGTTGTGTGACATCCTTCAAGCACCTGTGGAACTGGTAGATGTAGATCTTATAAGTAAAAAACAATTTACGCCAGAGTTTCTCAAGGTGAGTAAAGTTATTTACTCAGTAACTAGTTCATAATGACTCTAGTTAAGTACTTTTGCTGCTATTTATATTGTGCTTTTGTTTACTTGTATTTCTATTCATAGCTTGATGTTTTTATAGTTTTACTTGGTTATCTAGTTTTAAATTTAATAGGATAGAAAGAGATCTTAATTTAAGAACATAAATATCATAATGTTGTTTCAGATTAACCCTCTTCACACGGTTCCAGTTCTAGAAGATGGCGACTTTATTCTTCACGATAGGTAAAAACAACAATACTATTATTTGACTGCCGATGAGCAGGCCTCAGTGAGGCCTGAGCTTGGCGAAAATTGTGTATTTGAAGGAATTATAAGTAATTATCATTATGAATATGCATACCTATCATGATGTACTGCACTCCGTTTTTTCGTCGAGTCCTACTTAGGAAACAAACTTACACTGTCTTTTTTTATTTGTAATTTAAAAATAAAGCAAACACAATATAAAAATAATCTAAAGACAATTAAATATTTAATTCCAATACTAATTTCTGTTAACCATTTATATTTTTTTAAATCAATTTAAATTAATATTTCCATAAAAAGTAGTGCTAAATTTGTTAGCAAATAAGTCTCGTCGAAAAAAGGTCGTTTACGTAAAAATGAAGAAAACTGGCTCGATATATACCGGTGACAGGTTATAGAAATGTTTTGTTACATCGATCGCAACCCAAAATCCGCTAAGCACGTTTACAACTTGGCACGTTTACAGCCTGAGCAAATATTTTGTAATCTGAATACAATTGAGGGTTATCAGAATGTTTGGATTATTCGGATTATTCTAATTACATGGCCTATAACCAACTATAATAGAACAAGTATGTGGCAGAACATACAGACATGGTTATCGCCTCAATATTCATCAAATCTACTGAATTATAGAAGTACCTACAAATTGTAAGGTAAATATTATGATACAGTTTACAAATAATGGCAAAAAACTACAGCAAAAAACCTAATTAACTATAATGTTATTAAAGGAATTCAACTTTTTTTACAAAATTTGAAGCTAGAATAAGAGCTATTATTACATTTAAAAAATAAATATTAAATAGCTCACAATATGAAGTAAATAATCACATAGAAGAATCAATAATATTATTTTTGATTTATCCATAAAGGTTACTTAATTACAATGCAATTTACTTGTAAGTGCTCTCATGTAAAACTGTTTTGGAGATAGGTGAATTTTTTGTTATTATTATAAATTATAAAACTTTTTGGTTGGTATTTCTAAAGTACCTAATATTACGAGTATGTATGTTTTAAATTTATCTTATTTGTCTTCTTGGCACCCGCATTGCTGACGCAATAAAAATGCATAAGTTATCTTTCTATAATTACCTACAGAAATAATTATTATTAACTACATATTGCGTATACATACAATGACTTGCTATTAAATATTGTTACAGTCACGCAATAATGGCGTATTTGGCTGATGCTTACGCGAAAGATGATTCTTTATATCCGAAGGATGTGAAGAAACGAGCCCTAGTCAACCAAAAGTTGCTTTTTAACGGTTGTACTTTATTCCCTCGGACAAGAAGCATCACAGTAAGTTATTTTATAATATAAATAATAGCTAATATTTACTGGCAGTATGTATGTATTTGTTTGTGAGAATAACTCCATCAGGTGGGATCGTTGTCAACCACTAACTTATTTCATGTAAAAAAAATTCAAGTTGACCAATTTTCATAATAATAAAAATATTAAAAAGGTTTCACTGTTAATGAAAAGGCAATGTTTCACTGAATTAAAACGAAATCTAATAAATAAACCAACCTTAGGCCTTACTAGGCCTGCTTGTATTACTTGATGATCGAGATACTGGCAACAGGTTTCTCCTGTTGGAATTCGCTAGGTTTTGTACCACCCAGTTTAATCTAAATGCGCAACGGATCCATTGCCCGCCTGACTAGCTAACATTCTTGTACAATCCATCGTGAAATATTTTAATGTATTTATTTATTTATTTATTTATTGTTCATGTACACATAAAAATTGGAAACAAATAACAGATATATCGTACAAAGGTACTGCTTATCTCTTACGAAATTTCGGTTGGATAATGGATTGTCTTTCGGTTGGATTGTATCTTTAAGTGACTTCATTAAGGAGGAGGCCGGCAACTTTTCAGTAATGCCTTTTTAGTGTTATTGATATCTATCAGCGAATGGGACCACATACCATCAAGAGATCAATCTACTC
The DNA here is from genome assembly GCA_963932265.1 of Thymelicus lineola. Taxonomy (NCBI): domain Eukaryota; kingdom Metazoa; phylum Arthropoda; class Insecta; order Lepidoptera; family Hesperiidae; genus Thymelicus; species Thymelicus lineola. The sequence continues at coordinate 10,165,034 of OZ010684.1, read as the reverse complement.
GTTTGTCAGATATTTATATGTTAAATCAATATTATTTCACGAAAAAAATACGGGTATTTTCGGTTTAAGTCGTCACTGGAAAGGCAATAATACTAACACGCCAAGAGGCGTCTTGGTGTGAATTGCGGGTGACATTTTTCCATAATTTTCGATCATGATACCTTTTTATCAATTCTAATCGTTCTTTACAGTTTCAGGTTGCCATAAAACAAAATCCAAATGTTTCCGAGTTGCAATACTCTGATTTAAAAGAGTGTTACGACTTCCTGGAAACGTTTCTAAATGCGAATAAATACCTCGCAGCTGATCATATGACAATTGCGGATATTGCTGCTATAGCCACCGTCACTACTATGGTGTACATTGTGCCGCTGGATGAAAAGAAGTAAGATAAACCTTGGACCTATGTTTTAGTTAAGCTAAGTTAAGACCTTCATTGATGGACCACTATACAGGGTCTCCTCGTAAGGAAACCGAGAATTATGCTCCAGCACGTTGTTTCAGGAGAGGTCGCCGGAATACATGGTTTAACGACTGTTACACATTATAATGATAACATCCGGGACCGACAGCTTTACCCTTTTTTACCCTTTAAAGCGTGGAAGCGCTCAGAAATTTTCTCCACTAGTTAACTCTAGTTGTCACCTATACGAATACACACCGCGCCATCTATTGCTTTTAGTTTTTTATTGCCTATTGCCTGAAAGGCTGACGAAAAAGCAACTCTACTACTTGCAACCTATAGTACCTATAGAAAGATTGCAAAGATCCTCTTTGTAATGTAAATACCAATGTCTATAAAAAGTTGTCCAATAATTTTCAGTAAATTATAATTGGACTATAATTATGTTATTTTATCTCATAACATATTGGTAGCATATGCGTTGCTGTAACTTAAAGTAATATTTTTAATAACAGGTTACTTTAGTTCAGAATTATAAACTAGCACTCTTTCAACTAAACCACAAAGTTGTATAAAACAACTTGTTCACGATAAAATTAGCATTTTTATTCATGTAAGCTTTTAACATGCATTCGTGTACTATAAAATGAATATTTAAATTTCTATTCTTAAATTCAGGATTATTGTGTACTCAATCAGTATTCTATATATTTCCATATCTGCATTTCCATAGCTGAGGTGAATTTAATGATTCATTTATTAACATACTCGTAATCTAGCAATTGCAATGCTTTGTATGTAATTCCATTGCATTATTTTATTTCACCAAATGTACGTTAGTATATTAGTTCATTGCAAATAGCATTTAATAGCAATACATGTTTAGTTTACATACAAAATAGTTTCACTATACAGTGAGATATGTATATAGAGTGCTTTCACTCATTAATGGACGTTGTCCAAATACACGAGTTTGCAATTTGACTCTATTTGTCACGCTTACATTTTCATGTAAGTATTTAGTCAATACTGGGGATACGAAGACATAAAGTGTCATGCTTATTTTTTAGTTAGACGATTGTGCGTATCATTATTCATTTTTTTCTCCAATAATCCGCACTGGAGCAGCGTGGTGGAGTATGCTCTAGGCTTCCTTAAGGGGAGAGCCCGTGCCCAGTAATAAGCCGTTAGTGGGTTGAAGCCATTATTCGTTTGTAATCCACTTCAAAAAAAAGGAGAAGGTTATAAATTTGTGGCCTATATATTTTCGCCTCATTTGTTTTATGTGAGTAATGATGTTGTGAATATTATCCAGGGGCCACTAGTAATTTTAACTTTAATAAATTTATTCACAAAAAGTTACAGTTTATTTAAACATACAAATAGGCTATACATATTTATTTATGTTTTCCCTTTAGAAAAATTCACGACTTAAATTACTGATGTAAATTTTATTTTGATACGAGTTCCCAATTGATGTATAAAGACTAAAATGATACTCAAGAATAATAAATTGACAGAACACTGTTTTTCAGAGTTTTGTTATTAACCTCGACAGAAAGTTCTTAATTTAACGATTTTTTTAATTGACACTACATTAACACAACGCCGCAACTCAGAGTCACTAACGATTACTTAAATTGCTCCTTAGTAAATAATCACCATACAAATTCTGTACTAAGGAGCGATTTAAGTAACCGTTAGTGACTCTGAGTTGGGGCGTTAGCTTTAAAAAATTACTAAGATGATAAGTTTATTATATTACATATAAATTTATTAGCTTATTATACGCTTTTACTTAAATCTATTATTTCTAATAATCAAATTTTGCGTTTTATTGTGATTGGTAACCGATATAATGAATGGTAATTTTTTTACAGGTATCCCAAAACAAAGGCATGGGTTGAAGAGTTTGAAAGTAAAAGTTATTGTGAAAAATTCAATAAACCTGGTGCTACGTGGTTGGGAGAATACATAAGAAACGCTATTCAAAACAAATAACTGAAGATTATCGTAGAAGTCAAGAACTACTTATATAATTATATTATATTTAATTTTTATGCATTATAAAAACATATGAATTTGTTCACAAATGATGAAAGGCGGGTAAAAATCAAGTTTTTGTGTTACATCTCAGTATACTGGTGTGCATTCATATCAAATTTACAATCGCTTACTTCATAATTATAATCATAAATAATGTTCAACATAACACATAGTCGTTCATTTGTATACTTTCTTTATACTATAGGCCAATTCCTGTAAACTGGCACGTTCAGTGACTTTTCACCGTATTCACACTAAGATAATTTTTCATACAGTATGCGGTGTGATTCAAAAAATTATTTTAAACATTGTTCTAATTAGAACTATATTATTATTATTATTTTTTTTATGGAAATAGCCGGCAAACGAGCTGACGATCCACCTGATGGTAAGTGGCTCTCGCCGCCCATGGACATCAGCAACACCATAGGCATCACTGATGCTTTGCCGGCCAAGAAAGAAAGAAGAAAAAGAAAGAAAGAACTGGCTCTCAAGCCCCCAGCCGGAACACGACGAGTCGTTTGGCTGCTGACTCATGCCCGAGGGTGGTAGCTATCCAGGCAAACCCCATGGAGAAATAATAATAGTAATAATGGTATTAATTAACAATTAAAATCAATACTACCAATATAATCCCTAAGAGGGCCCTACCACCAGCAGGCCGGATTTAGTCGACTTTTACGACACCCTTCCGGCGGGGGATTGGGGTTAGTATTCTGAGCCGTCCCAATACGGCTAAGAAAATATTAAATATTCTATGTCAGAACTATAATTAATATAGAAATATGATTTTGAATTTTAATTGTCCTTTGTTTTTTAAACAACCTATATTTGAAGCCACTATTATACAAAGGATAAAACGTTCGGCTAAAACTTCGTTTTTAGACGACATTGATAAAACATTTTGTTAATCGATAAACTAAGTGACAAAAAGTATTCAGTGATGAATTGTTGTAAGTGATATAAGTACTTTCTGAGACATTTGAGTTCAAAACCGTAAAAATAAAGTAAGACAAATATTGGATTTTTGTGATGACTTTGCAGTTTTCTAGTGAATGACGTCACTGAATTTTTTTGTTTAAGACAGTACACAAGCGCAGTTTGTTTTTGTGTTGTACGTGCCAAATTATGCTTATCAACATTTATCATTTATCGATACATTGACAGATTAATTAGGTATATCACCCACTAATTGGCGTATAAATACATCTATATGTATTACCTACATTCATAACCCCGATCCTCCTATTATTTATCATATTTCTTACTGGTGTCGACATCTAATAACATGGATATCATGAATCCCTTTGAGTATAATCTTTGTGTAACTGTAAGGATCGTATTATGATTAAGATCAAGTATCATATCTTGCGTTAAATAATTACGTGTTATTTGTATGAAAGGAATATAGGTGGCTAATTACATTTCACTGAATAGGTCTTGGGTTAGATTTGATAACTTGGGCCGTAAATTAATTGGGGACATAATATTAATTCGGGGATAAGTGAATGGTACAGTTTCTTAATATTTTGTATATTCAAACCCTCTTTTGTTGGTATCTTGATTAAATCCCGTTGCTGCAGAAATCTTGGGACTTTTGTTAAATAGAATTTGTCAAGTGGTTTTGACAGTTCTCTTTTATTGATAGCCTTATCTTACCTAAAAATTCTGAAGCGACAGAAATGGGTATAAATCTGAAGGATCAAGGGTGGAGCCTGGAGAGATATTGGCTAAGATTGTAATCTGGCGATACCGTGATTTGAGCCCATCTTCCTCAATTTCTTGTTTGAAGTCGAACATCACGTTTTAATCCTGGTTTCTCCATAGTCTCTGGAGCTTTCACACGATCTATTTCAAACTTTCACACTTTTGTTGTCACAGTTTGCTTTTTATTATTGATCAATGCCTTTAAAAATCTTCGGTTTCATAACGATGCAAGTACAATAGGCATATTAAGCATTCCCCACAAACTTAAAAAAGAACAGACGGAATGTCAACAACAAATCAGTGAGGCACTCATAGTAATACCAACTCCTCTATTCGTACAAGTATCACACGCACACATTGTCAACATGCTGTTATTAATCGGCCACCATTACCACGTCGGACCGCACTAAAAATTACGCACACATGGTAAGTGGGCAGCGTCACTCTCGATAAGACAAGGTGACGTCCGGGATTATTTTCACGTCCGGGGTTATTTTCACGTCCGGGGTTATTTTCACGTCCATGGGATTCTCTGAGTGAGCTTTTAAAGGGCCATAATATCAAGTTATTTTGTGTTAACTGTCTGGGACAGACTTTCCAGGCCTGTCTATCTTTGACTTTATCAGTACAGGTCATACCTGTCAGACACAAACAGTAGATACCTATAGATACAACTAAAGAGTAAATAAAATAAATTTAATTCTTTATGCATTCAAGATACGATGACTTTCTCAGAATTGTTATCGAATATGTTTACCCATAATGTTATCAAAAATATTATATTATCGAATACCTATATTGTCAGTATCAGATTATAATATCCGTGAGATTTCATAAGCTAACGTGTACAGTCAGATATTAATCTGTTGCTATGGTGTTTCAGAGTAATATTTGTTACCAGATTTTTGTATTTTGTAGGTAACATCTAAGTAATAACTAATGAGTAATAGTCAGTGTACATGAAAACTTAAATAAATAAATAAATAATAATACCAATAAATATTTACCACTTATTCATAAAAACAAGCAAAATTTTAGGCAGCTTATACCTAAAGTGTTTCTTTCACTTTTATGAAAAACCATAAAGATAAAACTTATAACGTGCATTAGCGAAAATAGGTTAATTAAGCGTTTTTGAAAATGGCCGTTATTATTCAAGTTTAGTACTTGAATTTACCAACGTTCTTTTTTAGCCATTCGAATCATGCTTGATAGGCATATACCATATACTCGTAGCAACAGAGGATGGTATCGTGAATAAATCGTGAGCAGCGCTCTGACCATGATATATTCCGGTACAAATTGGATTTATTTCCCGCTTTCCCTTCCCATTGGTTCACAGAAACTGTTATTGCACGTATGAACGATGAGACATCAAGAATAAAATATTCTATACGATATACATCACGCGTTCTATGCTCCCGATCACGATTTCAAAGCGATAAACCTGTCATAGGAGTTTGCGTTTTATGATTTATAGCTGACGTTCGGGTAAATAATAATTGTTTGCTTATTGCTTCTGCTTATGGATCTGTATTTGATCGTATTACGTTGTAATTACGCTTCTGTTAGACAAATAAGCATTCCACGATATGAAGAATATGAAGTCTGCAGGTTATCCAGGAATATAATAGAAGTACATATTACATACAAGTATTCTTAATAAAAAACTAATACAAAATCAGGTTAATTGTTATTTAGGAAGGTGTATTATTTGAACAAAGAGCTCATCGTAAAACACATGAACTTGGAATCTTTTTGAGATATTAAGATAATAATATTGATAAGTTTTCTAATAATGTTTTAAAGTAAAATCCCATTCCTACCACCCCATCCCTATTAAACTTTTTTTAATAAATAAGCAGGAATCTTACAAGGAATACACAAATAGCGTACAATTGATGATTTGCCTGTGATTCTCAGAAAGCCGGCTAGTAAATTTTCGTTCAAGAAAAGACTTCACGGACATTACTGTAAATATGTAGGGCACCACCATTCATAATCACATCACCTATTTATATTTTCTTTTTTTTTCTTATTTCTTATTAATGAATGTAGGTATTTATGTACATATTTATGTATGTATGTATGAAGTTATGTATTTATTTATGTGGGCATCCGCTGGATGCAGAAGGCTCAGGACCGGTCAGAGTGGTGCAAGTTAGGAGAGGTCTATGTCCAGCAGTGTACCTCCAATGGTTGATGGATGGATGGATGGGATTCGAAAACTGCTATACTGTCAAAGCTGATATCAACTGATCGACACGTTAACGATTAATATCGATATGGTTCAGCGTGCTAGGAAGCCATATGGTAAGCCATATATATATTCTATTATTTTTATTATTTCTTTTTGGTTCCTAAGTATTTATTTTTTTTACAGCCTAGATGTACCGCCATATCGTTGTGTTCATACTATCCGAAGGTTGACTGGGAGAGAATGCTTTTAGCATTAAGTCCGCCTTAAAAAGTTAAATAAATAAATAAATTGAGATTAGTAACTGGACTCCGCTATACGACCATCTATCGATATACTCGTATAATAATATTTTATTATATAAAACACAAAAATATTTATACGGATGTCCTTTTTAGATTCTATAACCATCCAACCGATATGCTTCAAAATGGTTTCATTTGAAAGGCAATATTCTGAAGGTGGTTTGAGACTACTAAAACAATGCATTAGGCACATTCGGTGCATTGATGAAGTCGATTTTCTACTGTTTCTATACAACAATTAATATGTAAAGATACACGGAAAGCCAAAGATATATAAGGATGGATATATGTAAAGATGGAACATCAACGACAACGTCAATACAAAAAACTAATGTTGTCATTCTCAGCAAAATTTTTTTAGCGTAGTGGAACACGCTGGGTATCTACTACTTATTCAATATACCTAGCTGCATTCAATGCACTAACTACACAATTTCTGGGAACTGGATTAGGAACAAATTATAAATCAAACCCTTAAAAAAAGGGCAACATTTCACATCGCGTGATCTAAGTGCGCGTTTAAGTAACAGTGGGTTATAAAATATTTTGAAAGTTTGCGAAATAAATCGTATATTGTAACCTATACAGTAACAATTGAATATGTTCTAGATATAATTTAATAATTTAGTGAATTCATAATACATGCCAGTAAAATGCACACAAATAAAAACAAACTCATGAAGATGTTATCATCAATACTTACCTAATATCTATCAGGCACAGCAGAACAAGACAAGAATAAATGGCCCATTCGCATGTACCGCTATTTTGGCGGATTTATGCTTCATTGGTAAAGACTTATTTCTACTATGTTTTTGGTTTTATTTGACTTTTACCTTAATATCTATTTCTGTTATTTCTCCATAAAATTATTCCGCAACCTCATACACCACTTTATTTTGTGGACCCTAAAGCTTATTTTACGTCGTAATCCTAGTGAAGATCATTGAAACATTGTCTTCAGGGACGTATATTTCAATAACTCCGTTGCTGTATCGCATATACATAAATAGTTCTCTTAGACATTTTAAAATAATTTACGTGGAAAATGTGCATCTAAGCAAAATTATTTCGGTTTAATTCAATCTGTTATATAATATGCAACTTTTAGTTAATAATAATGATTTCCGAGTTATCTAATACACATTTATTTCCAGATTTTACCTTTTAGGTAAATTTCAATAATATGTATGTTAGAGGAACATAATGGCTCCCCATTCGACGTCGGAGACAAGCGAGGATGCTTTCTACTGTATTTATACTGTAACACGTCCCTTGTATTTGAAAAACAAGTTTAATTTTCTGTGAGATACGCATGAACGGCAACTAAGTTCCACTGAGAGTTTGCTTCTCTCTATTCCACTTCACCATTCTGGATTCCTATTATATTCTTTTGCCGTTCTAGCAGTGCACCTTTGGAATGATGAATCTTAGAAAACCAGCCAGTAAACTCAACTTTATGAAAAGACTTCATGCGCATTAGCGTTAGTAGAATAGTTAGCCATAACGAATTTCTGTACAATCGTGGTATTGAAAAAAAGAATACATGCGTATACGGGTAAATCGAAGCAGTCAAAAATGGCTCCCTTTGCAGTTTTTTACAATGACGGACAAAGCTAAATATTTTTAGAAATACTTGATAAGGTTAAAAGTAATATTAAAAAAATTGTACATACATCACCGATCCAAATGTATTTGGTGAACAACACTGGCAAATAATAATAATGTATGTATTGTGACCTGTTAAAAATATTTATATGCCATTCAATTTTAACTTTTGTATTATTTTAACTTTTTTGCAATTTCAAACAGACACAGTGAAAATTTTACATTTTATCATAATATTTTACAGACTTATATTTTACAACGAAAATTGAACGTAGTAATAAGTCCTGACAAAAAATAACAGACTTAAAAATTATGAATAACTCAAATACTACTCGTCAGATCTCGCTCTTTAAGTGGGACCACATGACAAGCACCAGCTTTCGATTAAAAAAAGAATCATCAAAATCGGTTCACACATCAAAAGTTCTGAGGTAACAAACATAAAAAAATACATTCGAACACTTCTTTTTTGAAGTCGGTTAAAAAGTGGTAGAAACGTAAAGAGCCGAGTCCTATTTTGAATAATTTATAGATGTCCGCGCACCAATGATACTTTAATCTCATTTAAAATAAGCCTATTTTTACGTCACGTCAGGCCACGTTAAAGTGTCGCGACTCGATGCTCAGAAACGTTTTCCATTAGCGTCGACGTTTTGATAAATAATGATATTGGAAATGTTATCCTTATTTTAAACACTGTGAAATATTAATACTTATATGTGATGGTGTGATTAATTAAATAATTATCATGATTAAACCTAGGCTTAACCAGGAGATATTTGACCACCTTCTATATTACAACCCATAGGCACAATAAAATAAACGATATATATTGGTACCTGTCTCATTGCTTGAGTCACTCTCACACTCTCAGAACAATGGGCTTTGGACAAGATGGACATATCTCTGCTGAATCAAAAGTATCAGGGAGATTTTCTAAACATTTGGGAGACCTTTTACTAATTGATAAATTTTAAAGTTAAAAATAATTAAATTCAAAAAGTCTGTGGAAAGGGAAACTACTGTCAAAGTTATTAATTTAGGCAATGGCCTAATCTGCCAGTCAAATTTAATTTTAATCGGTTCGGTAGTTTCAGCTGAGGTTTTTTGTTTAATCAGTGGTGTAATGTTTTTCAGTTTTATGTCTTATAAGTTACTGGCCAAACTCGATTTCCGGACAAACTAGTTTAGTCTTGGCCTAGGCCAAACAAGTTTATCCTACTCGTGTCAGGACAACCTAATCGACCTAGGACAATCTAATTTAGACTAGAACAGTCTAGTTTGTCTCGACACGATTAGGATTCCGGATTCAGGACAACGTAGTTTACGTTGTCATGAAAATAAAACTTTAAATCGCTCTTCTGTGTCTATCCAGTGACGATATTGATTAATGTGAATTCAATAATTGATTTCCACAACCGACATTAATGTAGACATTATTGTACGAATTATACTGAAGGAATGTTTCTGGAGTAAGTAATAAATGTTATTCGGAAGTTGGTAAATGGCAGATCTGAATTATTCACAGTTGCTAAGTAGGAATGACAGGCGGTAACAAAACCTTTTAATATAATATCTTGTTGGCAGTTGTGACAGGGATTACTACTTATTTATATTTAATCGAAATTTTCGGAGATGATTTCTAAGTAGTATTTGCATAATAAATCATAAGATGATTACGTTTTATTGATGAACGGTTTTTTTATTAAATATTAAAAATGGTCGATAATAATGTGTCTTAATAGCGTCTCGTTTCGTAATCACAATATTTATAATATGTTTGTATTGTAGTAATATTTTTATTTTAATACCTATGGTGTTTATGGTGCATTATAACTTTAGCCCTTCTCAGGTTTCCGAAGAAAAATTGGAACCTTTATACTCAATAGTCAATAGTCATTTATTCATATGAAAATACACGTCATCAATATACAATAAAAATTACAAATACCTATATACGTAGTATATAAGTTGTAAAAAATTATTATAATGGAGAGTTTCGTCATGTCCCTCCGTCCGTCCGTCTGTCCGAAGCATTACCCTTAGTGCTAGAAAGCTGTAATTTGGAATGAATACATGTGTATTAAAACTACAAAACGGTGGAATAAAACTTTGGAAAGTATTTTTTTCAGGGCACCCTTTGTCTCTTCCGTTATACCGCCCCTAAAGGTAACTTGGGGATGAAGTTTTTGTCTTCGTCTATCTCATAGGGTATCGCTATCAAACAATTATTCGATTTAGGGTTGCGTTTGCGTTGGGTTTAGGGTTGTATTTGGCTTTGTAGCGCTAATTTTGGTTTCAAGTGTCCCACCCCCTGAAAGCTGAACGGTTAGAGTTGGACTACCGAAAAAATTCACAAAAATAGGTTATCATATGACCCGTGCCCTGTTATGGCTCAACTGCCATTTTAATTTGGTTGAAGCCAATCAACTGCTACTAAAGCACTCATAGCCCAAAGATCCAAAGTTAAGCAACAACGGATGAGGTCGGTAGTTGGATGGGTGACCGCTAGTGACAAAAAATTCTTGAGCGTTTTCGCGCTTCGGAGTGCACGTAAAGCTGTTGGTCCCGGTTGTTATCATAAGATAACAGTCGTTAAGCCATGTTGGAGGCCTTCGAATGGTTTGAAAACTTCCGACACTTGGGTTGGCCACTAACCCCTCCACCAATCCGTACTGGAGCTGCGTGGTGGAGTATGCTCTAGGCCTCCTCAAGAGGCTCTCCTCTTGCCCGACCCGTGCCCCGTGCCCAGTAGTGGGCCATTAATGGATTGAATCCAATCAACTGCAAAAAATGTCATCAAAATCAAATCATATAAACAGTAACCAATGACCTCGTATTTTCAAAATTGTTTTATTTGTCATGAAGCCGATTCAAATGACAGCCTCGTTTTGAACGACGCTCAAACAATGTAACTGATTTACATGTAACGGAATCATATGCCACGAGGGACATCGTCCACTCCGTATGTTATTTAAATTATTCTGATTTTTTATGGCTATGTACACGAACGTTTCCAATTTGTATTTAAATAAAACAAATGCTTCAATGTTATGTTAATATACTTTTGTACTAGACCGTATATTTGACCAGTCAAATTAGCTCAATACGTAGGAGTAAGCTTACAATTATTCGTATAGAGCTGAAAATTTTTACATAATGTTGGAAACACCAATATGAATAAAATGTGAAAAGTTACCATCGAACCCGTCTGCAAAAAAAAACTTCAAGGTCAAAGTTGTCAAAAGTGGATTTCTCGTACTTATAGCCATAGGAGGCTAAGGGCTTCAATCTTCATATACCTGTAATATCATTGGCTTCATAAATTCATTCTTGTTATATCAAAAAATATATTACACAAAAAACAGCTATAATAAGGAACAAAACTTTACTTATATCTCAATGCTTATGGCTTATAGTTTGAAACGGTATTTGTGACATCATATCGCTAATGTCAGGACCCTTGTCATGTCACAATCCTCTTAACTTGTATCGCTGACGTTATGCCGCTGGCTGTATGTACTTAAGTAAAATAACCCTTGTATAAATTAGCGATGAGTGATGACTTTCTTGTCTATTACATTAATCATTTAAATAATTATTTCTAGTGCATTTAAGTAGTAGGTAAACTAGCAGGCGGGTCATTTGCTGGTAAATGATCACCGTAGCTCAATGATATTCGTAACATCACGGCATCATAAACAAATTGGTGAACGATATGGGCATGATGAATAGCTTCTTGAAGGATCTCATGTGATAGTATTAACCTAGGAAAATCAGATTCTTTAGGAATTACAAACTCCTTAGCAAAAGCTACACAAAACAACATTAATTTAACCGCGCTACTTGAATGTAACTTGTTCGGGATTTTCAGTAGGTATAGCTCTACCTTTTAAAAATCGACGGAAGGAAACTTAAACATGTATTCTAGTTTCTGAAATACCTTAGGCGTAGATAAATCATATCATTCTTATTATGAAATATTATTCTTGCCTGACTTGGCTAAAATTTCTGAACTTGGACGCAAATATATCAATGTCTTAGTTAAGGAATTCACTGCTTATCCAAAATTCAAGATAAACAACATTGTAGAACTAGTCGTGTAGGTACTCAGGGGCACATGTTGCGACCTACCTATCAAACTCGTGGAACAAAGCCGACTAAGTCTTGTATTATGCAAACAAGCATCATGTAAGGCGTGGATTTATGAGGGAAGTTCGTTGGGAAAATCGCGAGCTTCACCCCTGGGAGCACCCGGTTCACTATTGCTCCATATATTCATATTTGGGGTTAGACAAGGAAGTTCTTAGGCGGTCGCCCATGGGAAAACCGTGCACACATGAGTGACGACGATTTGTAATGAAGCCCCTTGCTCTGAAGGATTGTTGTTGATGATATGTCACCTTGGCATGAATTGAATTATAGGTATTTTTATTTGTTTAATATGAAAATATTCTATAAAAATATTTTTTTATTTGTTTCTATCATTTTTTCGAAAGAACATAAACACATAGAACACACAAACTGGATTAACACATAGGCTACTATTTATCCCGGAAATATTCAGGATTCCAGCGAGATTTATAAAAATCAGCCAAGTGCGAGACGGACTCGCGCACGAAAGGTTCCGTACAACCATCTAATATTTTTTTAGTTGTTATAACGGCAACATAAATACATCATATATGAAAATTTTAACTGTCTAGCGATACAGCCTGGTGACAGACAGACAGACAGTGGAGTCTTAGTAATAAGGTCCCATTTTTACACTTTGAGTACGGAACCCTAAAAATTAACCTCTACCGCAGGCAAAGCCACGGGCAAAAGCTGGTAATTATATAAACTTGGAAATTTAAATTAATAAACATTTGTGTAGACCTTGGCGCAGGCGCACGCAAATGCAGATACAGGGCGTTTAGCAAAAAGGACATCTGTGACCTGTGAATAACTAGAAAATTAGCTTCTGTCTTAGAGATCAATTACATAGATATTACCAATAATAAGAAATGAAACGTCTCAGTTCATTATTGCAACCAGCAAGGCTATTCTGTTTTGTAACTCGACTGCGGAATCCGCGATGAGTTTCAAAATTGAAGTTAGAGTCCGAGAGTCACTTCACTTCGCAAGTGCTTACTAGATGATTAGACAATGACATATTTATTTGTCATATTTTTAGTCGTTTGACGTTCGAGTTCGAGACTCACTTCACTTCGCAAGTGCGTACTATATGATTAGAGAATGACATATCAAGATCTCGGGCGGATTCCGCTGTCGAGTTACAGAATAGCCTTGCAGCACACCAGCAAGTAATAATACATCATCACATGTTATTTGGTTATAGTTTATTAGTTAACAAAATTTTAAACGATTTCCAAAATAACTTCACTGAAATTTCTACCAGCTCGTAGTATATTAAGCTACAAGACAGCGATAAAAATCCAACAAGCAAGTTGGCAAGCGATTCGCTTCGTGTGCAAATAAATCTCCGCGGATAACTTATTTGTGCGGCTTCCGAAGTAGAGATATTTTTTTTTATTTTATTACCGATTGTACATCTAAAAACTGGGACGTAGTGAATAAGTACCATTTTACACAGGCTTAAAAAGTAGTTTCAAACGTAACTACCGTTCTGCTTACCAGGCTTATTGATGGCAAACTTTTATTGATTTCGAAATAGCGCGGACATGGAGTCCAACTTTATGGAATATCTGTAATTTTTTTGTGTACTATCAAGTGTATGGTGGGAATATTCATTTTATTTTTAATATCGTATAAAATTTTAACAAAAAAAAGAAGCGACTTCAAATGAAGTACATCCGATAAAAAAAGAATCATCGAAATTGGTTTGCGTGATATTGAGTTATTCGTCGATTTATCGCGCACGTACTTAATGCTAATTTATGACTTATATACTTTTGACATGGATGCCACTCTCAGATCTCGCTCAAATTTAAGTGGGACCACAATACAAGCATCAGCTTTCGTTTAAAAAAAGATTCATCAAAATCGGTTCACCCAGTCGAAAGTTCTGAGGTAACAAACATTAAAAAAAATACAGTCGAATTGAGAACCTCCTCCTTTTTTTGAACTCGGTTAAATAATATCCGTCTTTGGACATAAACCAGTCTTCTATAACACACATTAAGCACATTTCACTAGGTCCTCCTTGTTAGTGGTCACTTGGTTTTCTACAGCCGTGTCGGAACTAGACTGGGCTGGTATGGTTTGTTATATTCCAATAGTAGAGTATTTTATATACATGACAGGCTACTAATCCCCATTAAATATATTTTTCAATATCGAAGAGTCAATAAAAAAGAGTTTTTTTTTATGGAAATATCCGGCAAACGAGCTGATGATCCACCTGATGGTAAGTGGCTATCGTCGCCCATGGACATCAGCAACACCAAAGGTATCACTGATGCGTTGCCGGCCAAGAAAGAGAAGAAAAAGAAAGAAAGAACTGGCTCTCAAGCCCCCAGCCGGAACACGACGAGTCATTTGGCGGCTGACTCATGCTCGAGGATGGTAGCTATCCAGGCGAACCCCAAGAAGAAATAATAATAGTAATAATGGTATTAATTAACAACCAAAATCAATATTACAAAAATCCCTCGAGAGGCCCTACCACCAGCGGGCCGGATTTAGTCGCCTCTTACGACACTCAGCCGGCGTAGAATTGGAGTTAGTATTCTAAGCCGCCCCAATACGGCTGAAACATAGATAGTATAGATAACATGTCACCCTTGATATTAGGGACTTTCATTGGCAGCAGAGTCCATGAAGTTAACCATTTGTTTGATTGTGGATTATTGACGGTTATTTCTTAATTATATCATCCACTGCATTCCGCCTATGGCTTCGCCCGCAAAAGAGTTATTTCAATAAGCCCACGGGAACGTATAACCACGATAAAATGTACCATATTTTTTAAGTCTTGTCATATTCCGTCTTTATGCCTTACATTTCAAACCTTACAAAATTAGAGCTAGATGGTAACCCTAACATCCAAGCCCTAGCATCCTAGCATCTTCACAAACTTTCACATTTTTAATATTAGTAGGAATACCATTTTTAATATTAGTAGGATAACTCTCTGCACTTTATAACATCTCTATATATTAACAATCAAACAGTTCTGAATAAAACAGTTTATCTCAGATATGATAAAGTGAGAATAGACGTAGCAATTGCTTTAGTTATGCAATAAAACGGAACAGAACATGCAGTATACAGAAGCTAGTCTATTCACACTGGTGTGAGGCGCAAACGCTAGACCAAATGAGTCGCTATTATGTAAAGCTACAGCTAAATATTCACAGACAGAAGTGAGAATGTGTACACTGGCGATGAGATATTTGATTAAAGGAGCGGCTTGGCTTAATTTGGCAAGTGCAGATACTGTCGGACTGGCTGTAACCAAATCATACGTATATTCATTAACTGCATACATGTTTTATTTATGCGATACAAAGACTTGGTCGGTCTGGTTTTTAATTAACGCTGGTGAAAGCTCCCAAATTATCGTTGCTGGTTTTATTAATAAGCAATGGGATGATCTTCCTATTAGAATTCATAGCTTAATCCAACCAATTAACCAATACTGATAAAATGTTTTTAATGTGTAGGTATTGGCAAGTCTTTACGCAACCAAACGACTCCTCGTGTACTGGCTGGGGGCTTGAGGGTTAGTTCTATCCTTCTGTCTTGGCTGGCAACGCATTGGTGGTCCATTGATAAAGGTGTGCACTTATCATCAGGTGACTCATTGGCACGTTTGTATAACAAACAAGAAAATATAATTTTAATAAGGTTCTAAGAAAAACAATTTTTAATGATCAAAATATAAAATAAGTCGTCTTTGTAAATGTTAAACGTAAGAAAAAGTTAGCCCTCAAGAAAACCAGTCAACCAGGATGAAAATTTCTATTTAACGAAATACACGACGAAAATTGTTTTTTAGGCGAACAAAAAGCGTCGAGATTTCGAAACTCGTCTTCATTTGTCAAAAGAGCAAGTTGGAGGCTAAGCTGTTTTTGTTCGGGCTTAAATAGAGCTGGAATCTGAACTAAAGTTGCGAAGGGCAACAGTTCTGGCCACATATAAGGTTAAAGTTTAATTTAAAGTCAGCCGGGGTTATACCTGTTACATAAAGATAGTTATCTGAAAATAGCACAGTAAAGAAAGAGGAGTTTATAAACCGAAGCTTCCGTATGCCACTACAATTTCTGTATGGTACAATGACTTTATATTGCACCCTCCATTTATCTGTTTAAAAATGTATGGCCTGCGATAACCTGCCGTCGCAACGAAATGGTATAATACATTTTGGAGCTATCTACTTGATTCAGAATGGATCGTTCAAGCCTTGCGAATAATGCTAAAACTTTGCGTTTTAACCGATTGAAAGCAGGTAAATACTCGAAGCGCTTGATAAACTGCTACTGGATCTATTTTTTTTCAGAACTTCATGGCGGCTGCATTGTTGATTAAACGACTTAGTTACTCAGAAAATTTTCAAAAAAGTATAGCCTTTTTTAAAAATTGTAGATTTTTTCCAACATACAATTTATCAAGGACGTACTTTGAAAGCGGTGATAGCCTAGCGGTTAGAACGTTGGTATTCCGAACGTGGAAGCCCGAGTTAAAATTCAGGAATGCACCTCTAATTTTCAAATATTATGTGCGTATTACAAGTTAATTATCAGTTGCTTCGGTGAAGGAAAAACATCGTGAGGAAACCTGCATGTCGGAGAGTACTCCATAAAGTTCTCAAAGGTGTGTGAAGTCTACCAATCCGCACTTGGCCAGCGTGGTCGACTATGGTCAGTATCCCTCACTCTGTGAGAGGAAACCCCGAGCCCAGCAGTGGAACAATTACGGGTTGTTGCTTTTGCTTTGCTTTTACTTCGAAATGTCGTTGTTCTGTCTTTGATTACTTAGTGGGTACATTGTTTTAGGTATAATCCATAACATTGTAACTAAATTTTTAATACCTATAAATTACAGCCCCTGTTATTTGCTGATGATGAAGCTTTCTACTTATGGAGATTCTAAAAATATTTTTTAAAATTCAGCAAGAAGTTTTGAATTAAATTAAATTATTACTTGATGTTGTATTTTATGTCACTGAGATTGTTCTTTGGTACACGCATCCAGTTTCTAAAATTTGGAGAGTATTTATATTAAGAAAATATATCAAAAGTATAACATAATAAATCAACAACCACTTTTATACCCACATGTACCAAAGCAATTACATTTAAATTATGAGTCCTGACACAAAAATTTGTTGTTACAAAAATATTTAAAATCCCATTTGACAACACTGAAATGTTCGTGATTAATCGTTAAGTCTGCTGGTATGAGTATAAAATTATGAACCCAAAACGAAAACACAAACAGGCCCCAATCTGTAATAAATATCAATTATTATGACAGCTCACGCATTTTAATATGAGCAATTCACCTAAATATTTTTATTCTGATTTATTGAGTCCATTAAAATTTCTAACTTTCATTTAGATTTCATTTACGGATTAAGTTAACTTGGGTGGGGTTTTGGTGCTAGTATATAATTATAATGTTAGGTGAATAGGTCTAGTGAGATGTTAACACTACGAATTTGTATGTTACAAGAAAATATTTCTAAGTGAAGTAAGCTAAATTCTACATCGTGAAGTTAGTTCTAGGTGGCATGGTATCGTAATAGTTATAGTTAGTATTACGATACGTAGCAAAGTAATATTAGAATACACTACAAAATTAATCACAGATGGCGCTTACCACATATAGTTTGGCTATAGAGATTCGTAAATTAAATTATTTCAAAATATTAATTAATTTTTACTTTTAATAATGCTGTTTTTGAATATTGTATTTTGAAATTTTTTTTTTAATATTGTTTTTTGATTTTTTTTTTTTCATGCCAAGGAAGTATAACTCCTCACGCGCGTACATACGTACACGTTTATGTTTTTTTCTTTTTTTGTTGTTAAGTAGGTTTACCTTCTATTTTTATTAACTTTTAGTTACTTTTATGTCATTTAACTGCTATGTACTGTAATTGCTACCCTTGAATAAATGCATTTTCATTTCATTTTTCAATTCAAAATTAATTACACGGTTTTATACAGTCAATGTCAAACCTACCAAAGAAAAAAATTGTGATTTTGATGTTAACCAGGAGTTCCCTCGCCTGGAGCCACCTTTGTGTAGTATCAGGTCATGTTTATCACAAAAATATATTGTCATCAACCTATAGCAGTATGCAAAATTTCAACTCCTAACGGTAAATTCTAATAATGTAATGTATTCTCCTAATGGAAATTCTAAAAAGCTATATTCTTCAAAGTTTACATTCTCACAAAAAACACATAGTAGTGTAACACATCTAGTAGTGTAAGAATTTAATACCGAATTGGCTTATCTTCAAGCCATTAGCCATGAAAGGGTTCAAGACAAAAATTATTTGTTAGTCTAGATGACTTGTGATGACAGTTATTATTATGTTTCTATTACACATGTAAGCTTGAAACATGAATGTACTGACGAGTTGAGTCTACATTTCTTATCCTCCATGATCGAGCGAATTTACTTTATGATAGTAAAAGCAAATAATGACGTGTAGGTAATAATTGTATAAATGGTTTTTAAAAATTATGAAAAAGGTTCTCTTCATCGCACAGTGATGCTAGAGTTTTTAAATTGAGATCTCACATTCACCTACAATCTACCAAGGCATTAGGCTCTACTCGTATAGATAACACTTAAATTTAATTTGGACTAACGAGCCAAAGTAAATTATGGCCCCAGATAAAAAAAACAGTGAAAAGAAAAACTTCGCTAAATGTCGTCCATGTCTGCTCCACGTAATTCTTATTAAATATAATGAAATAACATAAATTTTCCCATGTAATTATCCTGTTTTGCAAGGCCTGTCACGAAAAAGTTCGCTAATAATAAAAGTAGGTTTCAACTTTTTTGAGTTACAAGAGACAGACAAGCAAAATTTCTGAAAAAATTCAATTAACTTTTTTACTTCACAAACTTTCAAAAAGGCCGGGATCTTCTGAATGTCGTTGGATATTATATAAAAGTCACAACGAAGCTGTAATTTATTTGTTAATTTGAATCTTTTCTGTGTGTTTTTTTCCAGTTGTGTTATGTATGCAACGGATATTAGATTTTTATTCCTCGCGACTAATTTCCACCAGCCTTATTACAGCAAGAAGGTTATAAATACGAAATAGAAAAAGTTATAATGAGTCGTTATTGTCCAAGGAACATGACATAATAATAAAACTTAAGTATATACGTTTTTTAATCGTCACAATACAGTACGGTATTCCTATGAGATTCTTTCTTAAGTAACCCAGCCATGAAACTACACCGTGAAAACTGTCAAGAAATTTTAAAACTAGTATTGGATATGGAAAAATTGCATATGAAAGCTGCTATATTTCCGACTATATCATGTTTACGTGAAATGTGAAGACACTTCTTTGAATCTAAGCGTATTTATTTGCAAGCTTTTCTACGTTTTCTTTATGTCAGGAAATATTCTCCGTTTCTAGTAAAGTGCACTTCTACAAGTAATAAATAGAAAAACGAAGTATTGAATAAAAGGCATTGTATAAAATATACTACCAACTCAATATATGTATACTTTTATAACATTATATTTTTATGTTCATAGTGTATTTGGTAGTTGCTCTGGTGGGCTACGCGAAGTGTCCCGGGTTTGTGTCACGACCGAAGTAGGTATTATTTTGTTTTCAACTCTTATTATTTTTGAATTTAAATTACTTGTTGATATTAATTAATAGTTGAGCCTCCTAAAATAGTAAATCCTAGTTTTATTTGATCCAAATAGCTGAAAACTAACAGACATCCAACTGGCACATCGTGTTGATCACACATTGGTATCTGTAATATTATAATAAAGTCAAAGAAAAAAAAGAAGAAATGAGTTTCCAATACTGAAACCAAATATGATATGATACACCTTTTCCAAATACGTTATGATTACACAATAAACAACTGCTTAAAATAGACAACTTTACCAAATTTACCAACACATGTCTTGCAAATTCCGACACTCGGCCGTAAGTATTAACTTAGTTCGCCACATTTCTAGCAAACTGATTCTAAAATTGTTCCTACACTGACAGACCGCAGTCCCCTGGCTGACAACGGTCAGAGGACACTGTCATCTATTATCGCCCGGGGTTAAATGCTTTGTGCTCGTCTCCCACGGTGGCCGCAGAATGAACCAGAACATGGCGTGTAAAACCGTTCCTCCGATACTGTGTTGTAAATAACTGCGTTGTATCGAAAAATCAATTTGTAAAATCAGGAAATAAGAGAAGAATATTGTTAGGCTCTGAAATGAAAGCGTCTAAATGTTTTCAAAATTTTTATTATATTCACATTCTTAACGACACTATTTTAAAAACCAAATTATTTATCAATGCCAACTGGCCACAAAATAAAATCAAACCTTATTCTTCTTATCATTTGATCACTTTACGCCTCAACACTTCTGCTCCTCTTAAGAATTCTACTCCTACATTCCTCTACACACTTCGTCACAATATAGTACATATTATAGTATCTCGACTGACCACAAAAACTGACTTTTAATGGAATGCCAAGAATAGCCGGTTGATAGGAAACGGGGAACAGTGGGTTTGCCACCAAACATTAAGATTGTCGGTAACGGAACGGTTTCAATATGAAAGGCGTAATTTTTATTTAAATTTTATTAAATAGTAGGCACAGAATACTTCATAATTATTTAAAATTACTATTGAGATATTTATAGTTCCCGTAACAACTTTGAATTGAAATTACAATACAAGTTGTAGGAAAAACGATCCAAACAAATTAATGTCTTATTTAAACAGTAATTCCAATAATTTTTAACGTGTTCGAGGAATGTATGTAAATTATATTTCAACATTACTCCAATGCATGAGAAGATGATAAGTAATTAAATATAAATAAAATAATCATGGATATTATTATAGTATTATAATACTTGTATTAGTGTCGGAAAATGAACGAAAAACGAAATGCGAAAAACAGTTGCCCTTCACTTCATTTTGCATTCATAAAACCTTACCTTACATATCCTTTTACTTACTTTAAAAATCGGGTAAGACCGGATTTTTACGATTATTTCCGCAAGCACTTCTCAAACTTTTATCGCTTCTTAAATCGACAGACTGTAATGTAATTTATCCTTCTGTAGACTATCCCTGGAGATATCGTAACAGAACACAGAAGTTATGGCCCTATAGTTTACCCTTTCAAAGCGTATCGGCTGGAAGTAGATTTACTAGATTTAGATTTA
This sequence comes from Thymelicus lineola, assembly GCA_963932265.1. Classification (NCBI taxonomy): domain Eukaryota; kingdom Metazoa; phylum Arthropoda; class Insecta; order Lepidoptera; family Hesperiidae; genus Thymelicus; species Thymelicus lineola. The sequence continues at coordinate 10,143,411 of OZ010684.1, read as the reverse complement.
TGCACAGCCGTACCGTACCAATAGGATACAAACAGACTTGCTTTATCGGAACCGAATTGATCTCCATGTTGACATCATCTCGTAACTCGACATACCAAAGCTTAGTGAAAATTATTATCAAAGCTTTGTGTTAGTTATGCCGATGTAGTTTCAATGATAAATCTAGTTCCGTTTTCTTCATGAAAATAAGTTGTACCTTGTACCTAAACAAATTCGGGTGTACTTCCTTATAGCTCATACCTCCGAAAGATCTGAATTTTGGTTTACTTTCGTATTTTGATGTGCTGATAACGAATATCATAAGCAAAATACCCACATATTTCATTTTCAAGGTCAACTTGAAAAACATTATTTTTAATTTTTTACGTTTATTTGGCAAAATATTGATTTTGCAGAAAAATGTTTTCAATAAAAGTATCCTATCTATGGAGCCTGACATTTTATTTTCAATACACTTTTCTTGTAGAGCCAGTGGTTTAGGAGCAAAATGCGAATTTCGTTCTGCGTAATTTATTGGTACTACTCGTATTTCCGCATCATTTATTAGTATTTGACATTCTATGAAGATGATAGATTTTTATTCGGAATATTTTATTAGACATATTACCATTTGTGTACAATTACAATAGAATTAAAAGTAACTTAAATTGAAATAAAGTCTTAAAAAGTCCATCCATCCATCCATCCATCAGCCCTTGGAGGTCCACTGCTGGACATAGGCCTCCCCTAACTTGCGCCACTCTGACCGGTCCTGAGCCTTCTGAATCCAGCGGATGTCCGCTGTCTTCTTCAGGTCGTCGGTCCATCTTGTCGGGGGGCGTCCTGTACTTCGCTTTCCGAGACGCGGGCGCCATTCGAGGACCTTTCTTCCCCAACGGTTATCGGTCCTTCGCACTATGTGGCCAGCCCATTGCCACTTCAGCCGGCTAATTCTTTGAGCTATGTCGGTCACCCTTGTTCGTCTACGGATCTCCTCGTTTCTGATACGATCACGTAGGGAAATACCGAGCATAGCCCTCTCCATAGCCCGCTGTGCTACCCTGAGCTTGTGGATTAGGCCAATAGTGAAGCACCACGTCTCGGATCCGTATGTCATCACTGGCAACACACACTGCTCGAACACCTTCGACTTCAGGCACTGAGGTAGTGTTTTGGACGACAAGATATGACGCAGTTTCCCGAACGCAGCCCATCCGAGTTGGATTCTACGAGTGACTTCTTTCTCGAAGTTGGACTTACCCATCTGGATCACTTGTCCCAGGTAATTGTATTCGTCTACAACTTCGAGAGCAGCGCCGTCAACAACAACCGGTACGGGTGTGACATGGACATTCGACATGATTTTCGTCTTGTCCATGTTCATCTTAAGACCCACCCGTTGTGAGGCGCTGTTCAAGTCCCCGAGCATTGTACCTAGTTCCTCCAGGGATCCTGCCAGGATGACTATATCATCGGCATATCGCAGGTGTGTGATGTATTCGCCATTGATGTTAATGCCACGTCGTTTCCACTCCATCAGCTTGAATACATCTTCCAATGCAGCGGTGAACAGTTTTGGGGATATAACGTCCCCTTGCCTGACACCTCTCTGCAATTGGATGGGGTTCGTGGCTGTGTCGTGTACTTTGACGGACATGGTGGCTGATGAGTACAAATACTTCAACACCTCAATATACCGGTAGTCGATCCGGCACCGCTGAAGAGAATTTAGTACTGCCCAGGTCTCGATAGAATCAAAGGCTTTCTCATAGTCCACATAGGCGACACATAACGGCAGATTATACTCCTCGGTCTTCTGTATAATCTGCCGCAGTGTGTGTATGTGGTCTATGGTGCTGTAGCCTTTCCGGAATCCTGCTTGTTCGGGAGGCTGGAAGTCGTCAAGCCTGCGTGCAATGCGATTTGTGAGCACCCTCGAAAACAGCTTATAAACGTGGCTCAGAAGTGCGATTGGCCTGTAGTTCTTCAAAAGGGCTTTATCGCCCTTTTTGAAAAACAGAGTCACCACACTTCTGCTCCACGCTTCCGGGGTAGTTCCAGTATGGATGACGGTATCAAACAGTTTTTGGAGCGCCACTAGGAGGGGTTTCCCCCCAGCTCTTAGCAGCTCGGCGGTGATACCGTCATCTCCCGGTGCCTTGTTGTTTTTAAGCTGTTTGAGGGCCTCTCTGATCTCATACAGGCTGACGTCCGGGATATCCTCTGTGTAGTGCCGGGTTAATTTAGCTCTCTTGTCGCTCTCCTCACTGGGAGGTGGAGCTTGAGAGGAGGTATACAACCGTCCGTAGTATCTCTCAGTTTCTCTCAGAACTTCAGGTTTCGACGTAACTATGGTGCCGGACTCGGTCTTCAACCTCGTAAGCTGACTTTGCCCAATAGACAGATCTCTGGCGAACACTTTGGAGCCCTGGTTTCGCTCTATTGTGTTTTTAACACGATTTGCGTTGTGTTTGCGCAAATCGCGTCGCCTGCCCTTGGAAATCTGTTCATTGAGCCGTCGGTATTCCACCATAGAGGTTGGAGATTGCACACATAGTTCTCGTCGATCCTTCATTAGACCGAGAGTTTGTTCTGAGAGAACTTGAGATCTACCACTGGGGTGGGTCTTGAAATACTTCGACCCTACCTCGTGGACAGTTGCTACCATCCTGGTGTTAAACTCGTCCACCGACGTGCATGATTCTAGGCACGCAAAACGATTTTGCAGCTCAAGTTGAAAGTTTTCGGATCCCTGGATTTGGACAGGTGTTGGGCGAAGTGTAGACTTCATCAGGCGTGACCGTTCCAGCTTCACGTTAATATTTAATGTGCCTCTTACAAGACGGTGATCGCTTCCGGTTTTGAACCTGCTGATCACAGAGACATCATTAAATATGTGCCGTTTGTCTGCCAGAATGAAGTCTATCTCGCTTTTTGTGGAACCATCAGGACTTATCCAAGTCCACCTGCGTTGAGGCTTCTTTCTGAAGAAGGAGTTCATCATAAAGAGATCTTCCCTCTCCAAAAAGTTGGCCAGCAAGTGTCCTCGGTGGTTCCGTCGTCCAATTCCGAAGGGACCCACTTTCCTCTCGGCGCCATTTTGCGCGCCCAGTCTCGCGTTAAAGTCCCCCATCACAACTGTGAAATGAGCTTTAGAGGTATGTATGGCTCTACTGATATCCTCATACATAACCTCTACCTCATCGTCGGGATGTGTCGAAGTCGGCGCATATACCTGTACAACCTTCAACGAATATCGTTTGGATATTCTGAGTGTAAGGTACGCTACCCTGGCCGACACGCTCCCGACTTGCACAATGTTGTTGACGAGGGACTTGTGGACGAGAAACCCGACACCACCTTGGGATAGGTGTTCGCCCTCCCGGTGATAGAACAAGTTTCCGGATTTGAGTATTATCGTGTCCTCCCCCTGTCTTCGGACTTCAGATAAACCCACAATACTCCAGTTTAACTTGTCTATCTCTTCTTCCAGCTCTTTCACCTTGTCGTCGGTCCTCAGTGTCCTGGTGTTATATGTTGCCAGGTGCAGAAGTCGTTGTTTAGATTGGTAGCCCGATCTCTGCCGGCGATTCTTAGCACCCCCTGCCCCGCCGTTACCATGGCCGCTACCGTAGCCAGGAATAGCGGAGCTGCCGGGGACTGGGGGCCGAGGCTTGGTTTTGGCTGTCATAGGGGGGTTAAGCCAATAGTCACCGCGCTTGGCCAGTGCGTGTTGGTGACCGCAGTAGATGTTAATACTACTCAGGAAGACGCTGCTGCCCATCTCCTGGAATATCCCATTAGTCGCCTTTTACGACATCCCAGGAAGAGGTAGGAGTGGTGCTATTCTACTAAGTGGACCCGGCACCACACGGGGTAAAAAGTCAATATGTTTCAATACAATAATTAGTGAAAGATACGAATCGCTGCAAAATCGAATCCACGTAGTCTTGTCTGCCCTATCCGTAGAGAGCAATGTAAGCCCGCGTAGGCGCGGAGGTGTGAGGCAGCCTGCTAGCTGAGGAGCAGGGGGTTGAAACGCTCGCCGCAGCAGCTGAGGCTGTCCGGCGAAGACTTGCTGGTAAGCCGAATCCTAGCTTATTTCTATCTAGAGTCCAAAATCCAAATCTACTTTTACATCATAGCTGTAACAAAATTGAGAAGATTATCCAGTATTAAAATTGTGCAAAAGATCGCCTTAATCTTATCGCTATGTTTTCCTTGGGTAAACAATATTTCGCTCTACTTCAGTCAAATAAGAGATAATGTCTATACTGCGAGAATCGGTTCACTGATATCTGTTTTGGAGAATATACGACACGCTAAAAGGATACGAAATAGGATGAGAAAAAACCATTACTATCTCGATCTGGGAAATGCTTGCCTGTCAGAAATAGTAGAAGTATTGTCAGCTAGTGTGTGTACCGGAAAATACACTTTCGGTTTTCAATTATCTGTTTATTAGGGTTCTTTGTATACGAAGACCTAGCCTTATACCTCAGCATAAAGTTTCACAGATATGAAGATAACTATGCTTAGTGTTTTTTTGGGATTAGATCAGAATGAAATAAACAGGAAGCGAACCACAGAATTAATCCGATTAAGTTGCAATGAGGTGTCTACATACGTAGTTCAGGTAATAAGTACAGACAGAATCGTTGAGAAAAGAAATCCCTCGACTGGTGGCCACGACCATAGAAACCTAAGACGCCATGTGACCAGGTAAAATGACGTTATTTTAAATATTTTTATTATAACTCGATTTCTGTTTCATAATTGTTCTACAAAATGTTTTATAATAATCAGATTAAAAATAGTCCGATACCTCTGAGAGCAGTTTTCCTTGCGATGAATTTTTAGAATTTATTATACTTAATTACAATGAAGGAATTTTAAAATTGCAGAGCAATATTATGTAAGTATTTTGAATGAAATTCCTGTTTAATAAGTTTCATTGTAAGAACAGCTTACCGATATTTTCATTTAATATTGCCTATTGAGTTAAATTGATCTTTGTCCCATTGATTCATTGATTCGAAGAAGCTATTTAAATGTTATAAATAGCATCATTTGCTCAAGAAAATTCTTTCTGAACGCATTTGGAGCTCGATTATCAAAAAACAATTTCGTTGGAGACACGAGGAGAATTCTATTCGTTTATCCCGCGAGGATGGATTCGATATCGTAAAGTGCCATTGTTTGGGTGTAATGGATATTTTATGCAATGGTATAGGCCCTTTTTGTCTCCGGTGTCTATTTACTGACATATTAATAGTTATGTGTGTACAATAACCTTAAGTCATGTTGCTTGTTATTGATAGAACGACCCTCGCAATAAAGATATTTTGTATCAGAATTGACAAATGGTTAGACCCGTTAAACTTAATTTATAATAGGTAAATGGTGTTTTCACATCACTGAGCGCCTGAGTGGTTCCGTTGTCAAATATTCTGTATCCAATATTTACGCGACAGTTGTTTTGTTCAGCGCAGATTGATAATATCATACATTGAGTTCATAATTATAATCATACTAGCTGTTACCCGCGACTTCGTACGCCGAAAATAAAGATCCCTTCAGTATAAAACATGTTTTTCATAAATTGACAGCAAACTTGTCCATACTATGAAGAGAGGAGACCCGTGCCTTGTAATAGTCCATTATGGGTTGAAGCTAAAACACCTATACTTAGTACATATATCGTATTATGTAAATGAGTAAAATATTAAACAAATCTTTAGTGTTGATAATGAAATGATAACTACGATCTGATATTGTAGCGTGATTGGTAGTCAGCAAGATACTAAACTCTTAAATATAAAAATAAAAATTACAGCAAAAATGACATGTTCTTAGAACCCATTAATTACCCATCGGGAGAAGAATTCATAGCCCGGGCGCAGCGGCTTGTGTCGGTTCTAATAGTAATCGATGAAGTTAAACAATAGCGAGTGCGGTCGGTAGTTGGATAGGTGACCGCTAGTGGCAAAAAATTCTTGAGCTCTCCGAGCTTCGGAGGGCACGTAAGGCTGTCGGTCCCGGTTGTTGTCGTAAGGTAACAGTCGTTATGACATATTGAAGGTCCTCGCCCGGCGTAATGACTTCCGACACTTGGGTTGATTTCTAATCCCTCCATCAATCCACACTGGAGCAAAGTGGTGGAGTATGCTCTAGGCGTCCTCAAGAGTGAGTGTTCAGTAGTGAGCCATTAATGACCCACCCATAGAAAAGGTCCCAAAATAATTGAACTTTTTAGAATTTAGAGGTTTAAGTCAGAGCCTGAGAGTTTTTGAATTTTAATTGTAATTTTACAGAATACACAAAAAAAATATCTTTCTTTTCTTTTTGGGCAGCAGCAAATCAGTGATTCCTTTAGCGTTGCTAATGTACATTGGCGATAGTGACCACTTACCATGAGGTGACTCATCTGTTCGTTTTACAATTTCTTATTCCAAACATACTCTAAGCTTACAACCTCTAGTTTTAGCCCTTAGGGAATGTATTACCAAACAATCATGTTACAGTTATTTTTGTTTTATGTAAGATTACATACTAACTACCAACTTTCACAGTCTTACCTTAAAAAACCGGGCAAATGCGTGTCAGACCATGTGCAATATTGGGTTCCAAAGTAGTAAGTTTATTGACTATTACTCATTAACTACGATACGTATGTTAACATAACCTTGATAGTTTTCCTTATAAATCCATCGTATAACCTATTTTTGAGAATGTTTTTACTTGTCCAACTCCAACCGTTTAGCCGTTAGGGGGGACACTTAACTTGACTTGGGTACCCAAAATTAGCACTTTCAAGCCAAATATTTCGCAAACGGAACTCTACATCCAAAAATGGTCTCAAAAGAATAATATTTTTGAAAAAACTTTTCAACGATACCCCACACTATAGGGATGAATAAAAAAATAATGCTCACGTTACCTGTAGTGGAGGTACCACGAAAAAAAAAGTTTTTTCAGTAGTTTATTCTACGATTTTGGAGTTTTAATAAATATGTATATCCATGCCAAATTATAGCTTTCTAGCACTAAGGTTCTCGGCGCTTTGCTTTGGACAGACGGACAGACTGACGGACGGACATGACGAAGCTATTAGGGTTCCGATTTTACTTCAGAACCCTAAAAATGACGGAGTTTCGTATAAACATTCCCTGAATTAACCCTTTAAAGATTGATTTTTCAAATTATGTTAAAGTTAATTTCTGTTTATAACAGTCGAACTGAGAACCTGCTACTTTTTTGAAGTTGGTTAAAAAACCGGCTAATAGCGTGTCAGGTCACTGGTAATATAGGGTTTCGAAGTTCTAAGTTTATAGAACTCAATAACTACGTATGCTAATAATAATATAGCCATGATAGTTTTCCTTTTGATGCTATTGCCATGAATTTTTTTACGTGTCTAACACTTACGAATATTTCGCAATGAAAACTAAAAACATATTTTTAAAAATGTTATTCTACCAGAAGTTTAAATAAACATGTATATCCTTGCTAAATTACAGCTTTCTAGCACTAAGGCCCTCTGCGCTATGCTACGGACGGACGGATGGACGGACGGACGGACGGGCATGATGAAACTATGCGAATTCTGTTTTGACTTCGGAACCCTAAAAAGGGTCATAAAAATCGCTTCATAAAATATAACGAATCTATCAACTACATATAACAAAATTTGACCTTATCCCTCAGGAACAGGTCTATTTTCCGGGATAAAAAGTATCATATGTCCTTTCCCGAGCTCAATTCTATATCTGTACTAAATTTCATCGAAATCGGTTTAGTGGCTTGAAAGAGTTATCCCTCAGGAACAGGTCTATTTTCCGGGATAAAAAGTATCCTATGTCCTTTCCCGAGCTCAATTCTATATCTGTACCAAATTTCATCAAAATCGATTTAGTGGCTTGAAAGAGTTATCCCTCAGGAACAGGTCTATTTTCCGGGATAAAAAGTATCCTATGTCCTTTCCCGAGCTCAATTCTATATCTGTACTAAATTTCATCGAAATCGGTTTAGTGGCTTGAAAGAGTTATCCCTCAGGAACAGGTCTATTTTCCGGGATAAAAAGTATCCTATGTCCTTTCCCGAGCTCAATTCTATATCTGTACCAAACATCAAAATCGGTTCAGTTTTTTGGGCTTGAAAGAGTTATCCCTCAGGAACAGGTCTATTTTCCGGGATAAAAAGTATCCTATGTCCTTTCCCGAGCTCAATTCTATATCTGTACCAAATTTCATCAAAATCGGTTTAGTGGCTTGAAAGAGTTATCCCTCAGGAACAGGTCTATTTTCCGGGATAAAAAGTATCCTATGTCCTTTCCCGAGCTCAATTCTATATCTGTACCAAACATCAAAATTGGTTCAGTTTTTTAGGCTTGAAAGAGTTATCCCTCAGGAACAGGTCTATTTTCCGGGATAAAAAGTATCCTATGTCCTTTCCCGAGCTCAATTCTATATCTGTACCAAACATCAAAATCGGTTCAGTTTTTTAGGCTTGAAAGAATTATCCCTCAGGAACAGGTCTATTTTCCGGGATAAAAAGTATCCTATGTCCTTTCCCGAGCTCAATTCTATATCTGTACCAAATTTCATCAAAATCGGTTTAGTGGCTTGAAAGAGTTATCCCTCAGGAACAGGTCTATTTTCCGGGATAAAAGTATCCTATGTCCTTTCCCGAGCTCAATTCTATATCTGTACCAAATTTCATCAAAATCGGTTTAGTGGCTTGAAAGAGTTATCCCTCAGGAACAGGTCTATTTTCAGGGATAAAAAGTATCCTATGTCCATTCCCGAGCTCAATTCTATATCTGTACCAAATTTCATCAAAATCGGTTTAGTGGCTTGAAAGAGTTATCCTTCAGGAACAGGTCTATTTTCCGGGATAAAAATTATCCTATGTCCTTTCCCGAGCTCAATTCTATATCTGTACCAAATTTCATCAAAATCGGTTTAGTGGCTTGAAAGAGTTATCCCTCAGGAACAGGTCTATTTTCCGGGATAAAATGTATCCTATGTCCTTTCCCGAGCTCAATTCTATATCTGTACCAAATTTCATCAAAATCGGTTCAGTGGTTTTGGCGTGGAATAGTTATCCCTCAGGAACACGTCTATTTTCCGGGATAAAAGTATCCTATGTTCATTCCCGAGCTCAATTCTATATCTGTACCAAATTTCATCAAAATCGGTTTAGTGGCTTGAAAGAGTTATCCCTCAGGAACAGGTCTATTTTCCGGGATAAAATGTATCCTATGTCCTTTCCCGAGCTCAATTCTATATCTGTACCAAATTTCATCAAAATCGGTTCAGTGGTTTTGGCGTGGAATAGTTATCCCTGAGGAACACGTCTATTTTCCGGGATAAAAGTATCCTATGTTCATTCCCGAGCTCAATTCTATATCTGTACCAAATTTCATCAAAATCGGTTAAGTGTTTTAGACGTTATTGAGTAGCAGACAGAGTTACTTTCGCATTTATAATATTAGTATAGATTAATAAATTGGTTCACAAATATTTTTACCGTTGCTTCACCTAACACAGTTCTTAACCTAGCAAATTGCTGCTAAGCAACATGTGCGCTAAATATTTTCGTATTTATATAAGTAGTATATTATAATATCTAATAAGATATATTATGTATTTCTATTAAAACTGACGAACAATAAAGAATATCTTGTACTGAATTGTAATATTAAAGCTAAGTGCATTATTGTGGGTATTTGCTTTCCCATAATAAATGCTCTGTTCTAGATACTTTTCTATAGAATATACAAATTTAAAAAACCTTCACTCCCTTATAGAAGTCGGATTAATTTTCACGAAGATCAACATAGGTAATTAATATAATTAATCAAAACATTTGACTTCTGGAGCATAAAATTATTCTAAAATCAAAAACTGAAATATGATTCAATTCAGATATATCATTTTCTTCCAAAATTAATAACTTTATGAGGAAGTTTATCAAAAAGCATCTATAATGTCTTGTCATATCCATAATGTCTTGTCATATCCATAATAATTGGCGTCTTCCCTGGTGTAACATTATGTACCCAAAGACAGATCAGGTGGTTGCTCATTTACCAGCTTTTATAATAATGAAAAATTTTTGTCACTTTGTTTCTTCAATATCATGAAGGCGTGTTACTTGTTACTTATAAAGCATCCTTCACAATGCAAATATTTCGTATCAGGCGTGACAGATTGTTCGACGCGGCATTGTCGGAGTCCCGCTTTCATACACGTTCAAATGGATTCCCAGCGCTCTTTTGTACAGTTATCCTCCCAAAATAAAAATAATCTGCTCGTAATTCTCACATGCACCAGTTTTTATATGAAACTTTGAAATGCGACTACAAAGCCGCCTTTTTTCAACGGAAAAGTTATAAGTTAGGGCGTCTGCTTCATGACACGTGATGTAAAAACAAATTTATGTATGCTTAATACATATATTATGTTCACTATGTAATACTGTATGAGTGTGGCATCTCGATGTATTATATTATTAATAATTACAACGTACCTAATATATTCCAGTGACATATGAAACTTTCCGTTGGTAGTATTTCAGAGCGTATAAAATTTATTCAATTTCTCATTTCCTTTCGGAAGCTCACGTCTTTCTTATGTAATTTAAAAAGTTTTAGCTCTTCCCTCTACGTGTATAATGATGAACAATTGTTATCAAGACATGCTATGATATACTGTACACTTACGAAGATTTCAAATGCTTATTCAATTTGTTTCGCCAAACTTCCGTATAGGTAAAATCATCCTTAACACGTAGGTAATTTTCCTCAGTGTCTGAATGGCCCACTACTGGGCACGGGTCTCTCCTCTTGAGGAGGCTTAGAGCATACTCCACCACGCTGCTCCAGTGCGGATTGGTGGAGGGGTTAGTGGCCAACCCAAGTGTCGGAAGTTGTCAAACCGCCCAAGGGCCTCCGACATGGCTTTACGACTGTTATCTTATGATAACAACCGGGACCGACGGCTTTACGTGCCCTCCGAAGCACGCAAACGCTCAAGAATTATTTGCCACTAGCGGCCCGCTGTTGCTTAACTTTGTCGATCACTTAGGATCGACGCAAGTCGCTGGGCTATGAGCGCAAAGTCAATTAGCGTGCTACAAAAGGGATCTTATTAGTTGTTTGCAACGGAACAAGAATCCTAACGCTGAAATTCATGGAAGAACAAAAGTTACGAACATAGTTTTCAAAGATGGTCGGCAGTGAAAAGCTGATGAATAAATGGAACTTTAATAGTTAGTAGCAGTCGTGGGCCAACTGATCTTCACTGTAATTGTATTTACTGTCTGATATCAAAAATATCGTTGCCGTTTAACATTTTAAATCTGGTAGCAATCACAAAAACCCTTAATAAATGCTGAAACATTGACGAGACCCAATTCCGCATAATTTATCTATTGTAGTCAGAGAAACGAAGTACACGAATATTGGTCGTAGCGCACATATCAACTCGGAAAGGGATCGGCACCGGATCGCCTCGCCGTCAACCTAACGTAAGCGCGTTATAACCCGCCGTCAACCTAACGTAAGCGCGTTATAACCGACCAACAGCTCCAAATCGACTCGGCTACGGCTAGGCGACGCCGCGCTTACGGCTCGCCGGCCGCTGGTTGACGGAATGAATGACAGCAGTTCGCCGACGCAGCGGTAGCCGCGGCGCCGCGGCGCGGGGCGTGCACGACGAAACGGAAAGGCGAAGGATAGCGTACGGTGAGACGTAAGCGCGGGTACGGCAAGTCGTCCACGCACCGTACCGCGGTTCGTGAGCTTGTCTCGAGGCGAGGCGATTACGTTACGAATCCGATGTGTGTGCTTTACAGTAGGGAGTTTCATACAAAGAATACTGACATGCAAGAGTTGATACGTTTACGTTCCGTTTACGAGTTGATATGTGTGCTACGACCATATATCGACGTGGCTTTTGTTGGACTCGTTCAATCAGTACCAGCTACTTAAGTAATTGGTTTTTAAAAGTCCGTACCTCCTTGTACTGGTACGAATTTGTTGATAGAGATGCCACTCGACAATGTACCCTACATGTTCGAAAAACCACAGGCATGATTGATTATATAAGTGGCTTTATTCAGAATATTATTGTTTCCTTCCCTTTTAAATGCTGACTCATCACATGACCTGATTAATTCCAGTCTATGCCTAAACGTTAAATACGAATTGAAAAAGGTGTCTTACAAGGTTTTCTTACATTACCTTTGATTTCGAGGTAACGCCCCAACTCAGAGTCACTTACGGTTACTTTAATCGCTCCCCAGTAAAGAATCACCATACAAATTCTGTACTAGGGAGCGATTTAAGTAACTGTTACTGTCTTTGATTTGGGGCTTAAGAAACACTTCTTAAGTATTAAGTTAAAGTTATTGCTGTTCTCATCAGACTATAAGGGTTTCTTCTTAATCAATTTTTAAATACTCATGTTGCATTTTATTATTCAAATCCGTGAAATACGTTTACGATTAAGATTACTGGTATATTTGGGCTACCCTTACTATCCTTACACTTACCCATTGGCTGTCACTTTGCAGCCTCCTAACAATAATACTTGTGATCATAAACTATCATGACTTTATGACTGTTTGTTTATATTAAAAATTATACATATATTTAATAATTTCTATAATAAACGTTCCTATGGAGCCAACATGACGCAATAATGGAGCCATGGTAATATCAAATCACTTAACATATCGTTATTTATACTTATGCGACTCGATTTATATTTTGTTTCCACCGGATTTTATATACCAGATATTAATTAAACGCCTTTAAAACTAAACAAAAGTTTGCAAAAAAAGTAATTGCTTTGTAGATTTTAAACTTGTCTCTATGTGTCTGAACTCTTTGATAACACTCGTTAGATACGACTGAACTTCAATACGAATTACGTGAACGTGATTGTGTATGATTGTGTATGTGAACTGAATATAAGAAACTGTTGAATATAAGAGTTTTATAAGAAAAACACGGTTGACTTTTAACGAACGACTGATTTATTTGAATCTTGAAATAAGAACACTATGTAGAAAAGAAGTAAACTACATAGCCAGACACCTATGTTAAAACCTTTTTGATATCATTTCCAAAAAGTTTCGTTACAATAAAATTAGGGGTGAGTGCACAAAATTAATATCAGAGAAGGTTAAAGATAAATGAGAACTATATCGATTAGTGTCCTCAACGATAAAGGTAACAGCTCTGACCGAACGTGACGACGGTTTAACCTCCAAAGAACAGAAGCACTCAAGAAATTTTGATACTATTGGTAACTCATATTTGTTAGCCGTTTACGTAAAAAAAGATTGGCTTCAACACATAAATGGCCCACTACTGAGCACGAGTTTCTCCTCTTGAGAAGGCCTGGAGCATGCATCCCGCTGGTCCAGAGCGGTTTAGTGGAAGGATTAGTGGCTAACCAAAGTGTTAGAAGTTTTCATGCCGCCCGAGGGCCTGCGACAATGCTTAACTATTGTTATCTATGTATATATTTATGTGACACCAACGACTCTACGTGCCCTACGAAGCACGGAAGCAATCAATAATTTTTACTGTCTTCTTTTCTGATCGGCAAAGCATTGATGAAACATTCAATATAGCTGATGTCCATGGGAATCTTTGCCACTCACATCAGGTGTATCGTTAATTGTTTTCTTTACCGTTTGCCCTTATTACGCCTGGATGGAAATCAATCACCAGCTAATATCACTAAGTAAAACAATCTACAACAGTGCCTAAAGTGAGTTGTAATGAATGAGCTACTGATTCGAGACGTGATTCTTTTCTGCTGGCCTCATTCGAATTCACTAAGTCATTGCGTGTGCTAAAAAGCGGGCTTAGTTGTTCGTTACCCCCGTCTGCAATGAAATCCGTTGATGATCCAAGCTCGCTGAGAGCTCCTTTAGAACCGTAATTCTCAGGCTCTTCCTATTGTTAGGCTAAACTGGCAATAGGAATAGCAATGAGACGTGACTAATGGCTTAGAAACGTCATCGTTTACGTCCACGCTTCGCTATTTCTTGAATCCTGAGGTGAAAACTTATCCATAGCTAGTCCAACAAATGATAACAAAATTGAAGTTATGTAAGATACTTTTAGTATAAATTATATTTAAAAATATTACATTCTATGTAAAGGATAGAAGTTATCACAATCGGTTAATATAGTATAATACTACAGATTTCTTTTATGAGATAACTGGACGTGAAAGTGGAATTTAAAAAACGTTGCATCCTACGATGACAGTGCTTTATCTTAAAAGCCATAAGACTGCTTTCAAACAAACAATGACTAAGTGAGTAATTTGATACAATATAATTATTGATCCCACGTAAAGTTTGTCGGTAGCGAGCAGGTCGTTATAGAAATTTTAATCATAACTCTTCTAGGAGCGTGCTTCTGCTGAGAATTGAATAAAGATATGGAGTAAGACATTTAAATACTTCAGCCATTAAGACCCGAGAGCGCTAGAAGCGCACTTGCCTCACTTCCCATGCAAATGGGCATAGAATTTACTGGGACATTATCTACCACGTCCAACGATGGTTAAACAAAATCATTACTATATTAACAAATTTATAAAAAATTTCATTACAACTTTTATAGTGCAACTATTTTATATTTTATATGTATCAAAACATAAATTCGTAATGACCTTTGATTTCCGTTTGTGCATGTTTGCTAGATCCACGTTAAAAATTATAATATAGGACTTGCCTTTAATAAATCTATATAGTATTATACCTACCTACCTGTCTTTAATTTAGTGGCTATGAAACCGGAATACAGAATCTTTTATGACTAGTGATTGTGTAATTTATAATAGTTTGATCATTAAGTCTGGACATGAGAAGCATTAGGTCGGATGTGTAAAATGCTAACTTTTCAGGAGAGCAAAAACAAAATTGACAAACATTTTTTCTTCAGCATTATTGAACTATAAGTATTTCAGTCAGTATTCTTTTTTTAATATTTTGTAGGCAATAGTACCTTTTAATTTTTATTACAAGTATCACCCTAACTGTTAAAATGAGTTTAATACAATTTTTAATCTATAAAATTTTTGTACATCAGACTTTATGCCTGAAATATATTCATACAAAACATTATTATTACAACAATAAAATCCTATATTAAGAACAGACTTTATGCCTTTGTAGCGATAAGCAACATTTTTTCAAGCATAATACTATATTTGAAGATACGTACTACAATTTGAAGTAAACTTTACAGGCATAAATGCATATCTGCTGATGCTACCAGCGTATTAGGCCAAACATTTTTGATTCATAATAGCTTAAGTTGAAATACGGATCATAAAACTATTAATAATTTGGTGCATAAAGATTTAAGTAAATATAAATGCTTATGGCTCTCGGGTATTTGAAAAAGTCTGTATAACCGACATTATGCATGAGTGTATCTTTACAACGGTAAGAGATAGAGATACCACGGTCAGATCGTTGGAAAGAGAAACAAAAACTTAATATCGGTATACTAAAAAGTCATTTTCGTCGTATGTGCACATCCGACCTAATGATTCTCATGTCCAGAAGTGTAGTGTAGGTTAGAAGAGCCCTTGCTCACTGCCATGCAAATGAGCATTGAATTTACTGGTATAATTTTGCACACGTTCGCCGAAGCTTATCGCTGACTCATTATTATAACTTAACAATGATGATAATGGCCATAGTATGTTTACCGCATGATACCAGATTACATTCTTTTGTTCTTTGATTTTGATACCACGTTTTTTGTTACACATTATGAAGCATATTTTTATTGCTAGTAATAACCTAATGCCCTAGTTTTGCTGTAATGAAAAATGTTATATTATACGTCAGTTTATAAACAGTAGCCGCTCAGTAAAAATTCTCATCATGTGATTCGTAATTTTCATATTTACCCCGTTTTATCCCGTTATTACACTTAAAACTTATTGAAGTATTCTACTCTAAAGCATTTCCGGGTAAAATTTATGTCCTATATTCGAGAAAACAGATTAATTTCAAGGGAGAAAATAATAGGTACGTTAATTAATCCAGTTTTCATGGATTACAGGGTATGTAGGAGACGTTTAATGTTTATTTCTCGATTATTTATTTACCTAAAATGTTTGGCATGTTGTGTCACATTTTTTCTAAAAATATTATATTAAATTGTAACCCCCTTATTCATAAAGACAGCCCACGTGGCGCAATGGTTACTAAGCCAGATCACCGCGCCAAGGGTCCTGGGTTCGATTCCCAGCGAGGCGGAAATTTGAATGATGAGTTTGAATTTCTGTTCTCGGTCTGGGTGTGAATGTCCTTGTCTTGTGTGTTGTCCATGGCACCCACGACACAGGGAATCCTAGTGTAGTGCTCTGAGTGTGAAGCATTATTTTATTCTTTTATTTTATAAAAACAAGCAAAGATATAGAAGGCGTATAAAGTGTTTTGTTTCCTTCACTCTTATGAGAAACGAACGTGCAATTTAGGGTTCCGAAATAGTAAGTATAGTAGTAATTTCTTAAGAAATAAGCAGTACCTTTGTACATAGTTACCTGTATGTTGTGTCCTAATTGTATATTCCATTGTGTGTACATAAATAAATAAATAAATAAGTTTATCGACTATTACTCATTAACTACTTATGCTAACATTAGCCATGATAGTTTTCCTTGTGAATTCATTGTATTAACTATCTTATTTTTAAGAATTTTTTCACTTGACAATTAACTCTAACCAAAATTATCATTTTAAAACCAAATATTTTGCAAACGGACCCCTATATCAAAAAATGATCTCAGAAGACCAACAATATTAAGAACTTTCCAACGATACCCCACAAAATGGGGCACGCAATGAAAAAAAAATCATCCTCACGTTACCGTTAGAGGACCTCCCTACTCTGAATAACTCTGAAAATAAATGTTTTTCAATATTTTATTCTACGATTTTGGAGTTTTACGAGTAAAACTTATTATAAGTACTATTATTTCTTCAGTGGTTTTAATAAATATGTATATCCTCGCCAAATTACAGCTTTCTAGCACTAAGGGTCTCGGCGCTATGCCTCGGACAGACGGACGGACGGACGGACATGATGAAACTATAAGGGTTCCAATTTTACTTCGGAACCCTAAAAAGGAGGAGGTTCTCAACTTAACTGTATTTTTTATGCGTTTTACCTTATAACTTTTTACTGAGTATATCTATTTTGATGGTTCTTTTTATGTTCGGCAGCTGTTGCTTGTCATGTAGTCCTATTTTTTAAACGGAATCTGATGAGTGGTTTTTGAGCTATCCCTAATTTTGAAGTTGGTTATTTTTTTAAAGAATTTATCAACTATAACAAATATAGTTAATGGTAGGCCTTGTTTCAGTGTGGTCCATCAATATACGCCATATTATCGAGCTCGTCACGCCATATAATGCAATGCACCCACAATATAATGATTCTTTCGGCAGTGTACAACTTTTTATCGTTTACTCGTGTACGAACGCGACCAGTCACGCGAAATGTATTGATTGTAGGCCCACAATTACTTACTCATAACTAATAATTACACTGAGTATTCAATAATATTGAACCGTTTCTAATTTAAACGAAATTTCACTTAACCAACTCGTAATTCTTTTAGGAAACGCATAAAATCTTTTTGATATGCTACCTGATGATATCCACTAACGCGTGGTTGAAAATTATTATTTATCGAAACGTCTCAGAACATTTTACGTTTTATTCTAGAAGTACAATGATGCACAGGTATAAGTCCAACAGGAATTTGGTAGATGGTAGAACTGTTATACGGTTCATCCGAGGCAGTACTATCACCTCACCTATTTCTGCCGTGTAACAATTTTGTTTCAAGCCTGTGCTCCGGTCGGAAGGGTGTAGGTGGCCGTTTACACTTATAAAAGATACAATCTGTTCCCAAGGGTAGAGCAACGCTCTGTGACTAATTTTAAGTGGAACAAAAACTATCGATTTTTAACCGGACGATTACTAATATTTACTAACAGGACTAGCCTATAGTAGCAGCCAACTTCCATGGTCTTCCTATTAATAAGATGCTAAATATTATGAACACATGTCATTGTAAGAGTTTATTCTGTGTTAGAATATCTAATGTTGTGTATACCCTGTCTGTTCCCGGAGTTCCTGGCTACTACCACTTGGTAATATCAATGAAAAGTCCGAAAATAGTTCACTTTAATAGCCAATTAAAATCCCCCTACACACGCTACACACGCCTACAGTAGCCGATTATTGTGCAGTAAAATATTAGCTCATGTAAGTCCATCGCAAACCATATTTACTTACATTGTATCATAAAAAACAACGTTTTTATTTATATCTGGCAACTATTTTACAGAATGCTTGTTTAAACAACAAACAATAATCACTGAATCGAACCATTAATTACTGTGCGATATGTATTCACTTTTAGAGCTTCATATATTAAATGGTGTCTGATATTATTTCAATGTATTTGATCTTTGTCCTTATCTACACGCCCTAAGGCTATTTTAATGAATTTTCATAAAATGAAACCAATATTTTATCTGTAAGGTTAAGTCTGGCTGGTATCATCCCCGACATCCTATCTATTGAGATAATCGATGTTCCTAGCAGAAGGTCACCATTTTATCAAGTGTCAGCCGTCCCTTGTTGGCCTAGAAGTAAACTTTACGATTCCATCTAATCCTTTATTGACTACACTATAAAAAAATATTTCAATATAAGGCTTATAGCTATTGTGTACACAAAAATGAAGTCGATGTAATTCGAAACACGATGTTGATCCTGATATAAATTTCCGAAAGGTGCTTTATTTAATAGTATCAAAATTAAGTTGTAATAACACCAAGAACAAATGAAAGGAAGCGTGTGCCCAACGCCACGCCCACTTGAATCACTTCGCTGTTATCTGATCAAAGCACGCGCAATTTGTATCAAACTACTACCGCTACGTTCTTAACCCTAAAGTGGGCCAGCTATATTGTGTAACGTCAGTGGACGCGTGGGGAGTATTTTGCCGCTCATATATCAATATTAATTTTAAACAGGAACCCTATTATTTAATTAATTTCTATTTCTAGGATTTAATAAATGACAACGTTTTTTTCACATGAAATCAACATATTTATTAGAAAATCTTTTAATCATTTATATCAGTAATATTTTGAAAAAGTACCATAAATTTTAATATTTTTGTAGTTTTAACCTACTCTAAATAATTTGGAAAAAATATTATAACAAAATAATGACTTCTCCTAATTTATAGGATATGCTTTGGAATAACAAAAACGTAGATGGCGTGCTCGTTGCACAGTAACTTTACGAATATATAACACCATTTTTGGCTCGCTTCCTCAAAGATTTCTCTTTCAATCATGAAAAAAATGAACTTTTTTGTGGACCATATTGTTGTCTTTTTTAAATCTAAGAATAAAAAAATACCTGAATTATATTGAAATGTCAAATTACAGTGGTAAAAAAGAATGAAATCACGTCACCATAATTAAAATCTCTTTACTGTTTAAAAGCAACAACCAATATAATATGTACACATTATGCAATAATAATAACATCTTAAGTACAAAACACCATAAAAATAAACAATAATCCTCGTCCAAAAATAAGCGACTTAAAAATTAGGAATAACTCAAAAACTACTTGTCAAACAATGTCAAGCACCAGATTTTGATTAAAAAAGAATCATCAAAATCGGTTCACCCAGTCAAAAGTTCTGAGGTAACAAACATAAAAAAACAGTCCTTTTTGAAGTCGGTTAAAATATAATTATTTCAGTTTTGTACATCATAGTATTATTGTACTAAAATTGTACATACCTGAGTAGGGCGCGTATAGCAAATTGCCGCCGGGCGACACCTGATGGTAACAATTTTTTTCTCCTGGAACATCCCGCGCACTGATCGGGTTAAAATAAAAGTAGGGGCGGGCTGCTACTAAAAAGAGCGAACTTCTGGCGCCAGTATTTTTTAAAATATGAACGGTTTCTTAACAATGGTGGCAAAATGCGCCACCTCTTGGGTTAAACCCTTTGTGAAAGTCACGAAAGCATTTTCATACTCGTACGTCCAGTTCTTAACTTCATACTTAGAGAATATAGCCACGTCACAACAAAATCGTTTGGGCATTTCCAACGATTGTGTTCTGAAAGAGTTGGTAAGTATTTGTGAAAATTGTGCAGAGAAGTGAGAGAACTGTTAGACAACATAACTTGTTACGTCGATTTATAATGTACGAGTACCATTAGATGTTCATGCAATTAGCTACTTAACTGTTGCGTTTTATTTGATGTCAGTTCAAACTACTGGAAGAATAATAATTTAATATTATTAACAATTGAATAATGTACTATATAATATATATTATACTAATATAGTATACTATAATCATAACATTTTAATAAATGTAAGAAAATGTGATGAGAATGTGGTAAGATCTAGATCACATGCAAATCCTTGAGCTACTCGTACGTTACATTTTGAAGATGATGACAAAATAAAAGATGTCTTAATACAGTAAAATAAACATTTACTTAGCGTAATATGTACTATTATAGGAATTATATACATACCTATACCCATATCAGTCTGAACTGATAATATTAGACCAGAGAAAAGTAAAGGTTACTATTATAATTATCTGACCGGATTTTAATTGGTAAGGTCCAAGTCTACTCAAACAGCTATGGATCATATATATATCAAAAATGAACGTGCTCCAATAAATATTATTCTAACCTGTAAGTTGAAATATATATGTTTTTATTTAGTATTAATTTATTTCATTTAATATAATGTACCTAAATATTCCCACATTGATTCTTAAAATAGACGATCTCTACTAATTTATTCATAGAGTAGAAAGGACGTATTATCAAAAAGACCGTTTTAGATTCATCAAGAAGCTGGCGCTATTTTTTTATTTCTATGTTAACGGTCTTATTCGTTAAAAACTCTAAATTGTAATCTGTTTAAGTATAGACATCATTTTCTTATATTTTTTTTTGTATTGAATGTCAATTGTGCTAATTATTGCAGCAATCTATACACCAAATAACAATCAGGTTGTTAACAAACTATAAGATTTATGTGAAAACAGAAGTAATTTTCCAATTACCACAACGCTGCAATCGCACAAGAAGATAGGACGCAATTTACATATGTAGAAACAGCCAGTTCAACGAGGAATGTTGCAGAATTTCACATCTGCAATTGTTAAATTAATTCTGATGATTACTGTTTACTGCTTAGTTACGCTCCTATTTGCATGTAACGTTCTGTTTTATTTTGTATCTTGCTAGAAGTAATTAAAGCCAGTATTTATTTTGTGGTAAGGTGTTATTTTCAATATTTAAAAACAAACTTGTCATATTATATCAATATCGTCACAAGTGTGCTGTGCTACAGTAATCATGATAATCATAAAATAATAACAAACATTATAGTAAAATGACTACATATTATGATTGTAAGATAGGAAGTAGATGTTCTTGATAGATTTTTCGTCAACATTAATTTATTTAGCCTATAAAATACTGACCCACGCCAATAAAATGGTAAAAATAAATGCGTTAATGCTAACAAGACATATCTTTTTGTTGATTCAAATCTATCAAGGCCATTCTAGCCCTATTACCATTTATTGTGTCGTTAAGAAATCTGTTACAAACAAGTATGTTTCAACAAAATATTCATCGCGGTAAAACTTTAAGATAGATGACCCGACAGGTGCTCCGTAATAAACTATGATCATAAATTTAAGCTCCATCGGGACGACAGTTTTTAATAGCTTTTTTAATTGTTTTTCTCTTTTCTCATTTTTGTTATAAACTCGTGGCCCGCTTTGGTTCCGCTCCAGTTTGTAATGTGAACTAACAGCACCTGATTTCATTTACTAGCGTGCAAAAGGACGAGTTTTCTTTTTTGCAAATACTTCGTATCTTGTTTACATTGTAGCATTTTACATTGATTATAAGAAAAACATTCTGCAATATTAAACATGAACGTTTTTGTTTCGTGCCCTGAATACATATGTAATTCTTTTGCCAACTGTACTTACCTGGTGTTACAAATCTGCATACGAAGATGTGACTGCTTACCGTCATAACGTAATAGGTATTTAGCTTAAATCAATTTTATGGTTAAATAATAATTACGAAAATTAAGTACGTAATAACGAAGAGTAAAATTAATATAAATCAAAAACATTAAAAGTGATTTATGAAAATACTCCTATTGAGTATTTTCAATTAAACAACGATATTTACAAGCTCTTATTAATTGCTGTTTTGTCAAATCTTGCAAGTTGAATTGGACTTACAGAAAGTATTATATTATCCTGAGAATTTGAAATTTTCAAATTTTATGTATTTTTATACTTATACTACATTACATTCAGGTTTAGCTCCATACGAGGGAAATCTTCAACGGATAAGATCAAAACACAACAAATTAAGAGCTTGCTTTTAAAAGTATTTTTTAAATATAAAATATTATTTAATTACTAGCTGTGCCCGCGACTTCGTTCGCGTGTTAGCATTTCCTCTGTAAACCCCGATCCCCCAGAAACCCTGTTCACCTAGGGTTATGAAATAACTATTCTCATATCTACCAAAAATACATAAAAAAATCATATAAATTGGTCGAGCCGTTTCGCAGGAGTGCGATCACAAACACCGTGACATAAGATTTTTATGTATTAGATTAGTTCTACTCGTAATGTTTTGAATTATAATTCTAACATAGGTAAATATTATTCACATTTGTTTTTAATAACAAGTTATTATGATATGTGTATGATGTATGAGGTGTGTATAATTTATAATTCTTACCTTACTACAATATAATCTGAACCACTTGATCAAATAAAAAATAATTTTATAATAAAATTCATAAGTATCAGTATCTAATGTTCAAGGTATTATTTTCATGTTATTTTCATTCTCCATTGTGGAATATTACATCAAAACCAATAAATAACAATATTTGCTCAGTTGATTCGTAAGGAAAATCCAATAATATTAAATACTAGGAAATCACCCTCGCTTCGCTTAAATTCGCGGAAAAATAGTAAAAAAATAATATAAATAGCTTATGTCACCAGGGGATAGTGTAGCTTCCCAACCATAAGGCTACGTCCGCACAAACAGGCGGCTTGCTTTGGAAGAAAAAAATGGATGAAATATTAATTGCATCAATTTTTAAAAGAGAACCTCCGTGGAATTCATCTAAGGAACTCCATAAAAATGCAGTTGTCTTAAAGAAACTATGGGAAGATGTAGCAGTCGAAGTTGAAAAAGATGGTAGGTGCTAAAAAGCGATTTATTTATTTATGACTAGGAAATCGCTCTCGCTTCGCTTCGGAAAAATAGTAAAAAAAATATACAGCCTATGTCACCCGGGGACAGTGTAGCTTCCCAATGGTGAAAGAATTTTTCAAATCGGTTCGGTATTTTAGGAGCCTATTCAATGCAAACAATCAAATCTTTCCTCTTTATAATATTAGTATAGATGTGATAATTCACACAGATTTTTTTTACAATGAGAAGTTAATGCTTTGAATGTATATTATGGCGTTGCATAAAATAAAATAGATAAGCAAAATGACCAAGACACCTAGCGACCCATCACGCAAACCATCTCTCAGTGCAGCCACCGTGTATCCTAGCAAGTAGCCAGAATGCAAACCACTAGGCTAATAATACCTGGAGCACTAAGCAAGCCGCCTGTCCGTGTTGTTAGGTTAGTTATTTACGTAATAACATAAGACAGAAGGACCCCTCAGTAGGGGCTGAATAAATTAACCGCCTTGCTATTACATGGATATCACATAAAATACTCATTTTTTTCCAGTGGATCAAAAGAAGCCTATTTAATTTAATATAGAGTTAGTCAAACTATTGTACTACTACTAAAATGACGGCTTAAAGTGCCTTCAGAAGTGATAAAGAAAACTGACCACAAATGTTAGTTAGTATAAGTTAATATAAAAATTATATCGTTTCTCAAAAGAAATTAGATAGTACAAGACTTTGTATAGGTAAGATTAAATGTATGATGGGCATGCATAAAAAAAAGAAACCTGATCCTTTTATTAATTTTTAAAAGTTAAAACAACATATATTATTACTATCTCTCACATAACCTCAAATAAACATGTGAGTAAAAATGTTGTATAAAAGAATACCGAGTCCTAACACGGATGTCAGATTGTGTAGGATTTTACAATGGCATGGTTCATTTTCCTGTTTATCTTCACAGCTAACTTAAATTGTTTATTATCAGGTAAGAAAAACTTCCATATTGTAATATTATATTTATCATAATTATAGTAATTAATACCACAAATAATTTCATATTGATTCTTCCATACCTGACATTCACTCGAATTTATTATTGACGTCATGTTAAATCAAATTGAAATATATAACAATAACATGAATCAAAAAAAAAAGAAGCGTGTTGTCATAACGCGCTTACACAGCTGCACAAGGTTCCTATAAAATCATTACCGTATAAAAGGTGTTGATTAGTTTTATCTAATTCCAAATCATATTTGTCTTCACGATGCTAAAGTTATCTATCTTACTTATTCTTGTGCCTAGCTTACACTATGTACTATCAGGTATAAAATATTAAAGTGATTAATAATAATGTTTAACCTATTTTATTGTTTTCATAATAATATTGTATTGCAATTTGCTTGCAGATCCATACTCGTACTCATTAGCAGAAATAGTCAGCAATGGAAAACCACAGGCCGTTGCTTATAGTACTAGTAAGTACCATCTATATATGTTAACTTCCATGTTGTTTTCGACAATCTAAAATATATTACTGAATAGATTCACGAACACAACTGTTTTCTGTGTTCCGTGGAATAGATTCCTCTTTAACGACTACCCAATGACAGACACTTGACATTTTTTATAAATGGCAGTATTTACATGCCCTTATTAAAAGGCCCCCTCGCTTATTCGATATTACCATAAATTACATAATAAAAAAATTAAATCATGTAGATTTCTTCCTGATTTATAACATTAAGTTTAACCTATTAATCTCGAGCTTTATAATTGTCTATATAGAACTTGACCAACCGGTTTTCTATCAGTCTAGATAATTTTTTAATACAAAATTACCTGAATCAATCACTAATGACAAGATTTTATTATATTCTAGTATTCAATTACATTATAGTTATAGTACATTATAGTTACATTATAGTTAGTTATTATAGTTATCTTTTAAAAGAATACGGTATAACGTCAGGGAAAGTATTTTGCATTTTTTTTTCTATAACTCTGTTACAACATTTATCATCTCAATTAAATAATATTACAAAAATTTATTATTTGTATTAAATTTGAGTAGGTATATACATAATAATACTTTAACAGGTCGAGAATCAAAATGTGGAAAAAATCAAGTCTATGATGTGTGTCCGGCGCCATGCCCACCCAGAACTTGTGCAACCAAGGACATACAATTTAATTGCCTAGCATCTCCTCAGCCTGGTGACCCCGATTGTCCGCCTCCTAAATGTCGATGTGCTAATGGCTACTATAGTAATGCCGAAGGAGAATGTGTCACAAAAGAACAATGTCGTAAGTGTGCCATAAAACAATAATGGCCTAAACTTAAAGAATAAATAATTTAATTAATAATAAAAACTTTCTCCTATATTCTGCGCATCTTTGGTGTTATTAAATTTTTGTAATACCTACAGACACTTGTTATTAAGTTGAAAGTAAAATTTTCACGCATTCAAAATACAATACACGGATTTTTACAATTATAATAATTATAAAAATAATGATTTTATTATTTATAGCTACCAATGAGAGATATGCTAAATGCGGTACCAACGAGATTTATGAACCTTGTCCTGTACCAACTTGTGCTAATCAGACTTGTGAAAATATTGGAAAAATACTTGACTGTCCCGTAATTCCTGCCAATTATACTTGCAACCCTGAATGTCGTTGCAAACCAGGATATTACAGAAACAAAGTTAACCAATGCATAACCGAAGAAGAGTGTAGTAAGTAATTACATACCTACTTTGAAAGCATATCTGGCATGTTCAAGTAAATGTGTATCTAGCAAATAAAATAAGCAGCAGCAAGCAGTAAGCTCTGTGAGGACTCAAATATACATAAATATTATGTAATAAATCTTCTATATAATTTTTTTTAAATATGTGTTGAGGAGTTCTTTACGGTGTTTCTTCTCCTCCATGACAAAGCATCTTTACGAATCGCTATACATTCATAAATTATTATTATTGAATTAAGAATTTGAATTCTGACAAAGTTACACAACTGTTAATAAAATGAATGAATAAAAGCATTATTTTATTGAGATTTACAAATTAGATATAATCAAATTTTATAATTTATAAGATTATATTTTTGATAAAAAATAAGCTTCATTAATTTGGTGTGAATAAATAAAATAAAAAAACTCTTTATATTACTAAACCTAATATAAACATTCAATGTATTTAATTACAAACTAAATTCACTTATATTATATAATACATTAAATTTTTCTAAGTATTAATTTTTATACATGGAAATTTTTTATTTCTTTATTTCTGTGTACATTTACACGTTATATATGTACTTTATATACAGGGTGGTGCCCTTCCCAGACCCGGAATAAAAAATGGGAGTCTTCCGTTCGAAAAATGACATTGATTAAGCATTCAAGGTCATGGTCAGGGTTAGGGTCAAGGTCGTTTTTGGCGTATAATTTTCTGCCCTTTCCGAATCCAGAATAAAAAATAGGGGTTACAATTTGAAAAAATGAGGTTGACCTTGATTTGACCATCAAAGCCACGGTCAAGGTCAAATTAAAGGTCATCATTGGTTAGTCGAAAAAAAGTCAGAAAACTTTTGTACGAAACATTTTCCTCCAAAATGCATTCCTGAGGAGTTATTCAGGGGTTTCCATACTTTTGGACCACTCTGTATATTATTGTTTAGTAATTGTCGCCTCTGCGACGTAAGCCTCCCCTGTTTTTCCACTCCACTCTGTTTCTCGCTCTTTTCATCCAATTCGGACCGTATCTTTGGTGAAAACATCACGCCATCTCTTCTTTTGTCTTCCACGTTTCCTTTGTTGTTTCCATGGAATCCATTCTGTCACTCTTTTTATCCACCTTACGTCGAGTATGGCGTATCATCATCATAAAGTACAATATGACCATCATATATAATATTAACCGGGGATTGTAGCAAAGTAAAATAATACTAACTTTATTTTTGCTTCTTGTTGTAAGAGACACTACTATTGATCTCATTTTTTTTCCTTTTTTCTAGTAACTATTTCTATTTCCTATTTGTGACACCGAATATTCATTCTATTTTTGATAGGTTTATTGGTAAATTTAATCAAATGTCAATTCTTTTCAAGAAAAGTGTACAGGAGATTACGAATATTTTGCATGCGATAACGCATGCGACAATGAATGTGACAAACTGAGCAAACAGAGTCACGCTAATTGCCCAATCATAAACATTCAGTGCAATTCAATGTGCTACTGCTTGGAGGGATACGCACGTGACGAATACGGAAAATGTATACCAATTTCGCAGTGTCCCCGTAAGTATTTTTATAACAAGCATCAATAGGTACATTACATCTTTTTGGCTTACAAACTTAACTCATAAGTTTAAAAGGATACGATAAAATATTCTATTGCATGCTAAATTACCTAGGAGAAGGTATTTTGGAATGTTAATTCTGAGAAAATAAAACTCAAAATTTTATTGTTTTTAGCGGAAAAATGTGGTCCAAACGAAGTCCTCTCTGATTGCGCCAATAGTCCATGTTTAAGGAACTGCGCAAACAAAGATCTGAACTTGCAATGCAAGCCATACCCACCTGGCTGTAAACCGGGCTGTGTTTGCGCCGATGGTTACTTAAAAGACAATAATGGTGTTTGTGTGCCAATAGACGAGTGCCCGACAAACAACTGTAAGTACTTAAAATCAAAAAGGAAAACAGTTATTTTTTTATAACTAAAACAAACATTTTATCTGTACTTAAGCGATTAAACTCCTAACAATGCGAACAAACAAAATTTGTTTTTATTGTTGTAATTTAGTTGTTGTAATTTAATTACAACAAGCCAACTGATGTTAAATGGACACAACACCCCATAGTCATCAGTGACACCAAAGGCATAACCAACGCATTGCCGGCCGAGAATTAATTCTTGACAAAAAATAACCAACTCCAAAATTAGGGATAACTCCTCCTTTTTTGAAGTCGGTTAAAAAAAGGAAATAATCCTCTTCAGTCGGATACTTTTATCTCTCACCAATGGATGTAATGTCAACTATGTATGATTCTGTTACATTACACACTGGGATACTAAATAGCTTCCCATAAACCTGATTTAGGTCTGACTAGGCAAACAATTTGATTCAAAATTATTTCAGAGTTTGACTGTCCAAATTAGTCTTTCCTAGGTTTTTGTAGAAACACATCAGTCAAAGGCATACATTCACCTAAAAATGTTGATCAATCCTGAGGTTTAGTTAAGTAAACCCAGAAACGCCAGATAGTCAAGGTATCACTATAATATCTGAAGTACAATATAATCACTGTCCTTTATAATATTTTTTAGCCAAATGTGGTCAGAATGAAGAATACTCAAGTTGTGCAAATGCAGGATGTGAAAAAAGGAATTGTTCACAAGTGACTCAAGCGCCATTATGTATAGACGTTATCGAAGGTGGATGCAGAGGGAGATGTGTCTGTGTGTCCGGTTACCTGCGCAATGCTGCTGGAAAATGTGTTCCAATCGATGAATGTCCAAGTAAGTATTTAATTTTAATATTACTGTAAAATAACGCAGTTTAACGGCATTTAAATATTAATAGTTTTAACTCAAACGTGTAAAATGCGGGTATACTTTTTATTCCGAGATATAAATCTGTTCCCATGGGTACGATGAACAGCTCTTTTATATCACTACGGTTAACGTTATTAAAGATTTTGAAAGAAACTCTATGTTACTTGTTTTTTGTAGGCCATATTAATAACAAAAGCTTTTTGAAAACAGTAGAATGATGTTAGTTAAATTAAATTTAGTTTTATAGTACTAAATAGGTATATCATTATTATGTTACGCTCAGCGAACGAAAAATTGTGGATTTTGTTTAAGTTGATGAGGTTTGCCCCAACCCGAACGAATATATAGACAAATGTTCAACGAATTGCCCGGATGACGAATGTGGTATCGGCGTCATACCTACGTTAGTGCCTTGTAGGGGAAGGGGGGCATAACGGGGACGTTAAGGGAAATAGCCAATAACAGGATAAACAAAATATATTAAGTAATTATTATAATCATAACACTTTGGTTACATATTAGGGTTATCATTTGGCACAGAATTTGGCGAAGTAACTAATCAAATAATGCTTAAATTTTAATTTTACGAAACCCTTATGAATACCCCGTTGTGCCCCGTGGTAGGGGCAGTATGGGGTACATGGTTATTTTATTCACAATAAGTGCAGATGTGAATTTCTTCTGGGTTCTCGTCGTCAACACGAGCACAGGCTGTATGACGCCATCGTCTGCATAGCTGGCAGGCCACCCAACCCTCCACAGACTTTAAATATGTATGTTTCTCATCAAGGCAATACAGGCATAAAGTATCCTCGTCTAAGTTTTGTATAATGTATGTATTGCCTCTCGAACTTTTCTTTTTGTACATTCGTACCATATGTAATACCTAAAACAAAATTAAAATTCCAATATCAAATATTCACATCATTCCTTTAGGCTACCTTACATAATGGGGTACCCCGTCATGCCCCATAGCCATGACCCCGTTATGCCCCTACTGGTAACATAATGTGAAATAATTGACAAAAAAAACAAATCTACAGTTAGAGTGATTTTGTTTAAAACATATCAATAAATAATATCTCTACAAAAACACAACAAATAAACAATAATAGTAATGAAAACACTTACCTTTTTACATGTGTTTCCGTATTCACTCAAAATTAGATGAAATCACATCAAAAAATATTTATTTTCGTAAAAACCAAACGACTGCAGACTAGTCGCCGGTCACTGTCGGATTAAATACTGATACAAAATGGTCATTTATTAGTGAAAACAACAAACGTCTAGTGTGCATCGTTACTTGTTTTTTTGGGTGACCCCGTTTTGCCCCGCGACCCCGTTATGCCCCCCCTTCCCTTACGCGACCCTCCAATCCAGCTGATTGTGTAGCGAGATGTCGTTGTAAACAGGGCTACCAGAGAGACTCAAACGGAAGATGTGTTGCTCCTGAAGATTGCCGTAAGTTTTATAAATATTGAACAGTTTTATAAATATCTTATTTAACAGGTAACGTGGGGATGAATTTTTTAATCGTCGCGTACCGTACCGTACCGTAATGTGGGATATCATTGTAAAGATCTTTCAATAATATGGATTTTCAAAGTTTATATTTGGTATTAGGGGTCCGTTTGCGATAGATTTGGCTTTAAAGTGCTAATTTTGGTTAGAGTCAAGTGTCCGCTCCCTGCCAGATAAACGGTTGGAGTTGGACAAATGAAAAAATTATCAAAAATCGTATAATTAATTTACAAGGAAAACTATCACGGCTATTTTAGTATAAGTAGTTAATGAGTAATAATAGATAAATTTACTACTTCTGCGCGTAACCTGGCACGCACTTGCCCGGTTTTTGGAGAATTTATCTCCTTTGGAATCGATTTTTATTATACAAGCCCGGGGTATGAAAATTAATAAGTATTAAAATCAAACTTTCTCCTTTACGTTAGGCGTTATGCGTTAGGTTTGTAATTAAAAATCGCAAACTACCGAATTTAGATAGCGTTGTTACTGATTTGATGATAGCGTCATGTTAAATTAAAATTAATAATTAATATAAATAAAAGTATCAAACATGTTTTCAGTAATATAAAAATACGTTCATTTACCCTCATTTACTAATCTATATATTTTATAATTTAATATTTATAATCGTTCGTAAGGAGTACACTCCGGTCGTGCGTCGGATCTGACATACATATTTTTTTATTCGCTTGGTACATCTATCTAAATAACAACTGTAATAGCTTGTTCCTCCTGTTTGTTTTAACTTAAAATGAATTATTGTTAACTGAAATTTAAAAATGCATATTACAAGACTTTCGAAGAGTTATTCTGTATTGGGGCAAAAGTTTGGGTTACTATAAAGACGCTACTTCTGCAGATGAAATCTCAAACATCAGCTAGTTATTTATCATCAACATCTACTATAAATGCATCTACTCCTAATAATGTTGAAATAGAGAATAGTTGATACCGGAAATTTCAATTTCTTATTACTTAAATCAAAATGAACAGATGTAAATACAACGAATTTGTATAAAAATATACCAGCCGAAATACGGAAAACATCTAGGTTTGCAACATTTTTGATGTAGGCATTCTACATGCTTATATTTAAATTGTTAGCAGAATAACGAATAAAATATGTAAAACGAAAAAAATAAGAAAATATAAAACTAACCAAGGGAACAAATGACAACCGTTAAAACAAATGACAACTCTCAAACCAAATGACAACCTACAAATCACATGTTTTGACGGTTATCATTTGTTTCTCCTGAGAAGGAGACGGACAGGGAGTGGGAGATGGAGGGGAGGGGGGAGAGGGAGAAGGAGAGGAAGAAGGCGAGGGGGAGGGGGGAGGGGAGGGGAGGGCGGAGGTAGAGGGCCCTGGAGACATGTACACTTAACGTGTAGTATTAAATTAATAAATTTAAAACTAACATGATATTGATTTAGATTTTAGACGTTTCAAAGTTCGCCGGTACAGCGAAATACTTATTGTTTGATTATCGTATTGTAAATATTTATGATCGATATTAGCTTTAGGATAGGATCATAATTCATCGTTGTCTATAAATCACGCGTCGTTATCCACCTTTTTGAGGAGACAGATGTGCCTAATATTTAAAAAAGAATAAAAAAATATGTGAGGTCCTAACTAGTATGCTGAAAGAATGTATTGTTTTATTCCTTGAAATAAAGCAAGGTTAAAATGACAACGCCTATAATTTTCAGCACCCCAATGTGGCCTAAACGAAGTTCCCTCTGATTGTGCTAATAATGGATGTCTTTCTACGTGCGCCCAACCGGATCTTATTGCACGTTGTACCCCTGACCTTTCTTATTGTCAACCTGGGTGTGTTTGTGCGGATGGATATTTACCAGATGATAACGGCGTATGCGTTCCAAGTGACCAATGTCCACCTAGTAAGTCAAAACCGTGTATTAAACGAATAGATCAAAGGACAGTAAATAAATTTGATGGTCTG
This sequence comes from Thymelicus lineola, assembly GCA_963932265.1. Taxonomy (NCBI): domain Eukaryota; kingdom Metazoa; phylum Arthropoda; class Insecta; order Lepidoptera; family Hesperiidae; genus Thymelicus; species Thymelicus lineola. Next base: position 10,111,002 of record OZ010684.1, on the reverse strand, counting down.
TTTTTCAAAATTAAACATTTTGTGATAAATTAAGACTATCACAAATAATGCAAAATTTTCTGTCATTTCCTATCCAGAATCAGATGTATGCAGTCTTCCCCCTGAAACCGGACCTTGCAGAGCCTCAATAACAATATACTACTACAATCCTTCTAAAAAAGATTGCATTGCATTCACGTATGGTGGATGCAGGGGAAATAAAAATAATTTTGACACCAAGGAAGAATGTCTACAAAAGTGTTCCTCTTAACAAGTATTAAGTAACCAAGTAAGTCCTTTACTACTATTTCCATGTCTGCTGGTAACATCTTTGTTGGCTTCAACCCATTAACAGTCCATTACAGAGCACGGGTCTCTCATCTTATACAAGTGAAGCCCTACCTTTAACGTGTGGCGTCCCTCAAGGTAGTGTCCTTGGACCTACCTTGTTCCTTATATATGTCAACGACTTGTGTAACTTGCCACTAAATAACACTAAAATATTCGCCTATGCTGATGACACTGCTTTGCTTGTACAGGCCGCTTCTTGGCAGGAAGCTCGTTCTCACGCTGAAATTGCTTTGAGGACTGTAATTCGATGGTTAGATAATAATTTACTGACTATTAACCTAAATAAAACTGTATTTACTACCTTTGCTATTAATTCATCATCTTTGCCAACCCAACCTTTTTCTATTCGTGCTCATCGATGCATGACTGATAATACTCCTTGCTGCTGCACCCAACTAACTCATACTTCTTCTGTTAAATACTTGGGAGTTTATCTTGATAGTCTCTTGACGTGGAAGGATCAGATAGAAGCAACAGCTGCTAGAGTAAGGAAACTTATATATATATTTAAAAACTTAAGAGCAGTTGTTGATCAGAAAACATTGAAGACTGTGTATTTCTCTCTGGTGCAATCAATTCTTACCTACTGTATAGCGGTCTGGGGGGGATCCGTAAAAACCAGCTTACTTCGTCTGGAAAGAGCTCAAAGAGCAGTACTGAAAGTGATGCTTTCAAAACCTATCCTGTTTTCTACTAAAGAACTTTATCATATTGCCAACGTTCTAACAGTAAGACAACTGTTCTTTCGGCAAATAATCTTGCGAAAACACCTTAGCCTACCTTTCAAGAATGTATTCCTTAACACCCGACGAACTGGCCGAATTTGTAAGTTAGAAAACGGGCGCACAGCATTTGCACGGCGACACTATAACTACCTCGCACCTAAAATTTATAATAAGGTTAATAATTTGATAAATATTTACCCGCTTACGTACTGGGAAGTAAATAACAAAATCACAAAATATCTCCTTACCCTGTCATATGATGAGTGTGAATCGCTGATTGGACAGTAATAGTATTACACACACACACACACACACACACACACACACACACACACACACACACACACACACATACACACATACACACACACACACACACACACACACACACACACACACACACACACACATAAAGTAAGTAATCTAAGTATATACATATTATTATAGATTAATAGAACATAAGTCTCCCTTGTCCAGAGGTGGGCGTAAATGACTGCGCCACAGTTTGATAACTTTTGCAGTCATTTACGAACAATTTCAATATTTGTAAATCTTTGTTTATGTTCAATAAAAATCTTTGAAATCTTTGAAATCTTTGAAATCTTGAGGGGGGCTAGATCATACTCCACTAGGCTACTTCAATTCGGATTGGTGGAGGGGTTAATGCCCAAACCTACATCTTTGTTAATTTCACTTATTGTATTACTGTTTAGAAAATGATTAAACTATGATTTTTTAGAGTGCACTAATAATTATATTTTTGTTACAGCCAAAATACAACCGACTCGAGCGCATAACCGAATCGAAAATTTTGGATAGTTTAATCAGATGGACTGTAGTGTTCACACCAAATTGGTGATAAATATTTATAATAAATTTTGTGTGTTACATTATATTGTTATACTTATAAAGTTACTAAGTATATAATAGTTTTTTTGTCAAACAATACTGTTTAGTAATTGTAAAAGTACCATTTCAATGAACAAAGATTTTCTGTAGGTAGAATCAGTTATTTAAAAATTAAGTATGAAGTTATTCTTGAACTAATGGGATTGTTACTTGCTTTACGATTGCATAAAGAAATACTATTATAAATGTTATTACTATTATATATATTATAAAACTTTTTTTATTTCGAATATAAAATTATTAATACAGACTTTTAACCGTGAAAGACTGATCGAGTGATAATTAACACTACGCTCTGATTCATTAACACGTTAGCTGCGGCACCAATTTTTGCATACTTTCCGTTCCTGCGGCACGAGGTATAATCGGCCCGTACCGTGACCAGACGTTAGGGCGACACGCGGTCTATTAGACCCCACCTCCTTTTACAGACTAAAATCCATTTTCTGGCGCGAAATCAAAGATAAATGAGAATTTTGGTCCTTATTGATATAGACAGTGAATTGATGAACCCTAATCCACCGTCGCCCCGGGATCTGATGGCTAGTTTAGGAATTATTAGCAAAACAAAATATGGGATCTTATACACCTCGTAACGCACTGAAATAGGGCAAATTTTCGCTGCGATTAGTGATGGGAAAAATAATATCGACGTTTTTTGCGTCTTAACTACGCAACGACTTGACCGATTTTGATCAATTATATCTCATTAGATCGTTTTAAGGGCAAAACCTGGCAAAACAACACAAAGCTATCAAAGGATACATTTTTTTTTTAATGATCTAAATTGTGCTTGAAGGCGCCATAAAGAAAAAAAAACCGGCCAAATGCGAATCGGACTCGCGCACGAAGCGTTCCATTCTATACCATTAAGAGGCACCTATTACAGACTTATTATTGGAAAATAATGGATTACGGTTTATGCATAAGGTTTATCTTTCTATTTGTATATGAAAATCTTAATGCGGTTCACAGAATAGAAAAAAAAGGCAACCAGAAGTAGAAAAGAAACTGTCCTATTTATTCTGCATCGGGCTTTAAAAATACAATTATTAGAACTTGAATTAATTGGCTCTGTTTCTGGGTTTTTTAAAATTAACTTCTTCCGACATCGTTTAGACATGTTCGGCGCTGTAAAAGGACGTGCTCTCCAATCGACGTGATGCACAACACTGGTCGCGGGAAGCTCGCGTTGAGTGCGGTACGAGGTCAGGGGGGATATGGGACGTTTTAGCCTCGTTCCGCACTGCATTAAAATTATATTAATTCAGTGCGGCACGAGGCCTAAGACATCCGGTACCAAGGTAGGTACACCACCGAGTCCGGAACCATTAGTGATCTCAAATATATAATTATCTCTTTCCTACACTGGACCAAACCAAAGCTATGCCATTCGCACGACAGAGAAATTCACTTTTTTGCTTGCCGCACCACAGGGAAGTTGCATCAGGGGTGATTTAGGCCTCGCTTCGCACTTAACGTGTTAAATTCTAGGTGCGTTCAAATTCGCACAACGAGTAGAGTGACGTTTCCGTCTTATTGATAGTAGTATTTATATAGTTACTGATGCATTGGCTTCAACTTACTAATGGCCCACTACTGCGCACGGATCTCCTCTTGAGGAGGCCTAGGCATAGTTCGCCACGCTCCAGCATAGGGTGTGGACTGGTGGAGAGGTTTGTCACCAACCCTAATGTTAATAGGGAGAGATATCGAAAAGCTGCCGTTTCAAAACTTTTTTGCCTCCGCTGCGGGACGATTTTTACTTATGCCGCTTATGCTTATATTATAAAATGTATCTATCAATCTACCAACTACTTCATCTAAGTAAGCTAGTTTTTTCAGACATTACATATATTATATGTATATATTTATATGTTGCAAAGACGTATATCAGCTACCAGCTTGTTTTTATTGTATCAGTCAATAAAAAAATCATAATATTGAAAAATGTTATATGCATTAGCGTCACGATTTCATATTGCAAGTGCGTCATAAAAATCCATTATGTTGAGTATTATTAAGTTAAGAATTATATACATAATACAGGGGCCCGACTTCGAACCCTGGAACGCACCTTTAATTTAAAAAAAATATATGCATGAACATTAGCAACACCAAAGGCATCACTGATGCGTTGCCGGCCAAGAAAGAAAGAAGAAAAAGAGTTAAAAAACTGGCTCTCTTTCTCTTTAGACGGTAATTATCACTTGCTTCGGTGAAGGAAACATCATAAGGAAACCTAATATGAGAGTTCTCCATAATGTTCTCAAAGGTGTGTGAAGTCTAGCAATTGCTAGCGTGGTAAACTATGGGTTACTATGTACCTTTCATATTGTGAGAGGAGAGTCATGCCCAGCAGTGGGACAATTATAGGTTGTGACTTTGACTTTGCCATACATAATAATAATAATAATTTTTTTGTTTTTGTAGATTCTAAGTAGTGTGGACTATCTTCGGGTGTATCAGATTGTGCACTCGAGGAAAGTATCCACCGTGTGTCCACACACGCACTTTATTAATGTTCTCAAAGGGGCTTATGCGTGTTGGACCTGTATCCCCACGTAAACCTACCAAAGTACCGGGTCCACTTACATCTAGATCCCGAGAAACTTAAGAGATACATAATAATTGTATAGATGCATACAAACATCATAATTCATCATCTATCTTAAATAATAAAACGGACTATATTGGCCGTAGTATAACTAATGTTAATTATTAACTTATAGTTTTTTATATCACCAACCATACGGAGCTGACAAAAAGTAACTGGGGCTCTAGGTTTATTTATCTTTTAGAACGAAAGCCAATTCTCAAATTGTAACAATTAATTTATGAGTACTAACAAATAAAAAAAAATATATCCGATAAAATTTCTTTATTAACGACAATCGCTAGTACCTATTAACATGAAACTCGTACACGATTACTATAAAAGAGGTTATGGTCCTGATAATAAGACAGTAATATGTCAATTGTTGACTATGTTAAAGTTAATAATTTTGTGTGTTACAATCTATTGGAGTGACATTGCGTCAGCAGGTACGGCTTATTTTTGAAGTTTAACTCCTTAAGAATCGATTTTCATACTTACGCTCGCGGTGTGAACATTTATAAGGAGTAAAATCAAACTTTCTTTGTTATTTGAGGCGTTATGTGCGTTATGCGTTATGATTGTAATACGTAACATAGAATCTATTATTGCAAATTTGTGTAAATTTAAATGTCACTTTAAATTAAATAATTAATATGTAATATTTACACAAATAAATGCTTTCAGTAAAATGAAAATGCGTTCATTTACCCTCATTTACAAATCTATGTATTTTATAATCGTTCGCAAGGAGTAAACTCCAGTCGTGCGTCGGAGCTGACACGCACATTTTTTTATCATCATAAAATAAATTAAAAAAGTATTTATAAGTTAAAAAATTCTGGAAACTCTGGGCATGCATAAAAAACAAAGTTGATGCTTTTATTAATTTTTAAAAATTTTAAAACTACATTTTTAATTTCTATTTCTATCTCTCTTATAACCTTACTAAGACATCTCTCTAAAAATGTTTTATAAAAGAATACCGAGTCCTAAGACGGATGTCAGATTGTGTGGGATTTTACAATGGCATGGTTCATTTTCCTGTTTATCTTCGCAGCTAAATTCCATTGTATACAAAAAAACATATTGTGATATTACATTAATCATATAGTAAATAGTTTCCACAAATAGTACCTAACATTAACGCGACTTTATTATTGACGTCATGTTAAATCATATTGAAGGAGTAATAACATAAATTAAAAAAAGAAACATGTTGTGATAACGTGATTTACCTTATCAAATTTCTTTCGATTTTGGTGGGCGATTTTGAACTTTGGTGGCCACACTAGACTTTGAATTTAAATATCTCAAAAAGTTAGTTCAAACTACGTATATGATTCCCAAAAAAATAAATGCGTTTTGTCAGAAAAGTGCAGTTGTAAGTAAGACTTTTATTTGAATTATTAATTCATTTTTATATCAACAATGCCAAAAAATAAACACGTTGATCAATCCTGAGGTTTTGTTTAGTAAGCCCAGAAACACCGGAGAGTCAATTTATGACTATAATATCCGAAGTACAATATAATCACTGTCCTTTATAATATTTTTTAGCCAAATGTGGTCAGAATGAAGAATACTCAAGCTGTGCAAATGCTGGATGTGAAAAAAGGAATTGTTCACAATTGACTCAACCGGTATTGTGTATAGACGTTATCGCAGGTAGATGCAGAGGGAGATGTGTCTGTGTGTCCGGTTACCTGCGCAATGCTGCTGGAAAATGTGTTCCAATCGATGAATGTCCAAGTAAGTATTTAATTTTAATATTATTGTAAAATGACGCAGCTTAACGGCATTTAAATATTAATAGTCTTATATTGAGTATCTTAGTAAAGTAGATGTATTTATTTACCCTTCTATTGCACCTATTACCTTCTATTACCTATTATATTCTATTACCCTTCTATTACCTATATGTATAGAACGGGCGTCTATTGGCCATTAGGTAATTTTATGTTTTATAGTAGTTAAAACTATACATTCAAAGTTTTGCTATGTAGTTGTATAATAACAAATCTTTAAATAAATCGATAATTTCTAGCTAAACCAAGTGCCAAGATATGGCAAAATAAAATAAAATAAATATAAATCTTGATTTTGTAATGTTTGACTAAAACGTGTAAAATGCGGATATACTTTGTATTCCGAGATATAGATCTGTTCCCATGGGTACGATGAACAGCTCTTTTATATCACTGCCGTTAACGTAATTAAAGATTTTGAAGGAAAAACTATGTTGCTTGTTTTTTAAACCACAGTTTTTTGAAAACAGTAGAATGACGTTTGTTAAATTAACTTTAGTTTTATAGTACTAAATAGGTATATCATTATTATGTTATGTTCAACGAACAAAAACTGTATAAAATTATAATCTTGTGGATTTTGTTTAAGTTCATGAGGTTTGCCCCAACCCGAACGAATATCTTGACAAATGTTCAACGAATTGTCCGGATGACGAATGTGGTATCGGCGTCATACCTACGTTTGTGCCTTGTACGCGACCCTCCAATCCAGCTGATTGTGTAGCGAGATGTCGTTGTAAACAGGGCTACCAGAGAGACTCAAACGGAAGATGTGTTGCTCCTGAAGATTGCCGTAAGTTTTATAAATATTGAACAGTTTTATAAATATCTTATTTAACAGGTAACGTGGGGATGAATTTTTTAATTGTCGCGTACCGTATCGTACCGTAGTGTGGGATATCATTGAAAAGATCTTTCAATAATATAATGGATGTTCAAAGTTTATATTTGGTATTAGGGGTCCGTTTGCGATAGATTTGGCTTTAAAAGTGCTAATTTTGGTTAGAGTCAAGGGTCCGCTCCCTGCCAGATAAACGGTTGGAGTTGGACAAATGAAAAAATTATCAAAAATCGTTTAATGAATTTACAAGGAAAACTATCACGGCTATTTTAGTATAAGTAGTTAATAGTCGATAAACTTCTGGGTGTAACCTGACACGCACTTGCCCGGTTTTTGGAGAGTTTAACTCCTTTGGAATCGATTTTTATTATACAAGCCCGGGGTATGAAAATTTATAAGTATTAAAATCAAACTTTTTCGTTTACGTTAGGCGTTATGCGTTAGGTTTGTAATTGATGATCGCGAACTTGTGCATCTGGATTGAGGGCCCACTTTTTTTTCTTGGCGTAGCAAATTGAATTGTATAGAGGATTTAGTTAAAATTAGTTAAAATTTAATGAAAACTCTCATAAATTTCTTAAACGTGAATTAAAGATGTTATGGGCAAATGTTTTGGGCCCTCAACTCAGATGCCTACAGAAAGTGGCATGGTATAAATCTCAAAAAGTACCTACTACCTCTGTATCAACAATTTTTATTCTAGAATTAATTAAGAATTTCTTAAAATGATTTATGTAATTCTCAACTGGTGAGAGAGTAACACTACAGATTTATCGCAGTTTTACTTGAGCCCTCAATCCAGACGTTTATGAACTGAGGGCCCAGGCGAAATATAGGTTTAAAAAGGTTTAGGAAAGGAAATTTAGGTTTTAGGCAATAGAGAGAGTTTCAGAGCCACGTAATCTGGGTCTTCTTATGGACGAATCCTTACCATTTGAGAACCATGTATTAGGGGTTATTCGCAATTGTTTTTACCGACTGAAAGTGCTTTACAGAATTAAAGAATATATAAGTTCTGACTTGCGGATTAAGCTTTGTGAGTCATTAGTACTTTAAAACTTAACTACGCCGACACTGTTATTGGTTCAAGATTATTAGCACGTTCCCAGAATCTTATGCAGCGGGTTCAGAACGCATGTGCAAGGTATTGCTTCAATATCCCACCTCGTGCTAATGTTACACCATACCTAAATGATGCTAATATCCTTAAAATGAAATACCGCAGACAGCTTCATTTTGCGACATTGCTTTTTGGTATTATAAAGTATAAAGCCTCGTTTTCATGGTAAACATTTGTTTAGCAACAGTTGATCAACGTTGTTGATGAACGCCGAGAATACTGCTGGAAACTTTGTTTAAATCAATATGGGTTGTCCACACACGCCAGTCTGCGTTATAATGTTGCCTGAGGAAATAGTGTTGTTTTCTGTATCTGATGTATAGGATTTCTAATAAAAAAAATAAAAAAAAGATGGTGGGTGCGAAACTATCTCCTGCGAAGAGAGAATTTGATGAGTGACCTGAGAATAACAGATGGATCATTTAGTAAATTTACGAGAAAAGTGATTTCGAACATCTTCTAGAAATGGTTGGTCCATCAATAGCCAAAAGAAAAACAAATATTCGTCAGCTTCATCAGTTTCACTTAATTGTTTAGATTAAATTAGGTTAAATTAAAATAATTCTATTAATTGCATAATTTTATCGTTGCTCCACACTACCGCCATGTTTATAAACAGTTGCAAACACGTCCATACACGTCAATATTTGTTGATAAACTGATGTTTACGCTCGTTGGGCGTCAACTCTGCAACATGGCGTGATCAACTCCGCAACACAAGTGTTGCCCGCAACATGTTGACAGCAACTCGGCAACATGTTTATGCAACCATGTTGCTAAACAAATGTTTACCATGAATACGAGGCTTAAGTGTCCACATAATTTATACGACAAACTACAATGGGCCGAGCGTGCAAGAACTTCTGGCAGACTATTGTTCCCAGCGTACTGTTCAGCAGCATTTCGTGGAAGCTTTAAATACGGCGCCACCAAATGCTGGAACAATTTACCTCCGCCCATTCGTAACCTGGGAACAGTGGATAATTTTAGGGAAAAATATAAAATTCACCTTCTGAATACTCAGAAGATAACATAATAACTAAATACACTCAAACATGCACACGCACACACACGCACGCACGCACACACACGCACGCGCACACACACACACACACACACACACGCACGCACGCACACACACACACGCACACACACAAACGCACACGCACACACACACGCACACACACAAACGCACACGCACACACACACACACACGCACACGCACACACATACGCACACACACAAACGCACACGCACACACACACACACACACGCGCGCGCACACACACACACACACACACACACACACACACACGCACGCACACACACACACACACACACAAACGCACACGCGCGCACACACACACACACACACACACCTCAAACTTGCACGCATACACATATACACAAACACTCACACAGGCAGGCAGTCATAATAATATATCTCGTATGTATATATTTGTATTCGCGCATATTGCTACTTTACTTTTTTTTATTTTTTTTTTATTGCACTTGAGCATTATAGTAGGCACTTACCTAATATTTTGTGGCTACTTAGCTTCGTGGCATTAGGTTGCTCCAGTATGGCTTCGCTTTCCACCTGAGCTGCCTCAATTATGACATCTTATCCGCAGACTTGCAATTTTCATCTCACATCTTACCATGTTCACTTCTTATTTGTACGTTGTTTAGTTTAAAATGTATGTATACATAATATCGCTGCTTAAATTCAAAAGTACCACAAATCAGAAAATTGCAAAAATGTTTTTATTCAAAAAATACAACCGAGAGCCTTCATATTTTTTTTTATATTTAAAAAAGACACCCATTGATTTCGTATTTTAAGTTACAAAAAAAACGCAACTGTTACTTTTGAATTTTCGTTTTGAACGCGCGAAATATGATCTAAACTACCATATTTTTAGTTGTGCGTCGACAATCAAATTGAAAGCACGTTTCTTTTGTGCAAAAGTGTCATATCTCGAAATTTAATCTATTTTACTCATTAATTTTATATAGAAGACGACCATATTTCGGAATACTTCAGTTTTTAAAAAAAGGATTCACGTAAGTAAGACACTATTTTTAAATCAAAAGAACCATATTTCTAAACGGGTTGTTTTGCACAGAAAATATACCTAAATTAACTTAACTTCTTTTGATCAAAATAAATTATTGAGGTAATGTGTTCCTTTTGCACTTAAGTTATTTATTATGAATACGGTATTTCAAAATAGTTTATTTTGAATATAAAAAAAACTACTTTCTATTATTATCATTTAAAAATTAAAAGGGCCTTTTTCTGAAATACACTAGTTTTGCTTTTATTTAAATGGAGTTGTTGGTCATGTTTTGAGATACATTTAGCATTTTTTGTGCAAAGCATGGTAATAAATGTAATTATAAAATTGTAGGTATGTTTTACGTATTATATATAAAATACAATTTTTATTTAAAAACAATAACATTTTTAACTCATTACAATAAAGTTGTATGTTATTTTAGGTATGTAAGTTGTATGTGTTTTTACGTATTATACGTAGAAACATACCTACAATTTAACATAATTACTATTATTCCGTAGTTCAATAAATTTAGTTAAATAGTTTTTTTTTGTTTACTAGGTATTCTATTTATGAAATTTTGTCATTTTAAAAACGCCAGCCTCCTTTTGAACCATCATGGCAGCATAATTTCAATAGTAGCCGGCGGCTTAGGCGGGCGATGGTTTATTTTTTGGTATTTACTCGTATATGCCATTATAATATTATTATTTATTGTTTTGTTACAGCATGAGTAGAAAAGTATACAGAATACTAATCATGGTAAGAGATAACAGTAGAAGTAATGGTGAAAATGTTTAAGACTTGGAAAAGCATCCGCAAACTGACTATCCAATGTTATAAGAACCAGATGTGCCTCAGAATGAGTCTTTCGATAGTAATTCAATTCCTGACAGTCAGCACCGCCTCGATTTGTCCCTACTTGATGATGCATGTTTAAAATCAATCGTAGTTGTTCCAGAAAGCGATTATGACAGAGACGCTTCTGAGTCTACCAGTTCGACCAGCTCTAGTTCAGATTTTTCTTCGGACAATTCAAATTCCAATGGAGACTTCATTAAAAAAGTTTATATTAAAAAAATGGTTATGTTTTATGATTTCAAATGTTCCTAATTGCATTTAATAAACTATTTTATCTATAAAGTAACATTTTAATAGTTATTGTTGATTTAAAAGTTAAGAGTAGTTACGTATATGTTAGTTATTTCATTTATTTTTGTATAGTTTTATTATTTAACTTCTTTGTTTTTTTTAACTTGTTTAGTTTATACTATCATAGCTAGAGTAGAAACTGTGCGAACTGCATTAATCGTCCGAACAGCGACACAAAAAAGGTCGCACTGAAAACCAGTAGCCGTGGTTCGCCACGGCATGATGCTGAGTGCGAACCTTTTTTGTAGAGCACTGCTGCAACAGATTGTCATTTTCTACAACGTAATTGCTGTTTTGATTGCATTTTGTAGCCTGTTGCATAATGCTTTACGAAATAAATAATTTCTTTCTTTCTTTATTTCTAAAAGAAGAGATACACAAATCTGCCTTGAATACCCACTAGATAACATCCCTATGAATTAGTTAAAAAAGAAAATAGTGAAAAAAAGTAACTGCTGAAAGGTAAAACGGATTCGAGTTTTCGGATAACGTCTGATCTGAGGCCCCAACATTTTCGGCTTTATCGACTAGGTGCAATCTCTTAGTTTGAAATAAATTAGCTGAAAAGTTTTTACTAATTTTAAACTAAAATTTTACATACGGATTTTGATTCAAAATGCCATACTTTATGAGAAAATGATCTTTAAAGTTTTAGTAGGGACAAATTTTGTAGGGTACCCGTGATTCCAGAATAGGAAGTTACGAACAGATGAGATCAAGTTTTAGCTCAAGAGTGACAAAAACAGAAATGAGAAAGAGGATTTGGACTTGTATAAGAAATAGAGGGGCTCATATCGAGCAAGACGTATTAACATGAAAATATCTTAATAGTTTGTGCATTACTTTTACGCATTGTACTTTTTAACCCTGAAATATGCTCTATCTTCGTTGAGTTAAAATCCCCTTTTGTTAAAAATTACATATTTTTAGATTAATATTAATACCTTTTTAGAAAGCTAAAATTATATTGTTTTTGTTGTAACTCATAATTTTTAATTGTGAAGTAATATTTAACTTATTAAGCTAGTATAGGCTTAGTTAAAATATTTATCGCATGGTCTTCTGTGATGATTTCATGGTAGAATTTAGTGACAGTAGAAAAGAAGACCATGCGATAAATATTTTAACTAAGCCTATACTAGCTTAAATATTACTTCACAATTAAAAATTATGAGTTACACCAAAAACAATATAATTTTAGCTTTCTAAAAAGGTATTAATATTAATCTAAAAACATGTAATTCTTAACAAAAGGGGATTTTAACTCAACGAAGATAGAGCGTATTTCAGGGTTAAAAAGTACAATGCGTAAAAGTAATGCACAAACTATTAAGATATTTTCATGTTAATACGTCTTGCTCGATATGAGCCCCTCTATTTCTTATACAAGTCCAAATCCTCTTTCTCATTTCTGTTTTTGTCACTCTTGAGCTAAAACTTGATCTCATCTGTTCGTAACTTCCTATTCTGGAATCACGGGTACCCTACAAAATTTGTCCCTACTAAAACTTTTAAGATCATTTTCTCATAAAGTATGGCATTTTGAATCAAAATCCGTATGTAAAATTTTAGTTAAAAATTAGTAAAAACTTTTCAGCTATTTTTTTATTAGCTTGGTACATCTTTCTAAATAACAACAGTAATGGCTTGTTCCTCCTGTTTGTTTTAACTTAAAATGAATTATTGATAACTGAAATTTAAAAATGTATATTACAACACTTTCGAAAAGTTATTCTGTATTGGGGCAAAAGTTTGGGTGAATATAAAGACGCTACTTCTGCAGACGAAATCTTAAACATCAGCTAGTTAAAAAAAAGTTGGAATAGAGAATAGTTGATACTGGAAATTTAAATTTCTAACTATTGAAATCAAAATGAACGAATAAAACGAATTTGTATAAAAATATATCAACCGAAATATTAAACATCTAGGTTTGCAACGTATAGTATAAATACGTAATATAAATCACGCGTCGTTATCCACCTTTTTGAGGAGACATATTATGTGTCTTATATTTAAAAAAGAATAAAAAATATGTGAGGTTCTATTTAGTATGCTGAAAGCATGTATTGTTTTATTCGTTGAAACAAAACAAGGTTAAAATGACAACGCCTATAATTTTCAGCACCCCAATGTGGCCTAAACGAAGTTCCCTCTGATTGCGCTAATAATGGTTGTCTTTCTACGTGCGCCCAACCGGATCTTATTGCACGTTGTACCCCTGATCTTTCTTATTGTCAACCTGGGTGTGTTTGTGCGGATGGATACTTACCAGATGACAACGGCGTATGCGTTCCAAGCGACCAATGTCCACCTAGTAAGTAAATACCGTGTATTTAACGAAAAGATCAAAGGACAGTAAATAAATTTGATGGTCTATTTTTCAAAATTAAACATTTTGTGATACATTAAGACTTTCACAAATAATGCAATGCAAAATTTTCTGTCATTTCCTATCCAGAATCAGATGTATGCAGTCTTCCCCCTGAAACCGGACCTTGCAGAGCCTCAATAACAAAATACTACTACAATCCTTCTAAAAAAGATTGCATTGCATTCACGTATGGTGGATGCAGGGGCAATAAAAATAATTTTGACACCAAGGAAGAATGTCTACAAAAGTGTTCCTCTAACAAGTATTAAGTAACCAAGTAAGTCCTTTACTACTATTTCCATGTCTGCTGGTAACATCTTTGTTGGCTTCAACCCATTAACAGTCCATTACAGAGCACGGGTCTCTCATCTTGAGGGGGGCTAGATCATACTCCACTAGGCTACTTCAATTCGGATTGGTGGAGGGGTTAATGCCCAAACCTACATCTTTGTTAATTTCACTTATTGTATTACTGTTTAGAAAATGATTAAACTATGATTTTTTAGAGTGCACTAATAATTATATTTTTGTTACAGCCAAAATACAACCGACTCGAGCGCATAACCGAATCGAAAATTTTGGAATGTTTAATCAGATGGACTGTAGTGTTCACACCAAATTGGTGATAAATATTTATAATAAATTTTGTGTGTTACATTATATTGTTATACTTATAAAGTTACTAAGTATATAATAGTTTTTTCGTCAAACAATATTGTTTAGTAATTGTAAAAGTACCATTTCAATGAACAAAGATTTTCAGTAGTAGAATCAGTTATTTAAAAATTAAGTATGAAGTTATTCTTGAACTAATGGGATTGTTACTTGCTTTACGATTGCATAAAGAAATACTATTATAAATGTTTGTTAATATTATTGTAGCTAATGTTATTTATTATTGCTTGATAATATATAAAAAGGCAGCCGTACGATTTCTAAAAACATTATTTTAATGTAATATAATATGAGTAAATTAAACGTATATCAGTGATGATTAATTATATAATAATATATTTAAACCTTTGAAATAAAGAATATTTGTTAACGATAAACTTTTTTTATTTCGAATATAAAATTATTAATACAGACTTTTAACCGTGAAAGACTGATCGAGTGATAATTAACACTACGCTCTGATTCATTAAATTCTAGGTGCGTTCAAATTCGCACAACGAGTAGAGTGACGTTTCCGTCTTATTGATAGTAGTATTTATATAGTTACTGATGCATTGGCTTCAACTTACTAATGGCCCACTACTGCGCACGGATCTCCTCTTGAGGAGGCCTAGGCATAGTTCGCCACGCTCCAGCATAGGGTGTGGACTGGTGGAGAGGTTTGTCACCAACCCTAATGTTAATAGGGAGAGATATCGAAAAGCTGCCGTTTCAAAACTTTTTTGCCTCCGCTGCGGGACGATTTTTACTTATGCCGCTTATGCTTATATTATAAAATGTATCTATCAATCTACCAACTACTTCATCTAAGTAAGCTAGTTTTTTCAGACATTACATATATTATATGTATATATTTATATGTTGCAAAGACGTATATCAGCTACCAGCTTGTTTTTATTGTATCAGTCAATAAAAAATTCATAATATTGAAAAATGTTATATGCATTAGCGTCACGATTTCATATTGCAAGTGCGTCATAAAAATCCATTATGTTGAGTATTATTAAGTTAAGAATTATATACATAATACAGGGGCCCGACTTCGTACCCTGGAACGCACCTCTAATTTAAAAAAAATATATGCATGAACATTAGCAACACCAAAGGCATCACTGATGCGTTGCCGGCCAAGAAAGAAAGAAGAAAAAGAATTAAAATACTGGCTCTCTTTCTCTTTAGAAGGTAATTATCACTTGCTTCGGTGAAGGAAACATCATAAGGAAACCTAATATGAGAGTTCTCCATAATGTTCTCAAAGGTGTGTGAAGTCTAGCAATTGCTAGCGTGGTAAACTATGGGCTACTATGTACCTTTCATATTGTGAGAGTAGAGTCATGCCCAGCAGTGGGACAATTATAGGTTGTGACTTTGACTTTGCCATACGTAATAATAATAATATTTTTTTTTGTTTTTTAGATTTTAAGTAGTTACTGTGCACACGGTGGGGACTATCTTCGGGTGTATCAGATTGTGCAATCGAGGATAGTATCCACCGTGTGTCCACACACGCACTTTATTAATGTTCTCAAAGGGGCTTAGGCGTGTTGGACCTGTATCCCCACGCAAGCCTACCAAAGTACCGGGTCCACTTACATCTAGGTCCCGAGAAACTTAAGAGATACATAATAATTGTATAGATGCATACAAACATCATAATTCATCATCTATCTTAAATAATAAAACGGACTATATTGGCCGTAGTATAACTAATATTAATTATTAACTTATAGTTTTTTATATCACCAACCATACGGAGCTGACAAAAAGTAACCGGGGCTCTAGGTTTATTTATCTTTTAGAACGAAAGCCAATTCTCAAATTGTATCAATTAATTTATGAGTACTAACAAATAAAAAAAATATATCCGATTTTCTTTATTAACGACAATCGCTAGTACCTATTAACATGAAACTCGTACACGATTACTATAAAAGAGGTTATGGTCCTGATAATAAGACAGTAATATGTCAATTGTTGACTATGTTAAAGTTAATAATTTTGTGTGTTACAATCTATTGGAGTGACATTGCGTCAGCAGGTACGGCTTATTTTTGAAGTTTAACTCCTTAAGAATCGATTTTCATACTTAAGCTCGCGGTATGAACATTTATAAGGAGTAAAATCAAACTTTCTTTGTTACTTGAGGCGTTATGTGCGTTATGCGTTATGATTGTAATACGTAACATAGAATCTATTATTGCAAATTTGTGTAAATTTGAATGTTACTTTAAATTAAATAATTAATATGTAATATTTACGCAAATAAATGCTTTCAGTAATATGAAAATGCGTTCATTTACCCTCATTTACAAATCTATGTATTTTATAATCGTTCGCAAGGAGTAAACTCCAGTCGTGCGTCGGAGCTGACACGCACATTTTTTTTATCATCATAATTAATAAGTTAAACAATTCTGGAAACTCTGGGCATGCATAAAAAACAAAGTTGATGCTTTTATTAATTTTTAAAAATTTTAAAACTACATTTATAATTGCTATCTCTCTTATAACCTTACTAAGACATCTCTCTAAAAATGTTTTATAAAAGAATACCGAGTCCTTAAGACGGATGTCAGATTGTGTGGGATTTTACAATGGCATGGTTCATTTTCCTGTTTATCTTCGCAGCTAAATTCCATTGTATACAAAAAAACATATTGTGATATTATATTATTCATATAGTAAATAGTTTCCACAAATAGCCATAGTCATCAGTGACACCAAAGTCATAACTAAGGCATTGCCGGCCGAGAATTAATTCTTGACAAAAAATAACCGACTTCAAAAAAGGAGGAGTTGTCCCTAATTTTGAAGTCGGTTATTTTTAAAAAAAGGAAGTAATCCTCTTCAGTTGGTTACTTTTATCTCTCACCAATGGATCTAATGTCAACTATGTATGATTCTGTTACATCACACACTGGGATACTAAGGTCCTTCCCTTATACCTGATTTAGGTCTGACTAGTCAAACCTCAATTTGATTCAAATTAATTTCGGCGTTTGTCTTTCCAAATAAGTTGGTGGTGGCATATAGCGTGTAAATAGCTATAGCCGGTGTACTTGCGTACAAAGTTACGGTTATGGGCAAAGATAACAACTGGATCCCACTCACCCTGCTTCGTCCTGGAACGCCCACGCAGTCCACGATATCCTATTGATGAGATGACGATGAAGCCGGCCGGCGTGATGAAGGGAATCCGTCGCTACTTATTTCACTACACCAAATCCCGCACTTTATTTTATATGAGGTTGAAGGGTGCACCCTATAGTCACGAATCTTCAATATATTTTTGAGGAAAACTTATTAATTAGCAAAACATAAGTTAATTTCGCAGCACGTACTCGTGTGTCGTAAAAGGTTATGGCGGACGTCACATTCAGACTGTCGTCTCAACCGGCGCGATCGCAGCGCCGCGCGCGGCTTTCAAATTATATTCCAATTAGGACTCCTAACGCCATCTAGCGGCGTAGAAGCACTCTAATGAGCGGACCAGTATTCGAGATGTATCTTTGCCAGAAAGTAATTTTAAATTTTAAATAAGGAAAGCGGTACTGCTTCACCATGCACCCCGCCTTGAAAGCTTGTAAGCTTTCAACAAAAAAAATCCTCATTAAACGATGTTAAGAGCAACCTATAAACTTAGTTACAGTAATCATAACATATACTGAACATTATGACAGTAAAATATACTTAAATAAGTTCCAATTCGTTAATATATATTGGAATCCTACAAGAATGTAATCTTCAACGTTACGATTCATTTTATCAAATTACATAAAAATACATATATGATAATATCAATAAGTAATATAAATGAAATATAATATGCTAGATTATAATGAAATACATTTTAACATTATTGATTTGGCAAAGGATACAGTTTAATAACCGGACGCTTGAATAAACCATGTCTAGTCTTGACGGTAGCCACGCGAACGATCCCGTCGTGTCCAGGGAATGTAGCGGTAATAACTCCTACAGGCCAAGACAGAGGAGAAGCATTGTCCTGTCCAATTAATACGACAGTGCCAACTTCAATTGGACAATCCTTCTTCTGCCACTTCTGCCGAACTTGCAACGTATGCAAGTATTCAGTACGCCATTTTTTCCAATAGGAGGCAACTATATTATCTTTAATTAAATTTAAATCATCAGAAAAATAATAATTTTGTATTGCTTTAATTATAGCCCTCTCAGCTGTTACTAAATTTTGTACGTTACTAGAATTATTTTTAATTTTCTTAATGAAACGTAGAACGTATACTACAATTCTCAATAGCTTACTCCAAGAGGATATACGTTGAGACAAATCATATAACACCGACGACTCAACTTTTACAGTCGCGATCATTACATTCGCCTTATGTTCTGGTAAATTACTTACATCAGAAGGTACAAATTTACGAAGTGGCCACTCACTAGGGGGTAAGTGAAGCCACGGTGGGCCATTCCACCAAAGGTTATGAGAAATTAATTGTGACGGCAGCATGCCACGAGAGACACAATCACTTGGATTATCTGAACCCGATACGTGATAGAAATTATGCGGAGCTACATTTTCTTGACATTGGGCAACTCTGTTTGCTACAAAAATAGACCAACGATGTGGGGAGGAACAAATCCATGAAAGGGCTATGGTGGAATCTAAAAACGCATATACATCAGCTATTTTAACTCGGTCTCGGTACGAGTCGATTACAGTTTTTAATAATTTTGCCAGTAAAACAGCAGCACACAGTTCCAATCGCGCCAGCGTTGTAATTTTTGTCGGTGCCACCTTAGACTTTGAGCACAACAACCTGACCGATATGTTACCTGCCGCGTCAGTAGCACGCAAATATATAACACAACCGTAACCATTTAAGCTTGCGTCGCAGAAACCCACAAGCACTATTTTACTGAAGCGAGTTACACCAATATGTCGAGGAATTCTAAGATTTGATAATAAAGGAAATTCTTGTGTGAGAACCGAAAAACGCCGGACTATGTCCACTGGCGGAGTCTCATCCCACCCAATCTTTGCGAGCCATAACTCTTTGATCAAAATCTTAGCATATAATATGACTGGAGCAACTAAGCCCAGCACATCAAATAAACGAGCTACAACGGAAAGAATATTTCTTTTTGTGCATTTCTCATGGACAGCCACAGTAGTGATAAAGAAGTGATCCTCAGTTGGATCCCATGATAAACCCAGAACTTTAGAAGTAGAAGATGAATTATTTTCATCGAAATTAATTGAATTCCGGTGAGAATCCGGTAGATTATGTAACAATTTGGATGAATTACTCGTCCACTTAATTAGATCCATGCACCCAGCCTTGAAAAGAGGAATAAGATCATTAGCTAAAAGAACAGCTGTTGCCTCGTCAGGCACTGAATGCACAAGATCGTCCATATCACATTTAGACTCTGCTATATTAGCAGTTTCAGGAAAAGAAGGGGCCATGTCAATAGCTAGCTGACGCAATGTCCTCATAGCTAAAAAGGGGCTACATTTCAAACCGAAGGGAACTCGGTTGAATTGAAAGGTTGACACATTTTCATTGTCGTGAAATCGAAATAATATGCGCAAATATTTGCGATCAACTGCAGGAACACCAACTTGCAAATACATTTGTTGTACGTCCGCTGTCATCGCTACAGGAAATAGTCTGAAATTTAATAATAAAAGGAATAAATCGGCCTGTAAATTAGGACCGGAATGCAGGATGTCATTAAGTGACAACCCTGTGTGAGTCCTAGCACTAGCATCTAACACAATGCGAGGCTTGGGCTTGTCCTTACGAACAACGGCATGATGAGGAATATAATATCCGTCATCATTTAAATCCGAATCTGGAACTTTAGATAAATATCCTTTTTGTAAATACTCATTAATAACAGTATTATAATTCTCACGTAGCCCAGGCACTTGTTTGAACTTCCTTTCGAGGCACAAAAAACGACGGTGTGCTGTATTTCTAGAATTGCCTAAGTTTTCTGGACTTACAGAAAATGGTAAAGCAACCGTGTAGCGGCCCTCATCGTCTCTCGACACAGAAGCGACATAAGCGTTCTCACACTCAGTCTCTTCAGGACTCAAAAAACCCTTGGATGGTATCTCCTCCAACTCCTAGAACTTCTGTAAATCGTCATTTAAGTCCTTCAAGGCGACAGCAGAGAACGATGGTTCGAAGTCGCAAGAAACACGACTTGTGTAAGGGCAATCACCCATTAACACATATCCAAAGGAAGTTAACAAAGCAGGCGGGGCTTGAGACCCTGAGTCAATTTTTTGACCTAAATAAATATAAGGAAACAATTGTGCACCGAGCACTATATCTATGTTACCAGGAATATTCCAAGTTAAATCCGCCATGCTAATATTATGCA
Organism: Thymelicus lineola; assembly: GCA_963932265.1. Taxonomy (NCBI): domain Eukaryota; kingdom Metazoa; phylum Arthropoda; class Insecta; order Lepidoptera; family Hesperiidae; genus Thymelicus; species Thymelicus lineola. Next base: position 10,090,034 of record OZ010684.1, on the reverse strand, counting down.
AATAAGCCATGTCACAATTTTCAATAAAATGCGAAGGCAATTGATCAGTTATGCAGTCAACGACTAATGCATGTAAACTATATTTATTGTGAGGGCTAACCCTTGACACGATCTCGAAATCTACATATCCGTAAATCGGCCGCGAGGACATACCAACTCCTCGAATTACAGAATTATTCAACGCGACAACGTGTAAATTAAGTTTTTTACAACAATCTAAAGTTATTAAATGATTCTGTGAACCATTATCAATAAGACAACGGACTAAAGTCATATCGTTACTCCTATACCCCCTCGCATAGACCTGAGCAGTCGCTAAGAGTATTGTATTAGAATTAGATTTAGAATTAGTGCTCAAAGAAAGTGAAGGAGCATGTAAACAAGACGTTCCGTTCGCCTCATTACTCATCGGTACGTTCGAAAAGCGCGCGCAATCCGAGTCGACGCGCGCCGTATTGTTATCAGCCTCGGTAGGTACTATAGCGCGGCGCGAGACCGGTTGCTGCGAACTCGCAAGCGACGGCGACGCAGGCGACTCCAACGCGTCGGACGTCACCGGTCGCGGCAGGAACGAACGAATACTAGACGACTGTGACGTTTGAATATGCGTCCTAGTCGAATTGTTTTTATTATTTTTAAAGTTATGATTATTGTTATTCTTATTTTTGTCAAAATGTAATAATGAATGGTGCAATTTATTCTTACAAATTTTACAATTAGGCGACACCGAACAAGCAGAAACGGAATGTGAAACACTAAGGCAATTTACACAACCCTGTTTCGATTTAATAAATTCAAATCTCATCTTCGGTGATTTCATATTTTTAAACTGTAAACATTCGGAAAGTGTGTGATCCATCTTATTACATAGAATACAAGATCGCGAACTATTGTTGTTAGAAGAAGCATAATAGCTATTTTCAGTATTTTCATTACTTGAAACAAACGCATGAGCGCGCACAGCTGAAGGCTTCGACTTATTATTATTATTTTGTCTCGCGCGCTGATAAGACAAGGAACTCGAATCAATCGCGTGCGATCTTTCAAGCATTTTAACTTGATTTTGTATAAATGAAATTAAATCCTGATATGAAGGAAATTCCTTGTCACTAACAGACATTTCAAACGCTTGAATAACTTGAATATCGATCTTTTTAAGCGCACAATGCAATAAAATAAAATCGGTTAAATCCGGTATATTTAATTGTTTTAAAGCTAAAATAGATGCCGAATATTTTTCAATGAAAGAGTCGAGACTACTAGAAGTATTTTGACAATTTTTTAAGTTTAAAATATTATTTAAATAATGCGTACCTAATGCGCGTTTATCTTGATATTTATTCACAAGGCTATCCCAAATCACCTTATAAGTGTCACCCGTAGGTACGACACCGGCTAAGAACTTTTGTGCATTATGTGTAAGTTTACCTACCAAATATTGCACACGTTGCGAGTCCGACAATAATAAGTTATCATGAATGTTCGATTTGAACGATTCATAAAAAATAGGCCAGTTCTCGGTTTTACCGTCAAAACTAGGCAGTTCAATCGGCGGCAACTTTATATTATGTTGTAATATTTGAGAATTATTATTACTAGTAGCAGGAACGGACGAGGATTCTGAACTCAAGATTTTATTTCTAACTCGCTTGATCCTGAGATATAACTCATCAAAGCTAATTAGGTCGTTATAATTCGGTTTGTCATCTGACTTAATGGATAAATTTAATTCATTAATTTCATCAATCAAGAGTTCAAATTTCTCGCGAGACTCATCAATAAGTTCCGATTCCGCCATAAACTGTTCATTTGAACGAGAATCAAAGCAAGAGATATTCCTTGATAAATCATAAACGCTATTAAGCTGAGAGAATAATGTCTCCTTTTTACAAATAAGTATTTTTAATTTTGACTCCATATCTAATTCACTTTTCTTCTGTTTCGACATTATTTTGCCAAAATAACAAGTAGCGGTTGAATGAAGTTAAGTATAAGTAGACAATGAATATATCTATATAATATTATATATTAATAATATAATATACGTAAATTATAATAGACACAATATTATACGAGTACGGCTGTAGGTATATACTAACTACGCTTCGATCAGTACGACAACGTAGGTAGGTATGAAAGTGTTATGAGCGGCGAATGTTCGAGATTGTTCAATTAATATCTCAACGCACCGTTCTTACAAGAAATAAGCACCAATATTACGTACTTATTTAGATATTTTGGAATACGTACCGAGTATTTTATGTACTAAATAGTATGTACCTACTTACGTACGCTTCCGAATAAATGTAGAATGTACTAAAATTATGTACCTACGTTTATTATGCAATATGCTATACAAGCTACGTACTAATAATTATGTACGAGTTATTTAGCAATTATGGTGTACTTACTAAGAATATGTACTTTTATGGAATAAACTACGTTCGAATACTAAATTTATGCACTGAACATCGTTTAATACTGGAACAATCCTGCTCGATAATGGACCAAATTTTGTGATGTGGCATATAGCGTGTAAATAGCTATAGCCGGTGTACTTGCGTACAAAGTTACGGTTATGGGCAAAGATAACAACTGGATCCCACTCACCCTGCTTCGTCCTGGAACGCCCACGCAGTCCACGATATTCTATCGATGACGATGAAGCCGGCCGGCGTGATGAAGGGAATCCGTCGCTACTTGGTTCACTACACCAAATCCCGCACTTTATTGTATATCAGATGGAAGGGTGCACCCTATAGTCACGAATCTTCACAATATTTTGAGGAAAACTTGTTAATTAGCAAAACATGAATTAAATTTGCAGCGCGTACTCGTGTGTCGTAAAAGTTATGGCGGACGTCACATTCAGACTGTCGTCTCAACCGGCGCGATCGCAGCGCCGCGCGCGGCTTTCAAATTAGATTCCAATTAAGACTCCTAACGCCATCTAGCGGCGTAGGAAGCACTCTAATGAGCGGACCAGTATTCGAGATGTATCTTTGCCAGAAAGTACTTTTAAATTTTAAATAAGGAAAGCGGTACTGCTTCACCACACACTATTTACCTAACACACAGTTAAACAAATATTAATTGAAATGAAATATATTAGAAATTGTATCGCATAGAGCTGTCATCAATTATGGCTGTTTATGAGAGACTGTTCAAAAATCCACCATCAAGCGCACCAAGTCTCAATGGTAAATACGAACAATGTTGTTTAATAATGAAGTCACTTTCAAATTATCTGATTAAATTGTTTCCTCTATAGTGTGCAGGTTTTTCCTTAATGGTGAGTTCTTGTTTATTATTTCTAAATGACCTTGTTTATTACGGCGCACAGAGCATGGCTTGTATTTATCGTAAGTATCAATACAATAATTGACTTTGAGTTTTGAAGTGATGACCTAAATTTATTTTGGCATTCAGTACAGTTTATGCGTGAGCCCTAATTGATACCATTAGATAACTTAAGCTAATACAGTGAACTTCAGTTTGCATGAGTAATTACATTACTAGTCCGTCGTTGTAGTGACGTAAATAAAAGCCTCAAGACAGCTTCGTTTGGATTTTTACCTGTTGATCGAAAAATCCCCGTTGCCGTTGCTTGCCGGTGATTCCCAGCAAAAAGGATGGAACAGATAAATATTTAATTTATATTTTCTATCAGTTGTTTTAGATCACTTATTGGGATAAATTTAATCCATGTGGATCTAAAACAGATATCACAAGGAAGTCTTAGGATAGAGTGGGGGTGAATGAGAGTGAAAATTGTTTAAAAATTATACACGCCGATGGTGCCTTAATCTATAATTTAAATCTATAATTATGTAACTAATAACTATGCATAAGGCATTAAGAAGTAATAAATAAGTTGTAAATCAGTTTATTGAAGAATGAGAAGTATTTAGGTTAGTAAGTTAAACTTTAGTATAAATTAGTTAATTTGCTTACACTTTAGACGTCCTATTGCCTTGTACATACAGTGAATCGAGTTAGTCACGCAATCCAAATGCCAGTATCAGACGTACAACACTTGCTACGAACTTGTTTTATTTACCGAAAGGAAGCAAATTAGCGTTTGTTGGCATATAAAATTAAGTGAGGTTGAACTATTGTGTAAAAAGAACAAAACTAACAGGCATCTTTATGTCCCGGGTCAGATTCTGAGCTATCAAAATGACATCTTCTGCATCCGATGCATGCTTTCCGATCGCAAATTGTGATAAATAAAATAGTGCGAGTGGTTCACATAATATGGGGAAATGCCTTCAGAAGCGCTAAAGAATTTTTGGAACTACTGGTCACCCATCCACCGACCACAACTATTAGTTGATACAATAATCTAAAATTTAAAAAAAAACCGACTTCAAATGTAGTACATCCTTTCCAATAACAATAATTAAGGAATCACCAAAATCGGTTGAGTTGATATTGAGTTGTGATATTGAGTTATTCGTCCATTAGTCGCGCACATACATAATGCAAATTTAAGACTTATATGGTTTTCTCATGGATGCCATTGAGAAATCTCGCTCAAATTTAAGTGGGACCACACGACAAGCATCAGCTTTTAATTAAAAAAAGAATCATCAAAATCGGTTCGCCCAGTCAAAAGTTCTTAGGCAACAAACATAAATACAGTCGAATTGAGAACCTCCTCCTTTATTGAAGTCGGTTAAAATAATATCGTTTCTCTAAAGAAATTAGATAGTACAGGACTTTGTATAGAAAGATTTAATGTCTGATGGGCATGCATAAACCTAGTGTAAATTTAAAATTAAAAAAAAACCGCCTGTTGTCAAAAAACCTATCATGATATACCTCTTTGAAATCCTTATGGTGAGCTCAATAATTTAATTCTCATACGAGTATTACATTATTTGATTTATTTTTATTTTTTGACACTTTAAACAATGGCATCTCACAGCCACCATATTTTTTAGTTCATTTATCTAAGAACACTTGCGTTATCACGACGAATTTAACGACATTTTAATTATATAAATCTGTTCAGTGCTTTGAAAGTTATGAGGTAATAAAGAATATTACATGCATACTATTGCATACAAACAAACATACATAATTATACAAGATACGCGCGAAAAATATAACCCTTTCTGGCAGTAAAAAGACAGTGGATCCTTTTATTATTTTTTTTAAAGTTAAAACTACATTTAATATTGCTATCGCCTATAACCTCACTTAACATCTCTCTTAAAATGTTATATAAAAGAATACCGGTGCATTTTCCTATTTATCTTCGTAGCTAACTTAAATTGCATAATATCTATTAAGGTACAAAAAAATGTGATATTATAATTATATATAATATTTATCAAATATAGTAAATAAATACCACAAATGGTTTCATATTGATTCTTTCATTCCTGACATTCACGTGACTTTATTATTGACGTCGTGTTAAAGCAAATTGAAAGAGCAATAACATAAATTAAAAAATAAAGGTGTTGTCGTAACGCGCTTACACAGCTGTATGAGGTCCGTATAGAATTCATTACCGTATAAAAGGTGTTGATTATCTTTATCCAATTCCAGAACATATTTGTCTTCACGATGTTAAAGTTATTTGTGTTACTTACGCTCGTGGCTAACTTAAACTATGTAGTATCAGGTATAAAATATAAAGTGATTATTATAGGAATGTCTTAAACTATTTTATTGTCTTAATTTTATTTTATTATTTTACAGACCCATACTCATTCACAGAAACATTCAGCAATGCAGAATCACAGGCCACTGCTTGTAGTAATAGTAAGTGACAACTATATATATTAACTTCCATGTTGTATTCGACAATCTATATGAATTAAATAGATTCCATTTCAATGAATACCCAATGACAGACTTGACATTTTTTTATAAATGGCAGTATTTACATCCCCATATTAAGAGGCCCCTTACTCGCTTATTCGTTATTACCAAAAACTATGAAAAAAATCTCCTTATATAGCTATGATAGATATGATTTCTTCCTGATGTACATAATACAGCATGAAGTTTAACGTACTAATCTCGGACTTCATAATTGTCTGTGTAGAACTTGACCAACCAGTTTTCTATCAGTGTAGATAAATTTTTAGTATAATATTACCTGTATCGATCACAGTTGGCAAATTTTAATGATATTCTAGAATTCTGTTACGTTATATAATAGTATTCTTTTGAATGAATGCCGCATCAAGTTACGAAAAATATTATATATTCCTTTTTTTCTATAACTCTATTGCAACATTTACCATCACAATAGGCTAGTTGACAAAATTTGGAAATTAGTTTAAAACTATAGCTTAGCATCTATTTCACCCCAAAAATATATTATTCTAAGAAAAATAAGTCTTTTACATTAGTATTTTGAGTTTTTAGAAATGAACTTGAAATTGACCGCGAAAAAGGCCAAGACTGTCATGGCGTTTTGAATGACGTCACACCTCGCGAAACAGCCGTGTTTGTGTATGACAGTCAATTGTGTTTTTTAATAAATAATGAATTCCTCGTATTATAAATACTGTATAGTGCCCCAATGTAAAAGTACAACGATAAAAACGCCAAACAAATTATTCATATACGTTCCAAACAATAAACAAATACGTAGAAAGTGGTTAAATATGGCAAGGAGGCAAGATGCTCTTACTTTATCAACTGATTCCACAATTTATTTCTGTGAAGGTCATTTTGATGTAAGTAATAAACACAACTTGATGTATCTATTTATAAATGTATAGTAAAAGAAATGAATTTTGCAAAATCTACCATAATATACCACACATAACCTATAAAATGTTATGACTTGAGTAGGGTTTTATGATTTATTTGAGTTAAAATATTATTTTCGTTTTATAAAATGTAATAATTCATACTCTTCTTATTTTTTTAGTTGCCAAACGATATGATTAATTATACAGAGTATCATATTATGGGTAAAGTTTCTCGAGTGCGCATGAAACCGATGAACAAAAGTCGGTGTTTATTGCAAAAAATTTGCCAAGCATAACGGCGTCAATTTTGGGCAAATTACTGCTGTTTGCTTTGTTAAATCCTGATTCCATAGCAAATTATATCTGTCTTTCAAGATTAAACTAAAAACGAACTGTATTAATTTAACGAGAATTGCTGAAAACTCCCAATAACCTGTTCATTTTATACGAAAATGACAGCTACAACGTAGTGTTTCGCGAGGTGTGACGTCACGCTTCCATGCGCTTCACTGATTGATGTTTAATGTCACGTGATTAAACGCCTCAATTTGTCGATTTTATTTTCCAAAAATATTATTAATCTTTTATTATTTTAATAGAAAAGCTGCATTTTTGTTTACTAATTATCATGGTTAATCATTAGAAACTTTAAGCCATTCGATTTATTCTTAGTGGAAACAAGCCTATTAAAAAATGTTAAAAATAAATTATTTGTATAAAATTTTACTAGTTCCATACATAATAATACTTTAACAGGTGGAGAATCAAAATGTGGAAATAATCAAGTCTATGATGTGTGTCCGGCGCCATGCCCACCCAGAACTTGTGCAACCAAGGACATACAATTTAACTGCCTAGCATCTCCTCAGCCTGGTGACCCCGATTGTCCGCCTCCTAAATGTCGATGTGCTAATGGCTACTACAGAAATGCCGAAGGAGAATGTGTCACAAAAGAACAATGTCGTAAGTGTGCCATAAATAACAATGCCCTAAACTTAAAAACTAAATATTTTTCTCCTATATTCTGCACATCTTTAGTGTTTTTTTTATTGGAACGAAGTTCCTTGTCGCGCGTTGCAAAAGGGGGCTAGACGGAAAAAATTAAGACCAACATTGTCGTTACACTTTTTGTGTTACAACTTTTGGTTTTATTTTTTTCCGTTTATGGGCTCTGTCTGTGTATATATATATGGATAGGAACTTCGTTCCATCCCTTGACACCTCTCAAGTTTTTATAGTTACAGACACTAATTAATAAGTTGAAAGTAATATTTTCACGCATTCAAACTATAATACACGGATTTGTACAATTTAATGAGAAACGGAAAGAAATAAAATTTGATGGAATCTAATTGAACGCCTTGGGTTAATGATTTTATTAATTACAGCTTCAACAACATGCGGTACCAATGAGATTTATGAACCTTGTCCTGTACCAACTTGTGCTAATCAGACTTGTGAAAATATTGGAAAAATATTCGACTGTCCCTTCATTCCTGCCAATTATCCTTGCAACCCTGAATGTCGTTGCAAACCAGGATATTACAGAAACAAAGTTAACCAATGCATAACCGAAGAAGAGTGTAGTAAGTAATTACATACTTTAAAAGCTAGTCTGTCATATTCAAGTAAATTTGTTTTTAGCAAACAACTCACATATACATAAATATTATGTTTATTACGTAATCGGCAATTTGCAACTTTTTTTAAAGATGTGCTGAGGAGTTCTTTACAGCGTTTCTTCTCCTCCATGACAAAGTAACTTTACGAAACGCTGGTAGCTTACTAGATACATTAATAAATTATATTATAATTATTGAATTCCGAATTTGAATTTTAACAATGTTACACAACTGCTATGTTATGAATAAAAGCATTATTTTATTGAGATTAACAAATTATAATAAAATTTTATAATTTATAACAACACATTTTTGATTAAAATTAAGCTTCAGTAATTGGTATGAATAAAGTAAAAAACTATTTATTCTACTCTTAAATCTATATAAATAAAAATGAATGTTGCTAAGCGCATAACTCGAGAATGGCTCGACCAATTCGGATAAACTTTTTTGTGTATATTCCGTAGGGCTCACGGAAGGTTTTTATAAAATAAAAAAAAATGCGTGGACAATACTAAACCAATACTTTTCTTTTCACATCAAAATTTGCTTATTATATAAAAAAAACTATGAAAGATCTGAGAAACAATCAAAACCGATTTGGTAGAGCGATGATTTTATTACCAGGAGATTTCCGTTACCTTAACTTTTTCTTGATATTTCATAATAGCAGCATGGGCATATAACTGGTAGTTAAACTTTCAGATTAATTTTATTCTTTCAAAAAAGACAACCCTGACATTGCCAAAGAGGATAAGAGATAGCGTTACAAAGAACAATGCCCAACTGCCATACATCGTTTTATTTCATTTTCAACTTTAGCGTCTTAAAATAAAAAAAATCTAAAAATCGCCGCTTTAATTTCTGAGCATAGATATATAAGAATTTTCAGCAGAGACACCCCAGAACCAAAGTATTTTGAGATTGAATTCTTATAACCATTGAGTCATAGAGTAGGGGAGACTTACGGCTACCTGTAATTTTCACCATTATTTTATTCTGACTTTTTTTTATTGACAACCGGAAATGGAAATTTGACATTATTACATTTGTCATACCAACATTTATAACGAAATTCAGTCTGTAATATTGGCCAGAAGTCTCCCTATACCTTGCTTGATACAAGCTATGTATCAAAGTGAGTGCCCGAATGAAAACGGACATTGTTGACATCATTGTTATTATAGTCAATTCATCACTTATTAATAAAATTATTTTACACTGGGTAATACGGGTACAGGTATTAACTTTTAAAATATGTAAAAAAATAATTGAATTGCTTCGGTATAACTGACGTTTTAAGACGCTAAAAAAAATAAAAAAATATTTTTGGGCATTTTTCTTTAATTTCAGCTTCTTGTCCTTTTCTAGTCACTGTTTCTGTTTCTCATTTGTGACACGGAATATTCATTCTATTGTTGATAGGTTTATTGGTAATGTTACTCAAATATTAATTCTTTACCAGAAAAGTGTACAGGGGATTACGAATATTTTGCATGTGATAACGCATGTGACAATGAATGTGACAAATTGAGCAGACAAAGTCACGCTAATTGTCCAATCGTAAACATTCAGTGCAATCCAATGTGCTACTGCTTGGAGGGATATGCACGTAATGACTGCGGAAAATGTATACCAATTTCGCAGTGTCCCCGTAAGTATTGTAACAACTAACATCAATAAAATACATCTTTTTTGGCTTACAAACTTAAAAGAAATTTAAAACGACACGAGTTAAAAATATAAAAATATATCGCCATTTCGCTATTGGTCGTAGCACACATATCAACTCGTAAACGGAACGTAAACGTATCAACTCTTGCATGTCAGTATTCTTTGTATGAAACTCCCTACTGTAAAGCACACTTATCGGATTCGTAACGTAATCGCCTCGCCTCGAGACAAGCTCACAAACCGCGGTAAGTACGGTGCGTGGACGACTTGCCGTACCCGCGCTTACGTCTCACCGTACGCTATCCTTCGACTTTCCGTTTCCTCGTGCGCGCGCCGCGCCGCGGCTACCGCTGCGTCGGCGAACAGCTGTCATTCATTCCGTCAACCAGCGGCCGGCGAGCCGTAAGCGCGGCGTCGCCTAGCCGTAGCCGAGTCGATTTGGAGCTGTTGGTCGGTTATAACGCGCTTACGTTAGGTTGACCGCGAGGCGATCCGGTGCCGATCCCTTTCCGAGTTGATAATGTGCGCTACGACCATTAATCACCACTTCGCTATATCGCCACTTCGCTATAACTACTACTACCTTCTTTCTACTTTTATAACATTCTGTATAATATCTTTATTCATTCACTAAGCACTCATACACCACTACTTTGTCTCCTTACTAAATTGTCCTCTTCCCTAAGGTTGCCGGGTAGAAATCTTTTCTTTAGAGATAAGGCCGCCTATTGTAACTACCTTTCTATCTATTAATTTAAGTTATTACTAGATATTGGTGTACAATAGAGAGTTATGATGTTGTTGTTGTTTCATTCTATTGCATGCTAAATTACCTAGGAGAAGGTATTTTGGAAATTTAATTCTGAGAAAATTAAACGCAAAACTTTCAATTTTTTTAGCGGAAAAATGTGGTCCAAACGAAGTCCTCTCAGATTGCGCCAATAGTCCGTGCTTAAGAAATTGCGCAAACAAAGATCTGAACTTGCAATGCAAGCCATACCCACCTGGCTGTAAGCCGGGCTGTGTTTGCGCCGATGGTTACTTAAAAGACAATGATGGTGTTTGTGTGCCAATAGACGAGTGCCCGACAAACAACGGTAAGTACTTATAATCAAAAAGGAATAGAATTATTTTTATTATAAAAACAGACATTTTTCCTGTACTTAATTCAGTAAATTCTTAAAAATATCATAAATTTTAATAATATAATGTAGTATTTTTTTAGTTTCAATGATTTTTTTCTTATGTTTCCAGCTACATGTGGCGAAAACGAAGAATTTTCGAAATGTCCTGAGCAAATATGCACACGTAAGTCGTGTAATGAACTTGGTTTTCCACTGAGTTGCAATCAATTTCCTAGAAACCAAACCGATTGTGGAGAACCTGCTTGCATTTGTAAAGCAGATTTTGTAAGAAACAAAGATGACGTATGCGTTAGCACAAATGAATGCCGTAAGTACCTTCTACAGTAAATCACAAAACGCAGGACTTCAGCCACTTCAGCAATCTATTATTGCACAAAAATGTGCAATTGCAAGTTTAGGTGAATACGTGTTATAATTTTTAATTATAATTTAATATAAACTAGCATCCTGTGGAGGAGATCCTAACGCTCAACGTGGTTGTGGAACGTTTTGTACTACATGTGACAACTACAAGAACAAAAGGAGAATTTGCCCCGATATCTGCTTGTTAAATGGTTGTGAATGCCGTCCAAACCACGTATATGATACCCAAAAAAAGAAATGCGTTTTGCCAGAAGAGTGCAGCCGTAAGTAACACTTTTATTTCAATTATTCATTTATTTTTATGTCAACAATGCCAAGAAACCAGCAGACAAGCCAACTGATGATAAATGGTCACCGTAGCCCATAATCATCGGTGACATCGGTGACAAAGGCATTACCAACGCGTTGCTGGTTGAGAAATACTTCTCGACAAAAAATAACCGACTCAAAATTAGGGGAAACCACAGACATATAAATTTTATTCATATTCTGTTTATATGTCTGTGGGGGAAACTCCTTTTTTGAAGTCGGTTAAAAAGGAAATAATCCTCTTCAGTCCGATACTTTTTTCTCTCACCAATGGCTCCAATGTCAACTATTCATACATAGTTCATCATCATAGAATCATTTCTGTTACATCAGACACTGGGATACTAAAGTGCTTCCCCTATACCTAATTTAGGTCTGACTAGTCAAACCTCAGTTTGATTCAAATTAAATTCGGCATTTGACTGTCCAAATTATTCTTTCCTAGGTTTTTCTAAAAACGCGTCAGTCAAAGGCATACATTCGCCTAAAGACGTTGATCAATCCTGAGGTTTTGTTAAGCAAACCCAGGAACGCCAGAGAGTCAAGGTATGACTGTAATATCTGAATATAATTACTATACTTTTTAATATATTTTAGCCAAATGTGGTAAGAATGAACAGTACTCAAGCTGTGCAAATGCTGGATGTGGAAAGTGGAATTGCTCACAAGTGGCTCAAGCAGCATTATGTATAGACGTTATCGAAGGTGGATGCAGAGAGGGTTGTGTCTGTGTGACCGGTTACCTGCGCAATGCTGCTGGAAAATGTGTTCCAATCGATGAATGTCCAAGTAAGTATAATTTTAATATTACTGTAAAATAACGCAGTTTAACGGCATTCAAATATTAATAGTCTTATATTATATCTTCGTAAACGAGATGTATTCATTTACCCTTATATTGTAGTATATAGAACGGGCGTCTATTGGCCATTAGGTATTTTTATGTTTTATCGTGGTTAAAATCTTATATTCAAAGTATTGCTATTTATTATTATACAATTACAATAACTATACAACTTTAAATAAAATCGATAATTTCTAGCTCAATTTCTAAGTGCCAAGATATTATGGCAAAATAAAATAAAATAAACAAATAAAATAATGATTTTTACAACAAATAAAAATCTTAATTTTTATTTGACTCAAACGTGTAAAATTCGGATATACTTTTTATTCCGAGAAATAAATCTGTTTCCATGGGTACGATGAACAGCTCTTTTATATCACTACCATTAACGTAATTTAAGGATTTTGAAGGAAAAACTATGCTGCTTGATTTTGTAGACCATATTAATAGACCACAGTTTTTTGAAAACAGTAGAATGACGTTAATCAAATAAACTTTAGTTTTATAGTACTATATATGTATATAATTATTATGTTACGCTCAAAGAACGAAAACTGTGTAAAATTATAATCTTGTGGGTTTTGTTTAAGTTGATGAGGTTTGCCCCGACCCGAACGAATATCTTGACAAATGTTCCACGAATTGCCCGGATGACGAATGTGGTATCGGCGTCATACCTACGTTCGTGCCTTGTACCCGACCCTCCAATCCAGCGGATTGTGTAGCGAGATGTCGTTGTAAACAGGGCTACCAGAGAGACTCAAACGGTAGATGTGTTGCTCCTGAAGATTGCCGTAAGTTTTTTTAAATATTTATTTCTATTTTAAATTTTGATATCCTAATTTGATGGTATTAATAATTCATAACAAACGGAAACATTTGATAATCTAGTCACTTGTTCTTTCTATAAGTTTAAGTATCTTAGGAATAAAACATAATTGTATTTCAGCTAAGTGTCCCCCGTTAGAGGTGCACTCGAATTGTGCTAATGCTGGATGCGATAAAAGGAATTGTTCACAAGTGGCTCAACCGGCAATATGTATAGATGTCGTTGCAAGTGCATGTGTTGCAGGTTGTGTGTGTCAGTCAGGTTACTTGCGTACTGCTAATGGAGAGTGTGTTCCCGAATCGCAATGCCCAGGTTAGTAACTACTTATTTTATACAATGCTTTTACAGAAATTAAAAAGACATTCAAATTCAGATTTCATTTTAGATATCACGTTATTTCTGTCCCGTCATTAGCGTTTATATTACTTACTGTAGGAAATAAGCAATAATATAGTGCTTAGATTTTATTTGCTTACCTACACGTTGCGTTACGAGTTGCTTTTGGATTTTTTTAACTTGTAGCCAACTATGGATTTTTTTAGGTAAAGAAATCTGCCCCAAGCCGAACGAATACTATGATCAATGTCCACCTTCTTGTCCAGCAAGAAAATGTGGTATTGATGACCGAATAGTACGGTGTAGGGCACCTTTACCTACCGATGAATGCAAACCGAGCTGTCGTTGTGAACAGGATTACTATAGAAGTCCATCCGGAGACTGTGTTAAATTTGAAGAATGCCGTAAGTTTCCTAAGAGCTCCATGTACATCATTGACCTTCCTCGGTTGGGCGGGACCATGGTAATTTAAAAAAAAATGCTTACACCCTCATATCCCCGCAGTAGATTACCTTGTGTCGTGGGTGGCATGGACAAAACAAATTAGACATCACTGTAAGACAAATGAACCGAGTACAAATATTTATCTATCATATAAATATCTGCCCCGATCAGGAATCGAACCCGGGACCCCTCACTTCAGCAGTCAGGGTCGCTACTAACTAGTCTATAGGGTCCACAATTCCCCGCGCATACCCCGCAACTCCGCAATAAGTGGAATCTTTATTAACTTACGTGTTCGTATGAATGACCATTAATACACGGTCTTGTGCGGCCATAAAATGTCTGCATTTCATTTCCATTGCGAATGCCATTCATGCTTTAACCTATGCCGAATGCTCAACCAAACGCTAGTTGGTCACCGTAAATGAGCTGCGATTGAATACAGACAAACCGAATAATGTAAATGAGCATCAGCAAATCGACTTGAATGTCGGAAGTGAAGTAAAGAAACTTTTGAGAATTGTTGTAAGTGTATTTCCTGTAATGTGACCGTTTAATTACAGCGAAATGCGGTGAGAATGAAGTTTACGACACATGTCCCTCATCGTGCCCACCACGGACTTGTGAAACCAAAGACAGAGAATACAAATGTAAACCTCCTCTGCAGCCCGGTGATCCAAAATGCCCGAAACCTAAATGTCGCTGTGCTGATAACTTCTACAGAAACAGTAATGGAAAATGTGTCTTAAAAGAAGAGTGTCGTAAGTTTTAAATTTATTTATATATTCTCAGTATTTAGGTTTTCATCAGTATGATCATCATCATATTATTATCAGCCTTTGTTTATCTACTGCTGGACACAGGCCTCTCCCAAGACGTGCAATAACCCACAGTCCTCTCTGATCTCATCCAGCATCTACCATCCGCCCTCTTATTATCTTTTTACTCAAAATGGAGGTTATCGATTCGATACGATATTTCAAGGACATGTAATAAAGTATGTTCGAAAATCTGAATCATGACTGGTACGTATACAATAATGTAGATTGAGTTTGGATCCTTTTTACATGCATAATACTCGTAGATAAGTTATTGCATATTACGTAAACTACAAATTCTTATATTTGTGAGACCTATTCCTAAGAAGCTAAACAAAACAAATAAAATGTATAAATATAGAACAAAATAAACTCGACAAGTGCGTGTAAAACTCGTTCGGAGAGGGTTTCGTACGTTGATTATGTATTTACCGTTATTTTTCTATTTTATTTATTTTTGCCGTTTTTTAAGACCGCAGAGATCTTATAGGTTTTCCTGTAGGTATTTAAGTAAAAAACTATCTCAGTTTTTTTTTCAAAATATCAGCGTCAATAATTTCGGAGATAAGGGGCGGGGAATGGTCAATTTTTGGCTTCAAATGAAGAGTAATTCTGTATTGGAGCAAATGTTTGGGTGAATATGAAGACGCTAATTCTGCAGACGAAATCTCAAATACAGGCTAGTTATTTATTGGATGATGAAATTTTGTTTATCCATAAGCTGTTCTCTTTTATAAGCATCCGGAGCATGCAGCATCTACAACTAATAATGAAAATTGAAATGAAATCAAAATGAACATGTAAATAGAGCGAATTTATATAAAAATATATCAGCCGAAATATTAAACAAATAGGTTTGCAACATTTAAGATGTAGGCATGCGGAATAGCAAAATAACTAATTAAATATGGAAAAACCACGAAAAAATAATAAGAAAGTGTATATAGAAATAAACAAGGGAACAAATGACAACCGTCAAAACAAAATGACGAATGTCAAACCAAATGACAACCGACAAATTATTTGTTTTGATGGTTGTCATTTGTTTTTCCGGAGACGGAGTGGGAGATGGAGAGGGTGATGGCGAGGGAGAGGGAGAGGAAGAGAGAGAGAGAAAGAAGGCAAGGGAGACATGCACACACAACCTTTAGTATTAAATTATTTTTAAAACTAACATGACATTGATTTAGATACAAAGATCGCCGGGACAGCGAAGTTAAATTTATTGTTTGATTATCGTATTGTAAATATTAATGATCAGTATGAGTTTTAATAATAAGATCACAATTCATCGTCGTCTGTAAATCACGCGTCATTATCCATCTTATTGAGGATACAGATGTGTCTAATATTTAAAGTAGAATAAAAAATATGTGAGGTCCTAATTAGTGTGCTGAAAACATGAATTGTTTTATTCGTTGACACAAAACAAGGTGACAATGACAACAACTTTCAGCACCCCAATGTGGTCTCAACGAAGTTCCTTCTGATTGCGCTAATAATGGATGTCTTTCTACGTGCGCCCAACCGGATCTTATTGCACGTTGTACTCCTGACCTTTCTTATTGTCAACCTGGGTGTGTTTGTGCGGAAGGTTATTTACCAGATGATAAAGGCGTATGCGTTCCAAGTAACCAATGTCCACCTAGTAAGTCAATATTGTGTAATAAACGAATAGATTAATGGATAGTAATAAATAATTAAAATCAAGTTGATGGTTGATTTTTCAAAATTAAAATTTTTGTGATACATTAAGACTTTTACAACTGTGAAACCAAGTGACAAACGACAAATCATTTGTTTTGACGGTTGTTATTTGTTTTTCCGGAGAGAGAGAGGAAGAGGGAGAGGGGGAGGGAGAGGTAGAGGGTGAGAGAGGGGGGGAGGGAGAGGGAGAACGTGAGAGAGGGGGAGAGGGAGGCATGCACCAACAACGCTTAGTATTAAATTATTAAATTTAAACTAACATGACATTGATTTAGATTTTAGACAGTACAAAGTTTGCCGGTACAGCGAATTTAAACTTATTGTTTGGTTATCGTATTGTTAATGTTTATGATCTATATCAGCTTTAATAATAACATCATAATGCATCGTCGTCTGTAAATCACGCGTAATTATCCATCTTATTGAGGAGACAGATGCGCCTAATATTTAAAGTAGAATAAAAAATATGTGAGGTACTAATTAGTGTGCTGAAAACATGTATTATTTTATTCGTTGAAACAAAGCAAGGTAAAAATGACAACAACTATAATTTTCAGCACCCCAATGTGGTCTCAACGAAGTTCCCTCTGATTGCGCTAATAATGGATGTCTTTCTACCTGCGCCCAACCGGATCTTATTGCACGTTGTACCCCTGACCTTTCTTATTGTCAACCTGGGTGTGTTTGTGCGGAAGGATATTTGCCAGATAAGAACGGCGTATGCATTCCAAGTGACCAATGTCCACCTAGTAAGTCAATATTGTGTATTAAATAAATAGATTAAAGGAGAGTGTATAATTAATAAAGGAGAACCCCAACTTCCATAGAAACTCAGGCCTAAGTAGACAAGACTGGAAATTGGCTGTCAATTAGATCATTGCAAAAGGTTTAATTTCTCCAATTTTCACGGCTGTCAGCAATGGCCAACTAAGGAAATCCTAGAATGAATCACCTTAATTATAGGTTATGATTATGTCATACTCGTGTCACAGTGCTATTTAATATGTATGTTACACTTACTATAAACCAAATACCTACGAGTAATCATTACAAACGTAATAATAATAAAAGTTTCTCAAAAATACTAACACTTAAACTACGAGTTTAATGGCTAAAACTAAGTTGGCGGGTGACTATTATACTATCTACTACTTATATGGTTTTCACCCAAAACGAATGTCATAAAAAGGTTGTTTAATAAAAGCTATTACATATTTCAAGAGATTTTATTAGTTATCATTATAATATTATATTAATATTTCGTCTAGTTGTGCAGGAGGCGCTATATTTCGTTGGTACCTTGCCCAATCAAGATACCATAATATACTCATTGTAAGTATGGCCACAGCAACCTCCTGATCTTCTAAAGATGTATAGGGTACATTATCCAGTGTTCAGGACTTATTCTGAACCTTTGTCAGTCACAAAACAGGCGATTAAGGAGTCCATATTCATATAGTATTGGTTTGCAAGAATGAAGAAATTGTAGCGAAACTGCGAAACACATTCACCAAAACACAAGTACGAAAGCGAATACAATAGAAAATTAAAATCACTGTGTGCGTGTCGATGAGTTTCAATAGTAAATAGGACTCCAAATACGCTGAAAATATTTGATAGTAAAAATATACAAGAACTAGAAAGAACGTAGAAAGATGAAAGATCGATGACAAATATGACAATACAGTGATGTTATTTATAAATACTATGGTTACCAAAATGACATTATTAGGGATTACATCATCTTTGTTGTCAATCGATTAATCGATGTCAAAATATTCGAAATGTAATTTAATAAAATTAGCGTAACGATTAAATGGTAATTATAATATATTACATAGTTTTGATTTATATGGAATACGAAAATATGTTAAAATTAAATTAATATTATAATTATAATCAATAAATAATACATAAAATATATTATTATGTTCCATCAATCGATAATTATCAATCGATTCAATCGATTATAAAATCGTATGTAATGAGGTAAATACTGTGAAAACTTTTTTGCATTATTTTGTTCATTTGGCAAGAGCAGCTGAAGCTAAGATTTAAATATGTTTATCTTATAAATAAGACGAATTTTTTGGTATATAGTTTACTCTTGTCTAGTCCGATGTTCTAGCACAGATTACATATGGTTCGAGGCCGAAAATTGGGGATCTCCTTTGAGTGTCAGTTTAACGGAATTTAAATATTAATAGTTTGATATTGAGTATCTTCGTAAAGTAGATGTATTTATTTACCCTTCTATTCCAGTATATGTCGCTGCTTTAATCGGATAATGACACAACAGAAAAAGTTTGATTTTTCAGGAGAGCCGTTTAAAAAACCAAAAAAGTTTAAAGACTCATAAATTTTAATACATTAATCAAAATCGCACACTAAATACAAAAAAGGATAGGTTACTAACACAATTAAGTTTCCTTGCGATGACTTTTCTATTTTAAATTGATTATTCATACAAAACTTATAAATAACCACAACCCTTCAGACATAGGTCAATGTGTCCTATAAAGTTTTTTTCTTTATAGTGACGCTTACAAAAGTGTGACAATCAAATTGGTGTGCAATATTTTTATATAATGGTGTATTAAGGATTAAGTTAAATGTACGGGCTTGCATTTTTGATGAATACAGACCTATTTTGTTTTTGTTAGATAATAATTTTAACAATAATGACAAAACGCTGAAAATGTCACTTATAACAATATTGTAGCTTAAAAATGTAAGTAAGTTTTTTCTCAAAAAGGACAAAATTGGCTTTGTATCACCTGTAAATTAGTGGTTAACTTTAATGACAATACAATATTGAACATATTTTTTTCTGGTTTACATAGTTTTTTTTTGTTATAGTATATTCTAATACTTTAACAAAAAATTTACCGACTTCAAATGAAGTACATTGTACTTTTGACATGGATACCATTGTCAGATGTCGCTCAAATTTATGTGGAACTACGCGACAAGCACCAGCTTTCAATTAAAAAAAGAGTCATCGAAATCGGTTGACGCGATATTGAGTTATTCGTCCATTTATCGCGCACATACTTAATGTAAATTTAAGACTTATATGATTTTGACATGGATGCCATTGTCAGATCTCGTTCAAATGTATGTGGGACCACACGACAAGCACTAGCTTTCGATTAAAAAAAATCATCAAAATCGGTTGACCCAGTCCAAAGTTGATGAGGTAACAAACATTAAAAAAAATATAGTCGAATTGAGAACCTCCTCCTTTTTTTGAAGTCGATTAAAAAGGAATACTAAAACCAGTTACAACTTACACAAAAATAATAGAAATTGAAAGAAATTATAGGAAAATCTACCTGAACCTAAGCAGACAGAGCTTCAGCGACGCAGTATACAACACGTCACGCGCGTAGCACAACCAGTGCCACTTTTTCTTCTTCAGAAACGTTACTATAAGACATGCAGTCTTCGCACTGATCTTTTTTGTTGTATTTGGTTCAAGTCGCCAAGTCCTATAAAAAGGCACTAAGGAAGGTCAGTCTCAACCGCATCCAACATATTGGCGCTAAACTCTCTGACCAACCATCTGGTAGTAGAGCGTTTTGGTCTCTCGTTAAAGTGGTTGAGACTAACTTCTGTCGGCCCACACTACCTTCACTGATGAAACCATATGGCTCACTGGCTCATACGGCTAAAGAGAAAGCGGAACTGTTTGCGTGTCTGTTCGCCGAAAATTCACGTCTAGATGCTGGCAATAACCTACCACCACAATTACCTCCTTGCGGAACTGCTATGCCTGAGATCTGCATAACTAACAAGGAGGTTTTGAGAACCTTGCGGTGTCTGTTAAGGACTTTCTGAGTAAACGATTTTTACGTGTTGTTGTCGATAGTAGATCATCGCAATCGATGGCTACGAATGCTGGAGGTCAGTTCCTTCAGGGGTCCGTTCTCTCCGCCACTCTATTCCTGCTGCACATTAATGATCTGCTTATGCCCGGTATTTATGGGTACGCAGATGATAGCACAGTAGTGGAGAGATACCTGCCCAGTGCTTGAGCCAGTAGGGAAGAAATACAGTCTGAAAGAGAGGCTACTCGTATGTTGGATCGTATGAATCTCGCACTCCGGGCAGTGTCCGATTGGGGTGATGCCAATCTTGTGAGATTCAACGCCATTAAAACGCAGACGTGTCTGTTCGGCGCAAAACGGAGCCCGTTCACCTTGGCTCCCACTTTCCGGAATATCCCTGGAATGCACCGACCGCCTTCAGTTACTGGGAGTCGAAGTTTCCTCAAACCTCAACTATGGGCGGTTCATCGAATCCAAAGCTAAAGTAGCTGCAAGAAAACTCGGGTTCCTTGCAAGGGTGTGCCAGTACTTCACACCGAGACAGATTTTAACACTGTATAAAGCTCAGGTTTGCCCATGTGTGGAGTACTGCTGTCACGTTTGGGCCAGTGCCGCAAAATGTCACCTTTCAGCCTTGGATTCGATGGAGAGGCATGCAATGAGGCTCATTTACGACCCAGACCTGGTAGTATCCAATTTGCAAAGACTCGCACACAGGCGCAGAGTAGCCAGCCTCTCGGCATTCTACAGGATGCATTTTGAAGAGTGTGCTCAGGAATTGCACGAATTAATTCCCCCATCCCCGTTTCTCTATCGAACAACCCGTGTGATGCTAAGCATCCATCCATACGTCGTGGACATCCCACCGCTGTGAACGACACGCCTCATCTTTCATAATGCGTGCCGCGAAGGACTGGAATTGCTTGCCTGCGTGGGTGTTCCCGTCCATCTACAATGTAAGTGTCTTCAAGAGAAGAGTGAATAGGCATTTATTAAGTTAGTGCGTTCACCATCTTAGACTTCATCGCCACTTACCATCAGGTGGGATCGTTGTCAAGCATTAACTTATTTCATGTAAAAAAAATTGGTAAAGAGTGAGTCCTTTAGCCCATATTTGAGCCCTTGAACTTGGATACAAACTATGTGGCAAATGGTTATGTGGGATAAGAACATGCTGTATACGAAGTTTTAGCTCGAGCATACCCTTTTAGTTTTATAAATATGCAGTGCATGAAAGATGCTATATTCACCGCATGTACGACCACAACTGCGTGACTGAAAAATATTAATAACTCGGTAAAAAGTATCCAAAATGAGCTCTCTTATGTAGATAGGGGGTTATTGGGGTCGCTGAACACGAATATGCCATCGGCGATGGTCTCCGAGTTACCTGGTGCCCAGGGTGACCAGTATGAGCGACGCCTCCTGGAGTTTTTTTGCAAAATCCTTTTAAAAATCGATCGAAACTTGATACACTGTTAGTTTTGAGGTCACTGAATACGAATATGTCATCGGTGATGGCCTCCGAGGTACCTGGTGCCCAGGCATTAAGCATTCACTGAAACTCCTATACTCGATCGATCGCTACAAAAAATCATCAAAGTTGGTCACGCCACTAAAAAAATTATATCCTTTTTTTATTCAATAATGTCATCATTACGAAAATGCGTTCTGAAATTTATTAGAAAGTGTCTTAATTTTTATATCGCTACAAGGAAATAACAATTATTTCATAAGAAAGTGACTTATTTCATTAAGGGTTAAAGAACTAAAACAAGTTTTTTATGTATACAGCACTACAGCAAATTATGCCACAATGTTAATTTACCTACTTTTTAGAATATCGCACTATAGCCAAATCACACACTCTTCTATAAAATAAGTGCAAAATTTCTACAGAATATTTTATTCGAAACCGGCACAAACACAAATAGACCACTATCTTACAAAGAAATCCACTCTTTATGAGATATTATTCGGCGATATGACTATATTCGAGAAAACATTGATGCATTCACGTTGAAAATATATGAATTATATAATTTATTTATTATTTTGTTATCAATATTTAATTTTTAACATGAAATAATATTGTTTAATTCGAAATTTAATTTAACTTTTTATTCCTTTTCAGTTTTAAAATTTGACAATTGTAATCTGGCTATTATTATTATTATCATTATTATTATTTTAATTGAATTGTATAATTTTTAATATTATTTTAAGTGTATCATTATCCATATCGAACGCACTGTATACTTTTTTATTAATTTTAATAATTACTTTCATTATCAACTTGTTATTGTCGACCGACGTAGCTAAATTAACATTTAACTACCTATTCATTTACTCGCTTAACGGGATGCATGTTGTCTACGCCTATAATTATAATAGCATTAAGAAATTACTGCCATTGTATAAGTCTATTGTGTTTGAGCTAATGCATATTATGTTGGCGTGCAATAAATAAATAAATAAATAAATAATAAAACAGAGGAGCAACTGGTGATGCGTCAGTGTCAATCAAAGATAGCGTTGAAATTCCAGCAATCAGAGAACGTCATGTGATGGCGCCACGTCACCAGTTTTGCTTATAGAAATATGATATTTTGTCACAATATAATAGAGGTCATTTCACGCTAAACTGTATCCTTAACTTAAAATCGACACATTTGGTAATGTGTCATTATCCGATCAAAGCAGCGATGTATAGAACGGGCGTCTATTGACCATTAGGTATTTTTATAGGTTTTATCGTGGTTAAAACCTTATATTCAAAGTATTGCTATTTATTATTATACAATTACAATTACTATACAACTTTACATAAAATCGATAATATCTAGCTCAATTTCTAAGTGCCAAGATATTATGGCAAAATAAAATAAAATAAACAAATAAAAATCTTGATTTTTACAAATAAACTACACTTACAACTTACAAATAAAATAATGTGACTCAAACGTGTAAAATTCGGACATACTTTTTATTCCGAGATAAAAATCTGTCCCCATGGGTACGATGAACAGCTCTTTTATATCACTACAGTTTACGTAATTAAGGATTTTGAAGGAAAAACTATGTTGCTTGATTTTGTAGACAATTCAAGTAGATTTGTTTTTTGAAAACAGTAGAATGACGTTAGTTAAATTAACTTTAGTTTTAAAGTACTAAATAGGCATATCATTATTATGTTACTCTCAAAGAACGAAAACTGTGTAAAATTATAATCTTGTGGGTTTTGTTTAAGCTGATGAGGTTTGCCCCGACCCGAACGAATATCTTGACAAATGTTCCACGAATTGCCCGGATGACGAATGTGGTATCGGCGTCATACCTACGTTCGTGCCTTGTACGCGACCCTCTAATCCAGCGGATTGTGTAGCGAGATGTCGTTGTAAACAGGGCTACCAGAGAGACTCAAACGGTAGATGTGTTGCTCCTGAAGATTGCCGTAAGTTTTTTTAAATATTTATTTCTATTTTAAATTTTAATATTCCAATTGGATGGTATTAATAATTCATAATATACGGAAACATTTGATAATCTAGTCACTTGTTCTTTCTGTAAGTTTAACTATCTTAGAAATAAAACATAATTGTATTTCAGCTAAGTGTCCCCCGTTAGAGGTGCACTCGGATTGTGCTAATGCTGGATGCGATAAAAGGAATTGTTCACAAGTGGCTCAACCGGCAATATGTATAGATGTCGTTGCAAGTGCATGTGTTGCAGGTTGTGTGTGTCAGTCAGGTTACTTGCGTACTGCTAATGGAGAGTGTGTTCCAGAATCGCAATGCCCAGGTTAGTAACTACTTATTTTATACAATGCCTTTACAGAAATTAAAAAAGACATTCAGATTTAGATTTCATTTTATATATCACGTTATTTCTGTTCCGTCATTAGCGTTTATATTACTTACTGTAGGAAATAAGCAATAATATAGTGCTTAGATTTTATTTGCTTACCTACACGTTGCGTTACGAGTTGCTTTTAGATTTTTTTAACTTGTAGCCAACTATGGATTTTTTTAGGTAAAGAAATCTGCCCCAAG
Organism: Thymelicus lineola; assembly: GCA_963932265.1. NCBI lineage: Eukaryota > Metazoa > Arthropoda > Insecta > Lepidoptera > Hesperiidae > Thymelicus > Thymelicus lineola. The sequence goes on along the minus strand of OZ010684.1, from coordinate 10,065,339 downwards.
CCGAACGAATACTATGATCAATGTCCACCTTCTTGTCCAGCAAGAAAATGTGGTATTGATGACCGAATAGTACGGTGTAGGGCACCTTTACCTACCGATGAATGCAAACCGAGCTGTCGTTGTGAACAGGATTACTATAGAAGTCCATCCGGAGACTGTGTTAAATTTGAAGAATGCCGTAAGTTTCTTTAGAGTTCCATGACATCATTGATCATCCTCGTTTGGGCGGGACCATGATAATTAAAAAAAACGCTTACACACTCATACCCCCACAGTAGGTACAAATTAGACATCACTGTAACACCCATGAACTGATTACAAATATTTATCTATCACATAAATATCTGCCCCGGCCAAGAATCGATTCCGGGACCCCTCGCTACAGCAGGCAGGGTTGCTACTAACTAGGCTATAGGGTTGACAATTCCCCGCGCATACCCCGCAACTCCGCAATAAGTGGAATCTTTATTAATTTACGTGTTCGTATGAACGACCATTAATACACGGTCTTGTACGGCCATAAAATGTCTGCATTTCATTTCCATTGCAAATGCCATTCATGCTTTAACCTATGCCGAATGCTCAACCAAACTCTAGTTGGTCACCGTAAATGAGCTGCGATTGAATACAGACAAACCGAATAATGTAAATGAGCATCAGCAAATCGACTTGAATGTCGGAAGTGAAGTAAAGAAACTTTTGAGAATTGTTGTCAGTGTATTTCCTGTAATGTGACCGTTTAATAACAGCGAAATGCGGTGAGAATGAAGTTTACGACACATGTCCCTCATCGTGCCCACCACGGACTTGTGAAACCAAAGACAGAGAATACAGATGTAAACCTCCTCTGCAGCCCGGTGATCCAAAATGCCCGAAACCTAAATGTCGCTGTGCTGATAACTTCTACAGAAACAGTAATGGAAAATGTGTCTTAAAAGAAGAGTGTCGTAAGTTTTAAATGTATTTATATATTCTCAGTATTTAGGTTTTCATCAGTATGATCATCATCATATTATTATCAGCCTTTGTTTATCTACTGCTGGACATAGGCCTCTCCCAAGACGTGCCATAACCCACAGTCCTCGCTGATCTCATCCAGCATCTACCATCCGCCCTCTTATTATCTTTTTACTCAAAATGGAGGTTATCGATTCGATACGATATTTCAAGGACTTGTAATAAAGTATGTTCGAAAATCTGAATCATGACTGGTACGTATACAATAATGTAGATTAAGTTTGGATCCTTTTTACATGCATAATACTCGTAGATAAGTTATTGCATAAAATTTCGTAAACTACAAATTGTTATATTTGTGAGACCTATTCCTACGAAGCTACACAAAACAAATAAAATGTATAAATATATAACAAAATAAACTCGACAAGTGCGTGTAAAACTCGCTTGGAGAGGGTTCCGTACGTTGATTATGTATTTACTGTTATTTTTCTATTTTATTTATTTTTGCCGTTTTTTAAGACCACAGAGATCTTATAGGTTTTCCTGTAGGTATTTAAGTAAAAAACTATCTCAGTTTTTTTTCAAAATATCAGCTTAAGTAATTTCGGAGATAAGGGGCGGGGAATGGTCAATTTTTGGCTTCAAATGAAGAGTAATTCTGTATTGGAGCAAATGTTTGGGTGAATATGAAGACGCTAATTCTGCAGACGAAATCTCAAATACAGGCTAGTTATTTATTGGATGATGAAATTTTGTTTATCCATAAGCTGTTCTCTTTTATAAGCATCCGGAGCATGCAGCATCTACAACTAATAATGAAAATTGAAATGAAATCAAAATGAACATGTAAATAGAGCGAATTTATATAAAAATATATCAGCCGAAATATTAAACAAATAGGTTTGCAACATTTTAGATGTAGGCATGCGGAATAGCAAAATAACTAATTAAATATGGAAAAACCACGAAAAAATAATAAGAAAGTGTATATAGAAATTAACAAGGGAACAAATGACAACCGTCAAAACAAAATGACGAATGTCAAACCAAATGACAACCGACAAATTATTTGTTTTGATGGTTGTCATTTGTTTTTCCGGAGACGGAGAGGGAGATGGAGAGGGTGATGGTGAGGGAGAGGGAGAGGAAGAGAGAGAGAGAAAGAAGGCAAGGGAGACATGCACACGCAACCTTTAGTATTAAATTATTTTTAAAACTAAAATGACATTGATTTAGATACAGAGATCGCCGGGACAGCGAAGTTAAATTTATTGTTTGATTATCGTATTGTAAATATTAATGATCAGTATGAGTTTTAATAATAAGATCACAATTCATCGTCGTCTGTAAATCACGCGTCATTATCCATCTTATTGAGGATACAGATGTGTCTAATATTTAAAGTAGAATAAAAAATATGTGAGGTCCTAATTAGTGTGCTGAAAACATGTATTGTTTTATTCGTTGAAACAAAACAAGGTGACAATGACAACAACTTTCAGCACCCCAATGTGGTCTCAACGAAGTTCCCTCTGATTGTGCTAATAATGGATGTCTTTCTACGTGCGCCCAACCAGATCTTATTGCACGTTGTACCCCTGACCTTTCTTATTGTCAACCTGGGTGTGTTTGTGCGGAAGGTTATTTACCAGATGATAAAGGCGTATGCGTTCCAAGTAACCAATGTCCACCTAGTAAGTCAATATTGTGTAATAAACGAATAGATTAATGGATAGTATAAATAATTAAAATCAAGTTGATGGTTGATTTTTCAAAATTAAAATTTTTGTGATACATTAAGACTTTTACAACTGTGAAACCAAGTGACAAACGACAAATCATTTATTTTGTTTTGACGGTTGTTATTTGTTTTTCCGGAGAGGGAGAGGAAGAGGGGGAGGGGGAGGGAGAGGTAGAGGGTGAGAGAGGGGGAGAGGGAGGCATGCACCAATAACGCTTAGTATTAAATTATTAAATTTAAACTAACATGACATTGATTTAGATTTTAGACAGTACAAAGTTTGCCGGTTCAGCGAATTTAAACTTATTGTTTGGTTATCGTATTGTAAATGTTTATGATCTATATTAGCTATAATAATAACATCATAATGCATCGTCGTCTGTAAATCACGCGTCATTATCCATCTTATCGAGGAGACAGATGCGCCTAATATTTAAAGTAGAATAAAAAATATGTGAGGTACTAATTAGTGTGCTGAAAACATGAATTATTTTATTCGTTGAAACAAAGCAAGGTAAAAATGACAACAACTATAATTTTCAGCACCCCAATGTGGTCTCAACGAAGTTCCCTCTGATTGCGCTAATAATGGATGTCTTTCTACCTGCGCCCAACCGGATCTTATTGCACGTTGTACCCCTGACCTTTCTTATTGTCAACCTGGGTGTGTTTGTGCGGAAGGATATTTGCCAGATAAGAACGGCGTATGCATTCCAAGTGACCAATGTCCACCTAGTAAGTCAATATTGTGTATTAAATAAATAGATTAAAGGAGAGTGTATAATTAATATAAAGTTGAGTGTCAGTTTAACGGAATTTAGATAAATATTAATAGTTTGATATTGAGTATCTTCGTAAAGTAGATGTATTTATTTACCCTTCTATTCCAGTATATGTATAGAACGGGCGTCTATTGACCATTAGGTATTTTTATGTTTTATCGTGGTTAAAACCTTATATTCAAAGTATTGCTATTTATTATTATACAATTACTATACAACTTTACATAAAATCGATAATATCTAGCTCAATTTCTAACTGCCAAGATATTATGGCAAAATAAAATAAAATAAACAAATAAAAATCTTGATTTTTACAAATAAACTACACTTACAACTTACAAATAAAATAATGTGACTCAAACGTGTAAAATTCGGATATACTTTTTATTCCGAGATAAAAATCTGTCCGGTACGATGAACAGCTCTTTTATATCACTACTGTTTACGTAATTAAGGATTTTGAAGGAAAAACTATGTTGCTTGATTTTGTAGACCATATTAATAGACCACAGTTTTTTGAAAACAGTAGAATGACGTTAGTTAAATTAACTTTAGTTTTAAAGTACCTACTAAATAGGCATATCATTATTATGTTACTCTCAAAGAACGAAAACTGTGTAAAATTATAATCTTGTGGGTTTTGTTTAAGCTGATGAGGTTTGCCCCGACCCGAACGAATATCTTGACAAATGTTCCACGAATTGCCCGGATGACGAATGTGGTATCGGCGTCATACCTACGTTCGTGCCTTGTACGCGACCCTCTAATCCAGCGGATTGTGTAGCGAGATGTCGTTGTAAACAGGGCTACCAGAGAGACTCAAACGGTAGATGTGTTGCTCCTGAAGATTGCCGTAAGTTTTTTTAAGTATTATTCATAATATACGGAAACATTTGATAATCTAGTCACTTGTTCTTTCTGTAAGTTTAACTATCTTAGAAATAAAACATAATTGTATTTCAGCTAAGTGTCCCCCGTTAGAGGTGCACTCGGATTGTGCTAATGCTGGATGCGATAAAAGGAATTGTTCGCAAGTGGCTCAACCGGCAATATGTATAGATGTCGTTGCAAGTGCATGTGTTGCAGGTTGTGTGTGTCAGTCAGGTTACTTGCGTACTGCTAATGGAGAGTGTGTTCCCGAATCGCAATGCCCAGGTTAGTAACTACTTATTTTATACAATGCTTTTACAGAAATTAAAAAAGACATTCAGATTTAGATTTCATTTTATATATCACGTTATATCTGTTCCGTCGTTAACGTTTATATTACTTTCTGTAGGAAATAAGCAATAATATAGTGCTTAGATTTTATTTGCTTACCTACACGTTGCGTTACGAGTTGCTTTTGGATTTTTTTAACTTGTAGCGAACTATGGATTTTTTTAGGTAAAGAAATCTGCCCCAAGCCGAACGAATACTATGATCAATGTCCACCTTCTTGTCCAGCAAGAAAATGTGGTATTGATGACCGAATAGTACGGTGTAGGGCACCTTTACCTACCGATGAATGCAAACCGAGCTGTCGTTGTGAACAGGATTACTATAGAAGTCCATCCGGAGACTGTGTTAAATTTGAAGAATGCCGTAAGTTTCTTTAGAGTTCCATGTACATCATTGATCATCCTCGTTTGGGCGGAACCATGATAATTAAAAAAAACTCTTACACACTCATACCCCCACAGTAGGTACAAATTAGACATCACTGTAACACCCATGAACTGATTACAAATATTTATCTATCACATAAATATCTGCCCCGGCCAAGAATCGATTCCGGGACCCCTCGCTACAGCAGGCAGGGTTGCTACTAACTAGGCTATAGGGTTGACAATTCCTCGCACAGACCCCGCAACTCCGCAATAAGTGGAATCTTTATTAACTTACGTGTTCGTATGAACGACCATTATTACACGGTCTTGTGTGGCCATAAAATGTCTGCATTTCGTTTCCATTGCAAATTCCATTCATGGTCCTTTGATTTAACCGATACCGAATGCTTAAACAGACACAATTGACGCTAGTTGGTCACAATAAATGAGCTGCGATTGAATACAGACAAACCGAATAATGTTAATGAGCATCAGCAAATCGACTTGAATGTCGGAAGTGAAGTAAAGAAACTTTTGAGAATTGTTGTAAGTGTATTTCCTGTAATGTGACCGTTTAATAACAGCGAAATGCGGTGAGAATGAAGTTTACGACACATGTCCCTCATCGTGCCCACCACGGACTTGTGAAACCAAAGACAGAGAATACAAATGTAAACCTCCTCTGCAGCCCGGTGATCCAAAATGCCCGAAACCTAAATGTCGCTGTGCTGATAACTTCTACAGAAACAGTAATGGAAAATGTGTCTTAAAAGAAGAGTGTCGTAAGTTTTAAATGTATTTATATATTCTCAGTATTTAGGTTTTCATCAGTATGATCATCATCATATTATGATCAGCCTTAGTTTATCTACTGCTGGACACAGGCCTCTCCAAAGACGTGCCATAACCCACAGTCCTCGCTGATCTCATCCAGCATCTACCATCCGCCCTCTTATTATCTTTTTACTCAAAATGGAGGTTATCGATTCGATACGATATTTCAAGGACTTGTAATAAAGTATGTTCGAAAATCTGAATCATGACTGGTACGTATACAATAATGTAGATTGAGTTTGGATCCTTTTTACATGCATAATACTCGTAGATAAGTTATTGCATAAAATTTCGTAAACTACAAATTGTTATATTTGTGAGACCTATTCCTAAGAAGCTACACAAAACAAATAAAATGTATAAATATATAACAAAATAAACTCGACAAGTGCGTGTAAAACTCGCTTGGAGAGGGTTCCGTACGTTGATTATGTATTTACTGTTATTTTTCTATTTTATTTATTTTTGCCGTTTTTTAAGACCACAGAGATCTTATAGGTTTTCCTGTAGGTATTTAAGTAAAAAATTATCTCAGTTTTTTTTCAAAATATCAGCGTCAGTAATTTCGGAGATAAGGGGCGGGGAATGGTCAATTTTTGGCTTCAAATGAAGAGTAATTCTGTATTGGGGCAAATGTTTGGGTGAATATGAAGACGCTAATTCTGCAGACGAAATCTCAAATACAGGCTAGTTATTTATTGGATGATGAAATTTTGTTTATCCATAAGCTGTTCTCTTTTATAAGCATCCCGAGCATGCAGCATCTACAACTAATAATGAAAATTGAAATGAAATCAAAATGAACATGTAAATAGAGCGAATTTATATAAAAATATATCAGCCGAAATATTAAACAAATAGGTTTGCAACATTTTAGATGTAGGCTTGCGGAATAGCAAAATAACTAATTAAATATGGAAAAACCACGAAAAAATAATAAGAAAGTGTATATAGAAATTAACAAGGGAACAAATGACAACCGTCAAAACAAAATGACGAATGTCAAACCAAATGACAACCGACAAATTATTTGTTTTGATGGTTGTCATTTGTTTTTCCGGAGACGGAGAGGGAGATGGAGAGGGTGATGGTGAGGGAGAGGGAGAGGAAGAGAGAGAGAGAAAGAAGGCAAGGGAGACATGCACACACAACCTTTAGTATTAAATTATTTTTAAAACTAACATGACATTGATTTAGATACAAAGATCGCCGGGACAGCGAAGTTAAATTTATTGTTTGATTATGGTATTGTAAATATTAATGATCAGTATGAGTTTTAATAATAAGATCACAATTCATCGTCGTCTGTAAATCACGCGTCATTATCCATCTTATTGAGGATACAGATGTGTCTAATATTCAAAGTAGAATAAAAAATATGTGAGGTCCTAATTAGTGTGCTGAAAACATGTATTGTTTTCTTCGTTGAAACAAAACAAGGTGACAATGACAACAACTTTCAGCACCCCAATGTGGTCTCAACGAAGTTCCCTCTGATTGTGCTAATAATGGATGTCTTTCTACGTGCGCCCAACCAGATCTTATTGCACGTTGTACCCCTGACCTTTCTTATTGTCAACCTGGGTGTGTTTGTGCGGAAGGTTATTTACCAGATGATAAAGGCGTATGCGTTCCAAGTAACCAATGTCCACCTAGTAAGTCAATATTGTGTATTAAACGAATAGATTAATGGATAGTGTAAATAATTAAAATCAAGTTGATAGTTGACTTTTCAAAATTAAAAATTTTGTGATACATTAAAACTTTTATACTGTGAAACCAAGTGACAAACGACAAATCGTTTGTTTTGACGGTTGTTATTTGTTTTTCCGGAGAGGGAGAGGAAGAGGGAGAGGGGGTGGGAGAGGGAGAACGTGAGAGAGGGGGAGAGGGAGGCATGCACCAACAACGCTTAGTATTAAATTTAAACTAACATGACATTGATTTAGATTTTAGACAGTACAAAGTTTGCCGGTACAGTGAAATTAAACTAATTGTTTGGTTATCGTATTGTAAATGTTTATGATCGATATTAGCTTTAATAATAATATCATAATGCATTGTCGTCTGTAAATCACGCGTCATTATCCATGTTATTGAGGATACAGATGTGCCTAATATTTAAAGTAGAATAAAAAAATATATGAAGTCATAATTAGTATACTGGAAACATGTATTGTTTTATTCGTTGAAACAAAGCAAGGTAAAAATTACAACAACTATAATTTTCAGCACCCCAATGTGGCCTCAACGAAGTTCCCTCTGATTGCGCAAATAATGGATGTCTTTCTACGTGCGCCCAACCGGATCTTATTGCACGTTGTACCCCTGACCTTTCTTATTGTCAACCTGGGTGTGTTTGTGCGGAAGGATATTTACTAGATGACAAAGGCGTATGCGTTCCAAGTAACCAATGTCCACCTAGTAAGTCAATATTGTGTATTAAACGAATAGATTAATGGATAGTATAAATAATTAAAATCAAGTTGATAGTTGACTTTTCAAAATTAAAATTTTTGTGATACATTAAAACTTTTATACTGTGAAACCAAGTGACAAACGACAAATCGTTTGTTTTGACGGTTGTTATTTGTTTTTCCGGAGAGGGAGAGGAAGAGGGAGAGGGGGTGGGAGAGGGTGAGAGAGGGGGAGAGGGAGAGGGAGAACGTGAGAGAGGGGGAGAGGGAGGCATGCACCAACAACGCTTAGTATTAAATTTAAACTAACATGACATTGATTTAGATTCTAGACAGTACAAAGTTTGCCGGTACAGTGAAATTAAACTAATTGTTTGGTTATCGTATTGTAAATGTATATGATTGATATTAGCTTTAATAATAATATCATAATGCATCGTCGTCTGTAAATCACGCGTCATTATCCATGTTATTGAGGATACAGATGTGCCTAATATTTAAAGTAGAATAAAAAAATATATGAAGTCATAATTAGTATACTGAAAACATGTATTGTTTTATTCGTTGAAACAAAGCAAGGTAAAAATGACAACAACTATAATTTTCAGCACCCCAATGTGGCCTCAACGAAGTTCCCTCTGATTGCGCAAATAATGGATGTCTTTCTACGTGCGCCCAACCGGATCTTATTGCACGTTGTACCCCTAATCTTTCTTATTGTCAACCTGGGTGTGTTTGTGCGGAAGGATATTTGCTAGATGACAAAGGCATATGCGTTCCAAGTAACCAATGTCCACCTAGTAAGTCAATATTGTGTATTAAACGAATAGATTAATGGATAGTATAAATAATTAAAATCAAGTTGATAGTTGACTTTCAAAATTAAAAATTTTGTGATACATTAAGACTTTCACACGTAATACAAAATTTTCTATCATTACCTATCCAGGATCAGATGTATGTAGTCTTCCCCCTGAAACCGGACCTTGCAGAGCCTCAATAACTAAATACTACTACAATCCTTCTAAAAAAGATTGCATTACATTCACGTATGGTGGATGCAGGGGAAATGAAAATAATTTCGACACCAGGGAAGAATGTCTTCAAAAGTGTTCCTCTAACAACTGTTATGTAAGCAAATAAGTATTTTACTACTACTTCTATGTGTGCTGCTATCATCTTTGTTGGATTCAACTCATTAACGGTTTATTACAGATCCTCTCATCTTGAGCAGGGCTAGACCATACTCCACTAGGCTGTTCAAATGCTTATTGGTGGAAGGGTTAATGCCCAAACCTACAACTTTGTTAATTTCATTAATTTTATTACTGTCTGGTAAAATATTAAACTATGATTTTGTAGATTGTACTAATTGTATTTTTGTTACACTCAGAAAACAGCTGACTCGAGTAATACACAACCATATCGAAAATTTTGAAATTGTTAATCAGATGGACTGTAGTGTTCACTTAGTTTGGTGATAAATATTTGTAAAATAAATTTTGTATGTTACATATTGTAAAACTTACAAAGTTACTAGGTATATAATAGTATTTTCGTCATAGAATAGTGTTTAGTAATTGGACAAGTACCGTTTCAATGTACATAGATTTTCAGCAGTGCAATCAGTTATTTAAAAACTGTTTTACTTGCTTTATGATTGCATAAAGAAATGCCTACAAAATGTTTGTTCATATAATTGCAACTATTTATTATTGTTTGATAATACATAAAAAGGCAGCCGCATGATTTCCAAAAACAATATTTTAGTGTAATATACAATAATGTGAGTAAATTATTTAATTTATATCAGTGGTACCTAATTATATATTAATATATTACAGCCTTGGAAATAAAGAATATTTGTTTACAATAAACTTTTTTTATTTCGAATATAAAATAATTAGTACAGACTTTCAACCCTAATCGACTAATCAAATGATAATTAACACTACACTCCGAATCATCAAATTCTAGTTGCGTTAAAATTCGTACGAGTAGAGTGATGTTTCCGTCTTAGTAATATGGGTGTCCCAAAATTCAACGATAAGCCGGCACCAGGGGGTGGGCCTGCTAATGACTATTCAAGAAAAAATAAAGAAAAAAGAAATAAAAAAAAATATTTTAATTGTTTATTGTGTGAAAACTTCAGACACTAGGATTTTTAAGACTTATGGTAGATAGCAGTACTACTTAGGTTCCCCCCCGGGGGTTGCCCGCCTTGTCGTGGCGGGGGGGCTTAGTAACCGTGGACTGGTCACCCACGGTGAAGCCAAGAGGCAACCACGGCCTTCCTGTTTGGGCTGCCGGCTGGCCCGAGGAGGGCGCTCCCAGCGGGCTGAACAAGTCCGCTGCGGACGCGCGCCGAGGTGGGACCGCAGAAGAAGAGGAGTGCCGGTATTACGGTGCGCCGTTCTCCCTATCTTCTGCGGCCGTGAAGGGATCGCAGGGGGAGAGGCGTGTTGGTATTACGGTGCGCCACTGTCCCTACCCCCTACGAGCTGGCGGGGCCGTTCCGCCGAAACGGCATTGGTGGTCGGTGGAGGAACCACAGACTTAATCTTCCACCGGGTACCAGTCATCTGGTATCCATGGCCTCCTAGTAGCAGACTCAGGGGGAGTTTGCTACAGTACTGGTGGAGGCCGAGGAGGGAGGCGCACCTTACCATCTGGTGCGCCCATCGTGGAGGGCCTTCGGGCTTTCGCAATGGAGCCGCTTGTGGGCGGCTGCCGCTGGCGGGGTCGCGGATGTGTGCGAAAGCGTTCCCGTAACCCTGTCACAAGGCGGCGAGGAGGAAGATGGGGGGGTTTTTAGTGGGTATACGGTGGGTCTCATTAGCCTATACGGGAGTCCCACATAACCACTCGGGTGCCCCCTGCCGCCTGAGTGGTATGCGTAATGCATTTTCCCCCCCGAAAAAAAAAAGTACTGCTTAGGTTACCGATACAAAAAAATCAGAAATATTAAAAAATTGTGGTTATGGTAGTTAAAAATAAAAATAATAGGAAATTCTACTTTGTCCCGACACAATTAAGATAAACCAGGTTTTCGTTAGTCTAAGGTTCGTGACCGCTAGTTTTAAAAAATTATTGAGTGCTTCCGTGCTTGGAAGTGCCCGTAAAGCCGTCCGACCCGTGCTCTGCAGTGAGCCAAGGGTTGAAGCCACATTGTTAAGATTTTAAAGTGAAACTTTTATTACATCGTCTCAAACTTTTTGGTATGTGTGTCGCATGTCGCGTGACGGTCGGTTCATAACTTATCGGTTCTCAGTAACGAAAGCACTTAGGATGACCTAGCTTTCAACATTTATCTGATTGAGTACGGGTGCTACTACATGATACATTCTGAAGGTCTGATAATGACCAGGTATATACTTATCGGTTCTCAGTAACGGAAGTACTTAGGATGACCTAGCTTTCAACATTTATCTGATTGAGTACGGGTGTTACTACATGATACATTCTGAAGGTCTGATGATGACCAGGTATATACTTATCGGTTCTCAGTAACGGAAGTACTTAGGATGACCTAGCTTTCAACATTTATCTGATTGAATACGGGTGCTACTACATGATACATTCTGAAGGTCTGATGATGACCAGGCATATACTTATCGGTTCTCAGTAACGGAAGTACTTAGGATGACCTAGCTTTCAACATTTATCTGATTGAGTACGGGTGCTACTACATGATACATTCTGAAGGTCTGATGATGACCAGGTATATACTTATCGGTTCTCAGTAACGGAAGTACTTAGGATGACCTAGCTTTCAACATTTATCTGATTGAGTACGGGTGCTACTACATGATACATTCTGAAGGTCTGATGATGACCAGGTATATACTTATGTTGCTATTTCTTGCTTTTGATAAACAAATACACAGCTAGTCTATCCGAAAAACTAATCAACGAGGATGATGCCATTTTAATACCCTAAATCGAATATTTATCCAAAAATTATTAGTTAAATGTCTAAAACTGTTTCATAAAACCACACAATCTTTTTTTATCTCTGTACCTGAGATGTCATAGGGCTTGCCTTCCCATGTAAACCGGCTTGATCGATTAAATATGGCTTTCTATACAACATTTTGTGATGAGTTTGGTATATAGTAGGAGTCTGATTCATAGTCAGAGTTTGGTTTGTAGTTGGAGTCTGGTGTGTAGTCGGTGTCTAGATATGTAATTTGTATTTGCGGTATCGATTAATTCAAATGTTTCAAACCTTATCTTCGACACCCAATTTCTTTGTACTTGTTTCTCTATTTCAATGTTTGATATTTTTACGGGCACTCATAAGTATACTTACACACTACACTTTGACACTAATCAAGCAAGAAGCAAGCGCATGAAAATATTTACCGTTAATGTAGATCATCAAATATTAAATTTGAGGGTTTAAAAACACCATAATTGGCCAGTGTGAGGAATCATACGTACACCTTGAAGTTAGCTGCAATGTTCTCAATACTACCAACATTATATTCGGCGGTAAATTTAAATAGGTTAGGTTAGTTAGGTTTCTGTTTTTATTTATGGAAAAGGGACCTCGCAAAGCGAGGTCCCGCGACATCTGTGACAGAGCCCTATCTATTATCATGATGTTAATTGTGTGGGTGAAGCCACCCGCTTTTAATTTTAAATTTACCGCCGAATATAATGTTGGTAGTATTGAGAACATTGCAGCTAATTTCAAGGTGTACCTATGATTCTTCACTCTAACCCCATAATTGAATGCGTTCTTTGTATTGGGTCATTTTGACGACAGTGGTCTTAGTGTGTGTAACTTATTGCATTTCGGGATATACTATAATTCTGATAACGTGTTGATAGTTCAATAGGGACTATTAAACTACAAAATATTAAACACCAATGAGTGTCGTGTTCAAACAAGGCGTAATTTTAAAAATACGTCACCAAATCGTCAATTTGACGATATAAAACACCATCGAAAAAATAAAATAAAAAATACACAAATTGAAATAAAATAGGTTGCCGAGCCTCACAAGATCCTTAACGTTATTAAATATTCTATTAGATCGCATGAAGAGCCATGCACCTAACTGACAGTACAAACCATCGCCACAAACCCCAGATCTTGGGCAAATTGTATGGCTTAGCCGTTTTACAGTAGTCGTACACATAACTTTACGTACTTATGGAGAAAAATTTAATATATTAATCTGCAATAGTTTTTGGAAACGACGAAGCTATTACTTTTGTCCCAAGATTTGGGGTTTGTAGTGATGAAGATTGTTTATATACAGTCCAGCCTTGTTGAGTTAGGAGTTTGACTTTTCATGAAATCTGAAAATTTTTTAGCAGACGCGTTAACGAGCTTGTCAGTAATGGCAAACTATATTTTTGATTCATAAAAATAAAACATAAACTATGCATTTACGTGACTATGTATAAAATTACTTTTGTTACTTTTGTTTTAACTACTATTTATTACTTTTGTTAAAATAATTTTATACTAAATAAAGCATACCATAATTTTATTATGTGCCATATGAAATTATTTGTACAGATGCATACAGATATATAAAAGGTATTGAAACATTTGATCAAACCACAAAAGTCTTTTGTAGCTCCAATGTTAAGGTTAATAGTTTTGGTTGCCTTCGTGGCAAATTTAAATTATGTGTTAACAGGTAACTAATTATTAAATAATAATTTTAAATATAAAAAAATATTTTTCATCTAGTATTTGCGTGTCTACCTTTCGCGATCAATAATGTTATATTTTAGTTAATAATTATTTCTTTTTTATTCATAGATATATACTCAGCAATAACTTCAGTTGATGCTGACAGTAAATTAGGTAAGTATTTTTTTGGAATATGCAATTCAATACGTGATTGAAGTTATTTTATTTTTATTGTTTGTCGATTTAACAAGTAACAAGTTACTCTAAATAAATATTATATTATCTATAGTTTCTATGTAACTTTTCCCTTTCTTATTTTTAGAAGTATGCCCAGAAACAATTCCAGTTGAAGATGGCATTCAATCAGGTAAGATTTCAATAAAAAAAATTAATGAACTACTGATATGACTTGTTTAGAAAACAGTCTAGAGCATCATCTTTATATAAAAGGCAAAAGTGATTAACTGATGTATCAAATACTACTTCCTATAAATTTATTACAAAGTAATTTATTACAAATGTGAAAATCTCTGACGATGTTTGTTACTCTTTCACGCAAAAGCTACCAAACAGATTATTATGAGATTTAGCACATTTAGGTAGGTAGACAATGATCTAGTATAAGATATAGAGTACATAATATTATACCGGAAAATGCGAGCAAAGCCGGGAGCAGAGCAATAGTGGATATTATACCATACTACTACTACCTTCACATTGATACTATTAATAACATTATTTTTTACGTCGTATCTTCCGAACCGCTACGGGACGGATTTAGATACTTAATTAAGGCATTCAGTGTTCTTAGATAAACTTCGTAAAAAACAAATAAGACGGGTTTAGGACGCCAAATTGTGGAGATTCTTAATTATTTTCCCGCTCAATCAACCAAGCTCAATCGAGTGCAGCATCTAAATTAAATAATTCATACATTTCCATACTTTATTTCTCGCTAAAACAAAAATATTGTCATAAATTTTATAATTCTATGAATGATTTAACTTGTTAATATTATAAAAAGATTTTTAATTTTTCACACAGCTAAATTATGTAAGAAATATGAGGAATATGAAGAATGCCCGAACCGCGTCTGCCGAGAAAAAACGTGTGATGATCTCGGATATCATCTGAAATGTTTTCAAACAGATATTCAGAACATCACATGTGGAAGGCCTCAATGCATCTGTCAAGCAGGTTATGTAAAGAACAAGCATGGAATATGCATACCCAGTAGAGAATGCCGTAAGTTAATTCAAATATCTGCAAACTCGTTTTTTTTTTTTGATGTGTGAGATAAAATGTTCCATAGCATTGCGGCTGACGCCAATTTTAAATTAATGATATCTGCAATCAAAATAGACGAGAAATCTCCGTATAGTTACTGATTTTCTGATTAAATTCTGCAAATACATTGTTGCAAAGCCAAAAGTAGTAAAATGGAATAATATCCTAATCATCAGCGAACCTAAGCAGAAACATATTATTTGATGTAACTTGCATTGCAAGGAAGTCCAAATGTATGGTAAAAATCCCGTGCATGCAAAGAAATTTTTGACGTCATAACGTCTATTAAAACGATGCCGGCTGCACGGATAAAAAAGCATGACTCATGTGTCGCGTTACGCGAGCGAGCGAACAATGGAGAAAGCGCCATCTATGAACCAAACTATATACACAATGAAGTCAGAAAGGAACTTGCTGAAAAAATAGTTTAGTTCAGGAGTTCTAGATGGCGTTGTAGTAAAAAGATAAAAGTTTCTATTTATCAGTTAATTTCCAGAGATAATATTATATTCGAGAACACTTCATCAATATTTTTTTCATGACGTTGTCACGTTAACCTACCGTCCGTGAACCGACTTTACAGACAACCATTTTTTCCTTAAAAAAATAAGCGTTTACTATATTTCAAGTAGTTCTCTTGTTCAGTTGTGACATAAACCGTTTTTCACATTTTCTTATTTGTAACAGAATCTTGTGGAGGAGATGCAAATGCTGTGTCTGGTTGCGGAACATATTGCACGCGATGTTCTAACTACAAAAGTAAACACGCAGCCTGTATCCTCTTCTGCCGATTAAACAGTTGCGATTGTCGCTCGGGCCATGTGTTTGACGACATTAAAAAGAAATGCGTGCTGCCTGAGCAATGCCGTAAGTATTGAATTTACTTAATAATCATAGGTAAAAAATACAGACCTTGGATAGCTGATGATTTATTTGATATTATGCATGCATAATACCAAATACATTGTACATGTACAAAGGTGCTATTAAATGCTTTATATCAAGCTTGTAGTCTACTTATTTACGTATATTAACATTTTGACCTTTTTCTATCAATGACCAATATTATGTTACTTTAACCATGAAATGATATGTTAAAAAGTTTTATTTTGTCTGTGTTTTTGTATTTCAACATTTTCTTATATTTTTCTGAATGAGTTACGATTTTATATGAACCGAGAAAACATCAAATATCTTCGTTATGAATCACAATGGTAAACTTTGAATATGAAATTGTAAAAATATTGATTCAATCAATTAAAGTTTTGAATACAATTATAATGAACTTGCAGCTTGTGGTCGCAATGAAGTCAGATCTGATTGTGCTAACAGTCAATGCATTTTAGAGGAATGCTCACAACAAGACTTAAAAATCGAATGCAAACCAGACCGAGCCACTTGTAAACCTGGATGTCTGTGTGCTGAAGGATATTTAAGAAATGAAGATGGTGTTTGCATTCCAAGGGACAAGTGTCCGCGTAAGTTTCTGTAATTATAATTTGTACTGTGTACCTACTACCACTAAATCTTACCACATTCAGGCTAGTAGTATGCTGGGTCACATTATATGTTAATACATCTGTAATCGAACGCAAAGGACTCTAATCTAGGTTATAAGTTCTTGAGCTATATTTTATGTATAAAATATCAGACTCAGTCTCTGCTAAGAAGGATTTAATATTATGAAGTTTTGTATTATTTGCTTGGTAGCGGATCTATATACTATATCTAAACAGTATACACTCCCAACTAATAATGGAATATTTTTAGCCCCATGTGGTACCAATGAAGAGTACAGAACTTGTGCTAATGCTGGATGTGGCAAGTGGAACTGTTCACAATTGGCTGGACCAGATCTATGTATCGATGTTTTTTCACCAGATGATTGCGTAGGCGGTTGTGTTTGTGCAAATGGTTATCTGAGCAATTCTGCTGGACAATGTGTTGAAATTGATAAATGCCCAAGTAAGTATCTGATTTCATTACATACAGTGTAACATATAGACTAAAAAATCGACAAACAGTACACAGCACATTAGTAGTATTATATTTAATGTCTTCGTAAAGACCTTTTTTAATTTTTATTTGTTTAGGGGTTTAGGCATGAATACATTATGACAACCCCATTATTTCCTTACATATATTAAACTTAAAATAGGAACGAACATACATCTAGCATTATTTATCACTATTTAAATTTCTTATTTGAAGAAATATCTTACATTGATGAATGCGTAAACATTTTTGGCCCTATCAGGGACTGGCTCTGCCAGGATGCTGTGTACAGCATCAACATCGAACATGTTCACGCAAAAATAAATTCATCAATGCATCTCTTTTATCTTTATAAAGATTACATTCAACCAAAAAAATAATATATCTTCTTGCTTATTACATTGTCTACAATCTAAAATTAGGGGACTGTACCTTTTTCATTAAGTATCCGAATGTATTCTTGGGCATGTGTCTTATCTTAAATGCCAGAACAAGCAATTGTCTATAAATAATGATGTTTAAGAACGATGGTACATGAAGAGGCTCACTCTGCGTTGTTTTATACCAAATTCCTTTTCCGATGGATCTACGATCAAAAAAGGTTTTCCAATAATATCCCAACAAATAATTTTGAATTTTAACATGTGTTCTGAATAATTTGGTTTAATATTCAGTGGTGTTCCTTTTTCTACTGCTTTATTTGCTAATAAGTCCTCATTACCTGACAACCCTACGTGAGATGGAATCCACTGCAACTTCAGTTCCATTGTATCCTGATTTTGTACACGGTATAACTGCTTAAGAAGTGAGTAAGTTACAGAAATACTTCTTCTCCCAGATGCACAATGAATTATATGCTGCAAGGAATTCTTACTGTCTGTCAAGATTACTGCCTCCCTTATATTGTTTTCTAGCGCATAATACATAGCTTTTGAGATCGCAGTCAATTCCAGTGACATAATAAAAATATTGGTAGAAATTTTAAACATAGATGTATTTTTACGTTTACAATCATAAAATGATGCATCTAAGGAATTTATATTTTCCGAACCATCAGTAATCTATACTGATGATGGAAAAAAAATCTTGATAGTTTTCATTTATTTCATACCAAACGCTGTGTTTATAAATATTTAAATTGTAATAAATTTTAGATGTTTGGAGACAACTAAGGTTCGTACAAATACATTTATCAACATTTATGTTGCTTAAGCATGTGTATGAGGCATAAATTTCACTATGATGAGTGTCCTTTTAAACATTCATTTATAAGGGTTTCGTTTTTTATTCCAATATGTATGGTTAGACAATTCCTTTAAATTATTGTTCTTCAGATCGTTTTGGATTCTGAGTTTCATTAGTTTTGTTGCATCTTTTATCAAAGTAGACTGTACGAGCTTTTCTGTACATACAGTTTTCTTGTGACAAAAGTCTTATTTCGTTTTCTTTGTGGACATAACTTATTTAGTGCCATATGGGTCCGTTGCAATTAACACATTTAAATAACGTCGTCTCACAATTTGCGTAATATCCACCACATTTAGAACATAATAATATTATTTTCTATTATCTTATGAATTTGGTTCAAGGTAATGAGGTTTGCCCTAATCCGAACGAATATCTTGACAAATGTTCAACTAATTGCCCGGATGACCAGTGTGGTATCGGCGTCGTACCTACACTAGTAGCTTGTACGCGACCCTCAAATCCAGCTGATTGTATACCGCAGTGTCGTTGTAAAAAGGGCTTCCAGAGAGACTCAAATGGAAGATGTGTTGCTCCTGAAGATTGTCGTAAGTTCTTAAATTATTATTTTTAATAATTTTGTCATAAACTGTTATTATGTAAGATTAGAAACACTTTAATACTTATATTAATATGACGGCATCAAGTATAACTGAGCGATATCCTCTTCAGAATCATCTCAATTTAATTGTACTTAAAACATGGATTTTTTTAAGTGAATTATTTTTATGATGTCCAATTATATTATATGCAATGATTAATAACAGCACCGCAATGTGGCCCCAATGAAGTTAACTCCGATTGCGGTAACAATGGGTGTCGTCCTGACTGTTTACAACCGGATAAAAACTTGTACTGCAAGTTTGACCCTAGGAACTGCAAAACTGGATGTGTGTGCGCTGAAGGGTACTTAAGGGATAGAAACCGTGTTTGTGTTCTTAAGGAAAAGTGTCAGTATAACTGTAAGTATTTTGTGGAATATTATTATTACAATACAACTTTTGAATTAAAATAATTTACGTTTGGTTGCGTCGCAGTGTGAATTGACACCGTGGGACGTGACGGAAAGATGCATAATAACGACGTATTTGGTGCCACTCCTTCATTCTCCTTGAACTATTTTATGCGTAGAGAGTCACATGATGACCTACCAGAGGAGAAGAAGAAAAAGGGGAGTTTGACAATAACTAGTTTTGTTCCAAATTACTACTGTTAATTACATAATACCAATGCAATTATGTATATGTAATGTACTTGAGAATATCATGTAGAGTAGATCCAAATGCTGTGCCGGGCTGTGGATCATTCTGCACTCGTTGTTGTAACTACAAGAACAAGAGAGCAGTCTGAGCCCTTGCGTGTATTATGGATGGATGCGAATGCCGCGAGAATTATATAATGATGAAGTCTAACAAATGCGTGCTACCAAAGGATTGCCGTAAATAAATTTTATGGCCTGCGCAGACGGGAGACTAACAACTTTCGAATATTCCCCGTAAATTGGGAGAACATCGATAGACAAGACGTTATTCTTTTTGACTGCATATTTGCATACTACGTTCGTTGTCTCTGATATTCCTACTCGGAAGATCTTGTCTTACGAATCAGGACTTTATTGTCGCGGACAAAAACACCTCGTTTGTGGAAGCCATCAATTAATGATAATTTAGTTTTAATAGAATTATCTTAATCTAAGATATAGATTACAGAAAATAGTTCAGTCTTCAGTTTTCCATTTTACTATAGTCAATTTATACCTGACGAGCTTGGGTCCAGGTAGAAATGAGAATGAAATGATGAGTTATATTATTAGAGAATATTATATTATAATAGAGTAGGTTTTCTATTCTCATTTACATAGTATGAGTTGAGGAGACCAATTTAAATAATTTAAGCGTAATGGGGCGGCTTAGAATACTGACACCTATCTTATATGGGCCTACTAGGGTGTCGTAAGTGGATTATACAAGATTTATATAATCAATATTATAATTAATTCAATAATATTTACAATAATAATTATATAGGCATATTAAAAATCATGATTCTTTTCAGCAACTCAGTGTGGTCTCAATGAAGTTCCCTCTGATTGCGCTAATAATGGATGTCTTTCTACGTGCGCCCAACCGGATCTTATTGCACGTTGTACCCCTGACCTTTCTTATTGTCAACCTGGGTGTGTTTGTGCGGAAGGTTATTTACTAGATGACAACGGCGTATGCGTTCTAAGTGACCAATGTCCACCAAGTTAGTAATATATTGTCCAATACAAATACTTAGGTTAATGGACCAAATGGTTTATTTAAGTAATTAACTAATATAAAATGTAAATAAATAATATTTGCAAAATAATACGGGAAAGGCAAGTCATGGATGAATTTTCAAACTTAAATATTTCGTGATATTTTAAGATTTCACTCAATCAAAAATACCTTAAATATTTTTTCTTATTCCTTTTCAGAGTCAGATCCTGATGTATGTCACCTTCCACCCGTAACGGGTCTATGCAGAGGTTCAATACCGAAGTTCTACTACGACTATCCAAACAAAGATTGCTTTCAATTCAATTATGGTGGTTGCGGAGGAAATGGCAATAAATTTGACACCAAGGAAGAATGTCTTCAAAAATGTGCATGTAACAATAAATAATTTGTCATTTCAGCATATTCATTACGGTATCTAAAAATAATGAAACAACTTTATATTTTATATTATTACCTGACCATTTTTTTGTACAATCGGAATTAAAGTCAACCAGAATAACTAACATTCAAAAGTAAAACTTTGTTAGAATACAGGTAAAGGAGATCTACGAGCAAGTAAATTATAATACATAAAATATGTTATATGTATTTATAGATTGTTGCATTACAGCCTCGCATTAATAAAAAATATGTGTATAATATAAACTTTTTTTTCTTACCTACCTTTATTCTTATTACCATGAACCACGCGAGAAATATTAGAAATACAGATTTCATTCTGCACCATAAGATAATGCACTGATTTATTCTCAGATTAAAGACTGAGGATTTATTACCTACTGATTAAAAATCATTGACACTATATCGCAAACTGCTTCTGAGCATTTAAAATTGGTACAAAACACTATAAATTTAAAACTATCAAAAGAAAAAAGACGGACCATCTGATGGTAAATGTTTTTTTTAAGGTTTAATATATTTTCTAGAAAATAAAAATTATTTTGAATTATGGCCCATATAAAACCCATTATTTGAATAATTTTTACTTTATATTTTGCATGGTTCAGTTTTCCATCTTACTGTGTTTTAAAAGCACAAGCATAAGACAAGATAGAAGCAAATAAAAAAATAGTACAAATTATCTCTTTGTACCTTACTATCAGAAGGAATTCCCTATTTCTTCTCTATCAGTTTAATTCAATTATTTTGATGACTTCGTAGCTTAGTAGTGCCTACGAAGTACCTACGAAGCAAATGAACGTGCAGTGACTCAGTCAAAGTCAAAATATTTTATTCATTTATATAGGTATCACTGATACACTTATGCACGTCATTTTTTTGGCTTTTCGGAAAGGTGATTTGTCATGGAGGAGAAGAAAAGCCTAAAGAAACTCCTCAGCACATCTTTTAAAAAAATATATTACAAAAAAGAGAATAATACAAAAGTATTTACTATTCTGAGCGTAACTGGTTGCAGAGCTGGTCATTTCCATGCATCTTTGTCATTTAAATACTCGTCTACACTATAATATCCCTTGCCTAGCAAAATTGTGTTTTTACACGTTTTTTGAAAGATTTTATTGGCAAGTAAGAGGTATAAAGAAAATAGGGGTATTTTCTGTAAAGTTAGGAATTTAGCTTTGGGACTAAGTTGGCGTAGGATGCGGTTTGCAATGTTTTTTTTTATTTCTCCTTTATACTAAGGTACTGAGTAAAGTATCGAGTAACGTAACTACGTTCTATGTAGGACTAACAGACTAAAGGTGAGGCACAAACAAGCGTATTTTTTGAGCTGTGCGTCGCGTGAAATGTAGTATTGGCATTAATGAACTTAATATACTAAGTGGTATATTTGTTCACTGATTGGCATACTTAATGAAATATTTATGTATTTTAAATCAAAATTTTTAAAAACCATTAGGTATCTTTTGCATTTTCAATTGATTAGTGTCCACTATAATAATAAGTTTTAAATCATTTGCGCTTATACCTAGTCTGGCCATAAATACTGTTACATAAAAACTTTTGTTTTTTTTCAGCTTTTTAATTATTTTGAATTTGGAACACATATCGCTGCTTAAATTCAAAACTACCACAATTCAAAATTTAACTTTTTTACAGGAGAGCTAAACAAAGAAAAAAAAATTTTGTTTTGTCTAATGCTTTCTTATTTTATATCAAATATATGCATATTATACATCATTAGACGCATATTTTTAAACAGCATTACATGTTTTAAGTAGTTTTATAATAAACTGAAAGCTAGAGGAGGTATAAGCAAATAAGTTACTTTTGAATATAAAACATATTTTTGAAATATTCTAAATATGGAGTAAAACAACCATAAGTCAAAAAAATTTGTGTATTAATCATGTCTGGCCATAAAACTTTTTAGGAACACAATAAAAATCGCCATGTAATTTAATAAAATAACTAAAATGCTATCTAAAACATAAAACAAATCAAAGTTTCCCTCAAAATAACAAATAAAAATCTTCGAAACTGTTGTAAAATAATCATCAATTATTTTTTAAGTTCTATTGAAACAATGAAAACATAAAAGTAAAATAATAAAATTAGCCAAGCTAAATATCAAAACTAACGTAAGTTTTAAAAAACTCAAAATAAAACAAAGACTTTATAAACAGGAAGAAAACATTCAAAACTTTCTTAGCAATCTTTTTTATCATTATATACGTAACTACTCTTAACTTTTAAATCAACAATAACTATTAAAATGTTACTTTATAGATAAAATAGTTTATTAAATGCAATTAGGAACACTTGAAATCATAACAAATAAACATTTTTTTAATGTAAACTTTTTTAATGAAGTCTTCATTGGAATTTGAATTCTAACATTGGATAGTCAGTTTGCGGATGCTTTTCCAAGTCTTGAACATTTTCACCATTACTTCTACTGTTATCTCTTACCATGATTAGTATTCTGTATACTTTTCTACTCATTCTGTAACAAATCAATAATAATATAATGGCCTATACGAGTAAACCTACGAGTAAATATACGAGTGATCCAGATGGGTAAGTCCAACTTCGAGAAAGAAGTCACTCGTAGAATCCAACTCGGATGGGCTGCGTTCGGGAAACTGCGTCATATTTTGTCGTCCGAAACACTACCTCAGTGCCTGAAGTCGAAGGTGTTCGAGCAGTGTTCGACCAGTGATGACATACGGATCCGAGACGTGGTGCTTCACTATTGGCCTAATCCACAAGCTCAGGGTAGCACAGCGGGCTATGGAGAGGGCTATGCTCGGTATTTCTCTACGTGATCGTATCAGAAACGAGGAGATCCGTAGACGAACAAGGGTACGACCGACGACCGACATAGCTCAAAGAATTAGCCGGCTTAAGTGGCAATGGGCTGGCCACATAGTGCGAAGGACCGATGACCGTTGGGGAAGAAAGGTCCTTGAATGGCGCCCGCGTCTCGGAAAGCGGAGTACAGGACGCCCCCCGACAAGATGGACCGACGACCTGAAGAAGACAGCGGGCATCCGCTGGATTCAGAAGGCTCATGACTGGTCAGAGTGGCGCAAGTTAGGGGAAGCCTATGTCCAGCAGTGGACCTCCAAGGGCTGATGGATGGATGGATGGATGGATACGAGTAAATATCAAAAAATAAACAACCCGCCCGCCTAAGCCGCCGGCTACTATTGAAATTATGCTGCCATGATGGTTCAAAAGGAGGCTGGCGTTTTTAAAATGACAAAATTTCATAAATAGAATACTTAGTAAACAAAAAAATATATTAAACTTAATTTATTGAACTACGGAATAATAGTATTTGTGAAATTGTAGGTATGTTTCTATGTATAATACGTAAAAACACATACAACTTACATACCTAAAATAACATGCAACTTTATTGTAATGAGTTAAAAATGTTATTGTTTTTAAATAAAAATTGTATTTTATATATAATACGTAAAACACTACAATTTTACAATTATAATTATTACCATGCTTTGCACAAAAAATGCTAAATGTATCTCAAAACATGACCAACAACTCCGTTTAAATAAAAGCAAAACTAGTGTATTTCAGAAAAAGGCCCTTTTAATTTTTAAATGATAATAATAGAAAGTAGTTTTTTTTATATTCAAAATAAACTATTTTGAAATACCGTACTTTATAATAAATAACTTAAATGCAAAAGGAACACATTACCTCAATAATTTATTTTGATCAAAAAAAATTAAGTTAATTTAGGTATATATTCTGTGCAAAACAACCCGTTTAGAAATATGGTTCTTTTGATTTAAAAATAGTGTCTTACTTACGTGAATCCTTTTTTTAAAAACTGAAGTATTCCGAAATATGGTCGTCTTCTATATAAAATTAATGAGCAAAATAGATTTAATTTCGAGATATGGCACTTTTGCACAAAAGAAACGTGCTTTCAATTTGATTGTCGACGCACAACTAAAAATATGGTAGTTTAGATCATATTTCGCGCGTTCAAAACGAAAATTCAAAAGTAACAGTTGCGTTTTTTTTGTAACTTAAAATACGAAATCAATGGGTGTCTTTTTTAAATATAAAAATATGAAGGCTTTCGGTTGTATTTTTTGAATAAAAACATTTTTGCAATTTTCTGATTTGTGGTACTTTTGAATTTAAGCAGCGATATATTATTTTATAAACTTCTTTCGATTTCGCGCCATTTCACATACTTTTTCGTGTTCATTATCAAATTACAATATGGAATGGGGTGTTAAAGAAAATAGGATTGCAGTGATCGCCTTGCACAAAGTGGGTATGGAGCCGTCGGTCATATTCCAGACACTTCAAAAGCTTGGTATCAGCCGTATGTTCGTATATCATTCAATCAACAGATACAACAACACTTCGTCTGTCGAAGACCAGAAAAGATCGGGGCGGCCGCGTGCTGTTAGAACTACAAAGGCTGTTAATGCTGCTAAAGCCAGAATTCGTCGAAACCCCATTAGGAAGCAAAAAAATCTTATCGCGAGAAATGAAGATTTCCGCTAGGACTCTGTCGCGTATTATAAAACAACACCTGAAGCTCGGTGCTTATCGTCGATACACAGGACATGCCCTAAATCAATCTTTACAATTAAAGAGAATTCATTCGTTTATTTATTCATTCATTTATTTATTATTATATATTATTATTATATATTATTATTATTATTATATATTATTATTATTATTATTTATTTATTTATTATTTATTATTATATTATATTATTTATTTTTTTATTTTTTTTTTATTTATTTATTTATGGATCGATCAAAACGCCTTCTGTCGCGATACGCAGGTGAAAGGCACAGAAATATCCTCTTTACCGATTAAAAAATTTTCACGATTGAAGAACACTACAATAAGCAAAAAGACGAGAGAGAGTGAGAGATGTACGCTCACAGTTCTAAAGAAGCTGCTCAAGTGGTCGGGAAGGTACAACGTGGTCGTCATCCTGCGTCAGTGATGGTTTGGTGGGGCGTGTCTTATGAAGGAGTCACAAAACTGCATTTTTGTGAAAAAGGAGTGAAAACTTCAGCCAAAGTGTATCAAGATACAGTCTTGTATCAGGTTGTGAAACCTCTCAGCAATACTCTTTTTAAAAATATACCGTGGACTTTCCAACAGGACTCTGCACCTGGTCACAAGGCACGAACTACCCAAGCCTGGCTTGAAACCAATGTTCCGGACTTTATAAGAGCTGAAGACTGGCCCTCATCTAGCCCAGACCTCAACCCTTTAGACTTCAAATTATGGTCAGTTTTAGAGGACATGGCCTGCTCTAAACGACACGGCGACATTGAGTCTCTTAAAAAATCTTTGGAGCAAGCAGTGGCGAAATTTCCCTTGGAAACAGTGCGTAAATCCATAGATTCGTGGCCAAACAGATAAAAGGCCTGTATAAAAGCCAAAGGTGGCCATTTCGAATAGAATATTTTTTTATTTTTTGCTGAGACTTTAATAAATATGTAGGTATAAATTTTATTAATATTACATTACTTCATTTAAAAAAAAAGCATTTTCATTTGTAACAGAACTTATGGCTGGTCTAGTTAAATAACTGAAATATGAATACTAAAAATGATCTCACTCGACATGTTTATGAGACAATGAGCCATACCTGCAAAACTTGTTGATGTCAGTTTGTGGCAGATAACATAAAAACATTTGTAATGAACAAAATATTTAATTTTATTATACCATTTTGCCAAATATTAATACAGGTGCAGATCTATTATTAATTGTTTTTAGGGTTCCGAAGTAAAATCGGAGCCCTTCTATTTTCGTCATGGCCATCCGTCCGTCCATCCTAGCTAGAATCTGTAATTTGGCATGGATACACATATTTATTGAGACTCCCAAATTGTATAATATAATATTGAAAAACATTTCTTTCAGGGTACCTCCCCATACAGGTAATACGTGAGGATGATTTTTTTATTAGTTTTATTCGTTGTGTATAGTGTGCGGAATCGTTGAATAGGTCTTTTAAAAATATTAGGGGTCTTTTAAGACCATTTTTGGATTTATAGGTCCATTTGCAAAATATTTGGCTTTAGAGTGCTAATTTTAGAGTCAAGTGTCGTCGTTCCCTGCCGGCTAAACGGTTGGAGTTGGACAAGTGACAAAATTCTCAAAAATAGTTTATATGATTAATTTACAAGGAAAACTATCACGGATAAGTTAGCATAAGAAGTTATTGAGTAATAGTCGATAAACTTACTACTTCGGAACCCTATATTGCGTGTAGCCTAACACGCACTTGCCCGGTTTTTTTACAATGGCCGCTACAGTGCAAATATTGGTTTAACGGGTAAGAATTTGAATAATTTAATGCGCTGATGTTATTAAATTTTTTGTCAAGGTCAAATCTTGCCAGCTGTGGATAACATTGGTTTTATTATTGTATATTTAAAATAAAATTATTGCTTTAATTTAACTGTCGTTACATTTTAATTTAGTTATTAATCACGACAGATATTATGTTTCTTCATCCTAGGCAGTAGAACAAATACTCGAAATCAACAGCTCAGAGACGAAATCTTATACAGTTTAAAGGAACGTTAATGAAACGTGGCATTTAGACAGAACTAATTCTGGATTATAACATCAACCACTTATTAAGTCTCTTAAAGTGGAATGTGAAACGTATCCATCATACTCACTTCGTTGTTCGGGATCTTCGTTGAGACTTACATAAAAATTTCATGTTTATAACTATAAAACTGATGAAGTTGGTTTGTATGAAAGTGAATTCAAACCCCTATTTTAACCCCTTAGAGGATGAATTTCCAAAAATCCGATAGCCGATATATAGCCTTCCTCGATAACTTGACTATTAAACACAAAAAGATTTTTTTAATTCGAACCAGTAGTTCCTGAGATTAGCGCGTTCAACCAACCAAACAAACAAACTCTTCAGCTTTATAATATTACTATAGATAAATAATTCAAAAACTAAAAATAGCATCAACTAATTCTGTAAAAATTAAAATCCTTAGGATATGCAGAATTAGGTCTAGTTGATCAGCTTGAAATATTTAGATAAAAAGTAAATAAAATGGTTCAAAAATTTTATAATATTACATCATAAAGTAACATTGGACTTTGGCAGTAGGGCTAAATATATAGAAGCAATAACACCATTCTACCACTGAACCACCGATACGTTGAAAATTATGCTATGATTTAAACAATTTTATCAATTTTTTATATAATAACGCAATTGAAGATTACCATTTTTACTAACAAGTAGTAGGGGAGCACAAGAGGGGATTTTTGGATTTACTTGAAGGCGGCAGATTAATATAAGGGAGGATACCTTAACATAGGGAAGTACGCTCAGATTAGTAAAAAAATCGATCGTCTGAAATACTCAAGCGCGTTACATTAAAATAAGGGGGGTTAATTACTAACTAACAAGTGTCAATTTTGCTAATCTGACGATTTGAACGTAACCTAAGTGAGTAGGAGGGTAACAAAGTTGCAAAAAAATACATGTCTTGACTTAATTGGGCGCAGTTGTTTTTTTTTATTTTGAAGTTCATAATACCAGAATAACAAAAATTATATAATCTGACGATTTCCTCAAGCCTTAAGTAATAAACATCGTCAATTAAAATCAGAGAGTGCAGAGAGGATAAAGCATGCATTCCCCACACTACGCCTGTCCCTGTCACTTTTCCCCAGTGTGTAACACACTCCCCACACACCTCTCACACCTTCCCTACACTACTTTATCGACGCCATGACACCATTAATTTAAAAGTTAAAAAAATCAAGTTGTCAGATTACCAATATTCCTCAAAATAATCGTCAGATTTTTGGTCAGTATGACTGGGACATCATGATGAACCTTCATTATGCTAATCTGATGCGCTGGAGTAGATCAAGATGGTGATTTTTTATACATTTTCAGGAATTCGCTGCGAGCTTGCGTCACTTCCAAATCGTCATTTTCTTTATTGGGGCTTAACTCCTTTAGAATGGATTTTCATATTATTTAAAAGCCCGCGGTATGAAAAAAATGTGAGGAGTAAAATTTTACTTTCTCCGTTACGTTATGCGTTATGCGTTATATTTGTAATTCGTTTTACAGAATATTGATGGCGTTGTTACTGATCAGTAACAAATAAATCGATCTAGCTAGGATTCATTTTTAGAAAATGTCGTTTTATCGGTGTTTTCAGGCAATGATAAATTTCTACAATATACTCTTCCTGATATCTATTGGCAAATAGCAATACTAAAGCTACTTCAGTAAATGGCGTTGTTAAGCAACACTAAACCGAGCAAAGCTCGGTCATCCGGGTACTAATAATATAATAGAAAAGGTATTGTGTTACGATGAATTATTTACTATAGTCGTTAAATAAATATATGGCGTTGTTTGAATAACGTAGGTGGATTTCTCCTCGCGCACCGCTTCGCTACTTGACACAATAATTTGGTGAAAACTCAGCCTAATGTTACAGCTTCTAACGTTACAATTAGTCCACTGTTATGAACTCTGAGGTGTTACATTACAGACGAAATCTTGTTAAGGAGCACCTAAATTCACTCAAATGAAATCTACTCATATATTTAGAAAATAACTCGTGTGTATTAATAAATATTGTAGTGATGCATAAAATTATCATGAATTTAACTAATTAATTAACTAAATAAATGACACTCAAGGTCACCCTGCGATTACGGTTATGCGGTTTGTAGTGATGAAGATTGTATATGTCACCGGAATATAATAAGAACCGTAAGTTTATAAATTTCCTAGGATTCTAAACGAGACATAAATTGTATTATTTTACGGCCATATTTTCGGAAATTGATAAACTAACCGAGCTCACTCGTAAAATAATAAGTGACCAATAACCAAACGCCATATGCGCTCTGATTGGTTGAATAAATTACGTGTTCCTTCTCCTTTGTTGACGAAGTGACATTTACCACAGAGCTACGAAAGTTTTAAGTGGCCATGACCAAAACTGTGACATGTTTGCATACGAAATCGAAGTTGGCGAATCAGATTCTTTCGATTTCAGTTGTTTTTTCATGGCGAGGGGCTTCGCCATAGATGTCGACGGAACCCCGCTTCGCGGGGTTCCTATTTTTCCTAAATAAAATCAGACAACCATAACCTAACCTATCCTTCTTTTGATTTGAGTTCAGTTGTTTTTTCATGGCGAGGTGCTTCGCCTTAAGTAGGGATTATTAGTATATTATGTAAAAAAGTAAACCTGTATTAAAGGTACCTAAATAGTTTTAAAGTAAAAATACTGTTAGGTAGGTAATCGAAACTGATAGATTTATAGTTTATAGTTTGGCAAGTCTGATTGTACCTAAGTCTATGGACACAAGCATCGCCTCTGTCAACGTCGACCAATCAGAGAGCAGTGTGTTATTTTCCGTATTTTAAAGAAGCGTAAAATTAAAAGCTCTTCTGTGATTGGTCGAGCCGTTTAGAATTTTACGAATGGACAATCCGTTAGTTTATAAATTTACCACGAGACGTCGCAGATTGATAAATTTCCGAAAATGTGGCCGTAAAATAATACAATTTATGTCTCGTTTATAATCCTACGAAAGTTTATAAATTTCCTAGGAAATTACGGTTCTTATTATTTTCCGGTGACATATATATACAGTCCAGCCTTGTTGAATTAGGAGTTAGACTTTTCATGAAATCTGAAAATTTTTTGGCAGACGCGTTAACGAGCTTGTCAGTAATGGCAAACTATATTTTTGATTCATAAAAATAAAACATAAATTATGCATTTACGTGACTATGTATAAAATTACTTTTGTTACTTTTGTTAAAATAATTTTATACTAAATAAAGCATACCATAATTTTATTATGTGCCATATGAAATTATTTGTACAGATGCATACAGATATATTATATAAAAGGTATTGAAACATTTGATCAAACCACAAAAGTCTTTTGTAGCTCCAATGTTAAGGTTAATAGTTTTGGTTGCCTTCGTGGCAAATTTAAATTTTGTGTTAACAGGTAACTAATTATTAAATAATAATTTTAAATATAAAAAAATATTTTTCATCCAGTATTTGCGTGTCTACCTTTCGCGATCAATAATGTTAGTTAGTAATTATTTCTTTTTTATTCATAGATATATACTCAGCAACAACTTCAGTTGATGCTGACAGTAAGTTAGGTATTTTTTTGGAATATGCAATTCAATACGTGATTGAAGTTATTTTATTTTTATTGTTTGTCGATTTAACAAGTAACAAGTTACTCTAAATAAATATTACATTATCTATAGTTTCTATGTAACTTTTCCCTTTCTTATTTTTAGAAGTATGCCCAGAAACAATTCCAGTTGAAGATGGCATTCAATCAGGTAAGATTTCAATAAAAAAATTTAATGAACTACTGATATGACTTGTTTAGAAAACAGTCTAGAGCATCATCTTTATATAAAAGGCAAAAGTGATTAACTGATGTATCAAATACTACTTCTTATAAAATTACAAATATAAAATAAAATTACAAAGTAATTTATTACAAATGTGAAAATCTCTGACGATGTTTGTTACTCTTTCACGCAAAAGCTACCAAACAGATTATTATGAGATTTAGCACATTTAGGTAGGTAGACAATGATCTAGAATAAGATATAGAGTACATATTATACCGGAAAATGCGAGCAAAGCCGGGAGCAGAGCACTAGTGGATAATATACCATACTACTACTACCTTCACATTGATACTATTTCACATTGATACGATAAACGTTGCACCCCTGACCTTTCTTATTGTCAACCTGGGTGTGTTTGTGCGGAAGGATATTTACTAGATGACAACGACGTATGCGTTCCAAGTGACCAATGTCCACCAAGTTAGTAATATATTGTCCAATACAAATACTTAGGTTAATGGACCAAATGGTTTATTTAAGTAAATAACTAATATAAAATGTAAATAAATAATATTTGCAAAATAATACGGGAAAGACAAGTCATGGATGAATTTTCAAAACTTAAATATTTCGTGATATTTTAAGATTTCACTCAATCAAAAATACCTTAAATATTTTTTCTTATTCCTTTTCAGAGTCAGATCCTGATGTATGTCACCTTCCTCCCGTAACGGGTCTATGCAGAGGTTCAATACCGAAGTTCTACTACGACTATAGAAACAAAGATTGCTTTCAATTCAATTATGGTGGTTGCGGAGGAAATGGCAATAAATTCGACACCAAGGAAGAATGCCTTCAAAAATGTGCATGTAACAATAAATAATTTGTCATTTCAGCATATTCATTACGGTATCTAAAAATAATGAAACAACTTTATATTTTTTATTATTACCTAACCATTTTTTTGTACAGTCGGAATTAAAGTCAACCAGAATAACTAACATTCAAAAGTAAAACTTGGTTAGAATACAGGTAAAGGAGATCTACGAGCAAGTAAATTTTAATACATAAAATATTATGTTATATGTATTTATAGATTGTTGCATTACATCCTCGTTAATAAAGACTATGTCTGTGTATAGTATAAACAATTTTTTTCATACCTACCTTTATTATTATTACCATGAACCACGCGAGAAATATTAGAAATACAGATTTTATTCTGCACCATAAGATAACGCACTGATTTATTCTCAGATTAAAGACTGAGGATTTATTACCTACTGATAAAAATCATTGACACTTTATCGCAAACTGCTTCTGAGCATTTAAAATTGGTACAAAACACTATAAATTTAAAACTATCAAAAGAAAAAAGACGGACCATCTGATGGTAAATGTTTTTTTAAGGTTTAATATATTTTCTAGAAAATAAAAATTATTTTGAATTATGCCCCATATAAAACCCATTATTTGAATAATTTTTACTTTATATTTTGCATGGTTCAGCTTTCCATCTTACTGTGTTTTAAAAGCACAAGCATAAGACAAGATAGAAGCATAGTACAAATTATCTCTTTGTACCTTACTATCAGAAGGAATTCCCTATTTCTTCTCTATCAGTTTAATTCAATTATTTTGATGACTTCGTAGCTTAGTAGTGCCTACGAAGTGCCTACGAAGCAAATGACCAGTGAACGTGCAGTGACTCAGTCAAAGTCAAAATATTTTATTCATTTATATAGGTATCACTGATACGCTTATGCACGTCATTTTTTTGGCTTTTCGGAAAGGTGATTTGTCATGGAGGAGAAGAAAAGCCTAAAGAAACTCCTCAGCACATCTTTTAAAAAAATATATTACAAAAAAGAGAATAATACAAAAGTATTTACTATTCTGAGCGTAACTGGTTGCAGAGCTGGTCATTTCCATGCATCTTTGTTATTTAAATACTCGTCTACACTATAATATCCCTTGCCTAACAAAATTGTGTTCTTACACGTTTTTTGAAAAATTCTATTGGCAAGTAAGAGGTTTAAGATTTTCTGTAAAGTTAGGAATTTAGCTTTGGGACTAAGTTGGCGTAGGATGCGGTTTGCAATTTTTTTTTATTTCTCGTTTATACTAAGGTACTGAGTAAAGTATCGAGTAACGTAACTACGTTCTATGTAGGACTAACAGACTAAAGGTGAGGCACAAACAAGCGTATTTTTTGAGCTGTGCGTCGCGTGAAATGTAGTATTGGCATTAATGAACTTAATGTAATAAGTGGTATATTCGTTCACTGATTGGCATACATAATGAAATATTTATGTATTTTAAATCAAAATTTTTAGAAACCATTATGTATCTTTTGCATTTTCAATTGATTAGTGTCCACTATAATAATAAGTTTTAAATCATTTGCGCTTATAAATAACTGAAATGTGAATACTAAAAATGATCTCACTCGACATGTTTATGAGATTATGAGCCATACCTGCAAAACTTCTTGATGTCAGTTTGTGGCAGATAACATAAAAACATTTGTAATGAACAAAATATTTAATTTTATTATACCATTTTGCCAAATATTAATACAGGTGCAGA
This sequence comes from Thymelicus lineola, assembly GCA_963932265.1. Taxonomy (NCBI): domain Eukaryota; kingdom Metazoa; phylum Arthropoda; class Insecta; order Lepidoptera; family Hesperiidae; genus Thymelicus; species Thymelicus lineola. The sequence goes on along the minus strand of OZ010684.1, from coordinate 10,031,157 downwards.
TATATTATTAATTGTTTTTAGGGTTCCGTCATGGCCATCCGTCCGTCCATCCTAGCTAGAATCTGTAATTTGGCATGGATACACATATTTATTGAGACTCCCAAATTGTATAATATAATATTGAAAAACATTTCTTTCAGGGTACCTCCCCATACAGGTAATACGTGAGGATGATTTTTTTATTAGTTTTATTCGTTGTGTATAGTGTGTGGAATCGTTGAAAAGGTCTTTTAAAAATATTAGGGGTCTATTAAGACCATTTTTGGATTTATAGGTCCGTTTGCAAAATATTTGGCTTTCGAGTGCTAATTTAAGAGTCAAGTGTCGTCGTTCCCTGCCGGCTAAACGGTTGGAGTTGGACAAGTGAAAAAATTCTCAAAAATAGTTTATGTGATTAATTTACAAGGAAAACTATCACGGCTATGTTAGCATAAGAAGTTATTGAGTAATAGTCGATAAACTTACTACTTCGGAACCCTATATTGCGTGTAGCCTAACACGCACTTGCCCGGTTTTTTTACAATGGCCGCTACAGTGCAAATATTGGTTTAACGGGTAAGTATTTGAATAATTTAATGCGTTGATGTTTATAAATTTTTTGTCAAGGTCAAATCTTGCCAGCTGTGGATAATATTGGTTTTATTATTGTATATTTAAAATAAAATTATTGCTTTAATTTAACTGTCATTACATTTTAATTTAGTTATTAATCACGACAGATATTATGTTTCTTCATCCTAGGCAGTAGAACAAATACTCGAAATCAACAGCTCAGAGACGAAATCTTATACAGTTTAAAGGAACGTTAATGAAACGTGGCATTTAGACAGATCTAATTCTGGATTATAACATCAACCACTTATTAAGTCTCTTAAAGTGAAATGTGAAACGTATCCATCATACTCACTTCGTTTTCGGGATCTTCGTTGAGACTTACATAAAAATTTCATGTTTATAACTATAAAAGTAATGAATTTGGTTTGTATGAAATTGAATTCAAACCCCTATTTTAACCCCTTAGGGGATGAATTTTCAAAAATCCGATAGCCGATATATACCTAGCCTTCCTCGATAAATTGACTATCAAACACAAAACGATTTTTTTAATTCGAACCAGTAGTTCGTGAGATTAGCGCGTTCAACCAACCACACAAACAAACTCTTCAGCTTTATAATATTACTATAGATAAATAATTCAAAAACTAAAAATAGCATCAACTAATTCTGTAAAATTTAAAATCCTTAGGATATGCGGAATTAGGTCTAGTTGATCAGCTTGAAATATTTAGATAAAAAAGTTAATAAAATGGTTCAAAAATTTTATAATATTACATCATAAAGTAACATTGGACTTTGGCAGTAGGGCTAAATATATAGAAGCAATAACAGAAATGCATCGGCCGGGAATCGAACCCGGGCCGCCCGCGTGGCAGGCGAGCATTCTACCACTGTACCACCGATACGTTGAAAATTATGCTATGATTTAAACAATTTTATCTATTTTTTATATAATAACGCAATTGAAGATTACCATTTTTACTAACAAGTAGTAGGGGAGCACAAGAGGGGATTTTTGGATTTACTTGAGGGCGGCAGATTAATATAAGGGAGGATACCTTAACATAGAGAAGTACGCTCAGGGGAACCCGTCAGATTAGTAAAAAAATCGATCGTCTGAAATACTCAAGCACGTTAGGTATATTAAAATATGGGGGGTTAATTACTAACAAGTGTCATTTTTGCTAATCTGACGATTTGAACGTAACTTAAGTGAGTAGAAGGGTAACAAAGTTGCAAAAAAATACATGTCTTGACTTAATCGAGCGCAGTTGTTTTTTTTATTTTAAAGTTCATAATACCAGAATAACAAAAATTATATATTTCGACGAAATTCGCAAGCCTTAAGTAATAAAAATCGTCAATTAAAATCAGAGAGTGCAGAGAGGATAAAGCATGCATTCCCCACACTACGCCTGTCCCTGTCACTTTTCCCCAGTGTTTAACACACTCCCCACACACCTGTCACACCTTCCCTACACTACTTTATAGACGCCATGACACCATTAATTTAAAAGGTAAAAAATCAAGTTGTCAGATTACCAATATTCCTCAAAATAATCGTCAGATTTTTGGTGAGTATGACTGGGACATCATGATGAACCTTCATTATGCTAATCTGATGCGCTGGAGTAGTTCAAGATGGTAATTTTTTATACATTTTCAGGAATTCGCTGCGAGCTTGCGTCACTTCCAAATCGTCATTTTCTTTATTGGGGCTTAACTCCTTTAGAATGGATTTTCATATTATTTAAAAGCCCGCGGTATGAAAAAAATGTGAGGAGTAAAATTTAACTTTCTCCGTTACGTTATGCGTTATGCGTTATATTTGTAATTCGTTTTACAGAATATTGATGGCGTTGTTACTGATCAGTAACAAATAAATCGATCTAGCTAGGATTCATTTTTAGAAAATGTCGTTTTATCGGTGTTTTCAGGCAATGATAAACTTCTACAATATACTCTTACTGATATCTATTGGCAAATAGCAATACTAAAGCTACTTCAGTAAATGGCGTTGTTAAGCAACACTAAACCGAGCAAAGCTCGGTCATCCGGGTACTAATAATATAATAGAAAAGGTATTGTGTTACGATGAATTATTTACTATAGTCGTTAAATAAATATATGGCGTTGTTTGAATAACGTAGGTGGATTTCTCCTCGCGCACCGCTTCGCTACTTGACACAATAATTTGGTGAAAACTCAGCCTAATGTTACAGCTTCTAACGTTACAATTAGTCCACTGTTATGAACTCTGAGGTGTTACATTACAGACGAAATCTTGTTAAGGAGCACCTAAATTCACTCAAATGAAATCTACTCATATATTTAGAAAATAACTCGTGTGTATTAATAAATATTGTAGTGATGCATAAAATTATCATGAATTTAACTAATTAATTAACTAAATAAATGACACTCAAGGTCACCCTGCGATTACGGTTATGCGGTTTGTAGTGATGAAGATTGTATATGTCACCGGAATATAATAAGAACCGTAAGTTTATAAATTTCCTAGGATTCTAAACGAGACATAAATTGTATTATTTTACGGCCATATTTTCGGAAATTGATAAACTAACCGAGCTCACTCGTAAAATAATAAGTGACCAATAACCAAACGCCATATGCGCTCTGATTGGTTGAATAAATTACGTGTTCCTTCTCCTTTGTTGACGAAGTGACATTTACCACAGAGCTACGAAAGTTTTAAGTGGCCATGACCAAAACTGTGACATGTTTGCATACGAAATCGAAGTTGGCGAATCAGATTCTTTCGATTTCAGTTGTTTTTTCATGGCGAGGGGCTTCGCCATAGATGTCGACGGAACCCCGCTTCGCGGGGTTCCTATTTTTCCTAAATAAAATCAGACAACCATAACCTAACCTATCCTTCTTTTGATTTGAGTTCAGTTGTTTTTTCATGGCGAGGTGCTTCGCCTTAAGTAGGGATTATTAGTATATTATGTAAAAAAGTAAACCTGTATTAAAGGTACCTAAATAGTTTTAAAGTAAAAATACTGTTAGGTAGGTAATCGAAACTGATAGATTTATAGTTTATAGTTTGGCAAGTCTGATTGTACCTAAGTCTATGGACACAAGCATCGCCTCTGTCAACGTCGACCAATCAGAGAGCAGTGTGTTATTTTCCGTATTTTAAAGAAGCGTAAAATTAAAAGCTCTTCTGTGATTGGTCGAGCCGTTTAGAATTTTACGAATGGACAATCCGTTAGTTTATAAATTTACCACGAGACGTCGCAGATTGATAAATTTCCGAAAATGTGGCCGTAAAATAATACAATTTATGTCTCGTTTATAATCCTACGAAAGTTTATAAATTTCCTAGGAAATTACGGTTCTTATTATTTTCCGGTGACATATATATACAGTCCAGCCTTGTTGAATTAGGAGTTAGACTTTTCATGAAATCTGAAAATTTTTTGGCAGACGCGTTAACGAGCTTGTCAGTAATGGCAAACTATATTTTTGATTCATAAAAATAAAACATAAATTATGCATTTACGTGACTATGTATAAAATTACTTTTGTTACTTTTGTTAAAATAATTTTATACTAAATAAAGCATACCATAATTTTATTATGTGCCATATGAAATTATTTGTACAGATGCATACAGATATATTATATAAAAGGTATTGAAACATTTGATCAAACCACAAAAGTCTTTTGTAGCTCCAATGTTAAGGTTAATAGTTTTGGTTGCCTTCGTGGCAAATTTAAATTTTGTGTTAACAGGTAACTAATTATTAAATAATAATTTTAAATATAAAAAAATATTTTTCATCCAGTATTTGCGTGTCTACCTTTCGCGATCAATAATGTTAGTTAGTAATTATTTCTTTTTTATTCATAGATATATACTCAGCAACAACTTCAGTTGATGCTGACAGTAAGTTAGGTATTTTTTTGGAATATGCAATTCAATACGTGATTGAAGTTATTTTATTTTTATTGTTTGTCGATTTAACAAGTAACAAGTTACTCTAAATAAATATTACATTATCTATAGTTTCTATGTAACTTTTCCCTTTCTTATTTTTAGAAGTATGCCCAGAAACAATTCCAGTTGAAGATGGCATTCAATCAGGTAAGATTTCAATAAAAAAATTTAATGAACTACTGATATGACTTGTTTAGAAAACAGTCTAGAGCATCATCTTTATATAAAAGGCAAAAGTGATTAACTGATGTATCAAATACTACTTCTTATAAAATTACAAAGTAATTTATTACAAATGTGAAAATCTCTGACGATGTTTGTTACTCTTTCACGCAAAAGCTACCAAACAGATTATTATGAGATTTAGCACATTTAGGTAGGTAGACAATGATCTAGAATAAGATATAGAGTACATATTATACCGGAAAATGCGAGCAAAGCCGGGAGCAGAGCACTAGTGGATAATATACCATACTACTACTACCTTCACATTGATACGATAAACGTTGCACCCCTGACCTTTCTTATTGTCAACCTGGGTGTGTTTGTGCGGAAGGATATTTACTAGATGACAACGACGTATGCGTTCCAAGTGACCAATGTCCACCAAGTTAGTAATATATTGTCCAATACAAATACTTAGGTTAATGGACCAAATGGTTTATTTAAGTAAATAACTAATATAAAATGTAAATAAATAATATTTGCAAAATAATACGGGAAAGACAAGTCATGGATGAATTTTCAAACTTAAATATTTCGTGATATTTTAAGATTTCACTCAATCAAAAATACCTTAAATATTTTTTCTTATTCCTTTTCAGAGTCAGATCCTGATGTATGTCACCTTCCTCCCGTAACGGGTCTATGCAGAGGTTCAATACCGAAGTTCTACTACGACTATAGAAACAAAGATTGCTTTCAATTCAATTATGGTGGTTGCGGAGGAAATGGCAATAAATTCGACACCAAGGAAGAATGCCTTCAAAAATGTGCATGTAACAATAAATAATTTGTCATTTCAGCATATTCATTACGGTATCTAAAAATAATGAAACAACTTTATATTTTTTATTATTACCTAACCATTTTTTTGTACAGTCGGAATTAAAGTCAACCAGAATAACTAACATTCAAAAGTAAAACTTAGTTAGAATACAGGTAAAGGAGATCTACGAGCAAGTAAATTTTAATACATAAAATATTATGTTATATGTATTTATAGATTGTTGCATTACATCCTCGTTAATAAAGACTATGTCTGTGTATAGTATAAACAATTTTTTTCATACCTACCTTTATTATTATTACCATGAACCACGCGAGAAATATTAGAAATACAGATTTCATTCTGCACCATAAGATAACGCAATGATTTATTCTCAGATTAAAGACTGAGGATTTATTACCTACTGATTAAAAATCATTGACACTTTATCGCAAACTGCTTCTGAGCATTTAAAATTGGTACAAAACACTATAAATTTAAAACTATCAAAAGAAAAAAGACGGACCATCTGATGGTAAATGTTTTTTTAAGGTTTAATATATTTTCTAGAAAATAAAAATTATTTTGAATTATGCCCCATATAAAACCCATTATTTGAATAATTTTTACTTTATATTTTGCATGGTTCAGCTTTCCATCTTACTGTGTTTTAAAAGCACAAGCATAAGACAAGATAGAAGCATAGTACAAATTATCTCTTTGTACCTTACTATCAGAAGGAATTCCCTATTTCTTCTCTATCAGTTTAATTCAATTATTTTGATGACTTCGTAGCTTAGTAGTGCCTACGAAGTGCCTACGAAGCAAATGACCAGTGAACGTGCAGTGACTCAGTCAAAGTCAAAATATTTTATACATTTATATAGGTATCACTGATACACTTATGCACGTCATTTTTTTGGCTTTTCGGAAAGGTAATTTGTCATGGAGGAGAAGAAAAGCCTAAAGAAACTCCTCAGCACATCTTTTAAAAAAATATATTACAAAAAAGAGAATAATACAAAAGTATTTACTATTCTGAGCGTAACTGGTTGCAGAGTTGGTCATTTCCATGCATCTTTGTCATTTGAATACTCGTCTACACTATAATATCCCTTGCTTAGCAAAATTGTGTTATTACACGTTTTTTGAAAGATTCTATTGACAAGTAAGAGGTATAAAGAAAATAGGGGTATTTTCTGTAAAGTTAGGAATTTAGCTTTGGGACTAAGTTGGCGTAGGATGCGGTTCGCAATGTTTTTTTTTTATTTCTCGTTTATACTAAGGTACTGTGTAAAGTATCGAGTAACGTAACTACGTTCTATGTAGGACTAACAGACTAAAGGTGAGGCACAAACAAGCGTATTTTTTGAGCTGTGCGTCGCGTGAAATGTAGTATTGGCATTAATGAACTTAATATACTAAGTGGTATACTCGTTCACTGATTGGCATACATAATGAAATATTTATGTATTTTAAATCAAAAATTTTAAAAACTATTAGGTATCTTTTGCATTTTCAATTGATTAGTGTCCACTATAATAATAAGTTTTAAATCATTTGCGCTTATACCTAGTCTGGCCATAAATGCTGTTACATAAAAACTTTTCTTTTTTTCAGCTTTTTAATTATTTTGAATTTGGAACACGTATATTATTTTAAAAACTTCTTTCGATTTCGCGCCATTTCACATACTTTTTCGTGTTCATTATCAAATTACAATATGGAATGGGGTGTTAAAGAAAATAGGATTGCAGTGATCGCCTTGCACAAAGTGGGTATGGAGCCGTCGGTCATATTCCAGACACTTCAAAAGCTTGGTATCAGCCGTATGTTCGTATATCGTTCAATCAACAGATACAACAACACTTCGTCTGTTGAAGACCAGAAAAGATCGGGGCGGCCGCGTGCTGTTAGAACTACAAAGGCTGTTAATGCTGCTAAAGCCAGAATTCGTCGAAACCCCATTAGGAAGCAAAAAAATCTTATCGCGAGAAATGAAGATTCCCGCTAGGACTCTGTCGCGTATTATAAAACAAGACCTGAAGCTCGGTGCTTATCGTCGATACACAGGACATGCCCTAAATCAATCTTTACAATTAAAGAGAGTGGATCGATCAAAACGCCTTCTGTCGCGATACGCAGGTGAAAGGCACAGAAATATCCTCTTTACCGATGAAAAAATTTTCACGATTGAAGAACACTACAATAAGCAAAAAGATAAAATGTACGCTCACAGTTCTAAAGAAGCTGCTCAAGTGGTCGGGAAGGTACAACGTGGTCATCATCCTGCGTCAGTGATGGTTTGGTGGGGCGTGTCTTATGAAGGAGTCACAAAACTGCATTTTTGTGAAAAAGGAGTGAAAACTTCAGCCAAAGTGTATCAAGATACAGTCTTGTATCATGTTGTGAAACCTCTCAGCAATACTCTTTTTAAAAATATACCGTGGACTTTCCAACAGGACTCTGCACCTGGTCACAAGGCACGAAATACCCAAGCCTGGCTTGAAACCAATGTTCCGGACTTTATAAGAGCTGAAGACTGGCCCTCATCTAGCCCAGACCTCAACCCTTTAGACTTCAAATTATGGTCAGTTTTAGAGGACATGGCCTGCTCTAAACGACACGGCGACATTGAGTCTCTTAAAAAATCTTTGGAGCAAGCAGTGGCGAAATTTCCCTTGGAAACAGTGCGTAAATCCATAGATTCGTGGCCAAACAGATTAAAGGCCTGTATAAAAGCCAAAGGTGGCCATTTCGAATAGAATATTTTTTTATTTTTTGCTGAGACTTTAATAAATATGTAGGTATAAATTTTATTAATATTACATTACTTCATTTAAAAAAAAGCATTTTCATTTGTAACAGAACTTATGGCTGGACTAGTTAAATAACTGAAATATGAATACTAAAAATGATCTCACTCGACATGTTTATGAGACAATGAGCCATACCTGCAAAACTTGTTGATGTCAGTTTGTGGCAGATAACATAAAAACATTTGTAATGAACAAAATATTTAATTTTATTATACCATTTTGCCAAATATTAATACAGGTGCAGATCTATTATTAATTGTTTTTAGGGTTCCGAAGTAAAATCGGAGCCCTTCTATTTTCGTCATGGCCATCCGTCCGTCCATCCTAGCTAGAATCTGTAATTTGGCATGGATACACATATTTATTGAGACTCCCAAATTGTATAATATAATATTGAAAAACATTTCTTTCAGGGTACCTCCCCATACAGGTAATACGTGAGGATGATTTTTTTATTAGTTTTATTCGTTGTGTATAGTGTGTGGAATCGTTGAATAGGTCTTTTAAAAATATTAGAGGTCTTTTAAGACCATTTTTGGATTTATAGGTCCGTTTGCAAAATATTTGGCTTTAGAGTGCTAATTTTAGAGTCAAGTGTCGTCGTTCCCTGCCGGCTAAACGGTTGGAGTTGGACAAGTGAAAAAATTCTCAAAAATAGTTTATATGATTAATTTACAAGGAAAACTATCACGGCTATGTTAGCATAAGAAGTTATTGAGTAATAGTCGATAAACTTACTACTTCGGAACCCTATATTGCGTGTAGCCTAACACGCACTTGCCCGGTTTTTTTTACAATGGCCGCCACAGTGCAAATATTGGTTTAACGGGTAAGTATTTGAATAATTTAATGCGTTGATGTTTATAAATTTTTTGTCAAGGTCAAATCTTGCCAGCTGTGGATAATATTGGTTTTATTATTGTATATTTAAAATAAAATTATTGCTTTAATTTAACTGTCATTACATTTTAATTTAGTTATTAATCACGATAGATATTATGTTTCTTCATCCTAGGCAGTAGAACAAATACTCGAAATCAACAGCTCAGAGACGAAATCTTATACAGTTTAAATGAACGTTAATGAAACGTGGCATTTAGACACAGCTAATTCTGGATTATAACATCAACCACTTATTAAGTCTCTTATAGTGAAATGTGAAACGTATACATAATCCATCATACTCACTTCGTTGTTCGGGATCTTCGTTGAGACTTACATAAAAATTTCATGTTTATAACTATAAAACTAATGAAGTTGGTTTGTATGAAAGTGAATTCAAACCCCTATTTTAACCCCTTAGGGGATGAATTTTCAAAAATCCGATAGCCGATACGTTGAAAATTATGCTATGATTTAAACAATTTTATCAATTTTTTATATAATAACGCAATTGAAGATTACCATTTTTACTAACAAGTAGTAGGGGAGCACAAGAGGGGATTTTTGGATTTACTTGAAGGCGGCAGATTAATATAAGGGAGGATACCTTAACATAGGGAAGTACGCTCAGATTAGTAAAAAAAATCGATCGTCTGAAATACTCAAGCGCGTTACATTAAAATAAGGGGGGTTAATTACTAACTAACAAGTGTCAATTTTGCTAATCTGACGATTTGAACGTAACCTAAGTGAGTAGGAGGGTAACAAAGTTGCAAAAAAATACATGTCTTGACTTAATTGAGCGCAGTTGTTTTTTTTTATTTTGAAGTTCATAATACCAGAATAACAAAAATTATATAATCTGACGATTTCCTCAAGCCTTAAGTAATAAACATCGTCAATTAAAATCAGAGAGTGCAGAGAGGATAAAGCATGCATTCCCCACACTACGCCTGTCCCTGTCACTTTTCCCCAGTGTGTAACACACTCCCCACACACCTCTCACACCTTCCCTACACTACTTTATCGACGCCATGACACCATTAATTTAAAAGTTAAAAAAATCAAGTTGTCAGATTACCAATATTCCTCAAAATAATCGTCAGATTTTTGGTCAGTATGACTGGGACATCATGATGAACCTTCATTATGCTAATCTGATGCGCTGGAGTGGTTAGTTCAAGATGGTAATTTTTTATACATTTTCAGGAATTCGCTGCGAGCTTGCATCACTTCCAAATCGTCATTTTCTTTATTGGGGCTTAACTCCTTTAGAATGGATTTTCATATTATTTAAAAGCCCGCGGTATGAAAAAAATGTGAGGAGTAAAATTCAACTTTCTCCGTTACGTTATGCGTTATATTTATAATTACAGAATATTGATGGCGTTGTTACTGATCAGTAACAAATAAATCGATCTAGCTAGGATACATTTTTAGAAAATGTCGTTTTATCGGTGTTTTCAGGCAATGATAAACTTCTACAATATACTCTTCCTGACATCTATTGGCAAGTAGCAATACTAAAGCTACTTCAGTAAATGGCGTTGTTAAGCAACACTAATAATATAATAGAAAAGGTATTGTGTTACGATGAATTATTTACTATAACGTAAACGCGCCCAATAACGCCACCCCAAAATCTGCATCCAATACCGACAGTTTTTTTAATCACTATTTTAAGGCATACTATACATTTCATGAAAGTTTTAGCCTAAAAACATTTTAGGTATGTATATTGAGAAACAAAAATAATAAAGTTTGTGTGCGTAAATAATCAGCAAACAGAATAATTAGATAATAACTGCGACGCGCCCGCAACGGACGCCCGTCTCATAGTGCTGCGCTCCCGGCTACGTAAGTAAACATAATTATTACTTAAGAGAAATTAACTTAAATAAAATGTGTATATCTGCATGCAAATGTGTAAATATAATTAATAATATATTGGTTTTCTAGATTCACATCTAATATTACCGTTCTGACTATTTTTTGTGGTTTAATTCGAATTTTACCTTAAAGCGGTAATAGAAACATAATTTTCATAAGTTGCTTCTAATACCGCCTCATGGCGTTGTTAGATGTTTTATAATAGTTAGTATTTTAGATTTTATTTCTTTTAATACGTAATTTTCGATGTTTCTTTTAACTTGTTTGATTCTTAAGAGTATATTACATAATTTGATCAATTAACGCCATACATTTTGTCTCATAGATTTTCTTTTAAACAAGATTCGACGTACGCAATAATTTTTAGTAATGTATGGCAATGTATTTTAAATAATATCTCATATCAAAATTAAGAAACTTTTTGATACCAAAAAATAATCATAGCAATGACATCCATCTAAACACTTTTGCATTAAAGCAGATATTTTAGCCACTCATTGTTTATTTTTGCTGTCGCTAATAGAATAAAGTAATCTTCATACTTAATTCTATTACCGACCCATACGGTCTTATTTATAAAAATCTCTTATTGTAGGTTTGTTTAAATTTCTGATAAGCGTACTATAATTTTCTGTATTCATATACGTTCTATAGACGCACTTGAGTAATTAGAAAAAAATATACCAGTGTGATTGGTAAAAGACTTTAGATACTTACTTAAGGACATGAAAGTACATGGTCTTAGCTAATGATTAAAAAAATCAAAATCAAAATTGTCCTTATAGTCCGTAAATTTACTTTAATCAAATTAATCTCAAAATACTCCGGAAGTGTGGACACCGTGTACAAACGGTGGAAACGCTACGGTCTAACGACGCCGCGCCACCGCACCACAGTGCCACGCGATCAGCTGGTGGGTGGGTCAATAAACTTTGGTAAGGGCAAAATATGATTCCTTTTCCCTTCATACTTTTCTTGGCTTAGGACAGGCAAAAATACAAAGTTAAGCTCTTATACTGTGATTTATTGCAGATATTTACGGGGATTTCGTTAAAACTGAGACAAAAAAATCTGCATCAATAGGCTTATCTTCGTACTTTTACTTTTACTGTAAATAATGGAATCATACCTATTTACAATGATTGATGTTTTACGTATTGATTTTATTATTTACACAAGCCTTAACAAATGTTCGAAATATTCACCTCCTCGAGTAATGCAGAGTTCAGCATGTTTGCACAAATTGTCCTTTACGCGGTTTAGCACAATAAAACTTCACTTCGAACTTTATCGAAAGCAGTTAATTTTAATTCGTCTCTGTTCGAATACTCCGTAGCATACACAACACTTTTAACCTCCCCCCAAAATAGAAATCCATTGGTGTGAGGTCCGGGGAGCGCGCCGGCCATGGCACAGGTCCTCCTCGCCCTATCCACCGATCACCGAAGTGATCATCTAAGTACTCACGTACTTGTCGCTGATAGTGCGAGGGCACTCCGTCGTGTTGGTAAAATAAATTACGGTGGTAAATTAACGGTACATCGTCCAAGAAGAAGTATCAAAAAATAAAAATAAATCAAATAATGCAATATGGGTATCAAATTAAACATCTCAGCATAAGGATTTCAAAAAGGTATATCATGATAGCTTTTTTGATGGCAGGCAGTTTTTTTTAATTTATACTAGTTTAGTCGTCGGTAATAGAAACATAAAAAACGGTATTAGAAACAAACATCATCCACCGGTCGGTAATAGAAGCAATCGCTATTTCAGATTCAATTATTATTTATTAAATATTGTGTTGTTTAATACTGAATTTACGTACTGAATATCATAGGATATTTAATCATGTTAATAAATAAATTAAAACACCTTTTCTAGCATAACGGCGTATATCTAATTTTCTGAAGTTCATCCAAAGTCAGCTTAAACTGGCGGTAATAGGCGCGTTTACCTTAGTCGTTAAATAAATATATGGCGTTGTTTGAATAACGTAGGTGGATTTCTCCTCGCACACCCCTTCGCTACCACAATAAATTGGTGAAAAGTCAGCCTAATGTTACAGCTTCTAACGTTACAATTAGTCCACTGTTATGAACTCTGAGGTGTTACATTACAGACAAAATCTCGTTAAGGAGCACCTAAATTCACTCAAATGAAATCTACTCATATATTTAGAAAATAACTCGTGTGTATTAATACATATTGTAGTGATGCATAAAATTATCATGAATTTAACTAATTAATTAACTAAATAAATGATACTCAAGGTCACCCTATTGACGTAATCGCATAATAAATACAATAGGTGTTGTATAATACTTCACATTATGTAATAATCCATATATTCGTTTTTTCTTTAAGATAAGAGATTACCATTTGATCAAATATTTAAACACATGTAACAAGTAATTTAATTGTGTAGAAGATATAAAGCTCTTGATCAATTCATATGCAGCATTGGTAGTCATCATATTTGAAATAATTGTATTCTGAGCACTAATAACTATATTTCATTTAATTTTAATACTTTAGTCCTATTAATATTATAAATGTGAAAGTTTGTGAAGATGCTTGGATGTTTGTTTCTCAATCACACCATAAGTACTTAACCGATTTGGCTGTTTAGAATAAAGATAGCCTAGATACCCTGGATTCATCTGGCTACTTTTTATTTCGGAAAAGTTCGGAGTTCCCGCAGGATTTCTAAAAATTGATATCCATGCGCGCGAAGCCGCGGGCATATAAGTCTAAATTAATTAATTACAAATTTCTTTTCAAAACCACTCCACCGCACGCAAAGCCGCAGACAAAAGCTAGTCATTCTAAAAGAAAGTTATTTTGTTACATATTTTATGTACCTTATGTATTTTTTGATTATTTTAACGCATTTTTAAGCGTTCTTACTAATTTTAGATCCTACATTGTCTGAAGATACTTCTACTTACGAAAATGCCTCATTATCATTTTCTTCTAATGAATCGTCAAACTTTAGCCTTAAGTAAAAATTGAATATACAAATTCATATTATGATTACTAGGAAAGTCTCTGTCATACAAGATATCAGTCATTTCAAATTGGAAATAGCTAGTAGAACCTACTATACTTCTCTTTACTTAGAATTTCGTAAAAAAGATTCGGAAATAAAATAAAATGAAAATGTTATACCAGTAACAACTTCAAATAAATTTACTGATGACATGACGTGTAACATCTGGAGAAGGTACAGAAAATCCTACAATAATATGACATTGTATTATTTTATGCTATGCTGTTTAGCTCTGTGAGTAATACCCTTTCAGCAAAGAAAGATAAACAAATTATCAAAGTAGGCACTTTATTGCCTGTATTATTTTTCAATAATCTTCACTCTTATTAACAGCAAAATATATATTTTTTTTAATATCATATTTTAAATATTGTAGACACTCTACCACCAACAATAACGCCAGAACCACCGACACCAACACCAGAATCACTGACACCAACTCCAGAACCACCAACACCAACGCCAGAGTCCCCGACACCAACTCTAAAACCACCGACACCATTGCCGGAACCACCGACAACAACTCCAGAACCACCGACACGAACGCCGGAACCTCCAATAACAACGCCGGAGACACCAACTAGTTACTACGCCAAATCAGCTGAATTCATCAACCAGTAATGGAATAGATAATTTTGACAAAGGAAACACGCAGTTCGCGAAGTTACGATTACACTTGGAGATTTATTTTATTTTAGGTTTCTATAAAAAAAGTGTTATGAATTAATTTGTGCCTAATTTCATGGTCAGCGAGGTACCTACTCTAAAAGGCTTAGTTGAGCCGAAACTACAACAAAAGGTCGTACAATTTTGTGATAAAATTTAAATTTAAAATGCTTATCCATCCTTCGCAAACCGTAATATACCTACATTTAACCAAATACTTTTCAAAACATTAAACAACAAAACCTTTCAAAACATATGACCTATTTGTTGTTTGCTGTTGACCAGTTAGTTTAATATGTTGAAGGTACAACTTCTAAGCGCTCATAGCCCAGCGGCTTGCGTCGATCCTAAGTGATCGACAAAGTTAAGCAACAGCGGGCGCGGTCGGTAGTTGGATGGGTGACCGCTAGTGGCAAAAAATTCTTGAGCGTTTCCCTACTTCGGAGGGCACGTAAAGCCGTCGGTCCCGGTTGTTATCATATGATAACAGTCGTTAAGCCATGTCGGAGGCCCTCGGGCGGTTTGAAAACCTCCGACACTCGGATTGGCCACTAACCCCTCCACCAATCCGCACTGGAGCAGCGTGGTGGAGTATGCTCTAGGCCTCCTCAAGAGGAGAGACCCGTGCCCAGTAGTGGGACATTAATGGGTTGAAGCCACAACTTCTAAATTTCTATAGGGTTATTGAAAACGGGAACTTCAAAGTAGGAACTTAGACTCTTTTGATACCTAATACAATGAAGTTAATCAATTAGGCCGAAGGCACAATTATGAATGCCGATAGGCAACTTTTAATTGATGTTGGAGAGTACCTCGAAGATTAATAAGGTCGGTTGAGTAAACAAGATGAAAAATGGCCGCTCGTTTAAGAAAATCACGTAACTTAGACATTAGGTTTGGTCCTTAAGATTCCTCGGAAGATTTACTACTTTTAACGATAATAAATTAGAATTTCTAAGTTGCAATGAACTGGAACGTCGCCGTCGACGTGGATTGAAGATAAATGATTATAATTATTCTGATACAGAAACCGCTGCTAACCTATTCTGCTGAAAGTGAAAAAATTGGTTATTTTTATGGTTCCGTGTTTCAAAAGGAAGAAAATAGTCCTTAAAGATCACTTGGCTGTAGCTCTATCTTTCAACCCTCTTTTCATATGAATGCATGGAGGTATCAACTTGAAATTAATATCTAATGCATCGGCATTCAGACGGCAATCCCTTGGAAAAATCAAGCTTTAACACATACATATCACAAAAAAATTGTACCTATGGTACCGACGGTGCGCCGGGCCGAATCGCGCTTGGCTGATTTCTTCACTTATTTTTATTCGTATAAGTTCCATAACTCAAAAGTAATCCACAATATCTAACGACAGGAAGGAGAAAATTTCAAAATATGATAAAAATTATGACATCTATGTCGACAACGAATGCTAATAAGTACTTTATACCTACTTAATACTTAGATAATTTTACGTTTGGAGTTTATTTTTTGGTTCATTCTCTAAAAGTGGTGTTACTTGTGTAGCTATTAAAACGTTCAAAGCGTGATAAATTAATATTATAACCCCAGGCACAGCCTCTTGTATTGTATTAATCAATTGCTACGGCGTAATGGATCTGTGTCTGCTTTAATTAACTATATATTTATAAAAATATCCTGTGGCAATTGGATCGCATGCCACGATTAATAATGATCTTAACAATTGGTTAATAGTAATAGGTTTATAGGTAATATATATCTAGCGAAATTTTATGAAGATTTTTGGGAGTATAGTTAAAAGTAATTTTAATAAGAAAATAAACGAAAATTGAGATTTTCATACTCATCTTTCCTACCCCCTTAACTAATGCAATTAAAAAATCCTGCCAAGTGCGTGTCTGTCCACGCAGTATGTAGGGATGCATAGTTGATCGAGTATAAATTACTCAATAACTATTTAAGCTACCTTAATCGTTTTTTTTTTAATGGAAATAGCCGGCAAACGAGGAAACAGTCCACATGATAGTTAGTGGCTATCATTGCCAATAGATATCAGAAGTACCAAGAAAGAGAAGAAAAAGAAAGAAAGAACTGACTTTCAACTCCCGAGCCGGAACACGAGTCGTTTGGCGGCTAACTCAAGCAAGATGGTGGTAATTCTCCAGGCTCACCCCCATGGAGAAATAATTAAGCCGGTCCTATAAGAATATCCTATGCTTATAAATAGTACATGAAACTTTATAAAACTAATTTTAAAACTAAGAATTTTCAAATCTATACTGGTTGTTCAGATAACTAGTTTCATTCCTTATTATTGTACTTTACTTGAAGGATGAAGAAGAAAATGCGTAGATATTTAGACCGAAAGATAGCATGGTAGAATGGTACTGGCTCTTTTGAATTCTTTTGATCTAAATATAGTAAGCTTTAATGTACACCAATTGAATAGATTAAACAGTAAATCTTGATAGAACTCATTTCTTACAATCCTTTTGAATCAAACGAAAACTACATAATAGAAAATGTTAATCAGTGACACAAATAAATAAATAAACATATACTAATAGTCTAAAGGGACCGTTTCCAATTAATAGATATAAGTAGAATTCAAAGGGATCAGAAAATTGACAGAGTGAGATCAAATGAATTTACGAGACCCGTTTTCACTTATCCGCAGAAAATCCAGGATAAGCTGTGAAACGAAATAACTCCGCGGTTTTACGTAACGGTGCCGATAGCTGAAACAATAAATAAACTGGACTTTCTAATTTTTCTTACTACTTATTTTACAATCCTTTAATTTATTATTTTAACCAGTCGTAACTTTTGTAATTCGGCAAAAGTAATAAATAACTATAAATTGCAATATTATATTACTATACTTTTGTAAAATTATTATAAATATAATATAGCTAAACCACCTAAGCAATGGAAAAGATTTTCAGGCGATTTTCACCATCACTTTATTTCTTTCGGATAATTAAATTTTAAAAACGTCTATGTTTTGAAAGGAACAGAATTTTGACTTGGTTAGTAGTTTGATCTAAAGTTATCATGTACAAACGGTACGCTATTTATCGTCTATTAAACAACAACTTAACCTTATTATTATCCTTTACCTACAAGTTTATTAATTAGCCAGTGGTAGCTGGTATGATTTATGTATAGCGGTATATATGGGCAGATGTGTTGTATCATACTCGTATGCGAAGAATGCTAAACTTTATATGAGTTGCACAAGACTGCGACCCTTCATATCGGACGTTCCATACAGTATTGATGATTTAATTAAACGTTCACAAAGTTTCCCTACAACTTTGTCTCGAACGATGAAGGTCCGCGGTCCTTTGAAACTGTTGTCCGATACAAAGGAATTTGTAATTAAGAAACCTCTAAACAAAATCTGCTTACAGTTTCACCGAAAGTATTTTATCTTGTTCAGTTCCAAAAAGTTTCCGTCAGTCTGATGGGCCAAACAGAATAGTTTGAGTGCTCATTGAAACAATTATTTATATTCTACGTAAAATTATTCATAACAAACAGAAATAACTTTTTTCCTAAAATGGTATTTTTTTTTCTTTTCATTTTGTGTTGGCCTTATTTTTTCATGCTTTATATTAGCTTTACCTGTTTGTTTGTTTGATTGTTTGTTTGTTTGTTTGTTTGTTTGTTTGTAACTTCTCTTTGGACTTTGACCCATTTTGACCCACTTCAAACGGTCAGATTTCTTTCAAACTTCGTAGACTTATCGAGAGCCGATGACAATTCAATATTTAAAGAAAAAAATAAAGAAAGAAACAAAAACTAAATTTCATTTAAAAAAATGAAACTAAAAAATTTAAAAATAAATAATAGTTTAAAAAAATACGCTTTTATAGAAAATCCAACTAAAAAAATAGAAAATAAATTTGAATTAAGAATCGTGTAATTGTAATAAAAGCGTGGGGTGCCGCTTTTTAATTAATTCAAATTTATTTTCCATTTTTTTAGTTGGATTTTCTATAAAAGCGTGGTTTTTTTTTTAGTTTTTTTTAACTATTATTTATTTTTGACAAATTACGATAAAAACACTGTAATGTTGTTTACCAAGTAGAACTCGTCTAAATAAATGGACTAACTATACCTTTTGAAATTTACTGTACTCTGTATCACCCAGTTTATTTCCGAATATTTTAAGACTTAACTAATGAGTAAACTTTGACTCCTAAATAAAAAGTAAAATTATTTAAACAGTCATTTATAACATGAAATTTTGGAAGTAAAATTAATTACGAGTATGTAATTACAAATTAGACATCAACAACGCAGCAAATCATTTGCAGAAAACCCTTATCATAAGGCCGAGAAACAAGTTGAGAAGAGTTTTGAGAAATTAAACATGAATTAAATGACCTGTCGACCGTCGGCAAAAGAGATAAATTTAGGTATGTGCTAAATTACATACTGTTCGATTTAATCGTTCGTTTTATAATAATAATAATAATAATGGTATACTTATCAACATACTTAATTAATTACTACTACGTCTACATTTTGGCAATTAAAATAATATTATTACATTCTAACTTTAGTTAAGATAGGTAAATAATGGAATAAACTGCCAACATAATAAATACATGGAATCACATCGCTAGGGATAGGATTGCAAATATCTTACTGGACTAGTAGTCCATGAAACTGACATTTTGTCACTACTTATCTGGTATACTTTTATTAATCGTTCATTAATTAATATGTGCTATCTGAACAATAAAAAGCGTTTTTAGATGGGAAATTCTCAATGTATTACCTACGGTCGAGCTAGAAAAATAGTGCCAGTGTCGCTATATGTGAATTTGATATTCGATTCCCGGCCAACGTAATTAATGTATCAAATCGATGTTATTCTCGACGGCAGGCCTGGTGCACTCTGCAATTTTGGTATGATGTTACAAGTGCCGTGTTCGACGTGTCGGGCCTATTTCAAAAGGGCTGCCACGTGCTGCTGCGCCGCGCCCTGCCGGCCATTTCATATATGCGCGAAAGCTTCACATACCTACACACTTTTGATAAAGTTATGGACATCTTTTAGGTGATATTTTTTTAAATTCTGCTGTTAACCTGTTCTTCTTATAATAATGAACCTTAATTTAGAAATCAGTGCGATTAGTCTCAAAGTAAAAATGGTCCATAATAGTTTCTTATTAGTTCGTTAAATTCATACGATTTAAAGATAAACGATAAACTAATTTGTCAAATGACCAGACTTCAGCGGCTCTGTGGCATAGTTAACTATAAATCCGGAGCAGCTTTCTTAGTGAAGCGAAGACTGAACTTAGAACGTGGTCGCCAGTATATTAAGACTTTGAGCTCGAGTATAGAAATATTTCTTACTTGAATAATATTTCGTGTATGAACTTCACAATAACTAACTGATTGGTTTGTTGATTAAACCAAGTGCGAGTTTCTGATAGGTACCTGTATACCAAGCCATGACTAACGTTGGCAACCGGAACCTTAATCTATGTGATAATCATAAGATACTATTACATTGTAAGACTGTAGAGTGCAGGTATATGGTAGAAACACTACAGTAGCCTACTGGGGGCAACGTATGATTCTAAAAGAGAATATAGGCAGTTTAATTTCATTATTTAGACTTAGGGAGAGTAGGTTATAGTTTAGATACCTATATATTAAGCATGCATGCATGCATGCATTAAGCATTAAGCTCGCCATTTGTACCGTAATATTTCTATTGTGGTCAATAAAGGTTAAATAAATAAATAAATAAATAAATATTAAAGAAGCTAATTAAATCACGTATAAATTTATCATGTAGGTACAAAAACAACAAGGGATCTTGCTCATTTGCTTTTCTGTTCAAACCATATTAAATGAGATTGAAGATATGCTTTAAGAACTCCCTTAAACGTTTAATGTAATCAACAAGAGTATCCGAAAACTGGGGTATAATAAGTTATATAGTATGTATCGAATACCCAAACCAAATGAACCTTTACCAGAACAAGATCGCTTAAAGCACTATAACGTTCCGATAGCAGCTATCGGAACGTTATAGTGCTTTAAGGCTGCGCCATATGAAAACCTAGCAAGTGCTTAAAACAAAATTTTACAGGAGAGCGCAAAAACGTAAATCAAGCTAGCCGTTGTAGAATTTTGACATAAATTATTTAAAAAAGCTTTTATCATGTAAAATAAATATAAACGATGATTATGTATTAAATATATTATAATATTTGTGTATATTACATAAATTATACCCCTTACTAACTTATTTAAACAATGGACAATCGGTTCGCCCTTGCAGAAACCAATAATTAACCTAGTATGAGCACTTGCTATGTCTGAATGTGGTTTACTGAATATTGTAGATAGTAGATATTACGAATTTGAACTCTAGTAAGTCGATAGGTGTATTTAAAAGAAACAACTTGGTGAAAATAATTTTATTAAAATATTTATTTATAAAGAAATTTAATAACTGTCTAATTGTCCATTGTCAATTGTCCATGAATTGTTAAATCGGCAGATAAGTCATTAACTGGTAAATCGTTCCAGAAGGTCTTTCTGGACTCTGGCATAAGACCCACAAGCTTGGAGATTATTTCACGTTTTTTCTCAATTTTTATGCCCCTTGGGCTGTCGTTGCTAGCTGGAGGAAGTTGGCAGTTAAATTTTTTCATTAGAAAATCTAATTCCACCAGGCCAGGTTCACTGAAACTGAAAAATAAATAATTAATTTTTTATTGAAATAGGTATACGTAATTATTCGTTTTTATACTAAATATACTTATTAACTATACATCAATATTAAAATAAATTAAGTTTCAACCTTGTTCTATAAAATAAATTTCTTGATCCAGTTATCATTTTAACTTGTACAACTGAGTTTAAATTAAATTCTTTTAGTGGTTCATTCTGACGTGCAGCTCTTTTCTTTTTTGGCCATTCAAATTTTTTAGTTACTTCTATAACTTTCACATTCTTTCGCGACTTCATCACAATATCTTTAAAATCTTGGAAATCATATATGTTTTTTTGTCTCTTCATTTTCATTTCAATATTGCCATGTACAGCATCCGCGGACATATGAGTATGTCCTTTGGTCAAATAATTAATGGTTACAGACTCAAGCGCATTTGATGGATTATTTACTAACATTGTCATTGCGGTGTATATGGTCCAATTTTTATTCTGCGCTGTACAGTTATCTGCCCATATGTGCAAGTGCTGCATATCCCTATTGCATTCTATAAAAGTATATATAGCATTTACAATGTCACTCGCCTCTCGTCCGGCTATTGCTTCGTGCCAGAGCACACAAGTGGAACTATCATCAGATTTTTTTTCAATAGGAGCAAATGTCAAATTAAAAGTAATCAACCGGCTCATGAAAAATGCATCCTTGATGTCAGGCATTTCTGGCAAAATAATAACCTTTTGCAAGTCCATTGATACGAATTTAACTAAATTAGAATTTTTATTTGATCCGTCCAATCTGTATCTTTGAATAGATGATTCAACTTTAGCCTTATGATCTGCGGATTTTATTTTCATTTCTTCAGGCATTAAAGAAACATCCTCGTACTTCTTTAATTCTTCTTCATACAATGCACAATCTACACATCTATCACCTTTAGGCATGTGAAAAGATATTTTTAATTCTTTTATTTTTTGCCTGTACAATTCTTTGCCACACTTGAAGTTAGGATTGCGTTGTTTAAAGTCTGTGTACATTTGTCGTAAAGTTAAGTGCCTTGGCAGATATTTAGTAAAAGGCGCATTATGTCGGCGATAATGGCTTACCACTGGATGAAAACTCATAATGTGATTAATTATTACGCTTCCATCAATCTTTTTTCTACCACTTCTCTTATCTTTCGTAACTGACCCATACAATTTTTCTTTTTTTACTGCTTTGCTTAGCTCTGTTATTACTCCATCTGTTTTATGTCCCAAAGTAGCCAAAAAAAACTTTTTACAAACTGCAATTAGTACACCATCAGAATTTGGCAAAAAGAAATAACGACTTTCGTTTTTATAATAAGTTTCAGTTGAGACTTCAACTTTTCGTCGCTTAATTTTAGATATTTGTATGCACTTATTAAGAAAGCTACGCCTGGATAAAAAACTTAGGTTCCAATATTCTTCCCAAATATTTTTCCTACTTTCAAGAGAAAACTTTGCACATTGCCTTTTACATTTGCTGTTGTCGCAACTATTTTCAATCATAGGATGCTTTGCTTTACGTTTTTGTTGAGAAGTTTGTAATGGTTGTGTGGGTGCAGTTACTGTATTTTCGCTGTCTAGTAAATTCGTATCATAAATATATAAGGGGCCGGGGTAAGCAGCTACAAAATTTGCTTTAAAATGGTTGTTTGGAGGTAGATTAAACGAGGAAGTCAATACATCTCGAAGAGCTGAAGGTTCGCTATCAGACACCGATGTGTCTTTATCAGATTCGTTCTCTTCTGATAATGCGAAATCAGGATCTTCAACAGAGTCGTCTAAATCACTCATAGTAATTAAATCCTCAATGTCAGTAGCAGGGTTAATGTGCGCATAAGAAGTGGACGGTGCTGGTTCAAGCGAACATTCATTAGTGGGAAAACTGAAGCAAGCAAAAGGAAAAATCAACACAAATACACAACCGCAAACCATTTGAAAATGTTAGTCATAATTTATATAATAATAATGTTATAATAATACCCATTAGATAATTATCTCAATTTTGTGCTATTATGCAGCTGATCGTGTTAAGAAAGTATCCTTAACATGATATTAGACTAAACGATTACTAGATGCCAATAACTAAGATCTAAATATTATCATATTTACCAAAATTGCTCATTATTTATGTTATCTAGTAACTAATATCGACTTCAGTCTGTAGGTATATATTACAACATCATTAATTGCTTGGAAACACAAAACCACCCATTAAAAAATCAAGCATAGAAAAAGCCCAACAAATAGGTTAAACTGCATTCCAAATCTACATACACATAGTCATTGACACAAAAAACCTAGAGATACATGATTGATGATGAACTTACCACTCATTTGTCTCAGTACTACGTCCAGCAGCTGGCTCTGCATCACTGCAGCAGTTGTTCATGTTAACAGCAGCCATTATTAATTTTGTTCGATGCGATCGTAAACTATTCATGTTAGTGAATAAAAATCACTATTTACGTATAAATTAGCAAATACAGTCACAGCTCCTATATTAAGTACGTGTAACAAGTCAATTATTACGCGCCAGCGCACCCAAGTGACTGATCGTGTCGTGACTTGCTAGCAGCCTGCGCAGTACCCCCGCCGCGCGCTTTCCCCTCTATTTATTTTGTCTGTTGACCACTTCATAAACCTAGCAAGACGCATCGACCGCTTAAAAACCTAGCAAGTCTCTTGACTTGCTAGGTTTGATAATGGTCAGAGCGACATACTAGGTTTCTAAATGGTTCTGGGATGATACGTAGTGCACTTACTAGGTTATGAGTTCTCTAAATTTCGGTTATTTCGTAAGATTTACGCGCGGGTGTTTTTTTAATTTGTGGGGACTTACTAGTTTATAACGATACTGCAATAAAAACATTTTTGACAAAAATGACCCTTGCTAGGTTTTCATCTGGCGCAGCCGCAGCTGTTCTTAGTTTAGAATAGACCGGAGAAACTTACATTGCATGGAAACTTGGAACGGATCGTGCCCGCAAAGTTAACTTCCTGAGTTACCACATCGTTATTTAAATGTAGTTATCTTAGTATAGAATAAATGGTGATAGAATTTTTTACTTTATTTCTTGCTTGACAATATTAACATGTGAAAGAACGTGGTGAGGTAGTCATGAGGCAGGGTGCTCTAATATTAATATCCGGTTGACCGAGCTTTGCTCGGTTTAGTGTTGCTTAACAACGCCATTTACTAAAGTAGCTTTAGTATTGCTACTTGCCAATAGATGTCAGGAAGAGTATATTGTAGAAGTTTATCAATGCCTGAAAACACCGATAAAACGACATTTTCTAAAAATGAATCCTAGCTAGATCGATTTATCGCCCCCGAAACCCCCTATATACTAAATTTCATGAAAATCGTTGGAGCCGATTCCGAGATTCCAATTATATATATATATACAAGAATTGCTCGTTTAAAGGTATTAGATAAAAACACACACTCACTTTTATCGATAAAAAAGAAACGTCAGGAAGAAAAGCCGAGTAGTTTGAATGACAGTAAAGGCTAAAAATTATGTAGGGATTCGAACTTAGACCCTCCGAATGGAAATTCGACGTCCAAGTCTCTAACGTCTATAATCATAATCCCATAATCTATTATGTCATGTTTTATTATCATAATACAAGCAAATGAATACCTCGACAAAACAAAACATATTGTGCAAAGTTCTAAGCGAAATGCCCACGTGAATAAGCAAACCGCATCGTACAATATTGTGTACATACAGTATTATGACCTCCAAGTGAAATTTGACCTAAACGTGAAATAACACGGTTTAAATTACTATGCCGCTTGCAACAGAATATCTACTGACCTTAGACCTTGTAGACAGTGATGGGAGTATAAAGTTAATACGGGTGATGCAAGAAACTTGTATTGGATGGAAGCTCGCCTCGTAAGCGTGTCCGCAAGTGTTCGCTTAAGTTGGGAGTAACTAACCACATTTCTACACACTACTTTATTTGGAAAAGTGGGTTATCTCTTGTGTGTAAGTAAGAGGTTAGACTCTTTATAGGTGAATTATATGATGGTTCCGATGGGAATTTAAAATAAGGAGCCTTAATTTTTTTATGTAAATAACCGACAAATGAGGGAATGATTTCTTTCTATTCTTCGCTTACCGCGCAATGCGTCGCAGATACCTTTGGAGATGTTGATGCCCCTAGATGATGGAGGCAACTTCCACCAGGTTGCTGTTCTGTTAGTTTTTCGGTTATTATACATAACAACAACCAACTGATACCAAATAGTGACGCCACTTTTGGATATAAGTAGGCATCAGTAATACCAAAAATACGATTAGTAACCGCGTTATTAACTATAATACTTCATGGTTTCCTGCTTCTTTTTGGGCTGCAGCGCATTGGTGATTCTCTTGGTGTTCATAATTGATTCATGGTTTGTTCACGGCTGATTTTAAAAGTTTGTTTTCGAAACATCACAAAAAACTCCTACCCTTCACAATACCAAAAGCTGTTACTTAACTTAAAAACTGTCGATATGTCATGTTTCATATCAGTTCTTTTATTGTATCGCATTAATAAAATTCGTTGGATAAAACCAGAGTTAAAGCTTTATATGCATCACGGTATCGTATAACTCTGGGCGGTTTAAATTAAATTACGGTTAATTTAATATAAATGAATAATGGTTATTTTTCCCGATCATGCAATGTTCTACTTCTTAAATTGAACGAAAAAAGTTTTGATTTTTTCTTTGTTTAATTGTTTATAATGGTTAGACTCAAAAACTATTGGACCGATTTGTAAATTCTTTCATCGCCAGGATGCTCTGTTGTTTTTGGGTAACATGGGCTATATATGACAAAAAAATTAGGAATAATTACGAAAACCGAAGCAAAGCGATGGCGGTTACTAGTATAAAATATACGTCATTTCTTCAAAATATAAGTACTGCAGAGTCTGCAGACTGAAATGCGATAAGCCTGTCCCTAATTGTCGCCATTTGAGCCCTGTGATTCCGTTGAATTTTCGCTGAATTCATTACATCGCTAGACCAAACCTCGGCTTTACCGAAGGCTTATTCTCAATTATATTACACACGTTCGTAATTTTTTCTTATTCATTTATTGATATATTGTATGTAGTATTATCTTGAATCACCACTCTGAAATTGTAGCATAGTTAATTCTTAACATTATCTAATGTAGTATGGAACTAGTAAAATAAACATAAAAAGCTTTAGTGCTAATTTTATTAGACAGCCTGTATAAAATTTCATTAAAATTTCCTTATAAAAGATTATAAGCAGAACATTGGAGGTAAGTAAGCGTAAACCAGACTATAAACATTTTGAAATTAATTTTGAAGGCCCGTCTTTCCACTCAGTCAGTTTGAACGGAACTAACTGAAATATACAGCTGAGTGAACTAATTCTCTATAAATTACGGGCGTAATTCCTAAAGGTCCATAACGAATTCATGGGTAGAAGATATATGGGATGAACGATGTGTGTATTAATTCTTAACTTAAATTACTATTTAATGTAGAATTCATTTTATTATTACTGCCAGATAGTAATATTATTTCAAAGTGTCAAAGTCAAAATATTTTATTCATATAGGTATCACTGATACACTTATGCACGTAATTTTTTGGCTTTTTGGAAAGGCGCTTTGTCACGGAGAAGAAGAAATGTTACTTATTTGTACAGTCGAATTAACTCTCAAAATAAAAAAAGAAAATGTGTGCAATTCACATGTGGTAGAAGTGAAACTTTCCAAAATTTTGGTATCAATATAATGAGATGAAAAAGCAATAAATAGAATCTTAAAGCAATAAATCGAAGCGCCATCTATGAATACAACTTAGCATTTTTACTGTCTGTATAATTTGTCGGTCGATAGAATGAAAGAATGAAATTCTTATTTTTTGTTGATAAATTCTTTGAAAATATTTAAAAGAGCATTTGAAAGTATTTAAAAACAGTATAAAAATAAAACTAAAAAATAATTAAACTAAAAAAAAATTCTGAGAGACGCGAACCTGCGCATCAGGTATTGTGTATCTACGTCCTGACCATTGAGCTACGGAGCAGTTAAATTGAAAGTCGAAATTAGCGGTTATATTATCTTACCTGTCGTTGCATCCGGTTTCAAATCACTAACGATTCTAAAGAAGTTTCACTTCAAAAATACTATAAAAATGAATACTTCACAGTCTAAAAAGTAAAGTAATTAAATTTCGTAGCATCCAATTACTTTATGTATATTCTGACACCTCTGACTGTGTGTTTTCATGCTGCTTTGAATTTGGACTACCATGCGTAATTTACAGTTAATATTTTGTGTTATTTGTTTCGATGTCTTTTTATTATTATTGAATTTTGTTGTTGTCTTGTTTAGGGGATGGTAGTTGGTTTTATGAAGTGCTCATATCCTGGCGGCTTGTGGCAACTGCAGGAGCTGTGTGAAGTTGGATGGATGATCGCTAGCTTGTCAAAAATTCTTGAGTCCGGTCTTTATCGTGAAGTAACAGTTGGTCGGCTGTGTCGGTAGTCCTCGGGCGGCATGAAACGATATGAGCTTCCGACACGTGGGCACTAACCCCTCTACTTTGCTTTTGCTTTGCTTTGCTGTGCCTTTTTCGTTTGGTCACAATTTTGTAATTAACTACTAACACAGAAATAGAATATCCATTTCTTATAAGCTAGATTTTAATCTTAAGCATTAAAATTTCCTCCAGCAAAGTTACGAAAAATAGCTAGTGTGATAAGAATAGTATCTTGAGATTTAAAAATTTTTCTTAAATCATTTCTTCTAGGTTACCTATTACTTGGCGAACAAATTGCTAAAATTCTCCCATTTTACACTTCCGAGGTCTTTGCCTCAGAGCGATTGCTCGATGAATAGGGGTTTTAGGAAGTCGAAAATTGCGGTTGAATATTTAAACACAGCTTCCGACAAAGCTATGGAAAATAAAAAATAACCTATTCATGCAGGCACAAAAACTTTATTAGGTATTGAATTAAAAAGAAGTTCTCGATTTTTGGCTCATGAACGCAAAACCGAAACAGCTGAAAACGGAAACACCAAATTTGGACAGTAGGTTCATTTTGTAACTAAAGCTAACAAAAAAATAAAAACTCCAGGCAAGCAGAAAGTCGGCATTCTAATTATGGCATTACTGCATTGTGCTTAAGGATTTAAACGGGTGCTACATTTATATGCGAAATGCACTTATTACCTTATTACCCACCGAGCAAACATCAAAGTGATGAATTAATGATTTTTCTTAGGTCGTAGTTACCTGAGATATATTACATGCCACGTTGTCATTCTCCATTGTCTTCAAATCAGCTTAGCAAAAATTCAATAGAAAAGATACGTTCTGAATTTGGGAATTCATTTTGAGGAGTAATGTAATGAGTCGAGTATTCAAGTTAATTCACCGCAGGTCAGAAACAGCATAATCATCCGACTCGGTCTAGAAAAGTCTATTTGTAACTCTTAAAATATCACGCATATCATTGACCGTTATAACAATTTCATAGTAATAATAACTTGGTAAATATGTATCCAAATTTCCGATCTCTAGTTTTACTTAAAGATATCAAATTCCATAAAGACCTACAGATACACTTATTAAAGTATTTTAAAAGCACCTCTCATCTTAATTCGATATTCCTTGAATATCTCGAAGGTGAGATCTTTACCGTGCTGCGGCTTCACGTCACGTCAAACCGCACCTCATTTCAGTGCTAAGTCACGTGCAACTTGATTTATATCTGGGAATTCAGTGAATCCGTCCAAATTACTTCAAGTCGTATTACACCGAACAGACAAACTTCTATCTTTGAAAAAGTCCAAACTGTATTTTATTCAGACACAAATAAACGGCTACTGTATCTAAAGTTTTGAAGAGAATCTCAATCTTTCAGGAAGGAGAGATGTTACGAAGAGGCGGAACATTCATTAGCTATGACAGACATAGTAATCAACATAAGGTAGACTTAATTCGCTCGTATCAACCTCGCAGCGACGTCGCAAAGGACCGCAAATGTCGTCCATTTAAGTTAAGCCATACGACATTTTATCGTTATGATGTCGTGTCGTTGTCGCACATGTGAATAGACTCTCGGGCGAATTGAATATTTTCATTTTAGTACGTGATAAGCTGAATAGACAAAGACATGAAACAATAAAATACAGTCTCATTTCGGCAATATCATTTTAAACTAAAATTGTATGTGAAGTACCTATAGCTTTACAGCTTATTATATATTTTATTTATTTAATATGAAAGTCCACTTGTAAAATGTAGCCTAATTTTAATTTCACCTGTAATTAAATGCTTGTTTTCGCTAATTACCCCTTCATTAATTTACTTTACATAATTTAATTTAATCCCAAAATATTGGAAATATAAAACAGGAAGCTTCATAGGTTGTTGAACGTAGAAGTATATCTTGATGAAAAAGACTGCTGCAGTGCTGCAGTGGGCAGATGACTTTAGCCTCACCAATGGCCGAGCATTGTCAGAATTAGGCACACTGTAATGTTACGAGACCTGCAGCAATAGCTTTATACCTATCTATAACAATTATCTAAAACAACGGGGGGCGACGGCTTTACGTATCCTCCGAAGCACGGAAACGTTTAAGAATTTGCCATTAGCGGTCACCCATCCAACTACTGACCGCGCCCGCTGTGCCGCTGGGTTATGAGCGCTTCAACTTTAACTGCAAGATTACCTAAAAATTGTCATGTCGTCAAATTAATAAAATTAGGTATTAGAGATTGTGAAAATGTAATACGGAGCAGACGGTAATATCCGTTCCAGAATTGCTGAACATTCTCACTATTACAACTTTAATGACGACACTTGTTCTCAATGAGTTTTATATTTACGGAACGGAACCACACCAACATTTGGATAGAATTTGCTCGCGGTAAAATGTTATTACTAAGATATAAAGTATGCAAACCAAATATAGTAAGAGGTTTTTATATGCTAGGCTTCGCAATGTATACATTTTATGTCTAATAAGGCTCAATAAACATAACCAACGGCATTAGAATGGATAAATGATAAAATTCAGATGCAGACCCAACCTGAAGCACGAGTATGAAAACTGAATGAATCAAGTCATAAAGTATAGAGTTCCAAAAATACGAGGAATTCGGAAAATACACTGTTTTAGACAAACCGTACTTCTAAATTCTTACACGAATATTGGCGTTAACCCATTAATGGTCCACTATAGGGTACGAGACTCTCCTCATAATTTGGAAGTCTACAATATCCTGTACCACGGTGCTCCAACGCGGATTAGTGTTAGGTTATTAGCCAATCCAAGTGTCTGAACTTTTTATGCCACCCGAAATCCTCCGACATCGCGACATGGCTTAACAACCGTGTCCACAAAAACACGCAAGCGCTAGAAAAATTTTAGCACTAGTGGTCATCATGAACTACCGACTACCGTTTTTGCTTTGCTCTATCGATCACTTAGGACAGATACAAACGGAATACCGCCTACTATTATAAAACTACTAGCTTTTGCCCGCGGCTTCGCCCGCGGTAGAGTGGTTTCAAAACTAATTTTTTATAATGCCCGTGGCTTCGCGCGCGTGGATATCGATTTTTACAAATCCCGCGGGAACCCTGAACTTTTCCGGGATAAAAAGTAGCTTATGTGTTAATCCAGGGTATACCCTGGCCTAATAAGCCTATAGGCTATCTCCTTTCCATATTTCAACCAAATCAGTTAAGTCGTTGTGGCGTGATTGAGGAACAAGCATCCAAACATCTTCACAAACTTTCACATTTATAATATTAATAGGACGAATTATTGATAACCTCTTTTTTCGAAGTATTTTAAAGAAAGAACAATTGAAACCTTGACTGCTTATTCAATGTACAAAGCTGTTAACTTTCAGACATATTTCATCGTTCATCATTCCTGCTAAACGAAGCGTTATGTCGTAAATACTAATGGGTTATGTACTGTTATTAATTTAACGCTATCTTAGCCGAGTTTATTGCCCTAAGCACTTTTCCCGTTGTTTCACTTAAGTAGGGTTCGGGTATTCCCGAATGTTTTGATATATTACATTAATTCCAATGCGGTCACTTTCTACAAAGAGTCGGAAAGTCCAAATTATTAACTATTATAGAATCAATTTAAATAACGAAAGTAATAGGACTTGAGGTTCGTCAATTCTTCAAAATTTTATATTTTGTAATTATGAAATTGAATACCATTAAACTAATAATTAATTTGCTATCTGATAAAATCGTGGGAACAACTTTAGGCCTTAAATTATATTTCAATTGTTTGTATTCAATTCAAGGTAGTTCCGTTCCATATGGGAGTAAGATTCCATTTTCATGGTGGTAGATTAGTTAATTCTACTTGAAAAGCTTCCTGTAAAGCAATTTATATTACCACCTTTTATTTATTCCTTAATATCGTTAAATATGCATCTTTATTGTAGCTACTAATACAATAATTCATTCAGTTCTAACCCTCACGTCTGCGACACGAGTCAGATCAGTACTTGGAAACACGCGATAGAACCTCACGATGTCACGATGGATATCACTTAACCTTGTCCCTTGGGTCTCGTAAACAAATACATCACCCATTTCCCGGGACCTTTATTAAGAGTATGTTTTATCGTCAAACTTGCTTCAGTTTTATTACTTAAGCTTTTCGACACCCGGGCAAGTAATATGAGTATCCCGTCCGTAATCGTAACGATATCCTGAAAATAACAAGCAAAGTTTTGATATCCTAGATTTTTGGGTTTATGTATCTTAAAGACTTTATGCTATTTATGTCTAGAGTTATTCAGTGATAATGGCCATAATATTCTTGATCATATTCTGCTTCTTCCATCCGTGAATCTTATAACCGTCATTGCGGTATACCCAACAGTTAATAACTAGAGGAACACCAAGTTCATTGCCTTGAAGATTGATGAGTTCTTTTACCAAATTCAAATCTCGCTGATCCACACAGATTCTGTTTATTAATGGTAGTAAACTCAACTGTATCTTATTAACAGAACTACTTCCTCACATAAAAAATGGTGGTATATAAAATTTTAATATCATTTATTACGTTGATTGGTAACTTAAACATACAATTAAGTTACAGGAAATACTTACAATAATTTTAATGCACAATTTGTTCTTTAAATTAGATCTCCTATGTTAAATAAGTAATTATAATAAGTTCAATGGAGAGATTAGTAGCAAAAGAAATGATATAGGTAGAAGGGAAATGTGTGTGGCCGTGATAAATTTTAAATCCGAATGAAAACGTCCGAATTTGAGCAAGGCAAAAAAAGGTTTAACGGGCCAACACGTTACAAAACTAAAAGTTAACAAAAATTAACTTAAAATTCTGTAAAATTTAGGTCAAGATATGTGGTTATAGTAAATGAACAAGGTCGTGAGTTTCCTTGCCCCTGAGTGCCAGAGTACCATGGAGATGTCGGTTGCCACGAACCACAGCTGTGCGAACAGTCAGACCTGTTACCCAATTTACTGAATCAAATACAAGTGGGACTTTCATGCCAGCTATTATCATACCATGTGGGTTCGTATTATATTCTGTGAAGCTCTCTTAGTACGACCAGACATCATTGAAAAGAGATCGACCGAGTCAGGCATCTGCGGACGAGGTTGAAAAATAGTCCGCTCATGGCCTTTCTTGAGCACTTTCATACATTGGATAAGTTAAGGCAGTCAATCACAGCTGTTATTATAACAGAGTTATTGTAATTTCAAAGGCATTTGGCCGTCATAAAAGCTTGCGACAAGATAAGAGAAGATACCGCCGCATTACTGGTGAAAGCCAACACCAATCTACGTGCATTCTAACTTGCTGATTACATTAAGAATATAAAATACCCAGGCAAATATCACAAAATACCTATAAAAAACCAAGCAATACTTAACGATTTTAGTGTTGCAAAATACCAGCCCGGCTGCCATTAATCTATGTCCAGCGACAAAGGTAAGCCAGGCCTAGCTTCAGCCGCCTGCCTCAGCGTTCGAACAGTACTTAATCCTTTTGAAATCCCAGTCAGTTTTTACCTTTTAGACATTGAAGAAAACTATCGTGCTAGTATTAGTATCTATAATAATAGCAGCTAAAATACATCAGCTAAGTGTAATACTTTACTTATGCAATACTACAATTACCACTTCCTCATGAGTTAAATTGTTTCAATTAAACCGCGTGTGTGGTTAATCTTAAATAGGTATCAATTAAATTTAAAAAAACCGGGCAAGTGCGTGTCATTCCCCGCACTATAGCGTACGTGACGATTAAAAAAGTCATCCTCACGTTACCTGTCGGAGAGGTGCCTTGAAATAAACGTTTTTTAATATTTTATTCTACGTTATTAGAGTTTTAATAAATAATGTATATCCACGCCAAATTACAGCTTTATAGCACTAATGATCGCGGCGCTATACTTCGGACAGACCGACGGACATGACGAA
Organism: Thymelicus lineola; assembly: GCA_963932265.1. Taxonomy (NCBI): domain Eukaryota; kingdom Metazoa; phylum Arthropoda; class Insecta; order Lepidoptera; family Hesperiidae; genus Thymelicus; species Thymelicus lineola. The sequence continues at coordinate 9,997,138 of OZ010684.1, read as the reverse complement.
ACTATAAGGGTTCCAATTTTAATTCGCAACCCTAAAAATAATTTATATCCCAGACAGAAATAGAACGACAAGACTTGTGACTGAAGATGTTGTTTTTATATTCACGGCATTATTTTAACGGCAATATTTTAGCTAGAACATGAAGCAATATAAACTATAACCATTGAGTAAGGTAATAAGTAATGATAATCAAACAATTTGGGACGTGTACAAACTTATCCAATTCCATTTTATCCTACTACACGGCCCTCACCTCAAGATTTATCACCCACTAACTAGTTGACTTGTTTAATGCCGGGTGCCTGACACCTCGATTACATATAACACACGGTTCACGTGTTTCGGCCAATTATTACAACGTCTTAACATTATTGTCATTTCATATACAGGTATGTACTGGTGTGTTTCTGTGCTTATTGCTGCTGTGTGTGTGCTGCTGTGTGTGTGTACTTTACTGATTGTAAGTCTGAAAGGCCATTACTGTCCTTCTTTCTTTATTCACTGTTGTTGGCAACTTATTTCTGTTTTTAAATTGGAGGTGAAGTTACCTAATAACAATTTTAAGTTGATTAATCAACGGCATCGATGACGCTATTGATGTATGTCATGAATTTCATTCCTAGTGACCATATATTATAATTCAACATCTCCAGATTTCGCCAGGCTCCTAAAGCATTAAAATATCAAAGGCTGTCTAAACTACACTTCTAGTACAATGATATTTTAAAATTTATCTATAAGATTTACATGGATATAAAATACTTCGCTTCAAGTGAAATACAAGGCACATGGCTTTGAGCCAACAACACCTGCAGCATTCACGTGTTTCGTTACACAGTAAGCTGTTGTGTAGAATTTAATGAAATACTGCGAAAGTATTAGAAGCGTTTAAGCGATTACATTGTGAAACCTGTTACTCGATATAAATTGCTAAGCCAATCAAACTTCTTTTCGATTTAATAACTTAGGTCATAAACGGAGAATTATAAATTAATTCTGTAGAGTTAATTAAACTCCGTCTCAATTTAATAACTTAATGGAAAAGCTTCCACTTTTGGAAATTTATATAATTATCAATCAACAATCAATTAACCTAATACAAATAAGTTTAAGTTTTTAAGGAACCGTATGAAAAAAAAAAACGGAATCCTTATCCAAATCCAAACGGAATCCTCATCCTTGTTCCAAATCACAGTCAATTTGCTCCAAAACTACTGGACCAAATGACTTAAAATTCACTCATAATAATATACTCATATGCAATTATCCACTCATATGCTTTTCCATGACCCAGAGACGAAGGTATAACGTAAAACATATTTTGAATATTTTTTTAAAAACGAAATAAAAAAAGCAAACTGCAAACTGTATCATGTAGCATATCAAAGCGCTTGGTGTTTTTCTATAATAGATAGTTTTAAAATTATTCACGAAATAAGCCAAAAATTTACCATCATCCTTTATATTCGAAACTACTGAGGCTAGAATTTTGATACTGACTGGTTTTAAAAGCTAATATCTTTAAAAACGAATAATTCTCGAACGAACAATTAAAAAAAAACTATGAAACATGGCAAACATCATATCCTACGAACAATATTTAAACAAAAGTTCACTTAGATTTTCTGTTGTATGGCCGTTTTCTTGCCATTAAAATTGCCATTAAAATTGCACAGGTTCGGCCTTGTATGGAGTACTGCTGTCACATTTGGGCTGGTGCTGCCAAATGCCACCTGTCAGCATTGGATTCAATGGAGAGGCGTGCTAAGAGACTTATTGGTGACCCTAAATTGGTTGAAACCAATCTTCAGAGCCTCGAGCACAGGCGCAGAGTTGCTAGCCTCTCGGTGTTCTACAGGATACATTTTGGAGAGTGTGCGCAGGAAATATATGATTTGATTCCGCCATCCCCATTCCACCATCGAACGTCCCGACGCACGGCGGGTATCCATCCCTTCGTCGTTGACATTCCCCCTGTACGGACGAAGCGCTTCGCTTCGTCATTTATTATGCGTACAGCGAAGGATTGGAATAAATTGCCCGCGTCGGTATTTCCGCTCGATTATAATGTGAGTGTCTTCAAGGCAAGAGTGAATAGGCTTTTACTAAGTTAATGCGCTTTACCATCAATGACTACATCGCCACTTACCATCAGGTGGGAGTGTAGTCAAGCATTAACTTATAATTTATAAAAAAAAAAAAAAAAATTGACCAAAAAACCTAATTTAATAATTGAAACACCTGCTTCATCACCTCGTCAATTAAAAATCTAAGTACATTGTAGGTAATATTTTTGCATCACTTTCATGATTCACTTTCATGTTAATAATTTTGTTTAGACTGTCTACATGGCTTTATTCAAAGAATTTATATATTTAAATAATATAATGTGTTTAACATTTTTGCGAACAGACTCGTACTTTTATTACCGCTGCAAAGTATTAATACTCTCGACTTTTATTCGTCATCTTGAAAACAACTACAAGATGCAACTCATATGATAAAAATAATATAAAAGACAACCGTAAATTGCGTCTTTGTTACATAATTAAGCTGTGTTATTAAGACTTTGTAAATGGGGATTAAACTGGGAACAAGCGTCTCGACTCGGCTTAGAATTTGCCACGAAAAGAAAGTGGTTTTATGCTTTTAGCTACTCTGTGTTACTCTACAATAAAGGTTTTATTTCTATACCCTCTTTTACATTAATATGATGGGGACTCTCTTATAAAGTACCTATTTTACGACTATGTCAACCTATTTATGAAAGTGAATAACATATTACAACAACTAAAAGTGGTCTGTGAGTTTCTGGAAGAGTTTCAATTGTAAAATTATGGAATGTTAGGCAAGTATACGAGTACGAGTTCTAGTGTACCATCATCAAAGTTCTATACTAATTATAGTATAAATGCTTGAAGATTAGCTTATATTCAATAATGTAGCAGACCTGTGATACTAAGTTATGGTTCATGGGTGACGACCTATCCCATCAGATGACTTTTCTAATTGTAATTCGGCTATTTCGAGAAAAAATAAAACTATTTTCTTTACTAGTAATTAGTAGGACTCCCAAAGGGGCACTAAAAGGGTATAATCTCTTTAATTCATGGCCGCCTACTAGGGCTTACTATCCGGATATTCGGATATTCGATTTATCCGGATATCCGCCGAATTTTAAAACCGGATAATGGACTTGTGACTATCCGGATAATTCGAATAAAACGGATAGTAATTTTTTAGTTTTTTTACATGTTTTTTTTAATTGAAATATATGTAAAGGACCAAGATGTAATATTTTAAACTTTATAATCACAAAGTAGATAGTCTATTAGCCTCCAATAATATAAAATACGACCAAATGCCAAAAAACAAATTAGTTAAAAACCCTCATACATATAATTTTTATGAGATAACTTACAAAATACAAATAATGGCAGCTCGATATTTCTACAGAATACATGCAAGAAGCGTCCAAACCATGTTCTAGGAATTTCCGCAATTTCAATAAAATATTGGTAGGCCTTTAAGAAAAATGGGGAGGCACTTGCTATCCCCCTTGATGTCTCGAAGGCCTTCGATAAGGTCTGGCACGCTATCCTTCTAAGCAAGCTTCCAGCTTACGGCATATTCCCTGGCCTTATCCACTGGGTAAAGGACTTCCTGAGCGACCGGTCTTTCCGCGTTGTAGTCGATGGTTGTTAATCGAGAACGATGGCTACAAATGCCGGAGTTCTTCAGGGGTCCATTCTCTCCGCCACTCTTTTTCTGCTGCATATAAATGACCTGCTTATGCCCGGTATTTATGGGTACGCGGACGATAGCACAGTGGTAGAGAGATACCTACCAAGTTCCAGAGCCAGTCGGGACGAAATTCAGTCTGAAAGAGAAGCTATGGTTGTTTGTATGAATCTCACACTTCGGGTTGTGTCCGAGTGGGGCGAAGCCAATCTTGTGAGATTCAACGCCACTAAAACGCAGACGTATCTATTCACCGCCAAGAGGAGGCCGCTTACCTTGGCTCCTACTTTTCGGAATGTATCCTTGGATTATACCAACTGCCTTCAGTTTTTAGGAGTAGATATATCCTTGAAACTCAAGTTTGGGCGGTTCATTGAAACCAAGGCTAAGGCTGCTGCAAAGAAACTTGGTGTCCTAGCAAAGATACGGCGATACTTCACACCGAGGCAACTCTTAACCTTGTATTGAGCTTTATACAAGCTCAAAATACAAGCGTTCGGCTGTGTGTGGAGTACTGTTCGCACATTTGAGCAAGTGCAGCCAAATGTCACCTTTCTGCCTTGGACTCATTGGAAAGGCGTGCAAAGAGGCTGACTGGTAACCCAGATTTGGTTGAGACCAATCTGCAAAGCCTCGAGCACAGGCGCAGAGAAGCCAACCTCTCGGTTTTCTACAGGGGACATTTCAATGAGTGTGCACAGGAATTGTTTGATATAATTCCTCCATCTCTCGACATGTTGAACGACGTGACGCGCGGCGGCTATCCATCCTTTTGTCGTGAACATCCCGCCAATAAGGACGAGGTGGTTTGCCTCGTCATTCACACCGCCAAGGACTGGAATAACTTGCCTGCGACGGCGTTCCCGCCTGTCTATAACTGACTATAATACTAAAAAATACTAATGAACTAATTTTATTTCTCCAATTTAACAATCATTTTTCATTACTGTTTTCCATTGGAAAACTTTTCTACCCACGATTTATAATGACCGGAACAATTACTCATTTTTCTTTTGAAGTCATTATAATTATACATACAGTGTGTCCAGCGACCAAGTAAGAAGACATAATTTAAGGGCATGAAATATACCTAATTTCTCTTTCATAATGAAAGAGTGATTAGGCTTTTACTAAGTTAATGTGCTCACCACCTTGGACCACATCTCCACTTACCATCAGGTGGGATTGTGGTCAAGCATTAACTTATTTGTGTAAAAAGAAGTAATATTTCTGCGACGGATTTAATAGAAAAAATTTAACAAAAAGACCGACTTCAAATGAAGTACATCCTTTCGAATAATAATAAAAAAAGAATCATCGAAATCGGTTGGCGTGGTATTGAGATATTCGACCATTTGTCGCGCACCACATGAAAAGCACCAGCTTTTGATTTAAAAAAATCATCAAAATCGGTTCACCCAGTCGAAAGTTCCGAGGTAACAAACATAAAAAAATACAGTTGAATTGAGAACCTCCTCCTTTTTTTGAAGTCGGTTAAAAATGGATCGTTTAGGCACTCGCTCGCGATGCTCAGCCTAGCCCCTGAAGTAGAAATGGTTCTGGAGAATCCACATGCCGCTCTACAAGCTCACTGTATTTACAGCATAGCTTAAAAATTTAGCTCAGAAATCGAGCAGTTCTATGGCAATCCTCCTTGCGTCGATGTTCACAGTGCTGAGGGTCATGACCTCCTCAACGGATCACTTTATCCTTCCAGCACTATCTTGCACCAACGGATCCTATGCCCTGCGGCGTGGATAGCCTCGTGCATCCTGCTGTCAAGAGTGGTGTGGATTTGATCCGACCAGCGTATCGGAATTCTGACTGTGACCTCGTGTTCTGGTCTCCTGGACTTTGCCGGTGATGACTAACTTCCCAAGATTGTCACCGTTCTTCCGGGCAATGTGGCCTAAAATACTCCAGTACTCATTGATAGCAGATGGTTGAAAAGCCTCTTGGTCTCCTAGGTTTAGTGCTTTTGGGCTTTTCTATGACAATAGACTACGGAAATTGAACAGCTTTGCAGATAGGGACGCTACCAACTAGGCTACAGGGTCGTCCTTGAGGATTCCTCCTTGAGGGTTCGCCATGATGCTGGTACCCAGGTCGAAAACCTTGAGGTGTGTTAGCTTTCAGAAGAAGACGGTACTAGCTCGATGTGATGTGATTAAAACATATACGTGTAGAAATTACCCTAAGAACATTGCTAATTAGTTTATGACTAGATGCGACTCTAGGATGAAGCTTAGCAGCGTTCTGATACATCTCACAAAAAGTATTGGGTTTTGAATTAAATTTTGAACGAGTTTCATAATAAAAATATTGATTGTATTCATAAATTATTTGTATTTTACCTTCTATAAGTATTATTCGAATTATTCGTATTATCCGAATATATCCGGATAATGATTAGGGACTATTCGAAATATCCGGATACTAAAATTGAGCGGATAATTGCATGCCCTACCGCCTACATAAAGCACCTGCCAACAGGTATTTGTATTTCGCACGTGACAGTGGCTACAATCACTGACAAAATGAAGTTTCATTAGCCTTGAATGTTAATTTGTGATACACATGTAAAACAAACATCAATAAGTCACCACTCTTGCAACTTAGAGCAATGATTTTGATATCTTTTTGTACATAATATCCTTGTTAATCCATACATGTACTAAAAAAGTGTGTTAATGAGCTAGTTTTTTAAGTATGTTAGAAAAACTTTAAAAAAAACTAGAGAAAATTTTGACTACATTGTGTATCATAATTTTTTAAATAACCTTTGGAACTTGAAACTTCATCCAATCTTTTTTATAATGAATAGATGGTATTATTACCTTTAAATTAATATACTTTTCACATCTGTGGGACTTTTTTAAGTCCAGAGAAGTCTTTCGGCAGAGTCGTCCAACATAATAAAAAATGGCGACCATTCCAAAAGTAAGAGAGCTATACCCCCATATATAGGTATTTTTATCCATAAAACTAGGTATATTTCATGCCCTTAAATTATTGCTTGTTGGTCGCTGGGCACACCGTATATAAAACGCCAAAAAAATTGTATGGATGTCCTTTATAAGCTCTGAAACCATCCAAACGATATGCCTTGAAATGATTTCATCCGAAGGTGGTTTGAGACTACTAAAACAATGCATTAGGCACATTCGGTCCATTGATAAAGAATTTTCCACTTCTCCCATACAACAATTTGAAGATAATACAAGGTCAACACAAAAACAGTGATCTGTCATTCTCTTCAGAATTTTTTTTGCATAGTGAACACGCTGGGTATCCACCAGTCATAATTAAAAATCAAAGAATTACCCTTGCCCTTATAAAAAGAAATGGTAGGATGAAAAGTACAGGATGGCGTGATTACTTAGGCGAGAATAATAACCCAACTGAATAGGTCTTTCAAAGCGATAACAAAATTATTATTCGCATACTTAGAATAATCATAAAGTTTTGCACTGATTTTTGGTGAAACGTGTGTCCATTAACACGTCATATAAACTATTTTATTGCAACGTTAGCTACTTACTTTATCTAAGGTTGTCTGGAAGAGCTATAAACTATTATAACCGAATACAGTAGAATGAAAATTCCGGAAATTTTAATGATAACATACATTTTAAAAGTTAATATTAATTTACTTATATATTACACTTCTCGCGAATCAGAGCATCGGACTCAAATAAAAACAATAAAAAAACATTCAACTTTCTACTACACCATTAGCTACTAAAATTTACAAAGTTACTAATATTAGGATCTTCCTCAAAAATCATATTATCAACTCTGTATTGTAATAATTTTTCCAAAATAATCAGGTGAAATCGATTAATCATAAACCACAATGTAAATAATAAGTCAAATCATTTCATATTTTTTAAAGAGTTAAAACCCCATAAATATTTTAGCAAACACTCCACATCTAACTTAAAATAAATCTCGTGCTTGTACTACCATAATACAGTAAACTTGTATCGTAATAAAGGTTGGCATTGATTTATACTGGCAATATTTCCCGAGCTGTTATCAAATAAAAGTAAAACTTGACCTAAACCTAGCTAAACACATAAAATTGAATTAGGTGGATATAGCACAATAACGTTTTATGAGTTTACGACCATGTTACAACAGTTTGGCGCCAAAAATATTGTAAGTACTCCAGACTATGTTGGCGTGCCGTAAACCTATAAAATTCTATAATTAATAACCACAACGCCAGTCGTTTATGGTAATTCAGGCTATTTTTCTTTACACTAATGCGCGTCTTTGAGTTCAATGTGCCTCAAACCTCACTTTGCAATTTGAGTGGCCCTAAGATGGTATCTCTATCAATTATGGCCCATAAAACGTAATGACTTCATCGTAAATCTTCACTTTACACGACACAATTTTGCTTGGTGTGGAATAAATAAGGTCAAATTGCTCTGAAGTATTAATGACTTCTGTCCCGATGAAATTCTACTCTCTAGCGCGTGAACACTTGTGCGGGTGGCTGGGAAATTAGCATTGTAAACAGCATTTAACTCGCAATAAACATCTGAATACTCATTCTCACCAGTTAAACTGTAATATAAAATAAAATTAATTACGAATAGATAAATTACAATTATAACAGTTTTCATGTCAGTTGCAGTTCTTTCCGATTCAGTAAATTAGAAATTTGCTAGTATTCAAATAAAGAAAGAATTACTGTACTCGCACTAGCATTTATAGCCTTACAACATGATTGTGACTATCCTAGGTGATCGACCCAACAAACTGTTGCGGATGCAGTCGGTAGTTGAACAAGAGGTCCGAATATGCAGTCAACAAAAAAAGCACTATCGAGCCTAGATTTGTTGACCGCTTCCACGCTTCAGAAGTTGTATTGGAAATTTTCGTGCGGCATAAAAACATTTGATACTTGCATACCACTAAAACCACAGAAGCAGATATAATTTAAGTCTAGTCAAAATGTTTATAGTGGATAGCCGGCGTGTTCCACTACGCTAAAATAAGGAACTTCGTTCCAAAAATTCTGATGACAATGAGAGATCAGTGTTAACAGTCTGTATAAAGCGCCATCTTCACTTATTATCTTCAAACAGAATCTATCAAGGATATCCACACAAACATTTTTTATATGTTATGTAGATTTACTTTGCGACATCAGCATACTTACTTCACCATCACTACTTTTATACTCTTTTTCCGCAGAGTACTTAAACACTAAGTTTTCCTTTTTCACATTCGTATATTTCTAGTGCATTAATTGAATCGGAAAATATTTCGTGAATCGTTATTGAATCAACAGCTACTAATTTTACGGGGTGGTAATAGCAGCTTCAATTACAGACCATTAGTAATTTTAATCCAAATCACAATTTCATAACTCTCTACCACATTGTTTTACATTTTATTGAAGTTCTGAATCTGAACTTCGTTATACGACTTAATAACGCAAACTTCAGACCGTTTTGTTATGTGCCGAACATTAAGTTTAGTGTCGGAGTGTTTGTTTAATAATACTAGAGCACGCAAGTCTTGTACTTTTCATACGATCTGAAGTATTCTGTAGTAACCAGTTTCTTTGTTCAAATATCATTTATGTTACCAAATAAACATCCGTCGTATAATATGCATAATAATATATACGTAAAATAAGCTAGATTATTTCGAGGGGTGCAATATAAAAAGAATTATATACAAAACAGCTACTTTTCAGGAGAGCGGGTAAAAGGAAAAAAAACTCCCATTTATCCGACGAAAAAAGGAGGAGGTTCTCAATTCGACACGTATTTTTTTGTTTTTTTTTTAATGTATGATCACTCAGCAATCGGTACATGCTAGTTCGATTTTGATGATTATTTTTTTAATAGATGGAGTATGTCTTGAAATTAGTCCCATTTTTCTTGAAAATTTTATTCCTACCCGAATGGTACGAAAATAGATGGGGATGATTGATTATTCACCCACGGAATTTTTAATATTAATATTAAAAATTATATTATTATTTTTTTTTTTTATTATTATTTATTATTTTATTTTTAATATTATATAGTATTGGATAAACCGATTTCTATGTATATTATATACTATCCAATAAAAAAAGAATCATCGACATCGGATCATCCAATACAAAGTTATTGGGGTAACGGGTAAAAATTCCGTGGGTGAATCATCCCCTATTTTCGTAACTTCAAGGTATACACTGTATCCCTGAAGTTTTCTCTAAAATTTAGAAAAAAAATACCCCTAAAGGTACGAAAATAGGGGATGATATGTATATTTCACCTAGCACATTTTTACATGGTTATTGAATCTACCACCCATAACTTAATACAGTCAGTTACGTGTTACTGGTTAAAATTACAACAACTACAAATTATAAAATAATTACTTTTTAAGAAAAAAAAAATAAAGCAACGAAAAAGAACTGAAAAGCAAAAAATAAAATAAACCATGTAGGATCTTAATTTATAAATTTTATAATACTACATGCTTTATTTTATTTTTCGCTTTTCAGCTTTTTTCTTTGCTTTATTTTTTTTGTTTAAAAGTAATTATGTTATTTTTAAACCAAGATTGTTGAAATTTTCATCATCACTTTATTTAATAAGGCATCATTAAGTATATTTAATTTTGACTAATTACGTTTACTTTATGAGATATTTATTAATTACATTTTACTTGTAAAAAAATAAGATTGCCGGCCGGCAAAGACCGTGTCATCTGAGTGATGACACATTACGACTCGCGCGCTCCGTGCACAAACGGCAAGCGATAGCTGTACGATCTACTTCCTGCAATTTTACAAAACAGGAGTAGATGTCTGATTTTACGTTCTAAAAGTGCAAAAATTAAAGCATTATCTGTAATTTTTTTTTTGCCACGTTGTTGAATATAATATTTTAAGTAAGTTACCGTAATAATCGCAAAATCGCAAAATTACAGATAACTTTTTTTACTTTGCACCCGTTGATTTTTTAAACGTTTTAGAAGTACTCATTCAATCGCACATTTTAGTTTCATTAAAACTTTACCCAGCACGCATCGCTCGGTGTAGGTATGCTCTGCGAATATTTATAGCTTGGTTGACGAATATCGTCAGAATAATGTTTCAAAATAGTGAAAGTTTTTTTCAAAAGTTTTAAGTCAAAAGTACAATGTACTTCATTAGAAGTCGGTTATTTTTTTGTTAAAATGTTAGCATTATTATTTTTCTACTTCTTCCTTACTTTCACAAAAAATATTTATTTATTATTTTCGAACTACGTTAATGATAGATTAGTTTAAGCTTAACGTGAGTTTCATTACATATCCAAGAGTTTGACTAAGTTTATATTTTATGTAAGGGCAAATTAAACACGATTTCACCATCCCGGCAGCCACTTAGCACTTAAAATGTCATCTAGATGAATGGCTTTACTTCGTTCGCGTAAACTTTTAGTGCAATAAAAACCCTAGTTTCATCTATGATGCTAATGGTGAAACCAAAAATATGTGACCATGCCTTATATAATTTAGTCTTATATGAAGTAAGTTGAGAGCAATTTAGTTGAACATCTTTTAAGGAACATCATTTAAGGTACAAGTGTTTATGTACGCGTTTCTGTATATGTAGGTCTTACAGACATGGACGCGGATTATTATCAGCCGACAGAGTACTGAAGCAGTAACTCTCAGTGCAGTAAGTGGCTTTGGGTGGGCTTAACACCGATTGGTTGCGACTTGCGGTCCAAGAGCACTGAATTCGCCGGGTGAACTGCGTAAAAGTCGTTCAAGAAAAAAAGCAAAAAAAGGCTACTGTGTAAAGTGTATCTGGGTAAAGTGTGGAAAAAAATTCCATCCATCCACCAGCCCTTGGAGGTCCACTGCTGGACATAGGCCCAGGAGGGGGCCCAGCTTGCGCCACTCTGACCTGTCCTGAGCCTTCTGAATCCAGCGGATACTCGCTGTCTTCTTCAGGTCGTCGTTCCATGTGGTGTAGCTTAAAATACTAACAAAAATCCCACGCTGGATGGGTGTCGTAAGAAACGACTAAATCCGGCCCACTGGTGGTAGGGCCCCTCGGAGGTATTATATTGGTAATAGGCTTAGGCTGTGGTGCTCTCGGACCGGAATGTCATGTCATGAGGTACCAAGCCCTGCAGGAGCAATGGCAAATGTAACAATATCCCTCAAAGAGAAATCATTAACCATGTTACCAGGGAGCGCTGATCAAGATGCTGCTCTTCCCCATGAACGTATTCAACATATGGATAGAAAGAAAGAAAGAAACATTTATTCAGTCGCAAGCATGCAACAGCATTAATTTCTATGACAGGATATGTTATAAATTAAAACTAGACTAAAATTGAAGTTGCAGCCGCCAACAGAAAAGGGTCGCACTCAGAATATGGCGCAGTAAGTGGAAGGTACCAGCCTACTACGCCTCTGATTTTCAGTGCGCCCGTTTGTCGCGTGTAGATCGGCGAGTGGCGCAGCAGTATCCTTAAAATTTTCCTAAACTGCAATTTCGACCAATGCAACTACCAACAGTATGTTAATAAGCAACATAATACAAAAGAAATACAATGCAAAATTACAATTAACTTTAGTTTAAGATGGCTATCCAAAATAAAAATACTATAAAATTAAACAGAATCGGTTAAAGAAATTAATAAAAATAAGAATAAAAGCTAAACAATACACACATGGGGGATACATGGGGAAGTAAATGACCCATGACCTGAATACCCAACATCACTTTAAGAAGTTTTATAATACAAAGGTGAAAGTATCCATTAAATTACTTTTGATACAACTTCTTAAAACATAGCCTAATAAAAAAGATATAACTTTCATTAGTATAAAAGCAAGTAAGTACTTTAGAATTTAATTTGAAGACTTTCAGCATTAGTAAGCTCGCTTCGTACGGTAACACCCCGGCATCAGACGCTGGGTTTCATTACCTCGCCTTTATCTTAATGTGTCGAGGCAATAAAATTGTCTTAGAGCCAAAATTATTATAAAGAATATTCTTTTAATTCGTTGGTCCATTTCGTGCAAGAGTAATCCAATCTGGCGGAATAGCTTAATATTTTTAATTCAACATTTTAACGTTGACTAATAGTCATTTTAAGATTATTTATTAGTCTAGTCGAGGGAAGCCGGTCTTTCTTTCGGGTAAGCTAGATCCTGACACGTAATTTAATACGCATTTTAATTATTTATTTTCACTTGCTCCACTAATAAAATACATCAAATTTATTTAATCTTTTTGGAGTATCTAAATAGACCACCGTTAAATTAACGCTGGCCTTAATAAAAGTGCTTTGAAGAAACATTTTAATAGCATCTTATAAAACGGAGTTCCACTTCTATAGTTTACCATAGCCAATAGACTTTATGATTGATAGTGCTAATTTATCATAAATCTATTTATAATACTAGCACTTGAATATACATTAATAATGATTTTGTATCATCAGTAGGTATCCAAATAGGACAAGTACAAATAGTTTGTTTTGTAATAAATTCAAATAATTTTCCAATTTTAAGTACGTAGAAATTTCGGAGAGTCAATGAAAAAGCTGGTCCTTTTAACCGACAATGCCATTAACCGACCATTTACCATCAGATGGTCTCGGCTCATGCTTTAGTTATTAACATTTTATTTTATTTTTTATAGCCTGAAGGGCAGACAAAAAAGCATACAGGCCACCTAATATGTTTTAGAGTTCACGGTTAGTAAAGTACTTTATTATTATTGAAATTAAAGTGAGGAACAAAGAAACAAAGAAGTACAAGAAACATTTATTGTATTTATCGAGAAAATTGTCTGTGAGTGACAAATGATCGAAGGACATGCGTATTTAATGGATTCTTCTTTTTCCTGTTGCGGTCTTGATCAGTTGCTGAAACTTTAATCGGTATTGTCCTGAATATTGCAAACGATAGGAAAATAGACACCAAAGTATATCTTTATATTTTCTGATACGGTAGCAATCAATTACTATCGAATTGTGTATAACTGTGTATGTAAATATTTTTATTTATTAAACATATCTTTATTATTTTAGGTTTATATTTGTCAGTACTCTATGTTTTAATACCGTTCGATAAACAATCCCGATAATATTATAATAGTAAGCGTCACCGCTCTCCTGAAACTCATTACATTAGAAGCGCCACGGACATGTTGCCGATACAAACTGATATTTTATTTGAGGCCTGATTCCCATTAAATAAATTGATCGGTATGAGAAAAGGATGCCCTTTGACGGTAATCCAAGAATTATGTACTATTATACATATCTTCTGTGTCCAAGTCAGCCAACTAGAAAAGGACCATATAATATAAGTTCCTTTACAACCTTTTATCAATTAAATAAAGAGGTTCTTTATCTAGAAAATTGAAATACTGTCAATGTCCTTAACAGAATGATTCAGTATGAAATATATACAAAAAACAAGTTAGTACAACTAATAAATCTCCGTAGAAACGGAAAATTGCCTTCGTATTTACCGTGAGTAAAGAGTATTAGGTAAGGGTAATAATTGAACACACGTTCCTATAGAGACAGAGTTTACTTAGGCTATTTGTTCCGTTGGTTGAGTTTCATTGTCAACTCCGGAAATTGAGCTGATGCCCAAGTTTGTCTTGATAATCATGTTTTGTGACAGATGAAGGAAAGCTGATACGGTTGATTTCAGGAAAGGTCGGTTTGAAATCATACAGGAAATACTAATACCCTATTTTTATTATAAATAGTCAATAAACAAGAAGAAGAGATACTTGATTGTAAGTGGTCACAATCGTCTCCAGGCATAAAGTATAGTGGCTCTCTGACGCTACAATAGAAACACGTAAAAAACTTCATGGTTGGTTCAACAAGGAAATGGTAAATCTTTGCATTAATAGTACTATCGAGATTAGGTACATGGTTCATAACCCAGCGACTTCAAACAGATTTCCATAACATTCTCTGTTGTTTACAATAATGTATCCAAATATGATTTTGGTGTACAATAAAGAGGGTTCTGTTGTTGTTGTGGCTTAGCAGGGTGATCATCAAACAAGGCTTAGCTTGTGCTCAAGGATGGATGGAACCTTTGCTCTCAAAATATAATGATTGTATTTTTACTCTGAAGTTTTAAATGATAAGTAGGTTGATTGTTACGTTATAAGAAATACATATTATGTTTTGCCTGATATATGCATTAAAAGTCCCTTTCAGTAATCTTTTGATTTAGTATAGATATTGGTAAAAGTGGGAGTAGCCTGGTAGATTTACCCGTGTTCAGTAGTTATTAATGGGTTGAATCCGGCCATTGATAAAAGTTCGAGTGTTTATGCTAACAAGGATTATACACTTCAACGCTACTGAAAGCCCCTTAGAAAGTATTATCTTGAGATCAGCGACGACTAGGTATAGTTCTAAAGATTCATACCTGTACAAGTGTCCTTAGTTGACCGTAGGACTAAATAAAGTCTTAAGGTTCTTGACTCATGAATGCTTGGATCCAAATTGAAAGATGGTTGCAGACATTTACGGCGTTATTTTGTCCTAAGGTTATTCAAAATAATGGGTCACAGGCACCTTCTTAAGAGCACTATTTTACAACTGTACTTATATACCTAATACTTTAAATATATATAATTAACATAGTAGTTACCAAATCGTGGAATAAAAAATTAATGAAAATTGACGTACTACATAATTAAATTTTCCAATTGAATTATAAAGCAAATAAAACCAGCTGAGTGTGTGTTAAGCCACGTGCAATGTAGGGTTCCGTAGTTGTAATTTTATCTGAAACTCAGGTAAACTGAATTTTATTTTTTATTTTATTCTACCATTCTACCATTTTGATTCTTAACAAATATGTATGTACATGCCGAATTACAGCTTTCTAGTACTAAAGGTCTCGGCGCTACGTTGTGGACAGAGGGACGGACGAACATGACGAAATTTTATGGAGTCCGCTTTCAGTAAGGAACCCTAAACACCCAAAAAGCGGCGACAACGGTAGATGGGAAGGGAGTTATACAAAAGTAGGTACTAACTAACCTGTGAGTGCGGCCATCTATGAAATGACTCAGTATAAAACATATTTAAAATAATTATCGTGAAGAAATATTTCCTTTAGTCTTTAAACCTTCAAATGAAGGTAAATGCCAAAGACAAATCACTGAAGATTAATGCACATATTTACCACACAATAGCCACACTAACAGGCGTCTAATTTCGTATAGCCGCACATTAGCATATGACTGAAATACCTGAGATTAGTCCTATACGTCATTAATGTATGTATGAGTAGCTATCAATCTACGGCACGCTATTAGAAGCCAATCACTCGTGTTATTCGCAAAGTGTATTACTTAATTATGAGTGACAGTTTGAAATTATTATATTAATTAAACAGTGTTATATTAGTTCTTTACGGAAACGTTTAGTTAATAAAGCTAAACTTACTTATTGCGTATTTTTAATATATTGTTTTATTTATAAGATAAATAAAAATAATAATTAGCACTCCATATTTATATTCTATTGCTAGGTCCATTCCGCAAAATTATTGAAATAAATAGCGATTCTTGCTCCGACACAATAAAGTGTAATTCAGGTCACACAGCGCTAATCGTCGACAGACGTTGATATCTGGACATTGCCTCTCTTTTTTATCATAACTGTTATCCTGTCTGACAACGTCAGGATTGTAATTTTTTAGGATGACATGTTTTATGGATTACAAATGTATGACACACACGAAGCGGCGCGGCGGCGCGTGGCAGCCCTTCTGAAATTGGCCCGACATGTCGAACGTGGCACTTACCTACTTGTAACATCATACTAAAAGTACGGAGTGCGCCAGGCCTGGTTCTAGGATTTTTTTAACCTGACATAAGGGTTCAATTATGTACATTGACTCGTCACTACTACAAACAATGAAAAGTCTTTGTCTTCATGAGTCATCAAAACTTCTGGTCAATCTGACCACTATCAAATCCGCCAATCTGTATAAACAATAGTAGCAAGTTAGAATACGCTCCAGATCTCCTCAATCGCGAGACATCCATGCACTGCAATGAGATGCTAATGATTTGCAACCAACAGGGTAAAACCTCATCAACTTTTTCATTATCAGTGGGTAATAAATAGTATGCAAATCACGAGAGGGATGAATGGCAATCAATTTGTAATTCGTTATTTCGAAACCTATTTCGAATAATAGCCTTCTGATGATTGAAGTAAATAATGGGTGCTCGAAGACAAAATTCTCATACATATGCATTTGGCAGATCGCAAAATTCAACATCGGCCACGTGAATTCCAATGGAGTACCTAACTTTCAAGAGAAAATTGGAGAGTTATCTGAATATTCTTCGGCAATTTCCAAAAAAAATATGTTAATCTATTCGCGGCAAGCGGACGACCATTTTCATAAATTGATTGCCGCGGGCCAATATTAATAGAATTGTTTTACGGGAATTTGAGTATGGCGGTGATAATTGCCTTTTATTTTATCTGTAATAATAAAACAATAATACCTAGCCTAGGTACAAATATATACATAAATATTAATTGATTTAACGGCACATTATTTTGTAAACAGCCGATGTATGAATAGACTAGCCATTACCTAGGTATTACCGACTTGTTGCCAGCCAAAAGACTGCAGGGGACCTGCAATATTTTATGTATCTTTAACACTGTAACTGAAACCATTTTTCCAGCTTGGTCCATCCACGTTGAGGCAACTGGTGTTCACATGTAATACATGTAACATGTATACATGGGCAGCAATCACTACTAACAACATGTGAATGAAGTGACCCAATTTTTGTGGGTTGACGTGGAAAATTGGCAACTTATTACAATTTTAAGATGTCGCTCATCGAAGAGAAGAACAAACTATGCTTAATAAATTAATTAAAAAAATTATTAAACGGCTAAAAGCGTGTAAATAATCACTATTCTTAGCGTTGCTACTAATAACTGATGCATTTCAAAATCATTTGTACAAAGTACTTAGTTGAGGGGGATAAACTACTATCTATCGAGTGAAGAAAAATCCTGTCTTGCGTAAATCCTAAATAGATAGAGGGGCTTTTGCTGAGTAATGACAGCCCCAGTGAACGAATTGTATGTTAGTATATTAGTTCATTGGACAGCCCTAAGTATAATAGAAAAACGGAGTGTGCCACTATAAATGGAAACATGGTAAACATTTTTAACAAGATTGAGTTAGTCGGTGTATAATAAGCGTAGAAGGGTAAATTTTGAGATTTGGGGTTACATTCAGTTGATTCCTTTAAAAAATATTACACATGATATTTAACATGACTTTAAACAAAATCTAATTTATAAATTACTTATGTCCCATTTATTTCAAAATTAAATAAATAGCATTTTAGTATGGCGTAGGTGTAAACTTACATACATCATAATAATATACCTTTTATATGGAATCGATTCAAATTTACTATATTTTTGAGATATACCATAAATAGGGATGTTGACTAATTTTAGGATTCAATTTTATTTTATAGATATGACCTTAATATTCACGAAAAAAATATTATAAAAATAATAATCTTCAATTTAAAAACAAAAATTGATAAATAAAAATCATTATCAAATTTCCCACCAAAAACGTCACGTGACGTCACTAAACGATATTCAATACTATCTGTCTGCTAAGTTTGTTGAATTTCCATATAAAGTTGTTCCAATGACGTCATATTCTCAAAATGGCGTTTGAGGTCACGTGACAGTGAGTACAATTTTTAACATTTTAAATTAATGATATTTAATTTATTGTGATTGATTTCAATAAAAGAATCATATTTTAGGCCTTTAAATGTTACCACTAATATTTTAGACATAAATTTATATTAATTTATAATTAGTGTCAACATCCCAATTAATATAAAACCCTGCTTACTTAAAATCCAGACAGTAAAAATTTAGCCTTTCAACATTCACTAAAACATATTGGCTTGTCTACTCTTCTGATAACTGGTAACCAGTGGTTACTCTTCATAAAATAAACCTTAACTTGTACTTTGTATATGTTATCTGTAAAATATAAAAGAAAAGTATACTAGTACAACATAAAATTTGAAAAACATTTTACTAAGGAACACATTTATAACTTCTGGCCTCTGCCGTCTGAATTCAGCATTGGGAAGTACATTTGTAGGTATTTTTGTGAAGCCACGAAACACTAACTTCGAGAGAAATAAACTGCATCATTTTAAAACAAGTTTCTATTCTCTACACAAGTTTCAAACTCAAGGCGTTAAGTTACCTCAGATCAAATAATATTTTTACCAGCAGTCTCCAATTTTCAGGGCAATGTAACCTGTTATTTCGTGTAAAATAGAAAGAATGAAAACAAAATAAAATATCCACACGATTTTCCTAAACATTAACATTGTCTTTGTTATGGGCGGCATGGAAATAAACAAATGAAACATCACAAGTTTTTATCTGCTATATTAATGACTAGGAAATCGCCCTCGCTTCGCTTCGGAAAAAATAGTAAAAAATATATATATTATAGCCTATGTCACCCGGGGATAGTGTAGCTTCCCAACAGTGAAAGAATTTTTCAAATCGGTTCGGTAGTATCGGAGCCTATTCAATGCAAACAAACAATCAAATATGTTTCCTCTTTGAAATATTAGTATAGATTATTTTTTTACATTTTCTCTGGACAAGACTCCTTGACTCTTTGCTAGGCAAGCACTATCACATTAACAAGGCTACGAGTCTAAGTAATATAATAACAACCCACACGCCCACAAGCCCACGACCTTAGAGGAACGCGAGCTACCCACGTAGGAGATCACTTGGAGACCGAATTCCGTTCACGTGTCCTCTGGACAGCGCTAAAAAAGCAGCAACTCCGGGGGCAGGCCATAACATCGGCTTCCGGCTTAGGTTAGGTGTCTTAAGTCATGCTGCTAAACGATTCATCTTCCTGCATAATGTCTGAGGAAGCTGAATGCAAGAGTCTGAAAAGTCACGTTGCGTTAATATACCGGATTTGAAAGGTGGGCGATCTGCTGTATTTGGTGCACCGCTGTTACTGCAGGCGTCTTGGTTCTACAAGACATTTTGGATATAAGTGCAAGAGTTACACAATTTCATTTCTTTATACCCTTTATACGTCCCGATCGGGAGGTATCCATCCCTCAGTCGTCATTAACACCGAAGCGTTTTGCTTCGTCATTTATTATGTGTACTGCGAAGGATTGGTATAAATTTCGTGCGTTAATCCTTCTTTCGATTATAATTCGGATGTATTCAAGGCAAGAATGAGCTTTTACTAAGTTAGTGCGTTTTACTACGCAATAAATACTAAATAAATAATATTTTTTTATATTTTAAGACAAATATTTTAAGAGTTAAATGTTGCCTTAATTAATTAATTAAATAAAATAAAATAATGATCTTTGTAAATTTTTATCTGACTATGAATTACTGTGTATTGGTGGACCATTGTTATCTGAAATAAAATTAACATTATTATTATTATTAGTTACTGTATGAACTCTTTTTTGGTTATAAATATCAAAAACCACTGTTAGTTTTGTTAGTGTGGTTGTGTTATGTTGAACGCACATATATCCGCATCGTCCGGGCCGGACGCTCCGCATGCGGATACCCTCGCACATATGTCCGGATTCGCCGTACGGATTTTTTAGTATTGCCAACAATTTTTGCAGTTTTTTCCAACCTCTAGTGAAAAACGGTGAAGACTGTTAAGATCAACTAACTGCCTTTTCAAATTGACGTCATGAGCCCAGAATCTTCTTTTTTTCGAATTTCATTTTCTTCTTCCTCTTCCAATGCGCACGCTATTATAACAGTTTTTTTCCATAACTGCATCAGTCTTAATATTTTGCTTTTGCAATCTGAGAATCTGAGTCTGACAACTGTCAGTTGAATAAAGGAATATATTATTATGAAGTTCATGAAAACTATGAAATAATATACATTTAATGGCCAATACTTGACGATTGATAGCAAACTATACAATACAATACAATACAATACAAAAATCTTTATTTCATCTCATCCTCAAATTACATTCAGGTAACATTTTAAAATATGAATAAAAGGAAAAGATATGTAAGTGCCAAGTAAACTATGGGAGATCTGGTGTCTAAACTAAGCTTTGGCCTGTATCTTAGTACACCATACCAGTCCTGGATTTGTCAATAGGCCGTATAGGCCGCGGCCTATGGGCGGCAGCGTCCTAGGGGCGGCAGATTTCCGAAATTCTTGTTTTTTTACGCACTTTCTTAGTGACTAATTCAGTGCATTCCTTACTATGAATGGAAAATTATTACTTTAGAAAGGTACATGGGGCGGCGAAAATTTATTGGCCTACACTCATAAAAAATATAAATCCGGCACTGCACCATACCTAAACTATACCTATACACGGAAATAAATTGACACAGGAACTAGTGGGATTTTTTCCTACTAGTATTGTCAACAGGACTACTCAACAAGACGAGTGGGAATAAACGAATGACATCGCACCGTTTTTACACTAGAGGTTGGAAAAAACTGCTAAAATTGTTGGCAATACTAAAAAATCCGTACGGCGAATCCGGACATATGTGCGAGGGTATCCGCGTACGGAGCGTCCGGCGCGGACGATGCGGATATATGTGTGTTTAGCTTTATGGTACAATAGTTGTGCTAATGTGTACAAAATTTGTATTATTTTTTACACTAATCCTAATACGTTCGATTTAATTACAAATTCACTAACACGAGCAAACACACTTTCTTAATAATTCGCTAAAAACGCTCAAACGTCACAACATACTTCAAAATGTAGACATTCAGCGGATTCCCGTAAACCTCGGTTAACCGCTTGACCTGGCAAAGAACAAAGATCGTTATCGATAGATTTATTGGGGCATTATAATGAAACATAGATTGGAGAAGGTCAAGCCAATTTAGCATCTCCATCCATATCATAAGACTAGTTCTTGCTTGTTAGAGTTGTTTCCTGCAGATAGAAGTTTTTATTCACCTAAGTACTGTGGTATCTTACGAGTAATAAGCAATGCATATTGCCCAGAGAAAAATGTTATTGTCTTATATTAGACTTTTAAATCACATTTTACTTTTAAAAACACACCGAGGTTGCAATGAAACGTTATAACTCGTAAATATATTTTCAGTTCAGAGAATGTTTTGAAATTTAAATCGCAATTTAAATATCATAAGTGGTCGACCCGTGTCACCCAAATTTGTTCCCATTTCGTAGTATTCATATTACAAGACTAAAAGCTGGGTCATCAACGAGCCTTGACTAACGAAATTGAGGACACCTCTGAAAACATCTAAAGCAAATAGATTCAGTGAGTTGTATGGTGTTAAGAACCCTCGCAAAACTGATTTGAAATGTAAATTTCAACTATTTCATCTCAAAACAAAGACAACAAAATTAATTCGCGATGCATTTTCCCAGAGCTTGCGCTGTTAGGAACGTTCCCCACTACAGTACACATTGATCAGTTGCCGAATATTATTCTTATATGCATGAGTTTTACTGACGATGGCCACATACGATCGAGATCCAACATATGTCTAGATATTAAACCTTATCTTGTTGTATTTTATTAAAATCATAAAAATATTTTTGCTGCTTTGAAATCTGGACTTGGATTTACACAGAAAACGGTGATTGCTATGGAATTTGATTAACAGAGAAATAGTGGTAAGTGATTACAGCATCTTATATTTTTGGAACTGGATATAACTTGTTGGTATTTGTATCTAATAATATTCCTGTGTAAAACTTATTAAAAACGTAATAAAATAAAATAAGTCTGCGGTGCTGGCTCGATTTATTAGGCACTCTGTTATTATGAAATATTTGCCAGTATTAACACTCACATATTATATTTTATTGGAAGTGCTTTGTTCAGACTGAATATTACGGGATTATAGTGTGGATTGACGCTAAGAATGCCGGCCTTCCATTTGTTTCCTGCTCAGTGGATTGAGCAAGCGTATTTAACTTCGATAATGTATTGCACGTAGAGCTTTCCATGTTTATTTAACTATTATTTGTATTTTATCAGACTAAGAAAAACAGTTACACCTTTTTTTATTATGTATTTTGTAGGAGTGTTTGTTTTATCAAAAATAAAACAATACAAACAAAATTGCAACAATAAAACAAATCACAAAATTTCAATACCTTATGGTTGTGTTATGGACCAATAGGCGAGCCTTAGTACTACCTACGTAAACTTGTTTATATATTTGTATGTTTATACACAAAAGCTCACATTTTTCTTATTTTCAATAAAGCGCCAAGTAAGCTATGTCTCAACTAACTTATGACACATAGGGAACTTAATATATTTATATATTTGTTCCAATCAATTATAACAATAACAATTATATCTTCATTATCATGAAAATCAGATTATTTGTCATTACTTTAATGTGAGTAGCAGTAACTAGAGTATTGGTTTTAGTTAATCCATTCTCAGAGCATTTGCACAGTTTCCGGCAAAAGCTAACACGAGAACGCAAACTTCCAATAAATTTACACATCACATTCACATTACAGTTCAGTAAAATTGATCATTATCTGCTCACACGTCACTGGGCGCGTTATATCGGGGGGTTTATCAGCGTGGAATCAAACTGCCGTAACAACAATCAAAACTCTATAATAACTTTTGGATTTGAACCAATCGTTTTATTAACGTGTACGAGTCGCTACGTGGAATCATAAGGGAACAGATGGAATTTTGAGAGTAATACATTTTTCACAACAGGAATGTTGAATAATTTTAGGATTCAATTTTATTTTATAGATAGAAGCTCAGTATTCACGAAAAAAATATTATAAAAATAATAATCTTCAACTAAAAAACAAAGATTGATAAATAAAAATCATTATCCTTCCAACCAAAACCGTCACGTGAGTTTGTTGAATTTCCATATAAAATAGGAACAATGACGTCATATTCTCAAAATAGCATTTGAGGTCACGTGACAGTGAGTACGGTTTTTAACATTTTAAATTAATGATATTTAATTTATTGTTATGGATTTCGATGAAAGAATCATATTTTATAGATTTATAATTAGTATCATTATCCCTATAAAACAACTGTACCATCTATACAACTGTGTCACAGTTCACAGTCACATTGTTCACAGTTGAAATTCTGAAACAATTTTACTGTCTAAATCGTAATGGAATCAAAAACATCGCAAAGTTTTGCTTTCGTGGGTCATTCACATGAAGTTCTGAAGTTTATAAGCATAAAAATTTTCTTACACGAAACGTAAATAGTAAGTTTATTCTTTTTAACAGCGATTGTTCATAAAATATGTAAATAGAGAGTTATATCCAAACTATCAGTCAAATGTAACTTTGTCCACGCATATTTTCATTTAAGCCTTTTATAGAGAATTTTCAACTAACCTGTCGTGTAGTAACTTGAAGAACAAAATTCTATGCTTCTACTTACAATTGGGACACAAACCTCATCCATTATGTATGCTGATTTTGGGTTTTTTTGAGAAGTAAAATAAAAATAATATTCCTCTTGATATACGCGAACTCATATTACGTTGAATGTGCAAGATTTATTTGATGAAAGCAGTTCAAGTCAAGGAAATTGCTAAATGTTGACAACGTTACAGTAGAACACTATCTCAAAACGCTCCGCGGTATGAGACGTGCACACACGTCTCAAAGTGAAAAGTTGAAAAACGATAAAAATGAGAGTATTGTGTCCATAGATTTACAAAATATAAATTATGGGCTAATTGAAAAATAGACTACGACTAAAATACGAATCAAATAATAGTTAAAATAATGAAGTCGTTACTAACGTCATTCGATTGAGAGCAATCCAAAACAAAAGATTCTATAATGTTAATTTGAAATGACTTATTATCTCAGCGAAAAGTTATTTAAATAATCAGGCCAACGCTAAAAACTTTTAGAATGTAGTAGAATATATTCTACTCACTTCTATATATAGAAGCAAGGTTTCAACTGCACAGTGAGAACCAACCACAAACAGTGCCATAGACCTTAGCATCGGTCACAGGTGTTGTCAGTCCTGCAAATTAATTTGGAACCCTCTAGTGTAATTGAACCGAGCAGAAGACTGAAATTGCGTTTAACGACATAAACAGTACGTTGATAGTCCCCATATGAACTATAATGTATATATCTACATTATATTTATGTACGGGTGAAATTAGAATAGGTATTACATAACATTACTTCTCTCTTAAAAGCCTTCTCTATTAGGCCGTTTAGTAACATATCTCTAAGTAAGATCCCCTAGGTGAAAATACAATTATAGTTATTTTTGTCAATAGTATTTCTGGAGATAAAGCAGCTTTTAAAAACGAGGCATCAATTAATTTGTAATTGTAATCACGTTCAGCAGTATCGAATGTTTCAAGATACAAAACCCAATCTATTTTAGGTTTTGTGCAGTAATTAAATTATATTTTTCGTGTTAACAATTTTTTGTTATTATTATCATATTTCTAACCATTGCAACACTCTCAAACGAAGCTTAAGTATGTATGGAATCAACTCGAATTGCTATTAACTCTTCCTGTATGCACAAGAAAGCTCAGAGATGTAGAGACGCTTAGACCACATGTAGGGTCGTTAAGACGCTTTTCGCATACTTGCCAGCATCCTCCCATGATTCAAATAGCTCTGTGAAATACACAGGCGGTAAATCTTTATGACATTGTTGAGAAACTCAACACTGGAGCTACCAATTAATCTTAATTACCCGTTTCGTGTTTCAGAGATGCTGCGATAAAGATCACAAACGTATTTCACTACGCAAGCCCCTGCTTATCTTACCAACAGAGGAAACATTTTTCGTCCCCTTTAACAGAACACAGGATTTCGATTCTTTAAAAGCCGGAAAATTTGTCCAATTCTCCTTTGCTCTTTGATATTGTGATTCTAAAGAATTTCGTGCAGTCATTTTCAAAGAATCCGAAATACAATTACGATTCGGCAGAATTTTGCATAACACTTACAAAAATTATTTTAGTGTTAGAAAGGGGTGCTACACGTTAGCTTTCCTTTAGGTCGGAAACGCGTTGGTGACGACCAGTTCACCACTTTCTTTTTAGTCAATAACACGGTAATGCCTTGGTACCACTGATTTCCAGGTGACAGTGACCACTTGCCATCAGTTAACTCGTATGTCGACTAGTTACATAACTAGTATAAATTAAAAAAATTAAAAAACCCGCCTGCAATCAAAAAAGCCACCATGATATACCTTTTTGAAATCCTTATGTTGAGCTCTTTAATTTAGTATCCATATTGCATTATTAGATTTATTTTTATTTTTTGGTACTTCAAACAATGACAACTCACAGTCACCATATTTGTATAATATCATTTATCTAAGAACATTTGGGTTATCAAGACGAATCCAGCGATATCTTAATTATATAAATCCGTTAAGCGGTTTGGAAGATACGAGGTAATAAATAATATTAGGTTAGGTTAGGTTTATAGGTTATCTGGAAGAGATCGCTGCTTAGCGATAAGATCGCCTTTTGTGCACTTGTAATATTAACATTGAAAAGCTTTTACTGACTCTGTAAATTTGGTGTGCAATAAAGTGTAATAAATAAATAAATAAATAAATTACATTCATACATACATACAAGATACGCGCGAAAAACATAATCCTTCCTGGCAGTCGGGTAAAAATATGCATTGGTAACGATGACTAACTAACAACGTGTGATCAATCACTAGATGTTTTTAAAAAAAATAACTGATGAATTCAAACCTTCAAATATTCTTTATGTGATAAAGTGAAGTAACAGGAAGGATTTAAAATTCATAAAGACGATCGATATGGAATAATATCCAACTATGCTTTCGAGTCGGGCAATGGCGTCGAACCGGCGAATTTTGTTTTGGAGAATAGGAAGTAGATCGGCAGATACTCCACCGGTTACTTAGGGACTTTGTCATGTAAATCAGCTACTCGAATCCTTAGTCTAAGACATCGTTTAAATTGAAATATTATGAATATTTCCTTTGCGAGCGTTGCCGCTTTATCATCGCGATTATCTGTCTCATCGTTTTTGTTTTTGAGCATCCTTCTTAATTAATAGAGAAAACCCCAATATAAGTTATCAACAGAACATAATTTACGTCTGAATCAAACGGACATGACGTCAATTATGTGTTTAAATTGAACATGATCAGTTTTTCTGGTAAATATTTTACGGCGTTGCAATTTCCAGTTCGGATTTATTTGCTTGTATGTTACTTTACACAAAAATAACATTTTGGGATTGACGTTCATTTATTTCTATTGAGGAGCAATAATATGCTGCAGTTTTGGCAGAGAGCCAAAAACCAATTAACTTTATGAACGTCATTAGACAGAAACCTAAAATTAAGAGTGTTAAGTATTTGCAAATAATATGTTAAAGGAATGTAAAAATATCGTTATTGCTTAATTAACAGGATTTTCTTCATCCAAATTATGAAAGTTGACGTATCCGTTAGGTACTAGGTACAGATCTTGTTACTGAGTTTGTTGACCTTTTTGTTTTTCTGAGCTGCTTATTATTTTGTTATCCCACACCGAGACTATTTAACCAGAAGAGAATGGAATATTTAATTCAATGATTCATTAAAATATACTTACATAATTGCACGTTGTAGTCATCTCGGGCAACTTTGAATTTCATTGTTACTTTGAACGCCGCGGTTTCCTATTTCTGGTTAATTTAATTTAACCTAACCAAACCTAATCCAGCTATAATAATCTTATTGCATACTTAGTTAATGCAACGTTATATTATTTATTTACAACACAATGAAACAAGATTAATGTATTCTACTAGTGGAAGAAATTCTAATGAGAATGACAAGATCAGTGTTTTTGTGTTGACATTGACGTTGATGCGCCCATCTTTACAAATTATCTTCAATTGTTGTATGGGAAAATTGGAAAATCGACGTTATCAATGGACCGAATGTTCCTAAAGCATTTTAAAGTGAAACTTTTATTACATCGTCTCAAACTTTTTGGTCTGTGTGTCGCATGTCGCGTGACGGTCGGCCGCGGAGTGGGGGTAAAGTGAAAGGCGCTCGACAGAGCAGCCGAGGCCAATATGGCGCCGCCATATTGGCCTCGGCTGCTCTGTCGAGCGCCTTTAATACCCTAAATTGAATATTTATCCAAAAATTTTTAGTTAAATGTCTACAATACGAAAAAAAGTTTCACTTATACCTACCGTGGTTTCATAAAACCACACAATTGCTTTTTTTTAGTCTCAAACCACATTCGGATTATTGCCTTTCAAATGAAACCATTTTGAGGCATATCGGTTGGATGGTTTCAGAGTCTATAAAGGACGTCCGTACAAACATTTTTTGTATTTTATATAATACTGGGAAATCGCTTCGGGAAAAATAGTAAAATACATATGTAATATAGTCTATGTCACCCGGGGATAATGTAGCTTCCCAACAGTGAAATAATTTTTCAAATCGGTTGGGTAATTTCGGTGCCTATTCAATGCAAACAAACAATCAAATCTTTCCCCTTTATAATATTAGTATAGTTATATAGACAACTAGACTTACAAGTAAAGTATTATAGTATCTAATTGCTTATCAAAGTGAATACAAACAAACAAGAAAACGCTTACACACTCAAACCCCTGCAGTAGGGTTTTAACTGTGTCGCGGTGGACATGGAATGGACATCATGGCATAACACATCACATTAACACCCATGACACGAGTACAAATATTTATCTGTCCCGGCTGGGAGTCAAACCCGGGATCCCTCGCTTCGCAGGCAGGGTCGCTACCAACTAAGCTACAGGGTCTTAGTAGGAAAATAAAACTACTGACTCGTTCTGCGGTCAAAATTTGACCGTAAGTGTGGAAGGGTTACTTCACATTTTGTGTGTATATTATCCCACCAAAAACATAAATGTAAAAAAGGAGAGCCAAGTTCAATACAAAAAATATGCTTGGCTGTGGGCTTCGCCGCAAAAAGAATGGAGATCTAAATGAGTGCCAAGTTCTATGCAAAATCGAAATGTGTATTTATAGGAACAAAATAACATTATGAACAAGTATTAAACTCTATTTCTTTGCTTAAACTTGGCTTGACACGCTGCCGCGTGTCTAAATGCGTGTTTGTGTGTGTGTGTGTCTACTATTATGGTAATGAGAGTAATGTTTATTTTTATTAATTTCAGGTGTTTTTAAAGGATGTTATATAAAAATATTATATTTCTTCGCTCTTTCTCCATTACTTTCACTTCTTTAACTGTGCCAAATGTCATATTTCTCCGTCCACATAACTATCGTAAATAACCCTTCCTTGCAGTCGGGTAAAAATCGGTCGGGTAAAAGCCGGGTACAAAGTTTTTGCTCATGTATTAACACATAGTACATCAATTAAAAAAGGTGTGAAGTAAGCCACACATACTCACACAACTCCATACGAGAATAGAACCAGAGTAGATTAAATAAAAGTTGTTTAGTTTCATTACACAAACTTGTATCGTATTTCCCCATTGACGTTCCTAATAAAGACGAAGCCAGCCCATCAGGCAGACCCAGCACCGTGTCCCGTTTGGGCGATAAACGAGAAGATTGAATACTGAACACATATTTGGCGAAACGGCAAATCGTCCCCGCGTGGATCGACCTACAGTAATATGTCCGACAATGTTCGACACAGTTTCGTGAAATAAAATTCTTTTGTTGTTAACTGCCACATTGAAACAAATTGATGTGGACATTTACATTGTAATGAAAGAGATTTATTGATGTACCTACTTCTGAAATATAAGTAGTGAAATCGCAGTAATAACGTAATCAAAAGAAATTGTTGTGAATTAAACGCCTACAGAACATTATAAATATTTTGTCAGTTGGAATTGCAAATAGTTGTAAAAAATAACGACAATTACAATTTTATTCTGAAAGTAGAAAAGTACATATTAATATGCTATTTTCTTTCCCTCGTCGAACATCTGTAAAAATATTATCGTATACATGTCTATATTATCACAACGACAGATTTCATCTTTGACATGCAAATCATCTCCGTTGGGAATCCATAGATCAAATGGGACGACTGAAAGTTTTATTTGATATTGATTGGGAAAATTTTACTATGGAATATGTTGTGTGTAATATTTTTTATTCGTAAGGAAGCAGCACCTGCTTATCTAGTACTTCTAATAGTAACTGTAGTTCTAATAGTAACTACAACTCATATTGGTCACTACATAATATAAATCTAAGTCCCCCAAATCAATCAATATATAATACATTATTCACATCACTACGCTTTGTGATTCATTAAAAATGTTTAAGTTCTATTTTTGAATTTCAGGGGAAATCGAAAAAAAAATATGTCAATTGGGATCTTTCACGACGTACGTTAACACGAGAAAAATAATTGGCTGAATTGTGCCCAATAGCATAAATACTAAAAGTTACATCATTTAAGGATAACTCACAGTAATCTATACTATAATAAAACTCAAAGTGTCTGTTTGTCTGTCCTGGCATCACATAAAAACCCTTGAACGGATTTCGACGAAAATTAGTAAAGTTGTTACTGATACTCTGGATCATATTTTAGACAACTTTTCATCCCGGAAAATTAAAAGGTTTCCCGGGAAAACAGGATAAAAGTTTGAATAAGATAAAACATAATTTCCGTATGCAAAGCTGCGGGCATCAGCTAGTAAGGTAATAAGGTATAGCAAAATAAAATTTTCGCACAACAAAATCAATAATAGCGTTAGTACTGGGGCGAGACAGAAGTCCATAATAATTTCATGTCTCGCACTCAGATATAATATCGGCACTCGTACGGATAAAGACTACTTAATTATTATTCATATTTTGTTAATCGGAGAGCCGGAATATTTGGCTCGCGTCAATGTCCGTCTATTTATAATTCTCCAAATTCTGGATAAGAAATTCACTGGACTTGTTTTAAAATCACAGATTTGAAACTTAAGTAATGTGAGAGTATTGTTAAGTAGCAAACCATAATTTTGAACACTGCAGCGCTCATAAGTCGGCGGTTCGTAGCGATCGTATGAGATCAACTGAATTAAATAAAAGTGGTCGCGGGCAAGAAGTTCTTGAGCGCTTCCGTTCTTAGGAGGGTACGTAAACCCATCCATCATGTTATCTTACGATAACAATTGGGACCGATATGTATCTTACGATAACAATTGGGACCGATGGGTTTACGTACCCTCCAAAGGACCGATGGTATCGATGATTTAGCTTTGAAGAAGGCCTCCGGGCGACATAAAACTTCCAAAACTTGGGTTGGCGACTTCTCCGCCAATCCGCACTGGAGCAGCGTGGAGTATGCTCTAGGCCCCCTCAATAATATTTTTTACCAATAGCCCCGTATTAATGTAAATGTTTTTTTGTGTACACGGTGGAGACTATCGTGCAATCGAGAATAGTATCCACCTTGTGTCCTACACGCGCACTACGTTAATGTTTCTCAAAAGGGCCTACGTGTTGGTCCTGTGTCCCCACGGAAGCCTAGCAAAATACTGAGTCCACTTACATATAGAAGTCGTGAAATTTAAGAAATACGTAATAATATCAGTATTGTAATAAATAAAGTAAGGGAAGTGAGAAATCGGCACGTTATCTGATTCACCAATATCAACCTTAAAACCTTTAACGGTGTACACCTCTCGTAATCGTCAGTATTATTTTTCGAATGAAACTGATGGTTCTAAGCCCAGCCACAACTACCTACTTCTACAAAAATATCTCTAAAAGTTAGCCTAAGTTTTCTTACACTTAGCACTTCAGCAGCTGGATGTGTCGGCATGAGCTGATAATAGTAGAAAAATACACCTACACGCAAACCTTTCTCATGTATCAGAATGTCGGCCTGTTGTCGTCGGAAATCCTATTCGGCCATTTGTTTGTTTAGGACGTTCCACATCTCGTCGATGCCAAATATTTGAAACAGTTGATGGCAGAAACCTTGCCTTTCTTGAGTGTTGTTATTGATTAGAACTTTCGTGAGACATGGGAGAACATTACTGGATTATGTAAAAGGCGTGTTTGGATCATATACCAATATAATCCTGATAGTGGTAACATTTTCTTCTGACTTATTTTCGGACCCTATTCAGATAATAGGGTGAACCAGGAAATGCTGCTTATTTGATTTCGCTTACAAAGTTGGGAAAACCAGATAAGAAGCACGTTCTATGCTTCCGGCTCTTCCGGCATAGCCAGATACGCGTCGGTATTAGAAGGCACATTACACATTATTAGAAGGTATACAAGGCATTATGGACCACAGTGACAGTTTGTCTACTTGAACAATTGGCTTTCAATTAGAGTTCGATGGCAGCATACGTATCTATCATCCATCCCTTCCCGGACTGCGTCCAAATTCACAATTCCAGAAATAAGCCCGTTCAAACAAACAAACTCATCTGCTTTATTATATTACTACTCGTATCGGGTTTATCCTACTTAATTCACACGGACAACAATAACCTACTGTAGTAGTCGCAGTATCTCGCTGCACTCGTAGACTCGCACTTTACGTCAGCGAGTGCAGCGAGTACAGCAAGTACTAATAATTAATTATACCCGCAAATAAGTTATACCTATCATAGAGACCGGCCTAAAACAAAGAAAAATGCAATTCAAATTCCATTCATATTTTTGTTATGCAAGATCGTATTTATTCACCAACAAACAAGTGTTTGCTTAGGCCGGAGCACCTACGTTACCCCGCAATGTTAAATATTTGAAACGTTTGGTGACAAGACTGTTGATATCGGTCTCCAACTTCTGAAATTAAAGGGATAAGTATGATGTAGAAACTTTTATTATCATTAATAACAATTTCAATTTTCCGGAGCCTCCCTCGGGGGCATTTCGAAAGTTTTAATGTGTTATAATGTATATTCTGATAATTTACACACACCAAAGAGTTTAATTTAGGAGATAGGTATTTAACCGTAATTAAATAATTACATGTTATAAAATTACCGTTTTGAGACTGCCCAGAATATTGACCTCAATCACATACCAGCAGCCCAGTCGTAAGTGGCGATAGAAGCATCCTGCTTGGTGAAATCAAACATTTTCAAGCTTGTGCGGTAATATAGTTGTCCATGCTATCTTTAGGATGTTAGCATTTTGGACCGGGTCACTTTTCACCGGCATGGTATAAAACTATAAACCGAGGTGTCTTCTGCTTGGCAGTAGGGCTTCGCGTAAGTACCTATTATACAGATAATTCAATATTAGTTATCAAAATAAGACGATAAGTGATAGTGTGTGTATCTGGTTCGAATACATTTGAAACTCAATTTTTACTGTCTCATTGATAAGTAATTTACATCGCATTCAAATTGTACCAATTGTCAATAAATGCAATAGAAGTTTTCTGTAGAATCTAAAAGTCAATAGGAGGTAAATATTTATTCTTCGTTACTCCGTCGCGCTTCAAAGCTCGAATGAATCGCAAAGACCGTAAAAATAGCGAATTTTATATTTTGCAATTGTAGGTACTCGATTAATAATGGATTTTAAAAAAGTGATTTTATTCAGTAAATCTGCAATAAATTCAATACTTATTTAACTCAGAGGAAAAGCAAATCTCTTACCTCCGCTTCAAACATCTCTGATCACGCCAAATGTTTAATCAAGGATACTACAATGCCTTTTGACATTTTTAAAATACCCATACGCCTCAATTCAGGTTCCAACTGCAATTTATCAACCACTTTTAGTACTAACCAATTTGAGGCTTGGAATTTATGACCATTTGTCTTCATAAACATACATTCGTTCTCCCCTCTAACCGGAAATAATTTTACCCTCCAAACTTTAACCGAATGCTTCCGTTAGACAGAAATTATAGGTGCAGCTTTACCCTTCAAAACGGAAAACAATTTTGTGGCACCATTGTTTAGCAACAAATACAATTAAATGGTCTGTATGTACTTAGAACCCCTTTGTTACTTACGACAAAAAGGGACTTTGTGTGCTCAGTCTACCTCGGATTTAAAAATTTTATTAATAAAGTTTTACTTTATAAAGTAATTAAGTAACAGCTCTATTTAGCGGCATCTGAATATCAATATACATAATTGTAGTAAATAATCGTGCTTGATGCCAGGATTAAAAATTAAAAACATTTCATACTTACATCTAATCCGAGGGCTGAAAGTTTTACAATTTGACTTCGCCTCTACATACAGTGCAGGCGACGCAGTTGTAAAACTTTTTATTTCAGTTTGAAACTAAGTTCTGATTGTGTGTGCAGCTAAGAACCAGAGCTCAAGATACTGAAAAGCTTGAAAGAGTTCGTTCGTTGTCTACAATGAGGTCATATCTACAAAACGGTAATGCTACAATCTTATTAAGGAAATGTTACTCAGGTAAAATGTAAGTAGCTTCTTATATTGTTAATTCGACGAAGAATAAATTTGTTATTTGGTAGATGGTCTCATTAGTAAATTAATTATTTATTATTATTATGTACTTTGTCAACATATTTCAGCAGACGAAGTCTCGGGCACCAGCTCATTGTTATTATAATTTACTATTTACTCGAGGCAGATGCAACAAAAAAAATAACAAGGCATTATGGATCCAGAGAAGGAGTAATCGTGCGAGGCTAAACTTTGCCTATGTAATGCAACTTTAAATGAAATCCTTCAGCTAAACATTGGCTAGTGAAACAATGGAAAAGTAACTATTATGTGAATTAATATGAAACTGTAACAAGTTTGAACTATGTAATTGAAACTTGAGTATAGACCCGCAAATATTTGCACATAAAGTTATTGGGAAGGGATATCGGCTTAATTAAAAAATGGCGGACTTTGACTTTGCTATGGCCAGTGAATTATGTATATATCGGTGAGGCCATGAATCTCCAGTGAAGGTCCAGGGACGGACTTCTTTATTCTACAGCGGTTGTCTGATGCCGAGGCTGGCATATAAGAAATGTCATGTCATATTTAGATTAGGGAATTGTCAATAATGTAGGACAGATTATTATTGATGGCGTAGTGTTAAAGTACTTTAGAATATTGATGTGAACGTTAAGAGAATGGGAAATATATCATGGTGCAAAGTAAAAGGAATATCATTTCATAACCAACACCATAGAGTACCTCCTTCTGCTATATATACATATGTACCTTTATTCTTTAGCATGTGTTCCTTACATGCTAAAAGGTAGAATATAAGAAAATTAACTTTTTAAGTGAAGCTAAATCAATAAAAATTGCTTATGATTAAGGCAACTGAACGAATAAAAAGAGCTCAGAAGACAGCTTCATAAGCTCAGCGTTTTTTGGCCTTATACGCTGATAAAAAAATAATAGTAGGTAACTACTTATGCTGTATATTCAACTTGTGTGGTTTTACCCTACAAAGTAAACGACACAAACGCTCGTTTCACTCGACAAACAGGTGCTAATTAAACACTTAAGCGCAATTACCGCTAAATGCCACGTCAAAAACAATGCACATTCATCAAATGAGACTTTGTTCTCCCCAAGCAAAATTGTAGAAAAGAATAAAAAACATAATTATTGCGAAAGGAGGGCTAAAGTGAACCTCTCCAGGGATTCCAGACACAAAATGAAAACGTAAATTGCTCAAAAAAGTTATTACTTTAAAAAAATAGGTAAAAGACCGTAAGAAGAAAATTAACTACACTTGGGTTGGGCTTCTACCTGGAAAATAATACGAGTATATTTACGTAACCTACATACGCTACATTTGCTATATATCGTGCCGAACATTTCGTTAAACGAATTAATTTATCTTACGTTGTTACTATTAGATAGACCCTCCAGGGACCAGCCATTTCACCAGACAAATCATAAAACGAGATATTATAATTATCTGCCTGATATTTATAAAATATTGGTAATTCAAGTGTAATTGGGATGTAAGCTTATTTATTATTTTATTTGATTTATTAATCAAATAGGGATTTTAGGACTTGACCGTACTCCTCAAAATATTCGGTAGGTTGGTTGGCGGTATATGGCAATTTTGGTGTAATATGTTTTTCGAGGATTGTTTCTCTCAAGTCAGTAATTTATTTGTATGTGTGTGTGCAATATATGAGAATCTTTGCCTATCAATATGTGTTAAACTGTGTGTGAGCAGCTGTTTATTTTTGCTACCGTAATTTTACTAACATTATCTATTTCTTTTAGTTCATAAAAATTCAGGAAGAAACAGTACTCAAAACTCACGCCAAGTATTCAGCAAGCACAGGATATTTATTATTCATTCATAAGAAGCGCCACGATATTTACTCTCCCATTACTGTGACTGCGGTCGCGTTTCTTGCATTCTAAATTGAATACATACAATAGATATGTCCTGCAAATAACCTCGTATAGATAGCGGCTAGATTGTACACTGAATAAATCCTCTGGATTACCCAAACTGCTTTTGCGTGAACTTAACTCCCGTCCACCAACAAAGGGAAGGGAGTGGCTGAAAAACAGCGCTGCATAGGACCACTGTCCTATGTCAGTACAAGCTGAGCCACTTCCTTTTGCCCACAAACCTTTTTGTAACTAGAATTAATTTTTTTTTCTCACTTATTGTAACGTTACATTCTGTGTGTGGCAATAAATATTTTTTATTATTATTATTATTATTATTATTATTAAAATTTTAAAGTTCTTTTCATAAAAAGTTACCTACTTGGATATTGGCAACTACTCGTATGTTACTGTTTCTTTCCAGCAATTTAGCTATAACTAAAACAAAATAACATAGTTTTTGCCACAATACTTGTTATAATTTATTAACTACCTAGTGTATCAAAGGTCGGCAGTTGGATAGATGATCTTTACTGGCAATTTCTTGAGTGCTTCCGTGCTTCGGAACGCACGTCGCGTCGCTTTCGGTTGTTATCGTAAGATAACAGTCGTTAAGCCATGTCGGAGGTTCTCGGGCAGCATAAAAACTTCCGACACTGGGGTTGGTCATACCTAAATCCTCCACAAATTCGCACTGGTGCAGCGTGGTGGAGTGGTGGGTCATTACTGGATAAAGCTAGTGTATCAAACAGTACCTAGTGTTTGCGTCACGTCATTATAATATTGTAAGGACCAGTTTCCTTCAGCCTTTAGAAATAAGTACAAGGCGATAGAAATGTTATTATTTATCTATCAGATCTTCAATAAACGATGTAGGTACCTATCAATTCAGCTGATGATAAACTTTGGCATTGCTCGGAGATATATATTTAGATTTCAGTTTCGAATTCTGGCTCGGAGTGAAATACCAAATATAACTCCCCTCAAAGCTCGCTGTGCGAATTATCACTTCTGACACTTAATTGAGGCTTTACTTAATTTTAATTTTACCGTGTCGGATTATTCTTGTAATAATTTTTTTGTAACCGTTGTAGCATTTGCTTAGTATATAATAATTATCTTTATCTATAGGTTACATACGCTTAGTCCCACAATTAATTTAATACAAGATTCAAAATATAATTATTTTTTTTTTACTTCTCCAATATTTATTTAATTTTATATTGATTAAAGGGATACACATGGTCGAAGAATGGACGTGGCAATGGGTCTCAGTAATCCTCAGTTAGTGGTGGTATGTTTCGACGGGTTTGGTAACAATGGGTATCGCAGAGCCAATGTTACAATGCTAAGCTTCTTTTCTTGTAGAAGACGCCTCGCTCATACCACAGGCTGATACGATTCGTTTTATGAACGTCCATAGGCGGCAGTGGTCGAGCGACATTACATCGTTTGACAACAATTTATGAAAGTGGAGTTCTTAATTAATTACCTTAGGTACAGGAAATTACTAATAGCTATCGTATAATTTAGAATTGTTACTGTTTCAAAGCTCAGTTAAACTGAGCCTACTCGTAATTAATTAACTACCTATTATTTTCTCAATCAAGTTTATTGCCAAACACAATAAGGTTTAATAAAAATAGCTTTTAAATCCATGCATAAAAGATAACAATTCACCGCAAAAACTCCGTAATCCATACTTTAATATGCGGTCGGAGCGAAGTAATAAATAATTGTGGAAACAAATGGCCCCTACAAATTTTCAATGCACAAACCTCGGGCAATATTCGACTTGAAAAAATGAAAACAGCTGCAATTCATATCGAAGATAATTTACTTCACATTCGTTGTTTTAAATGAAACAGGTACCTTATTACATTATTGAATTTATTAATATGTTTGTAAATAATTGCTTGGGTCAAACGTTTAAGAACATTAATCATAGGATCTGAATTCGTTCTCTTGAGCCGAGATTGATTTATCGAAAAATGACAAATCGTATGAAAAAGTGATATTTGTGAGATTTGAAATCGCGATCGGTTTATTATTACAGGCCGTAGATTATGAGAGTGAGTAAATGAACCTTAACTATAATAGCTAACAATAAGTAAAAATAAACAATAGCTCCATAATTAAAATTCAATTGAAGCTGAAAATACAAATGTATTGGGATGTGTTGCATCGGAGATTAATAATTTCCAATCACAGTAAGAGCTAATTGTAGAGCTTGCAGTCTGCACCGGAAATACCCGGAAATTTCTTGTCTACAGATCTCGTTTCCGTGCAACATCGGTACAGATTGGAGCAGTCACGTCAGAGTTATAAGAGTCGGCCAAATACGAAATAATACAAAATAGTAGTATAGTATAGTAGTATTTTGTAATAATATTGTCTAATATCCGGCATAAGAAAGATTCCACTTTATAATGATCCACTATATATGGTAGATAATATAAATATTTAGATATATAATCGCTGATAGGTTGCCTAATAAAGTCACGTCCTAAAAATGTTAGGTAATTAATAAAATTATTAATTAAATATTTTATTTCCAATAAACTATGAGGAATAGCGATAATTGGTCAAATGAGTCTCGTCTCGGGGCCGATTTTAATGAAAATGAAAGTGTAGAAATGAATATGAAATGCATTGTCATCAGAACAAAAGCAATATGTAAAATTTCAACCTCTTAGGATAAGAGGAAGTAGATCTAATTAAGCTTGCAAAATTTTATCCTAACTAATAGGGTATTATTATTATTATTATTTGAATTTCAGGCCTGGGACAACTATCCCAGGGGCCACTGCGACCATACTTGATCTATTGTGGCCGTACCCGTTTCAGAGTTAGATCTGGTCTCCAAGTCCTACTGCCCGGACGAACAGTAGGATGTTCCTGGGTTCCAGATCTCTTACTCGGTTGGGTGGGATTAGGTGGCCTCCTAAGATTCGACTTCTGCAGTGACTTATGGCAGGGCAGTCACATAGTATGTGGATGGAACTAATAGGGTAAGCTAAACAAAATTATTTAAAAATGGCACTGATGGATAAAAAGATGAAAACATGTGTTTGAGTTATCATTACATTATTGAGTCTTATAAGTATAATATCAATAGCTAATTATTTCTTAGCATTTATTGTCTATTTATTTATTTATTCGATGTAATCTTCAATTAATAAATACTTACTAGTCCAAGTTATTTACACACGATAAGTATAGAATCTACCGTAGTAAATACACACAGGAGGTAGATAAGTAGTTCTACTTACAGCGAAAGCTACTCTTGCCGCATTTATAAGAGTAGTGTTTCAGTGACTTCAGAGTTCAGACATAAAATCGGGTATCATAATATTATTATGTATTTACAAGCTAATGTCCAAATATAATACGGGTGCGATACATCGGCCGGCCGGTCTAATGGCTTCCATTACGTTGCTCGCCACCTGCGGTAATGGTTCAGAAATATTTAATTGATGAGAGCTCCACTGATATCCGGATTCACATTTTTCATCCATTTATAGTGGTATTTACGACGGCTTTGTACATTTTTTACGTA
This sequence comes from Thymelicus lineola, assembly GCA_963932265.1. Lineage (NCBI taxonomy): Eukaryota > Metazoa > Arthropoda > Insecta > Lepidoptera > Hesperiidae > Thymelicus > Thymelicus lineola. The sequence goes on along the minus strand of OZ010684.1, from coordinate 9,957,439 downwards.
CTTACAGCATAATGGGTACGTTGCGGATTCTCAACCCTGTTGTATACGTCAACGTCGGCGGACATCGTGGTAATTTGCATTTGTCCAAGTATTTAAAAATAATACCATGTGCCTGACATCTTCACATCTGTAATTCACTGTGATTCCATCGTATCAAAACTTATTACTATGATACAAAGTATCATAGGCAAAATAGCCGCATATTTCATTTTCAAAGTCACCTGAAAAAAAAACATGTTTTTTTTTTGTTTTTCACGTTTATTTGGAAAAGTACTGATTTTACAGAAAAATGTTTCCTACAAAAGTAGCCCATTTGACATATGTCCAATACATTTTTCTTGTAGAGCCAGTGGTTTGTAGAAGTAGACAATGACAATGCATTATTGTGATATGCATGACCTGACACTATACAAAGGCTTTGACTCCAGCCGAGGGAACTCCTTAATGTTTAACAGCACAGTCCCATTTTTTCCTTAGTATCTACTCTTACAATGACACTTTAAAACCATGTATTTAGCTTGTATTATCGTGCAAAAGCAAAATATAGTGGAATTCCTTTTACCTACACGCTTTTTATTTTTTATCTCAAGGACCAAGTGATTGACCTGAGAGAACGTAATTGTTTATTTTGTAATTAATCATCTGAAACCAACCTGTAATTATCAAAAAATAATAAGTAAATGACCTTAAAAAATTAGGTGTATTTTTTAGTAAAGACATTTAATTTTAGATATCTGACCCGTTAATAATTATAAATCGGCCTTTGGATGACTATAACCTACCTTATTATTTATTTATTTAATCTTTATCAAGAACCTAAATATAGGCTTACAAAGAGTGGACTTAATGCCTATTGGAATTGTCTACCAGTCAACCCAGGGTGATGGTGAGTACATGTGGCAGGTGACAATAAATTGATCATTGAAAATTCTGTTCAATTCGCAGTAATTTCAAATAACTATGATAATTCAAAAAAAGAGAGAAATAAAAATTGGTTATCTATCATAAGGCATAATATATAAACGTAAACAAATATCTATCCCTACTGAGACAAAGAGTTGCATTAAATTACCTAAGTCCTGACAGATCCAGCAAATCGTAGTTCGCGGATGTTGTGGCAATAGCTTAATTATGTTACGTCTGTTGTTATTACGAACAGATATTACGAACGATAACAACTTTGAAAAATATTATCTTACAATCTGAATTGAACTCCATTCTAAGCACTTACGCCTACGAATCGAGCGAAATCACAGGAACTATCGCGCTCCTTGCAAAGGAAAAGCTGACACACAATTTAAACCGTATACAAACTCCCTCTTGATTATTCAAGTTGTTATTTCAAATGGAAACCAAAATGTTCATTCCTTATTCCTCGTTCGCTCTTAACATGAAGAAAATCAAATCAAGGCATGGAACGCTCGCTAATTACACAAACGTAGCCATGTTTATACAATTTGCGTCAAGCAATGTTTTCAGACACCACATGTAATCAATGGTACGTAAGTTAATAATAATGCTACGTGTCAGTACCTGAAAGTTTGGCAAAGCACCAACGTTGTAATGCAGAGTACATTTGGTTATGCAGAGTTAATTAACTTTATTAACCCTATATTTAACTTGTGCTATATTTAACTTTATTATTTACTAACGCTTTCAATCTTTCACAGGTTGCAAACATCGTAATTCGATTCAGATCGCTTCGGTATTTTTTGAAGACTATCGCGAACACAGCAGCACGAGCGAGCTGATGTAAATGGTAGTTGCTTGTATAAGTTACATAATATTAGGTCTTTACCTATGAAATTGGAGATTTGTATAAAAATTAAAAAAATATGTTATTTTAGCTAATCAAATTACTAACCCAAATTATCTTTGCCATTTTGAAAGCACTTAGTTTATTCCTTTACTGTAGGAGTCTGCCGGACGAGAGGCGATGAAGTCAGGGAAAGCGTTTTGTACTGCTTCTCGGGTATTGAACTTTTTCCCACTTAATAAATTGTCTATATTTGATAAAAGTAGAAATCTGTTGGAGCAAGGTCCGGTAAGTACGGTGGGTGACGGAGAGCTTCCAGCTGTAACTCTACTCGTAATAGCTTTACGATGGTCTGCCGTGAAGAGTGAGCTCGCGCGTTGTCGTGGCGAAGCAATGGGTAAGAGCGATTGACCAGTCTTGGTTGTTGAATCGCGAGCTTCCCCATCATTGTTTGCAATTCTTGCCAATAGACATTTGATTATTAATGATCAGGCCATTAATGGGTTCAAGCCAAAGAAGTTTTAATAATGTTAATTAACATTAATAAAGTACCTACTTAATTAAATACTAATAAATAATATTAGTCATTTATGTACCTATCTATAAATTTCCTGTCCTCTAAATTATGTAGGAGTAGAACTGTAATACTAAGTTTAGTACCTACCTACCTATAGGTACGGTAGGTGGTAGACTCAACTGACATAACTCTGGGGATTACAAGCTGAAGGGGCAGTGTCCTGGGCACATCTGCCATAGAATCGATAACTGTTAGCATATCATTAGATAGTGTTTTGGAACGAACGTAGGTAGTAATAAACGCAATAGGTACCTATCTATCTACACAGTTCGGTCATTAAGGGTAACCTAATTAAAAAATATATACCCACCTATATGTAACACCTACATTGTCATCGTGTTGGGTATCTACGCAGAAGTTGGGTTTTTTCCAAAAATTGATCCATCCAATTCCCATTGTAGAGAAGAGACATACACTAAACGTACAGACCTACCTATTAGTTCTGCAGTGCCTATCTACCACCTAATTATTCGGTCACTAAGGCCTAACAATTAGAATTAACTGTAGGACATTCTCGGGTTTGAAATCCTTCGTTTGTTTTAGTTTCTTCTGCCTCAATGCAGATCGTACCGGGTAGCTGGGGGTTGGGCGCAGTTGCCATAAAAATTCTCATTAAGTAAGCGTTACTTTAAAAAAATCCCCACTTCCTCCTGGCCAAAAATATAATTATTTGCCCCTCCTCACGCCTGGGCCAGAACTTGGGTACGCCTGTTCTCATTGTTATAGTTTCTTACTCATAACTAGGTAAACACTTGGCTAAATATAAATGCTACATTGTTTTATAAATTGTAATTTGTAAGTTATTTAAAATTTTACAAAATAAAACATAAAATGCCTGGCGGCAAATAACAAAACTATTATATTAATAGCCTGCATATTTTTTTCTTTCTTTTTCTGGTAGATGGCTCTGAATCTTATTTTTCAAAATCACAGATTAACTACAACTAGATGGAGCCACAAGCTACGCATAGCTCACGAAGCTTTATAAGCTTCTTGGCATAGCTAGAATCAGCTCAGCTCGATCTTATTGTATGGTTGCGTAGGTTTTGTCCATAATTTGTTGGAAAATAAATTGACGAATAAATTCCGACTGATTGCAATTTTTTTCTAGTGTTTTTTTTATTTCGCCTATGGTCAAGTATGTCAATGTCAAATATGATTTAAGTTGTCATATCAAATTAATTTATATGTCAATGTCAACAGCTGTCAGTACGACTGTCACACTGTCCCATAGGTTAGGTTAGGATCAATCATTAAATAAACATAACAAAATATTCTCTCTACGCGAGGTTAGGATAGTAAAAATAGAAAATAGACAAGGCACGACCTATTATTATTCACGAGAAGAGAATGTAAGGACTTAAAAGAACAGATAAAAGGAATCAACCAAACTTTTACGTACACATAAGTTACTGTTTTTATATAAAAATGCGCGACGAAGAGAGGTTACAAAGGATAAAAGTTAAGTATTAAAAAAAAAATATGTAGCGACAATTTTTTTTATAACTTTATGTTAAAATAGCTACTATTTAATAATTTTACATGACCATGTCACGTAAACTTGAAATCATAAGCAATTCTTATTTCAGCTGGTTCGTTTTTGGCAGCAGTTGCAGGTATTTCGGCATTTGTAGGTTTTGGAGCAACATTGGCAGCTGCTAAAAAAGCTGATCCCAAGTATTTTAATAAAGGTAGGTATGTACCTAGTTTTTTGGTTTACAGTTTAGGCCTCTTTCAGACTCCATTGTTTTTAAATTTTTCAAAGCAGTTAAGATTGGGTACAAAAAAAATCAATCATTGATCATTATAGTTTATATTCTATTTTTTTTAGACGAGACTTATTTGGTAAACAAACTTAGAATTACTTTTTGGAAATATTAATTTAGTTGTCATTAAATTATTATCATTTTGTGTCTGCTTTATTTTTAAATCTATACTAATATTATAAAGAGGAAAGATTTGATTGTTTGTTTGCATTGAATAGGCTCCAAAACTCCCAAACTGATTTGAAAAATTCTTTCATTGTTGGGAAGCTACACTATCCCCGGATGACTTAGGCTATATTATATATATATTTTTTTTTAACTATTTTTCCCGAAGCGAAGTGAGGGTGATTTCCTAGTTATAACTAAAGATAAAAAGACAGTGTAAGTTTGTTTACTGAATAGGACTCCTCGTAAAAAACAGGGTGTATACAACTTTAAGTCATCCGTCCACATACGCTACAATTGATATTTTTATTTAGTATCCTTAGTAGCAAGCATTATAATTTAATTATAATTAACAATATTAAGCATTGTAATTTATGTAGGTACTACTTTATGTAACCCATGTTATAATCAACACTTTATTTAGGTCTACACAGCAGTGCGGAACTAGCCGATGCAGGTGCAATCCTAGCACTACGAGCACTGGGCTGGGGGACTCTATATGCAATCGCTGGAACTTCCTGTTTGTGTTATGGGATATGGAAACTATCAGGAGCAAAAGATGTAAATATTATTATTGTATTGTTATTCATTAGTGATGTATATCAACAACACAAAGACATAATGCATGAATGTTGTAATAGTATTATGAAAAATATTGTACTGAATATGATACTTTATTATAACTATACTAGTATTGATAGCCTAGTGGTTAGAAGGTTGGTCTCCCGAACGCGGGGGCCCGGGTTCAAATCCTGGCACCACACCTCTAATTTTCAAATATTATGTGCGTATTACAAGTTAATTATCACTTGCTTCGGTGAAGGAAAACATCGTGAGGAAACCTGCACACCGGAGAGTTCTCCATAATGTTCTCAAAGGTGTGTGAAGTCTACCAATCCACACTTGGCCAGCGTGGTAGACTATGGCCTGTACCCCTCACATTGTGAGAGGAGACCCCGAGCCCAGCAGTGGGACAATTATGGGTTGTTGCTTTGCTTTTGCTTTGCTTTTGCTTTGCTTTATACTAGTATTCAAAAATTATTTGTTGAGTTTGCTGCTACTTAGAATATAAAATCACTGCTAGATGTACATTAAATATAAAAACAGTTTACTATTTTTTTTCAGTTGAAGGATTTTAGACTAAAAATGGGCCAGATATTGCCAGTATTACCAAAAAATAATCCGCCTCAATCAAGAACAGAATTCACTGGACTTAATGACTTGTTAACATATTTATCAGAGGATTATGGAAAAAAGCAAAAGTGATAATATAAAATTAATTTATTGTTATAAACTTATGTATAAAACCATTAATGTAGCTGTTTAATTTAAATCTTGTTTTATTAAATATTCTTCTTTGTATGCTGGTCCCGAATTGCAGCTGTCTTTACATGTATAAATTGCAAGAATTCCCCAATCAATGCTATTAACGTCCAAGCCAACATTGATAAAATTAAGCAGTTGTGGCATTATCTGGAAGAGAAAAACAAAATAATAAATTTAACATATTAAACTAGGATGGTATATTTATATGATAGTACATAATATCGCTCACCCAGTAATACAATGGCACATCTACGTTTGTCATATTTTACAGAAATGAATTTCAAAAATTTTATAAAAATGTTTAAACTGCACTCCAAAACTGGGTCGCACAGAATATCAGTGCTGTGGTTCTCCACAGCAATTACTAAGTGCGATCCTTTTCCATAGTGCTTACAGCAGCTTAACTATAATCTTATTGTTTTAGTTTTTTTTCTTTTTTTGTATACCCATATCTGCTTGTAACTTGGAATAAAGTATTTCTTTCTTTCTTTCTTTCTTCTAAAAGTAATTTATGGGTTCGGTTTACGTTTTTTCCATATTGTATGGGTTCGGTAACTAGTATAGACATTAATACATATTTACCACTATGTAAATTAGGCACTTTTAAAAATGTACCATATAAACTCAATTTCGCATTTTTTGCACATGTGCCATTATATTACTAGATGAGTGATATATTAATACAGAAACTTTGTACTTATATATGATAATATATTCTATGCTCCACACTTGTACAGAAACAAGGGTGAAAAAGCAATCTCTCCTAGTCAAATTCAATGCAAAACACATGGCTAGTACAGTAATCTCCAAACTTATTGGCCTTAAATTATTGTATACTGTGAAGTTATGAATCCGGTTGATATATAAAAAGTAACAAAAAAATGTCTAAAAATATCAATAATATTCTTACTTGAAACTCAAATTCCCTTTCTCCATTACAATATTTACAATTTGGTACATGTAAAAGTTCATTATTTTTATTTCCTGTGATCCACAGTGGTGTACCTCCTCTTTGATATCTCAATACTTGATCTGGATGCCTCATTATTCTTTTGTTAAATTTATTGAATACTTTGTCTTTAGGCATTCCTCTTGTGTATTGCTCTAACTCATTTTCATCTACATCATTTAAGGAACCTCCCTTTTTCTCTTGTAATAGTTGAGCTAGCTTGTCCATTTCCTTATTTGTGTCTACATCAGTGGCTTCTTCCTAAATAGAAAAAAAATTATCTATGTATATAAAAGTGAAAAATGACACACCACTGATTAAAAAAAAATCTCAGAAACAACAAAACCGATTAAGATGAAATTTGGCAGGAAGATAGTTTATGCTAAGGAGATGTCATAATTGTTATATAATTAGCTGTTGCCTGCAGCTTTGCATAAGGAAATTATGTTTTAACTTATTCAAACTTTTATCCTGTTTTCCTGGAAAACCTTTAAATTTTCCTGAAAAGTTGTCTAAAATATGACCCAGGGTACAACAACAACTTTACCAATTTTCATCGAAATCCATTCAAGGGGTTTTATGTGATGCCTGGACAAACAAACGGACACTTTCGAGTTTTATTATAGTAAAGATTATGTTAATTCAGGTGGAATGGATTAAGGTTTACATTAATCTAAAATCTATAATTAAAAATCTAATCGGAATTTTGTAATCATTGCAGTTCAGTGGCTTCAACCCAATAATGTTCCACTACTGGGCACGGGTCTCTCCTGTTGAGAAGGCCTAGAGCATACTCGAACACGCTGCTGTAGTGTGAATTGGTGAAGGGGTAGTGGCCAAACCGAGTGTCAGAAGTTTTCAAACCGCCTGAGGGCATCCAACATGACTTAACAACTGTTAATTATCCTATGATAACAACCGAGACCGACGCCTTTACGTGGAATATTCGAATGATGCATAATTTAATGATGCAGTTTTAGTTTTCATCAAAATCGGCTTTGAGACTCCTTTGACCATTTTTCGATATTTCTCATAGTACAGAATTTAGCCATCCACGCACACTTGAAAAATTCACCCTGTATATACATACATAAACAACTCATACCTCATCCTCTACATCGACTATTAGTTCCCATTCTTTAAAAAGAATTGATTTTCCTGATTCAGTAACAAAAAAATCGGAAGAATTGAAGGATGTCGGGCTCTGAAATAGAATCAAGTAATTAAATGTAGACACGTAATAGGAAATATAGAACTTTAGCCGTATTGGGGCGGCTTAGAATACTAACCCCAATCCCACGCTGTATGGGTGTCGTAAGAGGCGACTAAATCCAGCCCGCTGGTGGTAGGGCCCCTCGGAGGAATTATATTGGTAATTGCTATTATTATTTCTCCATGGGGTTTGCCTGGATAGCTACCACCCTTGAGCATGAGTCAGCCGCCAAACAACTCGTGTTCCGGCTGGGGGCTTGAGCGCCAGTTCTTTCTTTTTCTTCTCTCTTTCTAGGCAGGCAACGCATCAGTGATGCCTTTGGTGTTGCTAATGTCATGGGCGACGATAGCCACCTACCATCAGGTGGATCATCAGCTCGTTTGCTGGCTATTTCCATAAAAAAAAATTTGCTTGGGGTCTATGATAAAAATAAAAATTTGTATTGACAAGAAACAAATTAAAAAAAAAACCTTAATGGTTGGTTTACTTAATTATACTGAACAGACAACAATTAAAATAATCACCTGCTGAATGTTTTTGCAATTTTCTTTATGACCTTTTTGCCAATCCAGTATCTGATGTTTGCGACTACAATAACTTGTTTTCTTGCATTTTGAGCAATGTGAAGGAGCTTTTATACCACACAAATAACACAACTTTGGATACTCGGCCATGGAAAATTCCTGCAAGTTAGTAAAAATGTGTTGTTAGTGAACATTGAAACATTAAGTAATGCTTAGAAATAACACAATTTGATTAACAAAGTTAAGAACGGCAGGCACAGTTGCTAGTTGCTGGCTGAAAATACAAAAAAATACCACTTTCAGTGAAAAAAATAAATGGCACTTATGTCATTTGATACTGAGAGGACACTTGTGGCATAGAATATATTGGTAGTTACAGAAAAATCTTGTCTGCCAGTTCCTGCATGATTTACTACTGTATGGATACAGTTTTATAGATAAAAAAGTACAAGGGATTGCCTTAAGAATATGAGATTTTTTTATTATATTAAGCTTGCGGTTTTGAAGTATCATTATCAATGATTATTATCATGCACAAAAGAATTTTCTTATGGTTACCTGGCTCTCATTTTCTTCATAGGGTTCAAAAGAGTAAAAATCATTCTTTCGGCCCAGTTGACACCTTAATACAACAAAGTTATCAGCACAATTTGACTGACAACAAGAACCATTTTTACATACAAAGATAAATATTGTGCGGTGAAAACAGTCATCTTTTTCTTCAAAAGGGGCATACACCTACAAAAAAAAACATGTTCATAAAAAGCATAAAAATCAGGTCTTGTACTGTACAATGTCTATAAATAATGTAAGTTCCAGCCAGTTGTTAATCAGTTGACTTGTCTGCTGTTTTTAGTTGAGTAATAGTTAAATTATTCATAAATATTAGTTGTAAAATTTTTGTAATTATGTTCATCATTTGGCCTTTCAATTTCTAAACCTCACTCTTACGTAGAGTCCTGCAGTAGAAAATTATATATTTATAGCAGTATATATTCTGTTTGTTTGCTAACTACACTAAAGAATTAAAATACAGTACAATTTACCTGGCAAAGAAGTATTAAAGGATCATTACATTTCTTACAGGTTATTTCTTCAGGGTTTGGTAAGTTTTTAAGATCCAACCACGCCGGTTTTCCACCAACTTTGCTGGGGAAAAAACGTGGGTGTAAAAGCCATCCCTGTTTTTCTTCCAGAAAACCAATATCCACCGCTTTATTCATGTTTTAAAATTAAAACACTGTAAATAGTAACATGTTTTTTTTAAATGAATTATAAATGACTTTTATGTAGGTATGAGTTATGACGTGACGCTGACGTCTGACCACAGAGTACCTGCCTACCTACTTTGTTTTATTTTGTAAATGAAAATGACATTAGTGATTAGACCACAGAATACAGATTAAGGAAAGATATTAAGGTAGTTAGCATCTCTGAATACCTATTAAAATTCAGTTTGCCTGCACCAGCTGATTGCCACCTGTCCCGATTTTGAAGAAATTGTCCCGCGTCCTGACGGCCTATCGATTTTATCCCAATTTTTGTTAATGCGATTTTTTTTCTAAAACTTCATAAACAACTACAAAAATGATGTAGAATTATTGAAAACGGCCCGTTGCAAGAAGAAATACTTACATATGGAAAAAATAATTATAAAAATTAAACAGTATTAAACACACATTAGAAACACAAAATAAAGTTTTATTTTCTTTAGTCTGTCTCATGGGATTAATTGGATTGAACCAAACTCCGAACTAGTCCAAACGTCCCTCTTGTCTCTGTGTTCCGTGGAACGTCTCTGATGACCGCCAGATTGTCCCGATTTTTTCTTCCCAAAAGGTGGCAACCCAGGCCTGCACAGAAGTACATGGAACAAGTCAAAGTTTGTTTGGACGACGGGCTCTCAGAATATAAGAAATTAATTTTTGTTTAATGCTGGAAAAAATTGAATAAAAATCGGGCTCCGGTCCAGTAACCAGTTACCAAAGCTGTGGTAATTCGGACTGCTATGTATCATCTGTGCTTTAACACAAGTGTCAATTATTGTTGACTCGGCTCTACTGTCAAAGTCAAATTAAGAAGCCGAACGACAAACGTCAAACTTGACTTTTTTTAGTGATGTGCCAACTCGGAAAAAGTACGATTCGAGTAAACTCGAGTTGAAATTCAGGTAACTCGAATTGAATTCGAGTTACACAACTCGAGTTAGCAGGAAGAAACTGAGTGTATGATTTGTTACAAATTTTTTTTTTACATATTTGATCTTTCATCCAACTCTCGAAACATTTAAAACTTGCTTTATAGGCTAAAACATAACTCAAAAATATCAATTTTGCTCAAAACTTGCCATTTACATAATTTAAACATATTTTATCTTACGATTAGTTATAGAGTTTCTAATCATAGTGGTCTATTTACTTTATTGTTTCGTTTACTTGATTGAGATGTTGAACAAAAGTGTTGTAGAGTTGGATTGTTTTTATTTCATACGTTAGACAAGGACGCCATTATGTTTATTATTTCGTCTTTTGAACTATTCCATAACTAAGTATCTATATGACATTAGGCCGCATCTATATAATTCATATATCTATTGTCCACAGGTACATCTACAAAGTCAGTGATCCAGATAGAGTTATTTACCTTACATAATTATATCCAGAGTTGCCAAATGCCAACTCTACAGTTTTAACTGTAGATTTACAATTTTTTCGTAATTTCACAGTTTTTAGTTTAAACCTCCAAATGTACAGATTTTTCTTTATAATACTAGCGCCATCTATTTTATTCGCTGTGGACCCAAACTTAGGAATAAACAGTCAACCACCACCATAAAAGACACTTTAAAAACAAAGCCAGGAATTAAAAATTATTATGAGGTCAATGCTACAGATGACCATTTAAAGAGATTTTATAAAAATATGTACGATTTTAAAATTAATGATGGAACTGAAAATCAAGAGTATGTATGTGCAAATTGAAAACGAGGCAGTTTTAGTAGAAATTGTGTAGATTCTTTAAGATTTAAAGTTGATTTACTAATACAAGTATAATTTTCTTACTATTTTACGTTGTTTTTAAGAAAAGCTGTAGATTTACAGTTCTCTAAGTAGAATTTTACAGTTTTCTACAGCTTTTTGAAAGCTTCTTTACAGTTTTAATATAGATTAGGGTTGGCAACACTGGATGGATAATCCATGCATGCATCCAACGAACAAATCGTACTCTCGCTCTTTCGCTTGATTCGTTCATTTACCGCCAGCCCAAACACGAGATTCAACTCGAGTCATTAATCTGACTCGAGTTAACTCGAACTAAGCACAACTCGAGTTAACCCGAGTTAGCAGTGTTGCAAAAGTTCCCGATTTATCGGGAGATCTACTGATTTTGGTTATCGTCTCCCGATATCCCGATTTAGCGACCGTTTCTCCTGATTTTTTGCATTGTCTACCAATGTATTATAATATTGAAAATTAAAATAGAAAATAGTGTTCTAAATACGAAAAACAAAAGGAATTGAGTCGCTCAATGAAAATACAGAAGTATTTTGGGCAAACGTAGGTGTATATAGCATAAAACGTGGTGATGACTCATCGTCGTGTTCTAATTTTTTTCTAAAAACAAGCGAGTTTAGCAGTCGGAACCCATTTAAATTTCACAGAGCTCTTTGGGAAAATTCAATTGGTTGAAGAATGGGTTCCTACTGCTTAACTACTGGGCTTATTTTTTCATTTATTATACGCAGTCGGTTTTTTGTGTTTTTTTAATTATTTTTTTATTTTACACTTTTTAGGTAGGATTCATTAACTTATTTATGAGATTATCTTAGTCTTTACCGCATAGATACTCAGATCAAATTATCAAACTTGTTTCAATTTTAATATATTATAAATAAAGACACGTTCGCAAAAATGGCTAGTAAGATGGTACGAAGATGTAAATTAATAATAATTTATTAATAAATTATTTTTATAAATAAAATTATTGTGTTAATAACATAAAAACAACTCTTGCCTTATTCAGATTAAGAATCTCCCGATTTCTCCCGATTTTTAGCTGGCGATGCTACCGATTTTTAATGTTTCACTTTTGCAACACTGCGAGTTAGTAATTCGAGTTGACAATCACTAACTTTTTTCACTGTTACTGTTACTGTCGTCTTGACTTAAAAAATAAAATTTGTGAAATAAAATAAAACAATACAATTCTATTCTATCAAGATTCAAGTCTGTGATGTGATTAACCTCAAATATGCTATTAATACGTGTCCTAATTTTACATATACCTACGTCTAATGATATTTGTGTAATTAATAGTATGAGTTTATTTAAGTAAAGTAGTTAGTAAGTAAAGATGACGAAAAGCAAAGTAGATATTAAAAAGTTATTTGCCACGGCAAAAGAAAACCATACATATGTTAAAGTATGTGCGCCAATGGTCAGATATAGTAAAGTTCAATTTCGAACATTGATAAAAAAGTTAGTAACTGTACTTACTCAATGTTATGACTAATATTATGATGTAATAAATTAGCAAATGTATTAAAAGGATCATAATTTTTACTAACATATTACTTTTGTTTCAGCTATGGAGTAGACATGAGTTTCACTCCAATGATAATTGCAGATTCTTTTTGTCAGAATGCAAAAGCTCGGGCAAGTGAATTCTCTACCACTGTTGACGATGCTCCATTAATTGTGCAATTTGCTGCTAATAATATTGCAGATTTTGTTGACGCTTCTACTTTAGTGTATCCTTACGCTGATGGAGTTGATTTGAATTGTGGGTGTCCACAGCGCTGGGCTATGAAAGATGGCTATGGATGTGCCTTACTAATGAAACCGGAACTTATTCATGATTTGGTTAAAGGCGTCAGAAGCAATTTGCCTCCTGACTTCAGTATTTCAGTGAAGATAAGAATATTAAGTGATATTAGAAATACAATTAACCTGTGTCATCAGTTGGAAAAATGTGGCATAGATTTTATAACTGTACATGGTAGGACACCATTACAGAAAAGTGGGGATAATATAGACATTGAAGCATTGCAGCAAGTTTGTAAATCCTTGGAAATCCCAATTATAGCCAATGGTGGAATCAAAACTGTACAGGACGCTGATAACTTATACAACTTGTTAAATTGCAATGGCATTATGGCTGCGAGTGGTCTATTAAGTAATCCTGCTTTATTTAGTGGTGCCAAGATCACACCCTTAGATTGTGTAAGACAATGGATGGACATAAAAAATACAAATGTTGAGATGATAACATTCCAATGTTACCATCACCATCTTGTGTTTATGCTTGAAAAGATACTGACAAGGCAACAAAAACAAGAATTTAATTACTTATCCACATTTGAGACTGTTGATGAGTTTTTAGAAATAAATATTTTAAACAACCATGATTGTAGTCCACCAGCCAAATATTCTTTAAACGAATTTATTTCTTGTGACTTTGCAGATGAAATAATTGCAAAACATTCTGTTAAATGTAGAGGTTGCAGCAAAAGTCTGTATTATTGTGTATGTGAAAAATATGACTGTAATAGTATAGACGGCAGATTCTTCAGTTCCTATGTGAAACAGCATGATGAACTTGACTACATGTGTAGCAATATATTTGATGAACCAGATTTATAGCAATTATATTTTGAAATACAATTTTTTTTTGCATCCAATTGACTTATTTGTACACAATACCTACATATTACATAAGTAAAAGTTAATAAAATTAGATTATTATGCTATATTCTTCATTTGTGAAATTAATAACTATTTCTAGAATTTTTCATCTCTATCCAAATATGATTATAAATATGAATTGGGAACATCGAGACATTATTTTCGGGGAAAGTAAAGATTTTTAAGAGTTTAATGCATGCTGGTAGGATTTTACCCTCTTAAAATCGACCGTGGAATGCTTTTTACCTGTGTTCAAAGATGAACTAAATACAGATACGTTATGCCCTTACAAATCGACCGAAAAATCTGTTCCGACATTGGTTCCGACCGAGCTACAACACACACACGTTTATCTTTTGTTTCCCTACACCAATCACTAGTACATTGGCAAATTATGTAAAAAGGATGGCATTACTAAAACCATAATAGTGAAAAAGACAGCTAGTGTTTGTCGCTCGCGTCAATCTATATACGCTACGGTCTTTATCGCTCTCGCGTCAAAACTAGATCGCTATCTCTTTCTTCATCTGAATATGGCGTCTTTGCATGATTATTAGATTGTTTAGAAAAATAATTGAAATATACTAAATAATCTAAGTATCTTAGCGTACTCACGCATGGTATGAGATTCCTTGTGTTTTGTTGACCTTGGAGTCATAATTGGTGCACTTTCTAAACACACAGGATGGCATTTTGTTATATTTTCATAACTACGTATTAACCTACGATGCGCCACTCTCGTGATTGCGCTCGACGCAGACTAATCACAAAAGTTCCCAATTGGGAACTTTTTCAATCATCACAACGCGCGTGCTTATGACCTATCTGCCTCTTTTTAATATAATATAATATCATTGCCTGTGTTGAAGAACCAGAAATAATGCGGGTACGCCAAATCTTTTTGGACGACAATATACATCAATGATGTTTGATGCCTTCAGTGTAAGGTACTAATTTCCTTGGGCGACGTTGTACAATTACTACCTTTTTGCTCGTTTACATAAAAATAGTTCAAAATCGCACCTGGTCTATGCTTACTTAAAAATAGCAAATATCTATTTTTAAATCTTATACATTTAAATAAATTGTTACGTAAATATATATATTGTTAAGTCTTTCTCAGTCTCAGCTCCATGTTTCAATTTTCTCTGACAGGAATTGCAACACATACCTACCTATTCATAAATTGAAGCTTGATTCAGATTTATGTAACTACTAACCCACCCAAATGCCTCACTGATGGGCATTCAGTAGGTATCATCTATTCGGACAAGTATGTGAAGTTAACATAATGCAGTTAGAAACAACAATGACGCGATCATAATTCATAATTCACTCTATCCAGTTCAAGTCCCCGCACATTGTAGCATTGGTAGGAAGATTGTCTGCTACGCTACGGGCTACGGCTCTTCTCACATCTCAGCTCTTCTACGTTTTGGTGAAAAACTGCCTTTAGAAGGTTGAAACATGAGTTTCATTCACATCACGACTAATTCCATAACTTTCATGTTATAATTTTAGTAGTTTAGTAAGATAAGTCTATGTTAGTAAGTAGGTGCCCGTGACTTCGCGTGAGAGTTCTCCCGATCCCGCGGGTATTTGTGTACCTACCGTATAGCATAATTATATAGTAGGTAGGTGCCTATAGCAAATTTCCGCCGGGCGACACCTGATGGTATAACATCCCGTGCACTAATCGGGTTAAAACTTAAAAGTTAAAAGTACGGCAGCTAGGACGTACTAAAAAGAGCGAACTTCTAGTGCCAGTATTTTTTTTAATATGAACGGTTTCTTAATGGCAGCAAAATGATCCAATACGATAATAAAACTAATTAATTAAAAATCGACTGAATTTACTTCTATTTTTCGAAATATTTCCATTTTTAAGGAAAATGGCAGGGGACTGACGGAACAATAATTTATAATATATTAAATTAAAATTATGTTTATAACTATTGATTTTTATATACTTATCACATAAGATTGAAGTTGAAGTCCCTATAAATAAACTGATAAAATTTTTAAGAAAAATAAACAAGTACCTAACTATATAAATTTACTGTATTTTAGCTTAATTGTGAAATATCAAGTATATCATCACATGTAATGTTTTCAATTTTGTGAGTTGTTGATAAAAATATATAAAAATTATTATTGAATTACTTATAGGTAGGTAGGTATAACCTATTTCCAACTTCACAAATAAATTACATATAAATAAAATAATTGCCAGGGGACTGTGTGTCGTAGTGGTCCCGATACGTTTTTCTTCCTCGAAAGATACTGTGACATGAAATAAAATGGTGGAAAAGGATTAAATGAAATGGCGACACGAATTTCAGACCAATTACGTGCCTGTACGTGGAAAATAGCATAAAACGGCACAGTGAAAAATTTTAATTATGGTTTTGAACTTTTCGAAGGTGAATGATCTAAAAAATGCCAAGACAAACTTTGGCATAATTAATAAAATGAAATAAATTAATATAAGCTGTTTTTAATTCCAGAAAGCTGTTGGTAATTGGGGCGTTCTACTTTTCTACCGACAATGACGTGTCTCCTCAGGAAAAAAAATCGGTATTCGTTCAAAATTACAGTTTCTCAAATTTTATTTTCACAAGATTTTTTTTAACCATATAGTCATTATAATAATACTAAAATCCCGTTTTTATTGTTTTTGCTTTTTACAATATCATTGTGACATAGTAGTCGAAATGTGTGACACAGGTGTTTTACCTACAAATAAAATGTGTCTCTTTGCACCGCCTAACATTATAAAATGATCTCGCTTAAAAAAAATCATATAGAAACCCTTAATATAAAATTATTTATAGAACTTCTGAAATGTTATCATTCAATTAATTAGAATTTCGTAATCGTAAAGATTCATACTATTAAACAAAAAAATATTTTATCGTTGGGTCCGGCTGCATATGTTTTTTCTTGCTATTTTCCGTCACGCATTTTGCAAAACAAAAAACGCGCCTTAGCTGTTTGATCTTCAACACCAAGCAATAGTACGGTTTCCTCTCTCCCCTTGGCCTCACGCCTTGAGGCCCCACCCTGGAGGGAGCCGAGTTTTTCCCCCGCAAGTAGTGAACAGAGGTGCGTGTGTTAATTCGGCGACCGCTCTGTCACGTAAGTTAATACTTTGAAATCTTATTGTAATTTCCATTTATATACGTAATATTATAATTTCCTAGTAAATCTGTCATTTTCACCCACTTTTACGAACAATTCGTAATTTTGTGATCGTAGAAATCCTCAAACACCGTTATTTTACACCTCTGTCACGAGCACCTCTGTCACAAAAAAGCTATGACGGAGTGGCATAACTCGTGACGGAGTGGTAATTTTTGACTGGAACTTTGCCTTGATTGATTTTCACAATAGTTAATAATATTTTTTGTGTTCTATATATTACATTATCAATTATTTTATTTATTTTAGGTATTATCATAAGGGTAATTAAAAAATGGCATTATCTGCGGCGGAGAGGCAGCGACGTAACGTTGAAAGGTACTATGGACGTCCACCAACTAGTTGCTCAGCAACCAGGAGTCCTGGGCTACCGAACATTGAATTGTTTTAGCGACAAATTTTGTGATTGTTACAATTTGAAGACTTATCGCCCATTGCCTGAACATGAGATAGAAGTTAACGACAGCCCAACCTCAGATTTAAAGGAACAACTGGCTGATATAACCAACATAATTAGAGCTCCTACAAAGAGATTTTATGAGACTGTTTATACTTCTACTTCAGAAGATGAAGATGATCAGCCTCTCGTTAATCAGAAAAAAATGTGCACATAAAACCGGGAACTTCATACGACCTATCTGTAGACAACGTCCACCCATTATTAATAAAAAATTGTACATAATATGTGTTAGTAAAAGTACCCAGTAAAAGCAAAGTCGAGTACACCTCCTTAGGAGTTGTAAAAAGCTGTGTGGATGAAGATGGAGATGTTCAGGTGATGTGTTTTATAAGTGTTGATGACATTGGAAAAATATTTAAATTAGTAAAATCAGATGTATCAGATGTGATGTTTGAAAATTTGATAAATAATAATTCCAAATCTTAAAGAAGTCAAAAGAGGAAGGCGTGTTTATTACGAATTTGATAAACCAATAGAAGTATTTGAAAAGTATAATAAGAGAAAAGAGAAGATTAATCTGATTTTACGTGTACCAAAGAATGATTCTACCAAGAAATAATATATTATGTAGCATTATAAGAGGAGCATTATGTTTTGCTATCGTTTTAAAAACTTAAAAATGTTAAAGGATTAAGTTCAAATGTTGGCTTATTAATATCTACCACTCTGTGACACTCTGTCACAATTTTGTCCCTCTTGTAGTTAAACGTCAAAGTAGCATAAGATTCAGTTTATTGAAAACATATACTAAAATAACGTATTATATTATTACATATTGACTATACAAGGTATTAACAGAATTTCAGCTATGTTTATTTCAATTATTTGCAAAATATTTCAAAGTTTGTTGTCCTAAAGAGCAAAAATGTGACAGAGTGGTATTAAATGTAATTTTTTTTATATATTTCTAATAAGAATTTCGATAAATCGAGTTACAGAATAATAGATTCTTGTATTTTAGTTAAGCAAAGTAAAAAAAAAGTGAAAATTTTGATTTTACATAATAAGTAATAAATATTTTTTTTTGTGACTGAGGTGTTTATTTTTTCTTACTATTCCGTTAAAACTTAAAATAAATAAAAGGTATAAAATAAAACTTCGATGCATTATACGTTTTTGAAATCTTCGATAACTGGAAAATAATTTAAAAATACATTTTATAAAAGAAATACACTTTTATTTTTTTTCTAAATCTAAAAATTTATCACTCAGATTGTCGGTAGAAAAGTAGAACGCCCCAATTATGTTTTTATAAACTTTATGCATAAAATTATATACTATAGATTATAATATTCATTTTGAAATTAAATCTCCAAGTCTCAATTCTGGAAAATGGGACAGCCAGGGGACTGACTTTTTGGTGGTTTTGGATTTTTTTTCATAAAAACTGGAATTTATTTAGTTTACATTACAAGTGCTCCAGATAGAAATACATATTGATAAGCTTGCGATACCTATGATTTTTTTTCATTTCTGGAATAATGTATTTTTTTTGGAAAAAAGTTTTGTTTGTGTTTTAGAAAGCTTGAGAAAACAGTCATTTTGAAGTAAATAAAAGTATGTACCTACATGTTTCTAAGAATATTTGACATAAAGTGACAGTGAGTACCTACCAAACTATATCTACTTATTTAATTACCGGTACAGATTACTAGGTAAATTGCTCTACAAGCATATTTAATCTACAAATTAACAGCTTAACTTAAAATAATGTGTGTAGATTAGTGTTCTAGAAATGGTTATATTACGTCTCTCATTTTCATGGTAATTATTCTTACGGGTCGTCGCGGTAGATGTAGGCAATAGCCCCTTTATTTAACTGTATCGTCATTTGGTTCAAACAAAATAAATACTTAATAATCATATTTTATTACCTAAGTTACTTACTAAGTTTAGATAATTAAGATTACTAATTTCTATTTCTTTATGTGTCCTGCGCCGGTCGGTATACAGCCCTAGTGTGCCAGTATCCGGCCACCCCTTAAAAGTTAATAATAGGCTCAGAATACAATGAATTACATCGGTTAAACGAATTTTCATTGAAAGTATTCATTGAGATTTACTGAACATATTTTATTTAGATTTTTTACTCTCTTATTTTAAAAGTTAGAGGGGTGGGGGGACACACCTTTTACCACTTTAGAAGTGTCTATCTTTGAATCGATTGACTTTGGAAAAAAAAGTTTTTTGAACCTCAATGTCATTTTTAAAGACCTGTCTAACACCCGCAAAAATAGGTTAAATTAAAAATAAAAGTTTCAGTTCCATGTAAGAGACCTCCCCTTATTTTTTTATTACATATTTTATAAAAATCGTAAAGCGGTACAACTGCCAACACAACCATTAACACTTACTAATTGGTTGGCTCGGCTGTTCGTTTATCGGCTCTATTTAAATAAAACTATTTAAGTAGTCATTAATTTACTGATTTCTTTTCAGTTTTTTTAACTTAAAATATTTTTATGTGCTATACCTAGGTAGGTTCAAAGATAAATCGTAAGGGACGATTCCCACCCTGATCCGCCTTTCTATGATTAAGACTACAGTTGATTCCTACTCTAGAATATGGTGGGCTCTTTACCCGGAGATTAATCCCAGTAGATAATTCGTGACCATGCAAGTGGAAACTTGCTCATTGACACTTTAACCCAAAAAATGACATTGATTCTAGAATGAGATTAAGTAGCTAGGCGGGTAGAACTATACCAAACCTCAGTACCATCGTTATAAAATCGTGTGCAATAAAAATAAATACTCGTAATTTTTATGTATTTATTTAAAAATTAGAGGTGTAGGCATGCGAGGGTGTAGATCCTCCACAAGTATCAGGTAAGACTCTCAGGGCAGGGTAGGTAGGTACAGTTATTGAGACACAACTCCGATTCTCCATTATATTGCAACTATTTGATACATTGTATAACAATTACTATGTAAATTAAAAACTGTATGTAAAAGTAAAAGTAATATAAAAATAATAACATTCTTTATAAATTTCTGAAGCTCCTATTATGAAGTGATGGAAGCCCAGCTGACAGATGCATTTTTGTAAACAAACAGTTGTCAAAATTTAAAAATTTAGAAGAAAATGCATCTGCCAGCCAAGGAATATTGAACGAGGTATTATTACACCTCGTTACAGGCAGGATTCACACCTAATCGAAGCCGCATGCTGGGAAAGAAAGTCTAACCCGTTAGACGATGCATTGTTACGTTTTTTGTTTTTTTTTTTCGAATGGATAGTTGCTGTTGGCCCTAGTGGCCTTTACAGCTTCACGCGGACCTCCACATGGGCAAGCCTGGAGAGGCTCAGACGAGAACACATTTGCGAGGTGGGAGTTATCCTCCACACCTCGAGAAGTAAGGACATGCGACGTCCTAAGGGCACCCCCTGTATTGTTACGTAGGTAGGTATATAATCTATCGTCGTACTTACTCAAGCAAGTCTTGCATTGAATAACTTTAATGAGTGTTAAAATATTATGGACGTTTTATTAACTGTATAATGGTACTTACCAACAAATGTACAGTGATAATAACCATCATTAAACATTGGTCGGTGACGGTGGGAGGGAGAAATATTAGTGATGGTGCGTGTAGAGTGGCGGTAACGTTTGCCCGTCAGTCCGGGGTTACTACATTTAGCCGCGGTATCCTCACACTAGTGAATTATTAAAAAGATTTTAAAAATTAAAAAGTATTTCGATAGAAAATCAAGTGTAACTGAAAGCAGGTTTATGGCTACAATAATATGAACACTGTAAGTCAATTATTATTATTATTTATAATATTATTTATAGCAATAACATTTTTTTTCATCGTTTTGGCATATCACAAAGCTTAAATTATTTTTGGTGTATTATTTTTTCATTCATAAATAAATCTCTCTCTTGGTAATAAATAAGAACTTAACATCAGGTGGGATTGTAGTCAAGCATTAACTTATAAGATATATAAAAAAATCTAAAGTAACTACCTACCTATAAATATATGAAGATGCATAATAACTTTGTAATATCATTCTTTTCTCATAATTAAGAAAAAAATTAAGTTCACAATGTATCTACACTAATCAATGGTTTATCTTAAATGTGTAGTATTTTGTAACTTGTTAAATATGTGCGTGGTACATACGAAAACATTAATCTCCACTTTAAAAATAACCGTCGGTATTTTATAAATACTAGTAAATTGCAGTCAATTGACGAAGCTATGGTATATGGTTTGCCAGTAACCTATGAATTGGCCTGCAAAGTGCCCAGGTTCGATTTCCGGATGGGGCAGACATATTTTATGTGACCGATAAAATATTTCTTTGTACTTGGGTCGTGGGTGCTTTAGTGATGTGTTATTTAATTTTGTTGAAAAGAGTGCATAGGCTTCTACTAAGTTAGTCCTCAATTCCATCATCATTTAGGTACCTTACATCACACCTGATGCAGTCAATGAAGTAGGTATTAACTTATCAAATATAAAGAAACTTCACCATGTCCATCATCATCTAAAAGGTCAGTGTTTAGCTTTTTTCTTTGAATATAATTACAAAGTTATAATATAGTTAGTTATATAAATAACTAGCTGTTGCCCGCAGCTTCGCACGCGGAAATTATCCTATCTTTCAAGTTGGATCAAACTGCACACGGTGTGCAAATTTGATTGAAATCGGTTAATTAAGTAGTTTAGGAGTCCATCGCGGACAAACAACGTGACACATAATTTATATATATTAAGATTATAAAGTTACTGTTGGACCTAGCGGCTATAGCTCTACATTATGACGTGGACTGACTCTGGATTCCCTATAAAATATTTTATAATTACGCGTTCTTTTACCTTTTACGCTCTTTAGTTCATCGTGGTCCATCTTATTCTTATACGTATATAACTTGGGGGCTGCACCGCCTCTTTGACAGACAGTTAGAGCATCTTCCTTCCACATCTTCATCAGTTATCGACGAAAGACATGATATTTTAATTTTGCTCCCTTACTCTGAAAACTTGGCAATTACACCACTATCAAATAAACGGCCGCCACGGGATCGTCTGATATTTATCAAATAATGCTTCCTATTTGATTGCAAAAACTAGTTAAAGATCAAAATTATTAGTAAGTACCTAGGTTTATTCGGTACCATCATACACACATGTGAAAAAATTTTCGTTGACGACTTTAGTGACGATACCATTTATTTACCTACTTGAGTTTGAGTGTTAGATCTCTAAAACGAAACCATGCTCGTTATAAGAGTTTGCTGATTGCTTTGGGCTTGGTTTAGATTTTCCCTTATTTGGTCAGATTTTATTTGTACACTTTCACGTGTGGTGCTACTTAAAACGCGTTGACATGTGGGCGTTTGTTTAGTAAAATCAGTTCTTAACTTCTTATGTATAATGTTACTGCATCAGGGTTAGGTGTACTAGTTCATTGTGACTAAAAGGAGGCTCTTTCAGAACTAGTCCGATGGTCCGTAGTCCAGCTAGTG
The DNA here is from genome assembly GCA_963932265.1 of Thymelicus lineola. Lineage (NCBI taxonomy): Eukaryota > Metazoa > Arthropoda > Insecta > Lepidoptera > Hesperiidae > Thymelicus > Thymelicus lineola. Next base: position 9,934,338 of record OZ010684.1, on the reverse strand, counting down.
TAACAGAAACATGGCGTACATTTAACCGACTTTAAAACAAAGGTTCTGTATTCGACTCGCATATTATATGTAAATATGAATGTATGTTTGTGTGCATGTATATACCTATGTAGGTATAAACTGCAGTCATTAGGAATACCCCTTGGTATATCTATTATAACATTTTGTAAATTGCGAGAAAATCGAGTTTAAAATATTTTTTAGTTTTTAATCATGTTAAGATTTACTACTCGTAAATATTAAATAAAAGAGCTTATTTTGTCACATAAGGCTTTAATATTTAACCTCAGTCAACATGCAGGTAAAATAAAAGTAATATCATATACATTTGTGACTTTTTGACATACTTAAGTAAGTGTGCTCTTTTTATGAACAAAAATATAAAATATTGTTCAGTTGTGCCCTTTAAGCTTATAATTGTGGTATTTCCTATTTATCGTGATCTTAAAAATCTACGAAAAATTAGGCAGATAAGCTTTTTTTCTGATTCCGAATATGCATATAACCAATGATGTTTAAATAACACGATACGATACACATAACCAACGATATTTAGATACGTTATGCCCTTACAAATCAACTGAAAAATCTGTTCCGATGTCCGCAAGGCACTCTTTATTGCTTTATCGCACGTCTTTATCGCTCTCGCGTCAAAACTACGTCGCTATCTCTTTCTTCACCTGAATAAAGAGTTCCCAATTGGGAACTTTTTGAGTCACACAACGCGCGCGCTTATGACATATCTGCCTCTTTTTAATATATAATATCATTGCATATAACTCAATTTCGCAAAAAATGTTAGTTGTTGTCATTGAAGTATTATTACTTGCGTATAGAACCGACACCGCGAACACCATGTATGTCCCAATGCATTGGCGCCACGTGGCTTCAATCTTCAATGGATTCGTTCGATTTTGAAAGGAGAACCGGGGTTCAATTTTGAAAATCGAACCTCCCGGGCGGGGCACACATTTTGTTCGCGATGTCTGTTCTATGACATTATACTTCAATGGTTGTTGTGCCCCTTTTCCTAATGACGGCAGTATACGTATGTGTGTGTGTCTATGTATGTATCTACGTTTGTTTGTTTGTAATATAAAAATACCATATAATTTGTACACAGATGTGTGAATGGCTAACATGTGGCGATTGGTGCGATGTGCGACTCATGTGTGGAGGTCACTTCTTTAATGCTCACCGTGCTGTATTGGCCAGCGTCAGCAGTTTCCTCAGGGTAAGCAAAATGATTTAGTTGTTATGATTTAGGACACGAGCGCCTATTGCGGGAGATGTTGCATGTAAAAAAAATCAAAATTCTAATTTAAATCAAAGGAGAATGCCCATTTACTATGGAGAAATGTACTGACTTTAACATTTTTGTGTCCTGATAAAAATACCTTTATTTGATTATGTTATCTTAATATATTACACATACTAACTTTAGTCAATGTAGGAATTTAGTAGGAAATACGAGATTTTCAACAAAATTACTTTGAATTTAGGTTATAGTAAACTCACAGTAATATGGACTCTATGCCGCCGTATTAAAGTCGATTGCGTATATAATGTCGATCTTTTAAGTTTCAAATTCATTTGACAGTCCCAAAACCCCATGTAGTTTGTAATGTATTATAATCACAGAACACTATTACTCCTGGCTGATTATAATAATTTTCTAATTAATTTGACAGTCCCCTTACGTCATCTAGTTTGTCGTGTAATCATAATGGAATCAATGCAACCTATTGGCACGAAGGATCTTAAAAGATTTCTGATTGGCCCTTATCCAAACATAAATGACCCAATGGTTTTCTTTTGTAAAACGGAAGTTAAGTTACTTATTAATTTCAGAAAATTATTCCCAAAGAGGATTTTTTTAAGGAAATAGGGTATATGCTTGACAAAAGTCATTGTGACACAATAATTTTTTTGAGAGTACTGGCTATGGGCATTCTCCTTTACATTTGTTTTATACTCCTTTTATACCCTATGTTCAAGCTACTCAACACCAGAGGGCACTCCTATGCACAATTTGAACTTATCTCGTCATGTCTCGTCATGCTGTGCCATCACCAATAGGGGCCCATTATCACGTCATCGGCAGCCAATCGCGTGGCGACTTATGGACCCCTCCGCCCAGTCTACGCAAGTTGCAGTTAAATCGGCAGCTTTCATACGCTTCTTTCACACGCATCATACACACAATTCCATACGCATTATAAATTCATTTCGATGCACGCAGTTTTTCAAATATTTTGTAAATTTGTAACAATTTGCGCAATATACTCCTTGGAAAAGCTTCGAGACTTTCTCTTCTGCTATCCACATTCAACATTTTGATCCTACGAGTCGGATTCAAGAAGAAGAAGCCAGAAGACACGCACTGTTTGGGAGACAATTCTACGTGTATCAACGGCCCTTCGTGAAGCTGCTTCCTTGGGATTCACTGCAGTGTTCAAGTCGGTTGACGGACGAGGGTGTTGTGGTCTGTGACGCATTAATTTTGGTGTTTGCATACTGTAAGTACTCAACTTTCCTTACCTTCCAAAATGTCTAAGGGCGATCATGAGAAATCTGATGATAATGCTGCTATTAAAGGTTTAAACAAGCTAAGAGGTTATATTAAGGGTAGACTAACGGTATTCAAAAACTATGTTAATTCTTTTGAATCTTTAGAAATAACGTACACGCATCGGGCAGAGTTAAAATTACGGTTACAAGGGGCTAAAAACTTATATAACGAATTCAGTGATGTACAAAATAAAATAGAATGTTTACTCCCGGAGTCTGAGTTAGAATCGCAATTACTAATTCGTGAGGAATTTGAAAACAATTATTATAGTGTCATAGCGAAGACGGAGTGTATGATCAGTGACGAGGAACCCCCCTGTGACAGGACCTTATCAATAAACAATTCCTTTCAATCAGTTAAGTTACCTACTATCTCGCTTCCTACCTTTAACGGTAACTATGACCAGTGGTTGGAGTTCCGTGACACGTATTTGGCCCTTGTTCATAATTCTCATGAAATTTCAGATATTCAAAAATTCCATTACCTCAAATCTTCGCTTCGTGGGAGTGCAGAACTAGTAATCGATTCAGTTGAGTTTTCGGCGCGCAATTATACAATCGCTTGGGAACTACTTTTAAACCGATATAATAATAGCAGGCTACTTGTACATAATCACGTCAAATCCCTATTTAATATTCCTAATGTCAATAAGGAGTCACCGGCATTGATTCGCAAGCTTATCGACACAATACTTAAAAATATTCGAGCCCTAAAATTACTCGGTGAGCCGACAGATCATTGGGATACGCTAGTTATTTATTTAGTAGTAACCAAGTTAGATCCCGCAACGGAACGCGAGTGGGAACGGTATAAAAGTATGTTGTTGCCTTCTGCCGCCGACACCGATACTATAACTAAAATTAAATTAGATGATTTGATTACATTCTTAAGAGATAAGGCTGATATTTTGGAAACTGTCACTTTAACACATTCAAAATCTGGAACCTCACATTTATCCGATTTCAGGCGTCATTCTATCAATACACAAACAAAGGTACAATGTAATCTAGTCAATAATAAGTCTAAGCCGCGAGCAATCTATACTACACGCACAAAAAACTGCTTGTTGTGTAACGCACCACATGCACTATATTCCTGTCAACAATTTTTAAATTTAAATCTACATGAGAAACTCAAGTTTGTACAAAATAAGCACTTATGCGAAAACTGCTTGCATCCTGGTCATACAGTTAGTGAGTGTCGTTACGGTCCTTGCAGGAAATGTGATAAAAAACATAATTCTTTGATTCATCGTGATTCCGAAGGGAGCAGCACGGAGATGCGCTCCGTTTCGCTGCTCTCGGCTAATGAGACGGGTGATCGCGGGTCCGGCCAGCCACACCGGCCGCACGCGCATCCACAGCAGGTAAACAACAACACACCTGCAGTTACATGCACAAATACATTACATACACACTCACATTCACGACCTGTATTGTTGTCTACTGCGATAGTCGAGATAGCCGACGGAGTAGGCAATTATTATAAGATTCGCGCCATCTTAGACAGTGGCAGCGAAAGAAGTTTTATATCACAACGTTTATGTAATAAACTCAATTTACAATTAAAACAGTCCACTGCACAAATCAATGGGGTTGGTAATGTTATCACACAAAGCACGCAAATTGTGATGTACAAATTAAGGCGATTTGCGGGACTTATAAAATGCGCATTTCATGTTTGGTTTTACCGCATATCACTTCTAATTTACCAACTTTCACAATTCATAAAAATAAATTACACATACCTATACACATTCGACTTGCGGATCCTACATTTTATGATAGCCAACCAGTAGACATGTTGATCGGGGCGGATCATTTTTGGGATCTTTTGGAAGAAGGGAGGTTACGACTATCGAGTGGTCCTTTCCTTCAGAATACCAAATTGGGCTGGGTGGTATCAGGACTTGTATATCACAGCAGGCAACCATCACAAGCCGTTTCTTGTAATTATAGCACACTTGACACGCAAGCTATTGATAAGCAGGTACGATTGTTTTGGGAGCTCGAGGAGTTACCTAGTGATCGCAAGTCAGGGGATGCGCGCAGTGAAAGCGAACGTCAGTGTGAGAACCACTTCCTTCAGACAACACGGCGCGTTGCTGACGGTAGGTTCTGCGTTCGTATTCCATTTAAACAACCACCTGATACGCTGGGTGAATCATATTCGCTAGCGGAGCGTCGTTTTTTAGCGTTAGAAAAACGATTGCAGAGCAACCCCGCTTACAATCAGCTGTACCGCGATTTTATGTACGAATATGTACAGATGGGGCACATGAGTCGCATCACAGCTTATGGTAGCCCTCACTACTTTATGCCACACCATGGTGTATTCCGTGAGCACAGTACTACGACGCGCTTAAGAGTAGTATTCGACGCCAGCGCAGCGACGTCGAACGGAATATCGCTTAACGATTTACAGCTCATTGGGGAACCATTACAGGGAGATTTAATTTCTATTTTGCTCAGATTTCGTGAAAATCGTTACGTCGCCTGCGCTGACGTCGAAAAAATGTACAGGCAGGTACTCATCAACCCTGAACAACGTCCCTTGCAGCTGATTCTATGGCGGGACAGTCCGTCTGAAGAACTTGGTATCTACCAATTAAACACCGTGACGTACGGGACCGCTTCTGCGCCATTTTTAAGTTGTAGGTGTTTAAAACAATTAGCACACGATTGTAATAATGTCGATGTCGCAAGAATAATCAATAATGACTTTTACGTTGATGATTTGATCTGTGGGGAGGAAAGCATTGAAAAGTTAATACATTTATGCGAAGAAGTCTCGAATACTTTAAACAAGGGATGCTTTCCCCTTCGCAAGTGGATTTTTAATTTTGATCACGATAATAACATCACAAATAACACTGTAAAGGAATTATCCTTGGGTGAACACGCGCACAGTAAAACGTTAGGATTAGGTTGGCATAATAAATCCGATTATTTACATTATAATACACATTTTGATCACAATAATAACATAGTTAAACCTACTAAACGCATAATTTTGTCCGTGACATCGCAAATTTTTGATCCTCTTGGATTGTTAAGCCCTGCAATAATATTACCAAAAATTTTATTACAAAAATTATGGGGTTTACAATTAACTTGGGATGAGGACGTGCCTAGTGATATAGCACAAGCATGGCTTATTTTTGTCAACAACCTTTCAATTCTTAAAAACATAAGAGTGCCGCGTTACGTTTTGTGTGAGGAAATAATTAGTAAAGAATTGCATATATTTACTGATGCGTCACAAGTAGCATACGGCGCCTGCGCCTATGTTCGCAGTGTTAGTAAGGGATCAGCTGTGACAGTTCGATTGTTAAGTTCCAAGGGCAAGGTCGCACCGCTCACTCCCACCACTATACCTCGGTTAGAGTTGTGTGGAGCTCGATTGGGCGCTCGTCTGTATTCTAAGCTTAATGAATCACTCAGAGGTCATTTTGATAAAGTGATTTTCTGGACTGATTCTACCATCGTCTTAGGCTGGTTACACATGTCACCTAATTTATTAAAAACATACGTCCAGAACAGAGTAGCAGAAATTAACGAGCTTACAAAGGATACCTTATGGAGGCATGTCAAGGGTCGCAACAACCCAGCTGATCTCATATCACGCGGAATGCACTTAGACACATTAGCTAACTCAGCGTTATGGTGGAATGGACCGTCATTCCTCAATAAACTTCAATACGATTCTTCCTACACAAACATAGATTCTAATTCCGCCGACTTGCCTGAAATTAAAACAAACGCAGTTAAAGTATTAACGTGTAATCAAGATACTATTAATGATTCACTATTCACATTTTCCAGGTTCTCGCAGTTCAGTCGCATGCAGCGTGCCGCAGCCTATGTGCTTCGTTTTATCCACAACACCCGCTGTAAAAAACAACATCGGCGGTGCGGCGCGCTGACTGCGGACGAGCTGAGTGAATCCATGTTAATGCTTGCGCGGCTGTCTCAACGCGAGGCCTATCCTGACGTATACGAGGTTCTTATTAAAAATAAATCATTACGTAGTACTCATAAATTAACGAATTTAAATATTTTTCTTGACAATAAAAATATAATACGAGTCGGTGGTCGCATTTGTAATTCGCAACATTTTAATTTTGACAAAAAACATCCAATTTTACTATTAGCTAAACATAATTTTACTATATTACTTTTTAGGCACGAACATAAAATATTACTACACGCAGCTCCACAATTACTTTATACTCACTTCGCGAAACCTGGTGGCCGGTTGGTGGTAGAAACTTGGCTCGAATGATAGTGCACAAATGCGTTATCTGCACTCGTATGCGAGCGAAATCATTAACACCGCTCATGGGTAACCTGCCTGCTGAACGGTTGCAGCCAGGTTTCCCTTTCATGAAGTGCGGGGTCGATTACGCAGGACCGGTATTCATACTTAACCGTAAAGGTAGGGGCGCGAGAATGATTAAATCATATATCTGTTTATTTGTATGCTTTGTAACTCGCGCTATTCATCTTGAATTGGTCAGTGACTTGTCATCGGGGGCTTACTTACTCGCACTTAAACGATTTATATCGCGTCGCGGAAAACCAAGCGAAATATTCTCTGACAATGGGAGAAATTTTGTGGGTTTAATAAGTGATTTTTCAAAATTCCTTAATTCTTGTTCTGAACATATTAAAGACTATGTAGCTTCTCAGAATATCAGATTTCATCTGTTACCACCTTACGCCAGTCATTTTGGAGGGTTATGGGAAGCGGGAGTCAAAAGTTGCAAGCATCATTTGCGACGTGTCGTTGGCAACGCTCACTTAACGTACGAGGAATTTAATACGGTTTTAATTCAAATTGAAGCCGTATTGAATTCCCGTCCTCTCAGTCCTTTATCGACAGATCCAGACGACCTTCAACCGCTCAGCCCGGCACACTTCCTGGTCGGCCGTTCCCTGACAGCTCCGGTTGGCGAAGATTTACACGACAAGCCCGTCCATCTTCTCACGCGGTATCAACGGGTGGAGCAGATGCGTCAGCATTTCTGGTCCAGGTGGTCGAAGGAGTATGTATCAGAACTCCAGATAAGAACCAAATGGAAGGAGCATACAGGTGACTTATCAAGGCATACACTCGTGCTCATAAAGGATGAGAACCTTCCGCCATTAAAATGGAGTCTTGGCCGCATTATCAAGACGTATCCAGGTCCTGACGGCATTTCGAGAGTAGCGGATATCAAGACATCGACCGGTACTGTTCGACGTGCTTTTTCTAAAATATGCCCACTACCAGTTGATGAAGATTAATATTGGAAGGCTAGCTGCTTCCAAGGCCGGGAGGATGTTCAAGCTACTCAACACCAGAGGGCACTCCTATGCACAATTTGAACTTATCTCGTCATGTCTCGTCATGCTGTGCCATCACCAATAGGGGCCCATTATCACGTCATCGGCAGCCAATCGCGTGGCGACTTATGGACCCCTTATGGATTTGTAAGAGGAAACAAGTAAGGTGAATCGATTCAGGTGTCCGACTGTGTTTGGGATATATTTTATTATGATTTTTGGAAAATCATTTTCTAATAAAGTGTTGTATTTACAGAAAATGCTTCTTTCTTGTCCACTGGATGAATCACCATTGTTCATTTTCTTACCAGAATTTGATCTCGACGCATTATCTTCTGTGCTTTGTTATATTTACAATGGAGAAGTATTGATACCAAATCATAAGGTAAAAATGTTCTTAGATATAGCTAATGCGATGGAAATATTTATTGACCAAAAATACATACTCCAAATAGACGACAATAAACAATACGGATTTGGACATAAAGGAGACACTAAATTACTTGCGAAAGATAATTATAATATCTGCCAACTAAAATTATGCAATGGTAAAAGTGGCTGTTTTATTAATGACAGAAAAAGTACGAGAAACGAGAAATTAAATCACCAAGAACCAATTGTTAGTTTAAAGGCATGTGATAAAGCTATTCAGACATTCAAATGGAGTGAAGAACAGATCCCAGATTTGGGTAATCTTACATCTGTATCTAGATACCGCCAAAGGCAGTCATTTCTACGTGACATATTTATTGAGACATTCAGTCAGGATGGCAATGTTAACGGTCAAAAACCAGGCGTGCTGGCAATATCAAATGAAGAATATCGCATACCATCAACTGCTCTTTTCAGTAATGCCATGGAACATTATCCTAGTGAAAGTAAAACTCTGGCAGACATGCATAAAAAACTATTAGAGCAATATAATCCTGCAAGTTTTGACTATCTCCAACAACTTAATGATAAAGATTACAAAATAAGGAATAAAAGTAACATAAACTTATCATATACTGTCTATAACCAAATGGTGAATAATTTTAACGCAGAATGTGTCGTAGAAAACGGCTTGAAGAAGGAACACGATATTGATTTATGGAAAACGTGTACACCTTTAGAAACATCCTTACCATTATTGTCAAGAAACTCTTCCAACTTTCCTATAGAAACACAAAATTCCTTCTTGAATCTTGAGGACACTTCAGGTGTGAAATCTTCAGAAATTCCAAAAGCTACTATTATGAATGAGGTTCTGCAGAATCCGTGGCTTCCTAGACAACCTCAGAGTTACAGACCGTTTCCTAAGAAAGATCTTAACAGTACGAATATCGAGAAGAACTACGAAAATAAGGTAGGCAAAGTAGTAGTAGTATTATACAATACAATACAATACAATACAATATTCTTTATTGTGCACACTAGAAGTACATAAAATATTACAATTTTAGTATTATTAGACACAATAGGCGGTCTTATCGTTGTAATAGCGATTTCTACCAGACAACCTAAGGGTAGAGGACACAGACGTTCAAGAAATGCGTAGGTAGAGGTGCAAACAGTAAAAAGTTTACGAATTACCTTACGAGTTTACGTTTATTATGTACTATATTATCTTCTGTGCCTAAACATAATATTAATTCTCACACAGTTGTCACACAGAGCGCTATGAAACGTATAATATTTAACTATGATATAAGATTCGTAACGATAAAGTCCGTAGGCGAACAAAATATACCGACTTAGCTTTCAGAGTCAGCCGACTGATGTAGCAATGTAAAATGTTTTAAAATGATTAATAATAATAACTTTATTTCCCAATACACAGGTATTTTGTATGTATGCAATAATTTGACTTAAGAATTAAATAATGCGGCGAATCTTACATGTCTACCTACATGATGCACAGACCCTACACTAATTAAACTTGTGTTGCAGGAGTTGATTGTAATATAGGATTGAATAATATTAAGATGAGAATATTGGTTTTCATTCCAGGCAAGTGTTAGTAATAAGGATAACAACAATAACAGTGATACTGCAATGGAAACAAAATATGAAAAAGAAATTGATGAACCAGTGTCGTCCGAACAACAAGATTTAAGATGCATCGTGTGCCAGGAGGTTAGTATAAGTATCTACCTAATTAACTTAATTGATAATATTAACAAGAATTTACAATTTAGGTATATCACAAATGTGTAATAATTAGTACAACAATAATAAACCATCGAAAAAATTAATTATTCAATGTAACACTGTTTTCCATTCATTCAGTACCATTGTGGAGACAAACATACCTTCTCGTGAAAGCCTGTAAATGATTTTAACATGAACATATTAAATAGTTACAATGGTGCGAGTATTATAATTGTTGGACAATACCTACAATGCAAAGGAAGTAGGTAGGTCCTTATTTGATTATCGTCTTGTCTTGCGGTAAATAATTTACAATGAAATAAAAATATCCATTAGCGCTAATACACCACTATTGTATAGATATGTACTTTCTTTAAATTTCGATTTTGTAATGAACTGAAGTTTTTTGGTATTCCAGGCTTTTACAAGGAAACAAGACTACACTATTCATATGAGACGGCATTCCTCAATTAATCGATACAGCTGTGGGGAATGCTATAAAACTTTTTCACAACTTCGCAATTTTAAGTACCACATGTCAGTCCATCGAGGTACAAAGGAGTTTGCAGCCACTTGTTCTGTCTGCGGAAAGCATTTTAATGATAGAGGATATCTCAGCAATCACATGAAGATTCATAGGTAAATAATAATTAAGGTCTAGTCTAAGAAAATCCATTTGTTATTTAAGGCTGAATTGAAAAATAATGTGAGTCAACTTACAAAGTTGAAAAAGAAGAAGTGCTCATAGCCCGGCGGCAGGTGTCGATCCTGCATGATTGACCAAATTAAGATAGGTAGTGGCAAAAATTTCTTGAGTGCTTCCGTGCTTCGGAAGGCATGTAAAACCTTTGATCACGGTTATTATCACAGGTCATATCCGATATCTTCCGGTGACATAAAATTTTCCGACACTTGGATTGGCCACTAACCCCTTCACCAATACGATTGGAGTATCGTGGTGGAGTATGCTCTAGACTCACTTAATAAGAAGAGACCCGTGCTTAGTAGTGGTGGAAGCTAACTAGTCCATAAGACTCCGTGATACCTACATGAAAATTCGCCGTATTGGGGCAGCTTAAAATACCAACCCCAATCCTACGCTAGATGGGTGTCTAAGAGGCGACTAAATCCAGCACGCTGGTGGTAGGGCCCACAGAACATCTAATAATTAGTTAGAAGGGGCATAGCACGTAATTTGTATGGGAACCGCTGTCGCCGTTTCAATAAACACTACTAACGAAAATGAACAAATACGCACGAGGATTGTTATGTGTGCATGAAGTAGGCGTGACTCTGTAGCTAGGGATTGATTGTCGATAAATTTTTATCGGTATTAATTTTCGCAAGGTATACTTATTCATTATATACTTTTATACTTTTTGATTGAAATTACTTACTCCGTCGACAGACTCATATTTCATCATGGCCTCCGAAACAAAGTTTTTTCCAATTACCGCACATGAAGGCATTTTTACGTAATTAAGTCGCAGTATTTTGCAGTACTTTTCTCCGTTGGAGTTTGCGAGTCACTAAACAGCGCAATCGCGTGTTTTTGTGCGATGTGCGCATTTGATCACAGTATTGGCGCGCCTACCTTGCCCACAATTCCTTTCTAACTAATTATTAGATGTTCTGTGGTAGGGCCCCTCGGAGGAATTATATTGGTAATATTGATTTTTATTGCTAATTAATACCATTATTACTATTATTATTTCTCTACCTAGCTACCACCATTGAGCTTGAGTCAGCCGCCAACCAACTCGTCTTGTTCCGGCTGGGGGCTTGAGAGTCAGTTCTTTCTTTTTCTTTCTTCTCTCTTTCTTGGCCGGCAACGCAGTAGCGATGCCTCAGATGTTGCTGAAGTCCATGGGCGACGATAGCCATCAGATGGATCATCAGCTCGTTTGCCGGATATTTCCATAAAAAAATGATTTTGAATTTTGACTTGGAATGTAAACTTGTTTCTTTTGTCCTCTTATGCTTGAAATTTTGATTATTCATATAATGCACGCCCGAGAGTAACTGTATTACTTGTTTTTACGATTTTCTTTGCAGAAACCGCAAGGAATACAAATGTGCTTCTTGTCCCAAATCTTTCAATCAGCGCGTCGCATTCAACATGCATATACGGATTCATACAGGTACGTTATGTAAGGTTTTGTATGTTCTTTGTTTGTGTATTTATTGTATAAACGTTTGAAATGAGCAGGCTAGGTATGTCTTTATTCTGTTCTCTTTTGTTTAGTTTTTCTTCTTTATTTTCTCCTTTATTTCTTAGCTGGCAATGCATGGATGATGCCTTGGGTGTGTATTAGATTTGTAAGACCAAGATCTAAACTTCAAATATTAACGAGTAACTGTTATTAGAATAATTTAAAAACAGTGAATTTATATTCAAGTATACGTAACAACTCTACTTTTCAACGAAATCCATTCAATCCATTTGATGCCCGGACAGACAAACAGACAGATAGACAATAATTCTACAAAAATATTTTTGTGCTCTAACACGTTATTGAAGTGTCCTAATTGAATTTTTGAAAAAAATATTTAATTTACTTACAGAGCTTTTTAAGTTTTATTTTATCACCTATAGCGTTAATTTTATTAATGCGTTAATTTGACTAACCTTAAGAACCACGGAATACAGAGACAAGAGAGAAAGATGGGCGCTATGTTAAATCGTTAGGTACCTACTACCTACTTCGTTATTAGGTACTACATATATACTAATAAGTAAAAATAATTTCGTTTCTTTTGTTTATACTTTTACAATATTTCATGTACATTATAATACTAGCTACTGCCCGTATAACTAATTTAGATTTATTTGCCCGTGGCTTCGCGAGATTTTTTACAAACCTCGCAGGAACCCTGAACTTGACCGGTACAAAAAAGTAGCCTATGTGTTAATTCAGGGTATAGGCTATCTTCATTCCAAACAGCCAAATCGGTCGGAACGGTCGGAACAAACATCTAAACATTTTCACAAACTTTCACATTTATAATGTTAATAGTATATATCAAGGCCTATTTAAACACGTTTTATAACATTATATATCACGTACAATATGAGTCTTTCATAAAGATATATTCACGAAAATAATTGTCACTGGCTTACAAGTTAGAGTCAGTAATTTAATTAAATGGCGCATTTAAGAGGATAGTTTCACACGATCTTACAGCAATTAACTTTGTAACGGTTGAAGTGGGTAAACACTTAGATATTTATAGGAACAGGTTTGGACATAAAGGAAAAGAAACGATTTGTTGTTTTCCGTGAAAGTTGCAATCGCTCTTGGGCTTGCAGTTACTGAACGTCAGAACTAAGTAATAATAATAACAGATAGTGCTTTTTTCTATCCAACACAGAATGTAACTTTGTATCTTTGGTTCATGGATTGTGTAAACGTCGCACATGCAAGACAGTCTGAGATCGAATCCCGCACGTACCTTAATTTTTCAATAGGTACATACATGTGCGTATTACAAATAATTTAAATAACACTTTAATAACACTGTAACTAAGCATGCTACCTTAGAGTTTATAATATAGAAGGAATGAGTAATCAATACTTCCATGCTTTTATTTGACGTTCTTTGCTCGTAGTCGAAGGATAAGGCAATTTGGCATCATATTTAGAAGGCACTTTTTTCCACGAGGACTCTGTCACTACGATTAACATAAGCATAAGGTCTTATTCTCTTTATTTCAATCACTGCCTTCTTTGGGGCATCAATTTCGGGCGAATCCTACGCTAGTGAAAAAAATATTAAATATTTATAAAATAGCAATACAAATTATTACTACATACTAGTCGAATAAACTGAGAACTTAACTAACTGAAACTATAATACGAGTATTTTCAATTAAATTCCTTATAGACGCTGTTTTGTGACAGGTGTGAAGCCGCACGTATGTGAGGAGTGTGGAAAGGCGTTTTCTCGGAAGATGCTGTTGAAACAACATCAGCGCACGCATTCCGGCGAGCGGCCATACGCCTGCGCGCATTGTGGCAAACGCTTTGCCGACAGGTCCAACATGACCTTGCATCTGCGACTGCATACTGGTATGAGAATCTCTTAAGTCTTACCTCATGGTCTTACCTCAGGTCTAATCTCATTTTGCGGTTAGGATCTTGACGATACGGAAGATAGATACCAATACTCCGTGGCTTCAATGTGGATTGGTTCGAGATAGGAGAAGTTACTTAAAAGCGCCTGACTGCTGGTTCGAATGACCTAAGTCACCATAATCATATTGGTATAGACCTAGCTTGAAGTATGTAATTCTTGAATAGGGGTGTTCACTTAACAGAGAAACATTTGCTTTCCAGTCTTAGTAACATTTTAAATATTATATATATCAGTGTTACTTGTTAGGAAAAGCATTTAATATCACTGTTATCTATATAGCAATACATACAAGTAGGTATAGTACTATGCCAACCAATAGTTTATTTAAACAGCCCTTGTTTAAAGTGTGCCTATTGTATTTTTTAGGTGAAAAGCCGTTTTCGTGCACATTATGTAAAAAATCTTTCACGAAGAAACATCACTTGAAGTCACATCTGAACTTCCACACCGGAGCGAAGCCTTATTCCTGTCCTCGGTGCAACCTCGCCTTCACCCAGTCATCCAATATGAGGACTCATTACAAAAAGTGTAATGTAACTAGTTAAACTATTGGGATTTTATAATAACTATGGAGGTATACCTAGTCTGGCCATAAATACTGTTACATAAAAACTTTTCTTTTTTTCAGCTTTTTAATTATTTTGAATTTGGAACACGTATGTTATTTTTAAAACTTTTTTCGATTTCGCGCCATTTCACATACTTTTTCGTGTTCATTATCAAATTACATTATGGAATGAGACTTTAATAAATATGTAGGTATAAATTTTATTAATATTATATTACTTCATTTAAAAAAAAAGCATTTTCATTTGTAACAGAACTTATGGCTGGACTAGTTATATTATATTATTTAGACTTGTTATACAGTAGGTCTTAATACTCCTTGTAAAATGGTATTAAAAGCTACAAAACATGGAGCTTACTTATCTTCCTAAACTTTACTGACTAATAACATTTATCTGCACTGCAACTGAAACACGTAACTCGTATTTAAATGTTAAAATTCTTGCTACCGTGTACCTATAACCACATTCAAAGAAATATTCTTCAAATAAGCTTAGGACCTCTAAAATATTTTGAGAGATCTCAAAGGAGATCTAAATGTATAAAATATTTTGCAAAATAAGTAATTTATTGTACGGAATAAAACCACTGTTTATGTTTATTTACTCCTGTTTTAATGGATTTGGTGTTTTAAAATAATTATTGATCAAGTGTACAAAAATTACAGGCCTTTACAGTGAATATAATTCTGGCATATTTTATAATTATTACATTACCTTGTCTCAAGTTATGAGAATGTTCGTGTCTATAAATATTATAGCAGAATGATTAATAAGATACAGTAATATATTGCTTAATTTGATGTACCATAAGTTAGATATTGTACTTATATAACATTATGTAAGAACGAGTTATCTTTCTTAGGTTTTTAAGTTTACTTTTATACAAGATTAATACAATGTTTGATTTTGAATAAGTGACTGATAGTTTGTAGAACAATATTTACAATAAAACAAATGAAGAAAATATTACATTCTTTACCATATGATTAGTTGTTTCCAAACATTGTTTTATTTATTACTGCTTGCTACATTAGACAAGAGTTCCTATGCATAATGCAATTTAATTTTTAATATTTTGAAATGAAAACAAAATCTTTTATATGGCGGTATTAAACATTGTGACAATTTGTACAAATCATCAAAACCTTTTGAGTTTTGTAGAAACTCATCTTTCTCAACATTATAATTTATTTTACATAGGTACTGACTTCATACGTAAATATTTATGTAATATATATTCTATAATAAGAAAATACTTAATAAATTCAAGAAAAATGGCGAAGATTTTAGCAATAGTATTTAAACTTTTTTCAATTGTCGCAATCTCGCGTTAATTCTACAATTTAAAATATCTTATTACAATTGCCAAAAATGTATGATTTTAATTTTAATAATCACACATTTTCTCTAGCAAGATGAAGTAGTAAAATTTTCAAATGTCTTCATGATATGATAAGTATTAAATTTAGAATAGGTAAGAAGGTAAGTAAACAATAAACAAACGTGAGCAGTTAAAGTTACATAAATCGTTTACAAGTTAAATTTTGAGGCAGTCATTTGATACAAAAATTTTAGCTCTGTAGGTAAATAGTAAGTATAAAATATACAGTTACTAAATTTATAAATGATTGCATGTAAAAGTCTTACTGATACGAATAATAGAAATATACAAAAAGCTATCTTTTGGTTCTACATCAGGTATAAGCTATAGCTATAGTTAATGACCGTACGATAGTGTTACACATAATGTAGACCAGTACCTCTAATAACATTCGCCAATCGTCACATTACATATTTATTTCAGCCTTTTGATTAGGAGAATAATAACATTACAGTACTAGAATTTTGGAATATAATAGTACATAATTAATTAATCGGGTGAATTAACATTACGTCATGTAAGTAGTAAATAGTCTGCGACCGCGTATGCCGGCCGGGGCGTGCGGCCGGCGCGGCGTCGCTACTCTACCTTGAGAAGCACCATTTGTTCTAGCGTAGGGACAATGTACACGATTCCTCCATTCTAATCTAAGTTATATTAGAATTAAGTTGATGCACATTTGCACTTACAATCCAATTATTAATTAGGAACAACGATTTTAAAATACTATACGAATATCTTATTAGGATAACTTAAAATGTAAAAAAATATCAATGTGCTTTTGGCACTTATTTCTAATATTATGATTTCTATATTTAACGTTAAATGTAAGCGAATTTCAATGTGACTTAACAAACTTGTAACAAAGTGGATGTTGAGGGAATAAGATCGTCCAAAAAGTTATATCTGTTCTTTGGTGAATTTAAGACATTCAAGTATCTCATCTTAAACTGCTGGAAAACTAAGTATTTATAAGTACTTGCCAGTTTTGATAAATTTATAAAAAAAGACGCTGTAGAACACCTACATAATCCAAATACGTATTTACAGAATATGATCACTATGTACATAGATTTTTTAATTATAAATAAAATAAAGATGTCGTAAAACATATTTACAATAGAAATCCTAAGTAGAAAAATTGAGCATTAGCACAAAGAAAGGCTTGAGAACTTAAAAAAAAATACTTTTGACGGGCGTCGAAATACTTCACGAAACGATCGTTTCCTTATTCAGTACTTAGTACTTATTTAACACCGCAATGCGCTTAAAACTATAATCTTTTTACAAATATACATATCAAAGTTTTTATATTAATCTCATAGCCACTTATTGAAGTGTTACACACACAGCTGTCTCTTTATATTTTACAAAATACTTTCGTTAGATCACAAGAGTGGAATCACATTATGCGGCGGGGAGAAACGCGCGGCAGCGTCGTCGTCGCGACGGCGGCGGTGCAGGCGGCGCGGCGAGCACGGTAGTTGCCCTCAAGTGCACTCAATGATGAGGGGCTGGTTGGACTCGATAACGCTGGGTCTCGTCTCCGCGGCCGTTGAGTAGTGCTGGGACTCATGGTCGGGTGGCAGCGCCCGATATCCGTTCCCCGGCGACAGCTGTCCGTGGCCCGTCGCGAGGTGCGGCGTAGTGGTGTGCGCGTGGCCTCCCAGCAGCACCTCGCCGTGCGACATTGACACTCGCTCCCCACCGGCTCCCATCAGCCCTCCCTGCGACGCCGAGTGCACCTCATACGCCTCGTGCCCCTCTCTCTCGTGGCAGTCTTTGTCAACGGTACCTGCAAAGTGCACGCGAAAATGAAATCGGCCGCGTTCAGCGAGAGCGCAAGTGAAAGTTGTAGTTTACCTACGAAGAGAAAGTGCAACGCGATGCGCGGTTCCCGCATCTTTGCTTGTTTTTGGATTATAATTTGTGAAATTTGGATATAATAGTGTAAAAAAATATTTAAAACTTATTTGTTTTTAATGGATATTAGTTAAAAAATCTAAGTGTCGATTAAAATACACGTTAGATACTCACCAATACATTCAGTGTTGGCAGCGTTTGTGATTGCTAGGACTTCTTCGATGTTATTAGGCTTACAACTAGTAGTTTTCCAATGGGTGCGGAGTCCGGACGCACTGATGTACTTCTTGTCACAGCCTTGGCAGACATATGGCCTATCGTTGGTGTGCAGTCTTTTATGCAGTTTTAAGTGAACGAATTGTGTGAATTTTTGCATACACAGATCGCATGCATATGGCTTTTGACCGGAGTGTAAACGAAGATGAGTTTTTAAATTCGATGTCGATGAAAACCGTTTCTTGCAAATATCACACTGGTGCGGTTTCTCTCCTGTGTGTACTAGGTGATGTTTTTGTAGATGAGCGAGTTGCGTGAATGATTTGCTGCAAACGTTACATTTAAAAGGTCTTTCACCTGAATGTGTTCTGAGGTGTACTTTTAAATTTGATAATTGACCGAACGTTTTGCAGCATACATTGCATTCGTAGTGCATTTTTCCGTCTTTCTTTTTCAAGGGATAAGGTAAACTTCTGTAACCGCGTGATGACTGCGAGTTAGGGCTCATGGGTGCCACCATTAAACTGTCAGGACTCATGCCACCATGTTGTGGAACTAATTGACTATTCACATTCGAATTTTGTATCAAACTCAGTTGTGAGCAATTTTTCAATGTAATGACACTCGTTGATGATGGGTAATGATGGCTGCTTTGTCCGTTTTGTGTCCTCTCATACTGATGCGTAGATGTCACAGTCGGTGAATAAGTGTGAGAAGGAGATCCTAGTTGAGTGATAATTGTTGAGTTTGGTGGAGAATATAAACTATAAGAATAATTTGGGTAGTGACTTTCGTATCTTGTTTCTCTGATTTCCCTTATTTCGCGTATTTCTCTAATCTCTGTTGTATGAGGAATTGTATGTGGCGGTGATGAAGAGTAAACAGAGCTTACACTTGGAGTCGGTAATTGCTGCGGTAATGGTAATAGAGACGGCAGTGGTGTTAAATTTGAACTGGAATCTGGACTACAAGCATTCCCGTACCTTTGACTTTTCTTATAAGAATAAGCCATTTCAGTAGGTGATGAAGGTGGTGGCGTCGCATTTGGTTGCCGTCTATTAGAATCATTGTTATTAGTATCTATTCGGTTTCCAGTGAGTATAGTTTCTAATATTCTGGTGTCTGGTGGAGAATATCGCATAAAAGCTGGTTGTGGAGATGGAGATATTGCCCCATCTTCATAATAGGGTTTATTCAGAGGAACAATAGTGTTTTGTGAGGATTCCAATACAATAACAGTAGATGTAGCAGGATCACGTCGAGGCGGTGATAAATTTTGAGGTATATCAGTAGCGATTTCTTCAGCTATAATTAATTCCTTCTCATTTTCACAATCCATATCTTTATGATTCTGATACTGATAGGCCCTGGGCATTTTAATTTTCACTTTTCTGTATTCATTTCGGTCCACATCTGTCTTTTGTACGATAACAGTTTCTTTGGGCTCATTGGTTTTATTTGAACAATCTAGAACATAATTTTCTACGTCTGAATCGCTAGAATCCTCAGGAGGTGTAAATTCATCATGATATCCGTTGCTATGGTAACCTTCATCAGATCGAACAGATCCGTCATTGGGAGTTAATTGATGTTCGTAATGTTGAGGTCCACAGTGAGTTAGACTGGGAGATTTACTTCCCAATTTATCTTGGTGATTCTGCGCCATCGGTGAAGGTCCACGCATGTCTCTAAGATGATGATTTTGAGCAGGTGATTTATTGCCATGCATTCTTGGATTTTCCAGCTGATGAATAACAACATGTGATGTGCTTTCTTTATGCTGATGAATTATTAATGTTTGATTATCCCTATGGTGTATTTTAACAGGTGATGGAGGCTGCATCAACCCGTTTGGTGATAATGATACACATTCATTTATTAATGGAGCTTCTGCCTTATGATGTATTATGTTTGTGGATATATCAGCTCTGATGATAGATCTGTCATTTTTGTTTACATTTCTTTGTTCTTCTCGAGGTAAATGATTTGTTGTTTCATGGAGTAATTTTTCACTCGATTCTCTTTTCCTACGTCGACTGGGAATTTCTGTTTC
This sequence comes from Thymelicus lineola, assembly GCA_963932265.1. NCBI lineage: Eukaryota > Metazoa > Arthropoda > Insecta > Lepidoptera > Hesperiidae > Thymelicus > Thymelicus lineola. The sequence continues at coordinate 9,914,090 of OZ010684.1, read as the reverse complement.
TAGAAGTTCTTTTGCATTTGTTAAGCCCAGAACGTATTTCATATGATTAAAAGCAATTTCTGGATGTACTGGAGCAGGTGGCAAGCCATATGCTTTTTTGATAGTTTCTTCTTTGCCTGCAATAGAAAAGATTAGGTAAATATTTTTTTTCTCGTTAAGAAATCTCTAAATATTTACTAATGTTTCTTATTTTGTATCATGGAAATAAAATAGAGTAACAAGTGAATAAATTAAAAGAGTACTTACAAATAGAATATGTAGCTCTTTCAGGGTCGATGTCGTAACCTAATCTTGTTGCAAAATCTTTACAGTACCAGACCATAAGTTCTTCATTAGGCATAATATCTCTGAAAGAAAAGTGAGTGTTATTTATTTGTGTCAGTTCTATTACAAAAAAATATGTGGCATTTACTAAAATGTGCGGTAAAACTTTATTCTATTCTTACCTGATGGTGTAAAAGTAAATGTGTTCTTGGTGTTGACACGCGACGAGGTTCATCACTGAAAGCGAGTAAGCGGATGCTACATATCGCATCCAGTTCGCCACGCTCGTGTCGGATCCATCCAGGTAATAATAATCACTATCTTTGAATATCTGTAATGAATATAAATGATTGTTTAGTTATAGAATTACGATTAAGTTACTTATTATATCGATTGAATTACTATATTACGAGTATGTCTGCTTGGTAGAGACTGAACGTAACATGAGTTCGACTAAATGTCGGGCACGTGGCACGTGCGCAATATTTACAATGCGCGTGTAACTGATAGTGGACTGCTTACTATTGTTATGGTAGAGAAGTCAAGGACATGATCCAATGCCATTGCATTCATGATATTTCCGATTACTGAGTCTCGTGTAAGGTTAAAAATTAAAAAAAATCTAAAGATTTCTTTGGTGTAATTATTATCGAGTGTTGTACTATCGAGAGTGAAGTGTCGCATTAATGATGATATACCTAATTGTTTTGCTAGCACATCTAGAACAATAATCCATAAACAGAAGAAGATATTCACATCTAAATATTTAAAGTACCACCACCAAAAAGTTTTAAAGCCCAATCTCACCTTAATATTTCCATAAGTGTGATGTCTGACAGTTTCCTGCACCTGGCCCAAAAGAGAGAGGAATAGGTTAGTTAGAGACAAGAAAATGCGTGTTGGGTTTAGGAAAGGAATGTTGAAAGTACCTACTTAGATTAGTTAGTTGTAGGGTTTACGAGTATATCGGTTTTATGGATTTTATTATACATATTACATATGTACAAAGCCGCTACCAATATTCTTAACATAATCAAGATTATGTAAGCGAAGTATTGAGTAGTGCTAATGTCGTAAATGAAATGTTTACTCACCCTCCAATAATACCGCCAGGAGACTTTATCGTTTGGTTTGTTTGGTGTTCTCGTTCCTTCAAAGGGCCCAAATCTGGTCCCGCGAGGAATGACTCCTGTACTCCAAACCCCTTCCGTCTGTGAATTATACAGTTTATTAAAGATAAAATAAGACGTAATAAAATGAGATAATATAACATTTATGTTATTAAAATATTGTGAGTGCATTGTTGAGTTATATTAAGAATACAGTCTGTATTACTTCATAATTATAAGAAAAGATGCATGATCTTGGATAAATTATTTTTATGGCTAGGCACGTGCATCGTTTAACACAAATTGTTTCTATTCATTTTGTGTTTTAAAGCGTTTTTGGGGATTTGTATGAAACATATTTGCTATTTATTTCAAAAAGGACTGTTTGCTATCTAAGTGTTGCAACTTTGATCAGGGTGGTATTTTAACTAATACTAATAAAACATAGCCTTGCATCAATATAAAACTAGATCTTCAAAGAAAAGTAAGACCGCTTTTTTGCTTTTATGTGGAATTTACTTACATGAGATGTGGAGGACAAAGTCATAAGAATAACAGGAAATAATAATAACGTAAGATAATCTCAAATCTTACCGGTGTATTTGGTGTGGAGAGTACAGCAGAGGGGCGAAGCGCGAGGCTCCGAGGCAGCGTACGCTCAGCGCGTCCTGGTATCCCTCGCTCGCAGGGCACATCAGGAACGATGTATACAGTCAGCCGTTCGAACTCCTCCTCGCGCATCCGAGTCACATCGTATGCACCACCAGCTCCCGGGCTGCCCGGGCTACACGTGCGACCCACCGTCGTACTCGGAATCTCTTCGCTGGATGACTGTTGACAAACAAGGCAAACATTGGTCACAGATCACAATCGTCCTTGGAATATTCCATGCAGAGTTTGGTGGCTAGACAAACATTGGTCTCAAATGGCACAATTGTCCTTGGAACAAACCATGCAGATTGTTTGGTTAATAACGGACAGGAAATTAGAATTAAGAACGACAGTGAAGTGATCAAACGAGACAATTGACTGTTAACTTCACTTGTAGTTGGATTATGAGCACTATTCGCGTGGATTGACCATTTTGCAGAAAGGAAAATGGAAATGAAAATGACAGTGAAATAATGCTGATAATGTACACGAGTATATTTGACCGCTGACTGGATATAGTCTGGATTGTTTAATGGAGAGCATTATTCGTGAGAGCTGGTGAGTTAAAAATAGCAGGAAATTGGAATTAAAAAGGACGGTGAAGTGATGACACTTGATATTTGTATGCAATACGTAGTAAATAATGCATAACAATATTACTGCTGTATTATACCTATACACTGAGATCAACGACATTAAATAGCCTGTATTTTTAATATTTTTGTTTGAAATGTAGGAGATGCCACAACAAGTAAATGGTTTAAAATCACTAAGGTATTTTTTGCAGAAATCCACAGACATTCTCTTATATTCAGTACATAAGAAAGTGATATTATTTAGACGTAAATCATTTCATGGTTAAAGTTTTCTTAAGTAGGCAAAAAATAATCGGATATATTATACTATAATAGTTACACGATTATATGTTTTCAACAATATTTTTCTTATGTCAACATATGGTGAACAAAGGCATCATGGACCCACTCAAGTCAATCACAATATTTTCTCTTTTAGTACGGTTATCGGAATCAATTAATTTCAAATTTTAAAATTAACTTGTATGTAAAATTACGTAAGATACTTATTAAATTACAGTTTTACTTTAAGACACATTTGCGCACTATTGAATACAAGAACGAACACTGATTCCAAACGTAATTAATATAAAAACCGCTTACAATTATTAATATAATAGTCATATTAGATATCCAGCGAGTGGTTAATAACGTAGCTGTATTTTCTGCCACGGCTTCATTGCCGGCCGGTACCATTTTCAGTCCCGAAAAATATGCAAACGTAATGCACTTCTCCCTTCACACCCGTCTGCACCGTCCGGAAGTGCTAGGATAAACTGATTCTTGTGATCCTCAAAAGAGGGTTTATTTTACCAAAAGAAAGAGCACGACATCGGCTATGTTCGATAAAGGGGCGGCGCCACTACTGACCTAGTTTTATGATAAGTGCGCACTTTCCTCTGCGCACTGACACTTCCCCTTTGCCTATTTATATTTTCCGCAAAATCTATTTATTCCTTACATATTCAAGCACCCTAATGTATATTAAATTAGGCAGCGATAAATCTATATAAATGTGTAAGTTATATTTACCAGTCTCATTTTGATGTTTGTCGATTGACACTAGATTCTTATTTCATGTATTGATGTAGTCGGTACCTGAAAACAAATAAAAATGAACATTAGAAAAATACTTATAATATAATAATATTTTGTATGATAAATTTAATGATGACAAGGAATCTCAAATTTCAAGAACCAAAAGCAATGCGGAAGCATAATTTCAATATTAAATACTGAGTTGACGGTATCATTGAATATTTTTAAAGTCACTAACACATTTATTTTAAACTGTTTCATTATTTCAATATAATTTCTGTATTTCAATAAATTCTGGATTATCTATATAAAACACAAAAAATGTTTTTACGGAGGTCCTTTATAGACTCTGAAACCATCCAACCGATATGCTTCAAAATGTTTTCATTTGAAAGACAATAAATACGAAGGTGTAATGAGACCACTACAACAACGCATTAGGCACGTTATGTCCATTGTCCATTTTCCACTTTTCCCATACAAATTTTAGATAGTATGTGATGATAGCGCACAATACAGACTGTTAACACTGATCTGTCATTATCATCAGAAATTTTTTTAGCGTGGTGGAACAAGTTTGGTATCCACTAATAGGTAAAATAATAAAAGTTCTGGTACAGCAGTGACCTTTGCTGGAAAAACAAGTACTTAGAATGCTAAATATTGAAAATAAAATAACGCCCACTTAACTGTGGGATCAATAAAATTGCCTACATATAAATAAAGGGTTTCTTTCTGTAATATAAAAAAATATTCAAGAAATCTGTGTATCAAACGTAATAGTACTTTGCATAATGTAAAGTCGGAAGTAAAGTTACGCAGGACCGGGCATTGACACCTATAAGTGAGAACGAAAAATCTGTTTTTCAAACTGGTTCCATTTGACATTCAAATGGTTACGCAAGTATTATCCGAGTGCCGTATTGTAAACGGTGTATACGGTGAGTGATGCAAACTGCAAAATATGTTTAACATAAATACGTACCTAATGGCTAAGGATGTTTATTGTTTATCCGCATAGAATCGTCCCTTAGGACGAGGAGGAGTACTTCCTTAGAAGCACTTATAACCTAGCGACACTTAACCAACATGACAATTATTGTTACAGACTTTAGTTTTCAAATTTTAGTTCAGACTAGGTTATAATTCCATTTAAATAGATGTATGGCACGGTTTCGAGGAAAAAATAAGTACTTTTACTTTTTAAATATCACTGCAGAGCAGGTATTTCCACATGACTTTTAATTTCAGCTACACATTACACCATATTCAGATACAAAAAGTATTGTTACTATTTAGATACGTAAAGCCGCAATTTAAGCAATTGTTATAACATAAACAAGCATGATTGTCCTTTGTGACTTTGGCTTTCAACTTTTAGTTCAGACTAGGTTATAATTCCATTTAAATATATGTATGGCACGGTTTCAAGGAAAAAATATGTACTTTTACTTTTTAAACATCACTGCAGAGCAATTTTATAGAAGTGTTAATAGGTATGTACATTAAATTACTTATTATTTTACATATTATTATGTATTGATTGTAAGTATATTAATAAAGTAAAACAAAAATAAATCAATATAACTAAGACCCTGTAGTTTAGACATTAATGATATTTAAAACAATAGTCAAATCTACTCATATATCTTACAGAGTTTATAACAGATATATTTTATGATTCGGAATATAATCAACGTCATCAACTTTAAAATGGTAGGAAAATGATATATTCAAACTCTTGGTAATACTACTGTCTGTAAAAATTTGAAACTAATTCTGGACTTTCCCGAAGTCAAACAACTGGGTCTGTCGAATTGCTTTCCGTTCATTACTTATTCATGACAACACCCGGCTGCATAGGTAATGCACAAAATGACGTTGGCAAAATAGCAAGAATCGAAGAGCAGCCAGTATTCTTCTAAACTTTCAGCCACCGTATTTTACCGATCTTGTAAAAAAATAACTCTGGAAAGAGCTACGGATACTTTCAAAACCCTGATGAAATTTTTATCCCCATCAACAAATAATCGCAAGGATACATAATTTACTTAACTAATAGTTTGATTTCTACTTAATTGTTCAATGTTTTTACTAATAAAACTAGATAATTTGAATATGGTCATGGACACCTGTAACTTCAAAGAAATTACGGACGTATTCCTGATCAAGAAGGAAGCCGGACTTGGACAGGTTCTTTTAATGATAATTTTATTAGTAGTTTTCCAAATTAACTCCGCCATTGTAGAGTCGTCTTTGTAATTGTAGATTTAGATTTTCTCTTTTTTGTATCATATGGAAACTGAAAAATCATCATATGGTGATAAGCGTCTATGGAAATTCATATACCTGATATAAGCCTAGTATGTTTTTATAAACACATTTTTACCAATAAGTGATTTAGTAAACGCTGTTGGATTAACTAACGAATAAAAAAATAAATAGATAACTGTTATAAATAAATAACTATTATAAATAAATAACTAAAAATAATGCGAAATGTAAAGTCCGGTATGAGAGCCGTTTTATACCATAGATAAATAAAAAAAATATTAATGGATAGGTCTATTGTCTATCAACTCAATTTACAAAGCACAAATCCCTGCACTGTCTAACGGAGCAAGTGTCGCAGGTGGCACAGACATGGAAAATGTCACCCGAGGTCCGAGTACAAATATTTTATCGACCACAGTACTGCCGGCTGGGAGCCATATATTAATGGCTACCATATAAGCCTACTGTATACTCAAATTATTAAATGTCTTCGTCTTAGTATACATATTACTTTGTACCTAAATGAACGGCTATCAAAAAACGTAGTCAATAAACATTACCATAATAAACAAGTAGACAAAACAAGAAGATGTAGATAGTAAAACTGTCACGAGGCTTGATTAAAATTATCAGTTATTTCGTAATTGGCTTCGAAAGGGAATTGCTTGAGGTCGTATGTTTGAGATGTTTGAAGATGTTTGTAAAACGAGATGGGGGACTGCACGTGAGTGCATTGCGCAACTCGACCGCGCAATGTGGCGGCACGCGGACGCATCCTGCGGCCATGGGCCCGTGGTTGTCACTCACTTTTGTCATTTTAATATTTACTGTCCAACTAGTCCTTGCTTTGCTTCGGTTTTCATATAGATCCCTATTTTTTTTTATAAAATATTTCGTTACTCAGAAACAAGAGAGCACCCAATTGGTGAAAGAATGTTTGAAATCGGTTCAGTAGTTTCTGTGTGAGTTTATCCATTACAAACAAACCAATAAACAAACAAAAAATCAAAACTTATAACATTCATTTAAATATAGATATTATGTGATATTAAATGGATAGTACTTAGAGCGAAGGTTCCAGAATTCGATCCCAAGGTAGACAATGATATTAGAAGTTCACGTTAAAATTATTATGATACGTCATAGACATGATATTAAGTCGACAATGATTTTCTATTGCATAAAAATATAAATGTCAATGCCAAAGACTCATTAACACACCATTGACTCATTCTTATAATGAAAATTAAATAATAAATAAACTTTTATGTTCTATCATTATTATAATAATTTATTGAGTTTGAGTCCGGCTTAAAAAAAAATATATTGTGGACCTCAAGAATATAAGCTTATCTATACTTACTATACATAAATAATATTTTACTACTACCACTTCCATTAAGTTAAAAATCAACGTTGCAATAAATACCTTGAAGAAATATTGTCTAAATAAATAGTTTTAGCAATCCTTAGACGTACTAAGCCCTTAAACTTTAACACTTTAAGTGTAGTGTAATAGTAAGCAGACTGATATCGTGGAAAAACACGATTGCATTAGAAGAACCAACACATTTTCACTTGATTAAATAATGCGATGTATGTATAATTGCTCACGTGTTCCGATTAGAATATGTAACGTACTTCATATTATATAAAGTGTATACACTTCATACTAGTCAATCATTGTTATTTACGCTTGTATTTATAGATATCTATATAGTTGTAAAAACATTTGATTGTAAATTATTGTAAAAATATGCATATATTACAATTTTAGATTTATTTTATCAGTACTGTAGGTAATAGAATTATAGTCATTCAATTACAATTTTAGAAATGTATCTCGGTCTTTATCATTAGTTTGGTTCAATCACACTCAAGACATGAAAGGGAAAATTATCGAGAGTAATTCATGAAGTGACATTGAACTTATTGTTTTAATTTTCTTCTCTTTGCTGTGGGAAACCTGCTCTATGTTTTAGTAGCTGCACTCTTTTGACATACCTATATTTTACTTGTGAACCGATAACCGATTGAAATAAATAAAATCCTAAGTATTGCCCCAAGCTAAAACATCAAAGAACCACTCAAAAGCTTTTTCTGAGTTAAGCTGGAAAATTGTTCAGTGTAGCGAAAATTCTGTCATTTTTATGGGTTCACTCTAGAGTTTTCCTCAAATATCTTTAATGTACAATTATTTGCTCGTACACATTTATTATTTTTCTGTATCGTATTTTTTTTGTAATTAAGCATTCCTGCTACTATTTTGTTACTGAATACGAATATATTTAATTCAATTAAAATTAAAATTGTTTAGGTATAAAGAAGTCATTTCACAAGAAAAGAACTTTTAAGTCCATTCATTGAGTAAAAAATTCTCCAGTTGTACATCATGTGGCTTCTAATCTAGTGTATACTGATCTAATTTATTAAATGTATAACAAAATAGTAAATCATGTTATGTTATTTTATTTGAAGAGAGTAACAGTGATGAAAAAATAAAAAGTCTAACATTAGCGTCCAAAATCCAACTTCAAAGTGACTTCATAATCTTTTCCTGCAAAACCGCACTCTAAAGTGGATTCATAACGAAGGGTTAGTGGTTAAGATCACTGGATATGCCCAGTCAGATGTTTCTACGTCGGTCCAACAAGGTCAGTCGGTACCTAGATAACATGATACTCATTAGTAGAATGACGTATGCAACATTATGTAATCCACCAATACATTCCGTAGTACTGATCAGACAGGTTTACCAATGAAATGAACAAAATTATAACCAACAGCTATGTACAATAAATAATTTATTGTTATAAATATACATTTGATTTATGGGAGAGGAAGTGTGCACTTAGAAATTTTGGTTGTAGGTAATTTTTTAAAATGATATATGTTGTTATTTTATATTATTATTGAATATCTTACTTACTGAATTATGTATGTTTCCATTTTTGAAATGTACACTTTATAAAACAATTCTTTCAATTTATTGCCCTTAAAAAGCCCTTTACTTTACTTTTTCGAAGATTATACATTTTTTTTAAGCCGTTAACAAAAATATTTTCCTTTTTCACGAAAACTAACGAAAACTTCACAGAAAAAAATATAATTAATTTTGAATTTTAGTAACAAATATAGGCAATTACAGTAAAGATAAAATAAATGAATCCACAAATTTAAAATTACCCGCAACGCATTCAAAATGCAATGCGAATATTACAAAACGTGCGCATCGGAGCGCGCGATTAGCTCACGCGCACGCCGCACCAGGAAGCAACCTTGGCGCATGCGCTGCACTTGAACTTGCCCTTTTGTAGCATCGCGCTCGGCGCTGTTATCGTTATTAGCCTTTATCAAATGCTCATGAATTAAAAAGGTACTGTCATTTCATTGAAGCCGTTTATCTGTTTATAGATCCCTCAGTGTCAGGTAGTTTTGTTTGGAATGGAGTTTTTATTATACAAATCATTCTTATCAATCTTTTCACCGTCTTTATTGATAACTAGAACTAACTATCCTAGTTAGTTCAATCCTTGAACAATAAATATTTGCGATGACACGTATTGTAAAGTAAATTTAATTTACATAAATACGATTTTGTACGCTATTTCATAATGAATATGGTTATTTTTGCTTATTTTTTTGCGATTACTGCATTACTGATCAAATCGATTTTAGAAGGAATAACAATAGAATTCAAGAAAATAGTGCATATCATTTACTCTTTAGAACAAGGTCCTAAAATCTAGTTTTAATTTTGATATTTAGTTTTGATTTCGAGGTGGAATGTTAATATGGTCCAGTTCTGTTACTATGCGAGTAGAGTGCAATAGTACTCGCGATTGTATTATAAAATATGGCCATGATATTGCAAACACATAACACATGCTAGTGCAACGGGAAAACTAACCTTGCAGTCTAATAATAATTTAATACGTAGATGTTTCCACTGCGACTAGCTATGAGTATCGGTAGATAAAGACGCATGTTACTAATAAGGCGAATGCGGAATTCGATTCGGTGACAATGATTTTGTAATTGGTTCGTTATTATGCAATTTAATCCGAACCAATGGAATGTCCAATTTATTGGTGATTAAATCAATTTTGCAAATAAATTGATAGTTTTAAACTTTGTGTACTCGCTACTAGTTATTTTTACTGAGGAGTAATCCTTCTGTATTTTACAAGATTTTATTATTAGTTTTGAGGAATAGTAGATCAATTAATGCACTTGCAATACAGGTGCAGGCAATCAAGGTGACGCTATTTTTGCAATGATATTTAATTCGCTCCAGCGAAGATTTATTTTTGAATACCGGAAGTGAGCTCTATGTTAATTGTAGTTAAATAAACAATACAATAAAAAGGCACGTTCTATCAAAACAAATACGCACTATCTACTTAATAAACAAAACATCTACGAGTTAACATTCTAAAGTTAATACTTACAATGTAATCGTTCGGGCATTCTTGAAATAACTATTAGATCATAAGTATGAACCGAGTAAATTATCGCGTGTAACGTAAGTTTATCGTCTTTGGCGGAAATGGGAAGGCCCGCGCCTAGGACGCGAGAGCGATGTCGAGCGATTTGATGTACTCGAGGAGGATGCGGAGCGTCAGCATGGAGACGAGAGGCCGGAGCCAGCGAGCCGCGCTCATGTCGGCTCAGCGCGGGCGAGCTGGCTACTGCTGCTGGAGCTAGCTGGCGGGCGGCTGACGGCTGACGGCTGCCGGCTAGCTAGCGGCTAGCGGGTGACTCGGCTACGCGGGGTCGGCACCGGCCGGCGTGCGCGGTGGCGGCGCTCCGAGCACATTATGCAACGCCACCGACCTGCCCCACGTCTAGCCGCGGAGCGCGTCGCACTAACCCGACGCCGTGCTATGCCGACCGACCTAGATGCACTTTTACAACGAGAATGCAATCGACACACATATTCGCGTCTCGTTCCGATAAACGCATCGACGACGAAAGCGGCCCGTGATGGAGAATGCGGACGAATTTGACAGCGAGTGCAGTGAGTACGTCACGTTCGCGCCTAGTGTTCTCCGATTAGAGGAGAGCGGGACGGCGGCGCAGTGCGATCGAGCGCTGCATTCAAGTTCATTACTTCCGTAGTGTGGCCGCGGCGCCCTGACCGTGCTCGCGATTCGCGCTTGCACTTTATTGACGATACTACACACTACCGGCCGATACTATCACTACTCTTTAGTATTCTAATGTTTACATTATCACTGCGGCCGCTCATTTTTATTTATGTAACCGGCAGGATCATGAATTACAATAATGGATTTTGGCTCGTTACTAGTCATTTTACACTCATCTGTAATATTATTCTGAAGTAGTTTTGACACTTACTATTTATGGATTTAATATACGTACACTAATTAGGGATTAATTTCCGCTATGTTTCACACACATAAATTGAAAAATATAGTTGAAAACGAGGGAGCAGATAGCGTGAGAACGGTAGCGAAAGCCATGGCTGGGCGGGCGGGCGGCGGCTGCCTCCCCGGAACATGCTTTCACTCTCACGGGTCGACGACACAGCCTTCAAGCTCCCTTACTTTAGAATCTCGAATTTAAATGCCGACTCGTCAATAGCTGTCTCCTTATCTATTACCGTAGGCTTAGAGCGAGAAGGGTTTACGTTGTTTTGATTGCAATATTAGTAGGATGTAGCAGAGAGCCGAGAACACGTAGTAAGGGTGATGTATTCTGCCTCCATCGTGGTGGTAAAGAGGCACCCTACCACCTACCATTATCCAATATTGATTTCACTATTTACAGCCTGTAATCCGTTAACAGCCTCAAACTGTTCGAGCTCTGAATAATGGACCGGCGGCTGGCAGGTCTCGAGTGTCTCACGGCTCTTTTAAAAGTATTATGGAATTATTGTTATTGGAACGTTATCAATATTTATGATTTTTATATCTACTGGATTCTGGTGAATCGATTATTAAATTTTATTTATTATATATAAACACTACTAACTATTGCTTTAGCTTACTGACTGTACCTGCTTGATTATTTGTAGATGATGTTCATTTAATTGATGATGATACCTGATGTTAATTATAGATGACCTAATAATAGATTGCTTAAGTTCTATATAATCAACTCGATGAGACGTGAGAGAGTTTTTTATAAGGTGAAGCCCTTTGAGAGCTGACAAAGTTTTTAAAAATAAATTGTTACAAATTGTATTAATGTTTCAAGGCACGGACAAAGCTATATTTATCTCTACTTTTTCATAAACTTTGAGAGCTAATACAAAGTTTTTCAGCGTGATTTCCTAATTGCCGCATGCCCCTTTCACCAGCCCTGACCTGCCTTAACGGGTTTTCTCGATATCTGCGATGTCTATGCCGTCTTGTACAGACCTATTTATTATTAGGTAGTACTAGATATTAAATGACGTAATGATGTACCTAGTATTTTTGGGTGTTGTAGTACTACTACTCTCATCAGAGCACTGCCTGAGGATTGTTGAATAGTATTCGTGTTATAATAATTATTGATATTTATAAATTGCTATGACATGCGTGTTATGGCTATAATTTGTTTTTATCATACTTCCATAAAATAAAAGTTTCGATTGAAATAACTTCACTTTATAAATAACTAGGAAATCGCCCTCACTTCGCTTTGGGAAAAATGGTTAAAAAAAATTTAATATAGCCTATGTCACCCGGGGATAGTGTAGCTTCCCAACAGTGAAATAATTTTTCAAATCGGTTCGGTAGTTTCGGAGCCTATTCAATGCAAACAATCAAATCTTTCCTCTTTATAATATTAGTATAGATTAATACATTATCACAATGAGCATTTCTTTAAATATCTGACTATTATAGTTGTTATATTTGATTATTTATTATTAAGTAAATCACCACGAGCCGTCTAATCAGATGGTCATTCTGAATACACGATGGCGTTAAAAACAAAATCGCGTCAACTAGCGGTCAATTAGAGCGCGAAAAGCGAAGCGCATCAAAGAAAATGCAGTTTTCCAGCGTCGAAGGCTTGAGCGGTATCAAAACACTGAATCTTCCGGGGTGAATGGCCGCAGCCGCCTCGTCCCACTGCACTAGCCCCCGCGCCCGGCGACGCCCGTCTCGCTGCTCGGCGCTCTCTGCGCGAATAAATCGCATGCGGCTGTGTGCGGGAAATGCGTTTACTGTATGAGTATTGGGCACAGGGGTCGTTGACACCCATACCAATTTTACTCGTACTTGCCATCTCATGTACACGTGTTTTGTAAATTGCAAGGCTTAAAAACCTTTAAATTTAACAGTTTTTTGGGCAATGGTTAATGGATAAAATAATGTTTGTCGGGTTTGTCAAAATTATATTTTCAAAATGTTTTTTTAATGTTTAACAGATCTTTCCATCAATTTACTGAATGTTTGAATTATTATGTTCAATTTCATTATTATTATTATTTAGCCATCTCCTGTGATTCCATTTTTTTATTAGGTTCACAAAACTGGACATTGCACTTTACAAACTTAGTAAATACATACATAATATACAGTTGATTATAGTAAACATGATAGATTATAGTGAACTTCTATATGTAAACACTGCATGAACGTGAACATTAAATTTTATTATATAAATTACATCTTCCATTCAATCGTATATTAGCCGATTATGGTTACGGTTTAACCTAAAGATATCATTAAGATATTTATTCTGGGGCCGTTAGTTATCTCCCCAAGCATACACTGCCGCATAAGAAACCTGATTGGGATATTATGAAATGAATTATAATAGCCATCTACGAAATTACTTTTATTATCATCTTTTAATTCATTTGGCTATCCGTAAAAGTATCAAAATAAAATGTTTATGTCATAATCCCACACCATATAAAATCCGCAACTTATCTTGTTATAAAAGCTTTATTGATCTAACTCAGAACGTTGTGCCGTAGGACATGTCTACAAGTACATCCGTGGGAGTGGAGCCTACAGTGCAAACTCGATTTCCCCCTTCTTGGGGTAGGCTTCAATACTCATTCATGTTTTTTTCCTGCTCAAACTAGGGTGGAACAGCATAATGCCTTCCCTTTCCTCGACGTTTCCGTGTTGACGGTAATACATACGCGCATGCACTAGACCTAGCCCAATGCAGCGAATTTTGCGTAGGGTCGTTGTCCTCTGTTGCCTATACATCCGCACCGAAATTCAAGTAATCTATGGCTAAAATGTCTCTGCATCTCCGGTAATAATTTAACTGCTGTTTTTTGGAGGATTTCTTTTAAACGCTTCATAAAATTTTGCTATTGCAATCCTTAATTATTTCTGAAAAGCTGTAAAGGAAGTATTTTAGGCTGCCAACTTATTTGCACGTTCTGTTATCCATGGCGGCGACTATCTGGTAAGTACCATGAGGTGGGCCGAATTTTTCATTACCTGTCTAAAATATTAAAAAAGACTAGTTTTAATTTCACTTTTTGCACAAACGCAGTATGCTTTGACGGTGTGCCATTGTTTATTAGAAAACGTCCGAATAAAAAATATGTAGTACAAAAGAAATTGGAAACAACGGACCCTTAGGTTTATGACCAGTACCTTTGCACCATTCTAAATGAGCTAAACGCAATTTGCACAAATCGCATTTTTTGCTCTAAAGTAATATTCAAAGGGACTTTTTTACTATTGGGCGCAAATTATCCTTCATACAATGCAAAGAGTTATTGCAAGATAAATTGTACAACGGTCTCTTTGACTCTGCCGTAGAACAAATGTTTATTTTTTGCAGTAGGAATGTTTTTGAGTGGAATTGCGTTTCTTAAAAATATTAATCATTATTATTTTACAGCACAGCTGTGCTTAAAGTGTTTTAGGCATTCTTACTTTTCATCACAAAAAAATGTAACAAAAGTCGAGGTAATTTCCTAGAACATAATTTTCTAGTAGAAAAATTATTTAGGACAAGCAAAAAGTTGAAAACGAATGTTACTACGGGATTATTCAAAGATAAGAAACAATAATGTATATTTTCCAAACAAGTTTAAAAAATAACTTAACGAGCAATTCTCGCTGTTTACAGATGTAAATTTATAGTAAAAAATATAATATGTATAATAATATAACATGTTTATATAATATGTTTTAATATGTATATATTTAGGTATATATTTTTGATTTCCTATTTACTTATTTTTTTTTTACTTATAAGTTTATGCATTTTTAATAGTTTTTCATTGCAACCGCCTTCATTGCTGTCCAACTGCCCTAAGGTTGACTGGCAGAGAATGCTTTTAGCATTAAGTCCGCCTTTTGTCCTAATACATTTTGTATGGTTCAAAGAAGTTTAAATAAATAAATAAAATTTTTTTTATTGCTGAAATACTCGATGCCAGAAGAACAATTAGTCATTGGCATAACTTAGTAAGTGTTAAATCGAGTGCATAGAGTGCTAGTACTAGTCTAGAATGTGGATAGGGTCAAAAGCCGCGCAGTATGTCAGCGTTTAGTATTCCGTGAGTCCGAGGCCCGGCCGGCTAACGGGACCGTCCACCCGTCTACACTGGCCTTTACTTTCATCGATCGAACAAACTACGGTTTACTTTCCTTTGTTAGTTTCAACTTCTTAAATTATTTTGCTCTGTGTCTGCGACTTTAGCACTTCCTTGATGATGTTTGCGAAATAATAGTCATCTACTATTGGCTTAACACTTCAATGCTTGTATAATCCAGTTATATTTTTAAACGTTACAGTAAGAGGTTGTTAGTAGATTTAACAAGTTGAATATTTTACTACTTGCAGTAGGAGTCATTGTAATTAAACTCTTTACAGACAATAAATATCCATAAAACCTAAATAGTGGACCGTTGATCGGTGACAATGTAGACAAACAATTATCTATGGTTAGCAAAATTCTATACAAAAGGGACAAGTGCACCGGCTTCAACCGCAGGTAGATATTATAAGTTCAAAAAAAGAGATGCATTTGTAAAGGGACGTCCTGTTAGATCCAAAATCAACAGAAGAAATATGATCGAATGTTTACAACAAACCTTTGCTTTCATACTATAAAACGCTGTCAGGTTACATCATTTCTTGCGGTATTATAGTTTCATAAATTCAGAATCGAAAAATTGTTTATGGACTTAATGCGGTACAAATGCTCTACAAATGCTAAGTACCTAGTGTTTACGTGATTTTTCATGGTAATGCAGTTACATCATCTGTGGTTGATGTATTGATGAAAGGGGGGGGGGGGGGTCACTACCGTGCAGCGGTTCCATTTTACGACTTCCGTACTACTTCAGACTTTCCTAACAAGTCAGAGTGAGCGTATAGGAAAGAATATTCGTTTTCTAGAACCCATTTGTTTGAAAATGTAGACGCCATAACGGTATTTATATATGAATATGTCTAGTGAATCAGAATATTATGCCTTTGATATTTAATAATGTTTTTTCGCATATCAAAAGAAATATATAATCTTGAGCTCTTAAATATTAGTCAATTAGTTGCAGTGAAAAAAATTTTAGAAAATTATTTTAAAGATCATAGTTGTACAATTCCTTAGATGCAGGGATAGGTAAATAAGTTTCATGGAAATAATTATTTATAGACTAGCTGTTGGCCGCAACTTCGCACGCGGAAATTATGCTTATCATATGTATCCCCTATTTTAACCCCTTGGGGGATGTATTTTGAAAATTCTTCCTTAGTGGATGCCTACCTCATAAGAGAAATACATGTGCGAAATTTTAAGTTTCTAGCCCTAAGGGTATGGCCTGCACGTTGATACAACAGTGAATCACTTTTGCCTTTTATATATATATAAAGATATTCAACATCACAGACTTTATTAAGATTTAAAAAGGTCAATTTATTTTAGGATTCCGTCGTTTTTTACTACACACAGAGGGCTTTGAGTATACACATTCTTGTAGCAGGTAGATGCTACCGTCCCGTGTATAATGTTACATAAAATGCATTTGAGGTAACGGTACCTACGGGAAGCTTCTAACTGTAGTACAGTTAGAATGCGCCGATAAAAAATAGGAGGGTGAAATCGGAACTTCGAGCCGATACTTCCCACAGTTTTATGGTCGAAGATGTTTTTATTTGTTAAACATATTGGTTAGGGTGTAAACTATATCAGGCTATACAATAAATTCTGATATACAAGCAATTTTTTTTACTATAACAGATATTTTTATATAAATCTTTACTTACTAAGATATTTCTTAATACATTAACTTAACTATTAATTTGTATTTACATTGAACTGAAATTGTCTCTATCTTGAATTATAATAATAAGGATTATAATATTAATAATAATTATGAATTTCTAGCTCTCTGCTGGGATGTTCAAGGGTAACAGTACCCTTTGTACAATATTATTATCATTCTACATGATGGTCTATCTTTGTGCTAGATTTCATGCAAAACGGATCTGTAGGTTTTGCGTGAAAAAATATTAAACACACATACATCCGCACATGAACTCTCACAATTGTTATAAGTATTCATAGGATAAATACATACATATAACAAAAATAGATATAAATCGAATGTGACCAAATTGAAGTTTTATCAAACCCCAAAGATTTAATATTTGGCTGGTTCAAAATTAATAATGTACATTTTGAAATATTATAGTTATAATTATTAAAAATTAAATCTATGAATGAATACGATTTACATGTTGAGCGTTACGCTGATGTGGTGGGGTGACATATAATGAATGGAGCGATATGGTCGCTACCGTCATCGGTCGCTGCGACGGTGTGACCGTTCATTGTTACTGTTACCGGAAGGCTTGCGACATACATTGTTTTACCTAGAACTCTGCATGCATCGTCCGCTTCATATCATTGGGGGGGAATAAGCGTGTTTATTAAGTCTATAAATAGGTATTTTATATACAAGCTGGTCTGACTAAATTCTGCAATAAATAAGTACTTTTTATGTACTACTGCCATCATCCTCTGCTGTCATCATCAGATGGATCATCAGCTCTTTTGCCAGCTATTTCCGTAATATTAAATGTTTTTACATTACCTGACTACGGTGCTATTTATCCAACGCCTACTTAGAAAATACACTGTGGAGAGATAAGTCCAATCGATTACATCATAACAAGATTTATAACCACTAACAGCCTACATATGTAGAACATGAAGAAAATACATATAACAATCAGATAAAAAGCTTAGAAGTGACTCTGTACAGACTTTTCAATGTAATATTTAGCGTGAGCTAACATATTAGGTATAGTATGTAACATTTTCATTTATTTTACAGTTAACAGTACCGATGTTCGAGTAGATTAACGTTACATTGGTATCTTATTAAATACTAGGAAATCGCCCTCGCTTCGCTTCGGGAAAAATAGTAAAAAATATATAATATAGCGTATGTCACCCGGGGATAGTGTAGCTTCTCAACAGTGAAAGAATTTTTCAAATAGGTTTGGTAGTTTCGGAACCTATTCAATGCAAACAAACAATCAAATCTTTCCTCTTTATAATATTAGTATAGATTATAATAACATTCGAAGTAAACACCTGACGATCAAACCTTCGCATGCCATGTTAATACCGTCGTCATAGGTTTACATACTCGCATTACGTCACTCTTGAGTCACGAAGGGCAGGAAAAGATCAAATGCGTGGAAAGACAAAGCTATCGAGGCATGAATATGGTTATTACATAATAGGTGCGTGCGCGCCCCGGGCTCGGAGTACCGTTGTTCGAACAGGTTCCACGCATTAAGCCGCCCTCACCGCCTCTCGCCCCCGCGCCCATACGATGTTTACCAAGCGTTTACTTTCTACTCATCAAGGACCTTCCTAACATCCCGCTCTAAGTGCTCTCTTCAAAGAATCCTCTCTAAGCTTTAGATTATAAGCCCATTTTCATAATCGAAGTAAAACTGATATGGCTCTCCAATCTCTTAAAGTTGACTGCATTGGGCGAGATCATAATTTGTCATTGTTAGCATGCATTTATTACTAACTTTTCGATTGGTTTTAAGGGTTTAGTCATATTATTATGACATAAGAAAAGTACCCTATGACCGACGTGGAATAGATCGCTGAAAGTAGTAGATACATAGTCGTATAACCTTTGTATAACTTTTTGAGAGATTGATCATTATCATATTCGATTTCTGCGTGAAGTAAATTTTGTTGTGACGATTGTAAATACAAGTAAACCATTATATCTTACTGTACTACTCCTTAGGAGAAAAACATAGGTACTGTAATTTGAAAATTCAGTATAGCTTGCCGTTCTTTTCAGTTCCATACAAATCAGATTACTGAACTAGAATTACTACAGGTAATCTATGAGGCTAACAGATGCAATCTCGCAACATAAAATTGTAATGCCTGCATTTAACATAAATGAAACTAAGTTAAGGATACACGAAATTGCAAGTTTTGAATTAACATTTAATTATTCATAATAATTTGTATTTAACTTACAATGATCAAAGAAAAAATATTAGGTAGGTAGGTACCTAATATAAAACGTTGAATTCAAACTTATTTGTGTTTTGTTATATAAAATGCATAATAATATAATTATGGATAAATGCATAATAATATAATTATGCATAAATACATAATAATATATAACATATAAAAATGTAATTAGCAATTTGCTAATTATATTTGTCCTTTATTATTAAAGCAGGTATTATTCGGTTAATTGATTAGATATTTAATAATTTTTAATGTAATGTTGAGATTTTGCATGTAGATATAAATGTGCCGACAGGAAGTCTTCCTGTGACAACATTCTTCAAATTTAAAATATTTTATTTATTTATTTATGTAAGCTTTATTGACCACAATATAAAATATTATAGTACAAACGGTGAGCTTAATGCTAACTGCATTCTCTACCAGCTAACCATTAGGCCAAACCAAAATACACGAAGAGCTGTATGATAGATAGGTGGTAAGCTAAAAAATCTGCAGCATAAATATGTATCCAGGTACCTATTATAAAATGAAATAAATACAACGTACAATGAAAAAAATAACATGTAAATACTAACAAAATGTGGTTTTATTATGTTTTCAAAAACAATTTTTATTCTATAGTACTAATAGCTATAATTTTCTTTACCAACTCGCGGACACACTATCCGAAAAATATTGCGTCACGAAACTCAATTCAAATCTTAACTGTATTATACTGAACGTAACGCGGCAAAGTTATATTGAACTCTATCTCCAATGGCGTAAACATGAAATTGCATAAGCGAAAGCGCGTAGCAGCCGGCTCGCGTCGAGCGGCGCGGTTCAACGACCGACTTTTCACAGGTTTGTCAGCCTTATGTTATATCATCGGCCGTACTCAGTGTCATTGCCGAAACTGCTTCCATGACATGCTAATTTATGTCTTATGTACTCTCACTTCGGCTTAGTTTTGCTTGGATCGCGTGTAAGCTTTTTGGCCAGCCTACTACATTCGCATTTTATATTTTATGTGCTATTTTATTTATCGTGCATGCTTTGCATATGTGTGTGTGCGCTTCGTTTTGGGGATAATTTTTATAGTTTTAATGACTATAAAAAAGGAAATGTAGATATTAAAACAGTTTTTATCCTTTAATACATGATACAGTATGTGTGCACGTGGTATGATAAAATACATTTCAGAGTATAACA
The DNA here is from genome assembly GCA_963932265.1 of Thymelicus lineola. Classification (NCBI taxonomy): domain Eukaryota; kingdom Metazoa; phylum Arthropoda; class Insecta; order Lepidoptera; family Hesperiidae; genus Thymelicus; species Thymelicus lineola. The sequence continues at coordinate 9,893,523 of OZ010684.1, read as the reverse complement.
CAATAATATTAGTAAATTTTCAGTTTTTTTTTTGTACAAAAAATATTATAGTTTTATTTAAGGGTTGTTTACCTATTATAAAACATTATATCAAACGTGTGTGGGGTGAGTTACGTAAGCGCTGCGTGGGTTGATCACGTGTGCGAATTGTTCGCCTTGAAATTGAACTCAAAAAGTTCAAGGTTGCGTTTTTGCACAACTCGACCACTCAATAACAATAGTCGGATCTATGTGTGTGTGTGTGTGTGTGTCTGTATGTGTGTATGACGCGCTAGAGTTTATGTATTGCAGTGATTGGTTTGTAATATGTATCTATTAACGAGGATTATATTCGTAGCATCTAAATAATATTATTCAAGGTTATTGCAAATAAATAAATGTTTTTAATTATTATTTTTATAAATATTGTAAGTTCATACATATTTGAATTACGTAGGAATGTGAAGGTAGGTATCTGTACGATTAAAATAAAAAGTATATAATATAAAAAACTAAAATTTAATATAGAATATGATCAGTTTAATAATATTTAATTGAGGTTTCATAGATAAATAAAATAATGAATTAATAGCATTAGTTGTAAGACACGTTTGAAATATCATTAATTGAAGTTTAATGACTCTGATATCAAGATACATGTCAATAACCATAATTTTACGATATCATGTGATTTAATTATGATTATCATGGAGAAAAGTATTATCTTTGATGATATATTTACTTTTACAATCATCAACTTAGCTTCGTTATATTAGCATCGGAGGCTATTGACTTTAATTTACCATTGTTAAATATCAATATATAAATAATTAATAATTATTAATAATACGTGTAATTAATTTAAAACTTAAGATCCAGAAATAAACCTCCGCATTAAATTAGAAGAAAAGATGGTAGAGTCGCGCGTTGATGTCTTTTGCCGGCAAGAATAGTCACGCCTCAAGACGTTAATAATGCCATTAAAAACAATATATCTAATCAATTCAATAACTTACCAATGCCACTATAAATATCCAGTCCAGTGACATCCGAAGCAAAATCCACATAGAAGAAAATCCCAAGCGTTTTGCGTACTTCACTAAACTTAAACTAATTTACACAACACTGAACCGTCACTTAAAAATAGTAAAAGCTAAAAATAAGTCTTAGATTGAGATCTATGTTACATTCAGTCAGAAACTCGAGTTAGAGGGTCATTGTGGAGCGGACGCGGCGTAGCGCACCGATATCTCCGGATAACTGATAGCGTGGCTCAGTTCATGGTCGGAGACGTCCTTACCGGCTGCCTACCGCCCGTGCCTGCGCCGGCGCTTCTTCCGCACTCGCTCCACGCCCGGGTGAATGAACTGCTGCGTGCGAGCGAGACAACAATACATACAGCCATACACCTCCCGACCAATGCCATGGTCGAGGCGCTCTATTACCTATCCGGCAAGGTAATCTAGTACAATTGTCAAATTATTTATCAGATTATTATTTTCCATTTCTTTCTGTCGTGAAAAAGTTGAAAACTTGTTTTGTAGTGTTATGTCATGTTATTGATAATGCTGTCGATTAGATTTGTCTTTCTTTTTGATTAGTTTTGACATATTCGTTCCTATGTTACCTTTCCTTTACACTGCTCTTGAGCAAAGCAACCAACAAATATATGTTTAAATATGGAAATTAAAATCAGTTACTTTGAAGCCTAGTCTAGGCAATAATAATCTAAATTTTACAGATTAAAATTACAGAATTTAATTAAAGTAGCCTTTGAAAAGATATCAATCAATAAAATTATCGCTAAAAACAATATTATTAAAATCGACACATTTATACCAAAAGTATTTGAGTTCCCTCAATTGATTATGATTTCCATAATCAGAAGTGATCTCCTTTTTTATATCCTTTCAGACAAAAAAAATAAAAATCGATTTATAAATGACGAAGTTTTGAGGTAACAACAATTAAAAAGAATCAGCCGAATTAAGAACCTCCTCTTTTTTGAAGTTTAGTAAAACTCATTAACTTGAAGTTACAAAACAAAAGTTTTATCATATGAATTTTGGTAATAAAGAAAAACATTTGTGACTCTGCTGTTAATCATAAAAAAGTTCTCGCGCCTGTAGCCAAACCTGTATGTACCTAGTATCAGGTGATGCTTATCACAAAATTGCATTTTTATCAGAACAATATTCAACTCAATATGGTGGCCATGACCATGATCAAGTATACTTGTCAAGTTTGCAGCGGACTTAACGCAGCATCCATTAAACTTGACAGTGTATGACCACGGTATGACTATCTGGCCTTATAGCTATTTCATGCACACTGGATGCCGCATCAAGTCAAATTGCAAACTTGACAAGAACACTTCATCGTGTATGGCGTATATGTAGCTTTAGGATAAGAGGAAGTTGGTCTAATTAGGCTTGCAATATTTGACTTACAAAAACTGGGTAATCTAAATAAAACCCTTTAATAATGATAATTAGTATCAATTTTAACCATACCAATATTATCAATACACTAATTATTACAACTATTTACAAGTAAAGGAGGTGACAAGTAGATGCGAGGCAACAGCAAATGCGGTAAGTGTTACGCGTTTGATTTAAACAAAGAAAGATTTCCCAAGCTACATTTGACGAAGCTTTTCTCTTCAACAACATACTTAGCGAGTAGAAAATTATTGTTTTGGTTCTAGTATCTTATTTATGATTAACTAAAGATATAATTAAAATCATGAATAACTCTGTCTTAAATAGTTTTTGAGTGTGACTTGAACGATCACTTTTATGTGTACTTTCAGAGTTAGATACATGTTTGAGCCTTAAGCAATCATTTGGGAATGAACACTGTCAATATTTGAATGAGTGTCCGTTACACGAGAGGTAGCTACAAGAGTTGTATGCCTAATTATACGTGAATTAATATTAAGTAGGATAAATGACTCTCTGTAGACTTTGTACTTTATAAAGGTGCATGAAGTGCACAAACCCCGGCTTAGCTTGTATCGATCAAGTTAAGCAAGAGCGGCCGCGGTCGGTAGTTACAAAATTTCTTGAGCTCTTCCATGCTTCAGAGGGTACGTTAAGCTTGTCGGTCCCAGTTGTTATCGTAAGAAAATAGCCATAAGTCATGTCAGAGGCCCTTGGGTGGCATGAAAATTTTCGATACTGGGTTGGCCACCAATTCATATTATTATATTAGTAGGTATTACACATTAAATGCACCTTTGACCATTAATAGCCCGTTACTTCAGTAGTGTCCATTGTGTTCACACGGGTCTCTTCTCTTGAGGAGGCTTGGAACATACTACACCACGGTGCTCCAGTGCCTCCAGTGCAGTTAGATGGAGTTCGGAACTTATCATGCCATCCAAAACTTCCGATATGGCTCAACGATTGCTATCGTGTGGTAACAAACAGGCCTTCAGAAGTATGGAAGCGCCCAAAGAATATTTATCACTATCAATTATTTTTATTTGAGTAAAAATTTTCATTTCGAGGACGTAGACATACCGTTTTTTGACTTTATACATATGTTAGTTTTCCATCATAAAATAGTATCCCTTGATCTAAGTTTATGTAGTTATTTTCTACGTTTTTTGCAAGACTTATTAATTAGATTAGCCTTAGCAAGCTTAGTTATGTAATAAATTTTAATCAATCGTTGTGTGTAAAAAAAAATTTTAAATAAATATTTCCTTTCTCTCAATTCTTATAAATTATGTGTTTTGTTCATTTTGTTTCAAATTGAAAACATTTCAAATTGTTCTTCATTTATCTCCACATATTGTTTGCTTACTAGCGCGGTCCTCATATTCAATTCGCAGATGGTACGTAGTTGTTTATCGGGATCATTATAATAAAATCTACTCAATGTTGCGATACTCCACATACGTTTACAAGATGTTTGTGAAAGGCTTCAGATAAGAAAAAGTACAGTTAAAATGTGTTACGAGTATTATGTGAAACCTAAAAAAATACATAACGTCAATAGAAGCCTTTAATCGCAGCCTCTATCACGGATTTGCTTACCTGCCGAAACCCTGTTAGATTTTTTGCTTTAAAAGGGTGGCCATATTATAATCATGGTGGTATAAAAAATCATAACGGTTCTTCATCCACTCAAACGCACATTGCGACTATAAAAACACAATGACATAGGCTGTTACGTTTCCTGTAACAAAACTCATGCTATTTTTATGGCGAGTTACAGCAATGCAATGTTGTGTTTTGGAACTTTTTTGGTTTTTAGGATTCGCGGAAAGGTTTCATCTACAATCTTTTTAACATTTAATATTTCGAAGAAGCATTTCTGAATTATGGTCACTGAGAGATATTCTATCTGCAATCAAAGATTTTACTTTGTTTAACGACAAAGATGGTTAATTTATTTAAAAAATGAGAATATAATAATATACAATGAGTAACAGAGTAAAATATTATTCAATTAAAAATAAAGCTTATAAACAATTCAAAAATAAAAATCTTTTGTCATTGACTGTACATTATAATCAATCTTATGATATTATGTATGAAATCACAATTTTTGTCACTTCTTTGTATTTGTATCATTAAAATAATAAAATTATTACAGTAGCTCTATAAGCGATGATTTTTCTTTCCCTGTCAGCTCTCTGTTTCTGTATAGGAAATTTACAGATAAAGCACAAAATAAGTCTTCCATTGTTTCCGTCCTAGCTCTGTCACACAGTAGTCTTAAAATACTAAATATTGTATCAATGAGCCTTTTGTCTCCTAAGAACGGTACCATCATACATCCCGAGAAATTATCTGTGAAGTAAACGATAACAAAAGACTTTTATTATTCAGTAGCTAAGATTGCTTAAGAAAGGGGTGCGGTAGCTCTCTCCTCTTTTTTTCAACTGACCAGAACTTTCTTTTAAAAGTAGGGTAATAAATTCCTTCACGTTACCCTAATGATTTATGGACTTTTCTTTGGTGGTTGTTACATTTATTATCATAATTTTAGTTTGGGATTTTGTCATTTACTACGAGGAGGTACAGCATTAATGATTTTTTTCATTAGTATGTTATTTTGTTTCATAAATGTTATAATTTTAGTAGAACTTGAGTTGCTGTTCAAAAATTTCAAACAGAGGATAAACTGAAACCCGTAGTTGCTAGGTATTTTTTTGTGGCACAAAAGAAGAACTTCAAAAAAGTGTATGTATAATTATGTTGTAGGTAAAAAAAGGAGTGAACGCCCAAACTAGCCAGTGGAGTGGCCCCTTCGGCAGGACGAGAGGACGCGATCAGCGATTTGGGAGCAACGTCCTCGACCTTGAAGCTAGATGAACTTACATAACCGCCCGGGCTACCGCCTCAGAGCCTCCTCCGAATTATTCCTAAAGTTTTTGCAACACCCGCCACAATCAAGCTCCGCCAACCATAAAAACTTGACGCAAACGTTCGCCATGGAGAAGCATGCAATATTATTTTTCTACTAATATACCTACCTACGTGTGTCCAACTGTTAAGATTTTTCATTAGTATAAAAAACGTACAGTGAAACTTATTTATTTATTTATTTATTTATTTATTTATATATTTTTGTACACGAAGGAAATCTTACACAAAACAACAATGATAGATAAAATTTGCACAAAGGAACTGCTTATTTCTTTAAGAAATCTCTTCCAGCAGCCCTGAGAGAGGAGATAGTCATTGGATGGTAGACAGAACGTGTACCTATAAATAATCACTAAAAGCTAAACTAGAAATACATATCTTTAATACATTTACATATATGAATAGTAAAATTATATATATATATATATATATTAAAATAAATATATAAATAAATATATATTTAAACTTACGCTAGATTTAACTACGTTCGAAAGACATAAATGAAATAATTATAATTATTTTTAATATTAGTACATAATATGTAGAACATGACATGAAACTCATTTTATAATATTCGAAGAGTTGGTAAATATTTACATAAAACGTATAGATAGACATACGCTATTAAAAAAAGTCTACATTAAACAAATTGTACTACTTATAAACAAAAGTTATTGAGTTACTGAGATAGTGACCTAGAGTGACGAAAAACGAAATATATAGTAGGTAGGTACTTAACTTATTTTAAATCTTTAGCTTACCAAAAATGTTTGTAGAAAAAGGTGTCTAGATGCACATCTTATACATTGTGTGCAATTTGATGAACAAAAATATCATAGGTCAATTGTTGTAATTTAATTAAATTAGTTGAGTAATATTACATGAAAAAATTAAGAAATTTTCATCACAATATCAAATAATAAACAATAAATCATAATAAGAACCTATTTGAAATTGCTTCAGAGTATGATAACATGTGAGTGAGCTACCTTAATTAAAAAAATTACAAAATATTTAAAGTACAGTTTTTTCTAAATAGTATTTAAATTACCGAAATTTGTGTAAAAAAACTTGGACATAGCAAAAATTAAGACTTGAATTAAATATTTAAAAAACCCCTGACTAAAAAAACAAAAGTCTGAATAGGTAAAAAGTAAAATATCATAATATAAATCTTTAAAAAGTCATAAATAGTATGAATATTTAGAATTTATAATACAAGAAAATATAAATATTTAAATAAAAGCTTTGTCATGTCGAGAGACTACCAGTAAATTCATCCCCTTCCCCATCACTGCCCCCTCCCCCTTCAAACAGCCATTTTTGTAATACACAAATCAAATCCTTTCATTTGATACCCCACTCGGATATATTCGCTTACTATCGTTTATTCCTCCCCTCTTCCACCCTCATAACTATTTAACGGCTGAATCAATTTTCTTTAAACAATGCCTTAAAAACTATCGACTAAGAAATCCTTCAAACAAAAGTAAATAAATCAAAATCGGTTCATCCGTTCGAGAACTACGATGACATGTAGACAGACAGAGATACATTTGTAGACAGACAAACAGAGTTACAAACACACATTTCAAACTTATTATATAACATCCCTTGTTTTGCGTCGGAATTTAAAAAGGAATCTACTTATCTTACTAAAATTTGGTTGCTCTCTTGATAGGTTCAATTACATAAATCAAGATTGCCTGTAATTTGCTGTGATTATTGAATCTCAATGTGATTTTCCTGCTTCCCCGTACACCTATGGTCATGGATATTTTGCTACCTGTTTACGAAGGCGAATCTAGTAGCTACGGGTTCTTGAGAGATGATGTCATAACCAAAACTATGAGTACAAAAAGCGCTATTGTGTAAAGAGTCGTGAGACTAGCTGGTTGCGTTGACGAGCGTTGAACTCTTTAGAGTGGCAAGCGACGCGAATGGTGGAATGGCCGCCATTAGCTGGAGTATAATAAGCACTAACTCGTTAGATTTAAACAAAACCAACATAAATTCATAACTTTGAGCATAAAATATGAACATGATGAACAAATGACGGTACAACGGAAATTAAGATTAATTTGTGTCTATTATTTAGTGTATGAGGGTTTTGTGCGCAAAGACAACAACATTAGTTTGATCTATGTAGCCAGGAAATATCTATAGCTTAGGTAAATAAGGAAATATATTATATTTACGCATATATAAGCATAAAGTTACGCAAATATTATCAATATCTAAATGTGATCGTGGTAAATCTAACGCATATTGCATGCCGCACTAGCGTGCTTTGTTAATAAAACTGTTTCTAAGGGCTTAAAAACATAAATATTAGATAATAATTTCAACTATACATATAGATACTTCCACGCGTTCCTGAGAAAAATAATCTTGACAGACATATAGACGTACAAATAAGTGATCCTATAAGGTTTCTGGTTTTTCCTTTTAAATTTTTTTACATTTACGAAATCCTAAAAATGGATTTTAGATGACGGTAAACATATGTAATTTTATTTACATCTAATACATTTAAATTACGTCTTTTGAAATAAATGGTACCGTACAAAAAGATATTATTTTTTATTTACCCGTGTTGTGAGTAGGTATTGCAATTGCTCAAGTAGATAATTATGAAACCCGCATGAAGACAAGGTTTTTGACATTTGCCATATCGACCGTTTGTAAATTTAGACGGGAACAATGCAACATTACGTCTTGTATTTAATACGACAATATATCTATTTATCCATTATGTATTATTATAAATCACATAAAATATTTGTACGGATTTCCTTTATAGACTCTGAAACCATCCAAAAGATATGCATCAAAATGGTCCCATTTGAAACACAATAATCTAAAGGTAGTTTGAGACCACTAAATTAATGCATCAGGCAGATTCAATCTATTTATAAAGTCAATTTTCCACTTTTCCCATACAATAATTTGAAGATAATATGTTAAGATGGCGTATCAATGTCAACGTCAACACAAAGACACTGATCTGTCATTTTCATCAATATTTTTAGCGTAGTGGAACACGTTGGATATCCACTAGTTAGTTGTCAAATAATTGATTTTCTAAGTTCTTTGTATCAAGTTTCCTTATAAATAATAAATAACGCTTCACACTCATAGCCACATACAAGGATTCCCTATGTCGTGAGTGCCATTGCCAACACATAAGACAAGAACATTCACACCCAGACTGAGAACAGAAATTCAAACTCAAACTTCAAATTTCTGCCTCACTGGTAATCGAACCCAGGACTCCTGGCGCGGTGATCCGGCATGGTACCTAATCATTGCGCCACACGGGTCGTCAAATTAAGTTTAATCAGTTTTAATGTTATCAGTTTATTGCATTACTTTGGATAGAATAAGCATTATGAGGAGTTTGTTAGTATACTTCATTAAAAGATGTACCACTATTTTTCAAAGCAATAGAAACATATCTAATGCCAACAAACAAGATAGAAGAGGTATCCTTTCGTGTTATTCCTGAACTTTGCAATCAAAGCGCTCGTTTGACTTTATAATGGATGATGCCACGGAGATAATCAAAACCTGTAACAATTATAATCGGGATTAAATGGTTTATCTATTGCTCTGCCTATGGCCATTCTAGAGCTGGACGAATCGACCAGAAAATTATTTGTTTTAAGGGCGTAGGTTTAAACTTATTTTTTATTTCAAATTCTATTTGTGTTTCATAACTTAAAGTGTTTGGAAAAACTTTAAAGAAAAAGTGTAACTTTCATACCTGACTTATGGATCAAAGTGGGATATGATTGAAAACTGGACGTTATCTTTACGGGGTGCATTTTCTCTCTGCTAAACAACAATTATTCAAGAACTAAACAAAAAATAAATAAGATGGCACGTAAACGAAAAAATAAACAATAGAGAAGCAGATCATAGTTTTTCATACCAGCATTTTCTGTCACATAAATGTCTGCTCTTATTTATTTATAAAGATATTTAACAGCAAATATAAAGTCTAGTTGGTTTATAAAATAAGAGTTAAATTATTTTATTTAACTTCGTTAGCATGCATTCGTATAAATAGCGACGGAGCATAATATTTGAACCCAAATTGGCATGGTCTACGCGTTGGCAAGCCGCGTCACCGCCGAATGTAGAGACTGCAGAGTTCGATCACCTGGCACTGATAGAAAAAACGTGTTTGATTTTGAACTGCACTGGCATTTGCTTATTGCCATACCATTGATGTTATCGAATATACTCGTATATTTCATGTTCAACAAGTAACCCGTATCTTTTGAGTAGTTGTGATACTTGTAAAATACCAGATGTAATACTCATTATTGTAGTGTAGTGTTTAGATTTTCAATTATTTTGAATTAGATACCCATCTATTTTTATATTTAGTTTGTTGACGACCTTTAAAATAAGAAATTATTTGTAAGACACTGCCGTTTTTGTCATTCTCTTTTATGTCGTACCAGTATTACGTAATCAGATGCTACCTTAAGTTTGTAATAGTAACTTAAATTATTGCTAGACATATAAAAGAAATTAAATGCAATTGCTTATTTATCTTATAATCAAAGATTTATTTTCACTCAAGGCATAGTAAAAATTTAACCATGTTTGTGTACCTAATTTTAAAACAATATTTTACCTGAAGTTTACCAGAACGGAGTATTTTAATGATTTGTACAATAATTTTAATTAATATAAATAATGAGTTAAAATCTGCATAAAGTAAAATCTACGAGTAGGTATATCCATTTATTTTGTCTCAAATTTTGCATCGGAAGTTCCACATATTTTAAAAGAAGAAAATATTGATAAAATATTAATATTTGTTACAGAAATGCTGATAAAATAAGAAGAAAGCTACAAATTGGTAAGATTATGTTCTATGTATTGTTTTACATGTGATTTTTAGGGTTCCGAACGAAAAAAATGAAAAACGGAATCCTTATACGATCACTCGTGTGTCTGGGTGACCGCCCTTCACAGCCAATTTTCTCCGAAACTACTGGACCAAAATCAGTTAACTCATGTTATGCTTTTTTGTGACACAAAGAATGTTGAAGAATGTTGAAAAAAATATTTATTAACGCAATAAAAAAACTAGTTTTCGAACCGTATCGTGTCGCATGTCAAATTAAAGCGCTTATTGTAAGGATCTCAAATATATAAATTTGTTAAGTTTTATAATGGATAGTTTTAAAATTATTCAAGATAGAATGAAAATTGACCATTCCCCCCTTATCTCCGTAACTAGAAAAAGGTTCTTTAATACAATACAATACATTATAGGAAAACCGATTAGAAGTCTACTGTCTAAAAAAGAGGCTAAAATGAATAAAATAGAAAAATAACGGTAAATACAATATGAACGTACGGAACCCTTTCCAAGCGAGTTTAACTCGCACTTGTCTAGTTTATTTCGAATTGACTCAATGAAAAGCAAAAGTAAAACATTTTTTTACTTCAATAACCCACAAATGAAAAGAGTGGTCACCTGGTGGTAAACGGTCACCGTCACACATGGCCATCAGTAATACTAGAAGCATTACAGATCGTTGCTTATCAAAAAAAACGGGGGTCTCAAGTCGGGAACCTCCGGGAACACAGTATTTAAGGAACCACCCAAGGAAGCAAAGTTTCCACATTATTTCTGGCTCTCCCATATTGCCAGTGAGACACGTAAAAACATTTCGCGAACCATTTTAGAAAGGAGGAAATTTTACCAGGTATTTTTCCAACTCCGTTTACACATTACTAAACATTAAAATGTGATAAACAAAAGTCATCTTGATCGTAATTTCTATTGTCCTATTGTCTACTGTAGCTTCTAAGGTAGCTTCATCGTGATGCTACCGGCATTTCGTGAAACAAAAATGAGTGGCTGCGAATAAACTGCTTAAAAGAAATGGTGGACCAAATTTTTTATGAATTTTATGACAATATAAAATTAAAAATTAAAAAAAAAACATTAAAAGACCATGGTTTCAAAATGGAACCCTTAGAATTTCGTAATTTACGTCCGTCTGGCTGTCTGTCCGCAGAATAGCGCAGAGACCCTTAGTGCTAGAAATTTGTAATTTGGCAAGGATTAAACTACAAAGTCGTAGAATAAAATATTTTTTTATGGTACTTCACCTACAAGTAAAGTGGAGATGGTTTTTATGTCTACCATTTGGTATAAGGTATTGTTGAAAAGGTCTTTAAAGAAATCTGCAAAGACCATTTTTCGGTTCAGAGGTCTATATGTATACGTAATATTCGACTCTAATTTGCTAATTTGGTTAGAGTCAAGTGTTAGTTAGCCATTTACCCGCCAGCTAAATGGTGTTCAACATGTAAAAAAATTCACGGCAGTAGTATGATAAATTTTAATGGAAAACTATCTCGGCTAGGGTAGCTTAAGTAAGTAATGAGTAATTGATGAACTACGGAACCCTACATTGCGCATGGTCATACATTTGAACGGTTTTATAATTACAATAGCCAACAAATAAACACACAATCCACTTGAAAATACTCTGCAAGTGCGAGTTAAACTCGCTTGGATAGGGTTCCGTACGTTGATTATTTATTTAGCGTTATTTTTCTATTTTATTTATTTTTGCCATTTTTTAAGACTATAGAGTTCTCATAGGTTTTTCTGTAATATTTAAGTATTCTGTAGAACTATTCTCTGTTTTTTTTCAACATTCTAGCGTCAGTAGCTTCGAAGATAAATGGGGGGATTTTTGGTTTTAATTTTCGTTCTTTCTTGAATAATTTAGCAATAAAATTTTCACTTTTAAAAACTGTGTTAAGAAATCTTTAAGCAATAGTCAATAGTCAGCATTTATTTTGTATTCTATTTTTATTTTTTTTTACTTTATATACAATTTTTTTTTCTTAATTAAGTTTTTTAAATACGTTATTAAAAATTGATTAAGTACCCATTATAATTTTTAGAAATTGTATTTATGTTATATTTCTTCGTCCACGATGCATGCCGTGGTAATCTATAATTAAGGCAACATTTAATCCTTAAAATATTTGTCTCTTGTATTTTTGTATACCTAATGTGTGTCTTGTTGGTTATCCATAAATAAATATATAAATAAATAATTTTAAAACTATTGTAGAACTATAACAAAAATCAATTTGGGATCCTAACAACAAGCCTTTTCATTTGACATACCAAACGATACGGTTTGCAAAACAGTTTTTGTTTAATTTTGATTATGTATTTTTTTTTTCAAAATGCAGTTCTTTACTTTATTTATTCGTCTTAAGGTCACAAAAAAAGTACATGAGTACCAAATTTCAACTCATTTGGTTCAGTAGTTTCGGAGTAAATTGGCTGTGAATGGTGATCGCCCAGACGCACAAGTGATCTTATAAAGGTTCCGTTTTTCGTTTTTTCGTTCGGTACCCTAGAAAAAACAAAATAAAAGTCTGAATAGGTCAAAGTAAAAAATCATTAAATATCTTTAAAAAGTCATAAATAATATGAATATTTAGAATTTATAATACAAGATAATAAAATAGGGATATTGACACTCACTGTAAATTAATATAAATTTATGTTTAAATTAATAAAGGGCAACATTCAAAAACCTATAATATTATTATTTTGTCGTAATTAATCCCCATAAATTAAATATAATTAATTTAAAATGTTAAAAATAGTACTCACTGTCACGTGACCTTAAACACCATTTTGAAAATAATATGTCGTCATTGTACTTATTTTATATGGAAGTTCGACAAACTTCAGTAGACCGATAGTATTGAATATAGTTTAGTGACGTCACCTGAGGAATTTGATAATAATTTTTATTTATCAGTTTTTGTTTTTAAATTGAAGATTATTATTTTTATAATATTTTTTTCGTGAATATTAAGGTTCTATCCATGAAACCAAATTGAATCCTAAAATTAGTCAACATCCCAATTATTTCAATGATTAAAACAATAATTGATAATGATTAAAATAATTTCTTGATTAAAACAATTGATAAATAATTTTAAGCAGGTAACAGCGAATAAATTCTTGACAAGTTGTCAAAGCCGACTCTGATGACAAAAACAGGTGGTCAACCTTACGCGTAATTAGTTTTTGTTTCTTGAATACTAAGTAATTAAGTATGTAATTTGTTAATATTAATTTAGATTTTCTACACAAATCCTCTGTATACAATCATATATTTAATTATAAAAAGAAAGTCGTATGAGGTGGCTTAGAATACGAACCCCAAAACCACGATGTGTGTCGTAAGAGGCGACTAAATCTGGTCCAAGATGGTAGGGCCCTTCGAAGGGATAATATTGGTAATATTGGTTTTAATAGTTCATTAATACCATTTTTACTATTATTATTTCTCCATGCGAACCTTTTAGATAGCTACCACCCTCTTGCTTGAGTCAGCCATCAAACAACTCGTCGTGTTCCAGCAATATCATTGATTGAATTACCTTTACAGGTTGACCTGAATTTGCAATAAACTAATACAACTAAGTATGCAATGTTTCAATTTATAAATGGTTGTTAGGTTACCGTAATTATTTTGTTTTATAAAATTTTTTTTCAAGTTGTTCTTTGTCCTCCAACATATCAGTTGTGACCTATAATAGTCTGCAATAATGGTTTGTAACATTTGATAGATACAAAAGTACATTTAGAAAGAAAGAAAGAAAGAAGAAGAAGAAAGAAGAAAGAAAGACACATTTATTTTGTCATGAAAATTACATGGTACATGGGTTACAAGGTTAAAACGGAGAAAGAAAAAAAGTACTAACAGAATGTAACCTTACTATAATATTGCGTGACATGAAACATAAAAAAATTTAGCGGGTACCATGTCACCTGACGAAAAAGGACTACTCTCAGCCTGTGCCATGGAGCGGCTAGGAACCACGGCTGCTGGATTACAGTGTAGTCCCCTTTTTCGTGTAGTTTCACATGTGGCGTTTAGCAAAAATAAATGCTGGCCGAGTATACTGCCTTGTAAGACACCTCATTTTCATATAGTGGACAGCTTTTTGAAGCTTTTCGATCTCTTTTAGTACGATACTTTGACTTCAATGCTATAAAATATAGTACCTAATTCTGATCTAATGTAGCATCATCTGAAATCAGTGATAATAGGTTACCTATGTGCTCGTGGAACACTCTAACAAAAGCGTTGTGCAACTTCATTGAGTGGTGGGCAGTGGTTTCAAGCAAAATATTCTACTATAGACTTATTTTTTCTTGGTATTAAGTCTGGATGAAATGTGTAAATATACACTGCCGCCAAAGTTACCTTATTTTGCAAAATTTTATGTGAATAAACAGGGTTGATTTTAATAATAGTCAATATTTTATAACATTTTTTTGGTAGGAATTCACGTGAATTACCGACCCTTGTATTTTTATAACTGTTAGAAAGGTTTTGGATTTGCAAATTTTGAGTGTAATTTTAAAAAGCATCCCTTAAATATGTTTGTCGTTAGGAGTTTCTTTTTGTATTTTTCATTTGCTAATATGAGCATGTAACCTAATAACTTCATTTATATGTCTTTTTAAGTATTTAAAGTTTTATAACTATTGCGTATCATAGAGTAACTTCCTTCTCAGTTTACAGGTAACAGTAAAAAACTCTTGGTGTAAGAATATTAATAAAATTATTGTAATAAACCATACGATAGTTAAACAATATCACAAGGTTGTGGTGACATTTTAGTTGTGATGTCTGTGACTTTGGTTCACTGAGTAGACCGTGACACACATCATCGTGTCAGCCGCCAGGGTTACAATACTTACATAAAAATAATTGCTAGAAAACAACTGGGAGGGTGTCGCCTAGTTTTCTATGCGACAGCGTTAGAGCGCACGCCGTCGGCGCGGAGTGCGTTGAGTCAAGGTAAGTGTGCCGACGGCCGGGTGTGACCTAGTGTGGCTCCCCCACCCTGCTGCGTTCTGCACTCGCGAAAGTTCAACGAACCTTCAGCAGAATTCTTACAGGCATACGCGACTGTTACATTACCGGAAATTTGCTGCAATCGACGGCATACACCGTCACCTAAGTCAGATAACGCCCTGATTTTATTTACGATGCCAACTGTTCCATCAGAATGTGTGATGCAGTTGTGCTCCCTTCTATTTATAGATTCGTCTTTTTAAAGGATCTAATTTTTTGTAGAAATGACAGGGAAAGCAATTGATTTTAGATACAAATGAATCCAAATAAAACGAATGAAACTGTAGCTTTGCCGTTCCGAATACTATCTATTAAGATCTGTAAAAAAATTATAACTAAACTTACGCCAATTTATCGCAATTAATCCACTTATCCAAATGCAAAGTTTCTATGGTGAAAAATTTTTGGAAACTTGAACTTTAGTTGCGAGTTTAAGTAGGCAATTTTTGCACACTGGTAAATCTAACACACTTGCAACGTATTCAATAGACATGCGCAGCATACAGATGTAGCTGTAACTTACTGTGTTACCGTTTTCTTCGCAAACTTCTCGGATTTACCGATGAATCGAATAGCGATCGAGGTGAGTAAGAGTAAAGGAAAAGAAAAAGGGGTTTTAACACAAGTAAGTGGAATTATGTTAATTTGGTTTATTATGTCACCGGCGATTGCCGAACGTGAGTTTCGTGAGTCACTACATCAGTGTGCGGGTTTCAGTCCGACGTATGTTCTTAACCGTTATTACTTTCTACAAAGTCCACTGTTACTTATTTAATAATCACATCTTTAAAATCGTAACATTTAACAGTTTCAGACGTTACACAAATACATATCTTGATATTTGCCCGAATATCCTCGTAAGTTACATGGTTTGTTATGAAAAACGATAGTGAAGCTAATTCCATATTTATTTCAAGTGAGTTTCTAGAAGGATTCCAGTACATTTCTTGTTTCTTCAAACGTTACACACCCCAATCTGAAACAAGAGAGCACTGATTAATGAATATTTTAAAGTCAAGGTCAAGCGTGATAAATAGATAAGATATGATAGCAGTTGATACGTCAGTTAACATCTAAGATAATAGTTGATACGTCAGCGTTAACGTCCGGCCACGGTAACGGCTTGATCGAGGCCGTTGAACGCGGCTGGCCTTATTCTAACGAACTATCGCAAGCGAGAAACGCTACGCGTACTTTCATTGTCACCTCGAGATGTGCACAACATGCCA
Source organism: Thymelicus lineola (assembly GCA_963932265.1). NCBI lineage: Eukaryota > Metazoa > Arthropoda > Insecta > Lepidoptera > Hesperiidae > Thymelicus > Thymelicus lineola. The sequence goes on along the minus strand of OZ010684.1, from coordinate 9,876,993 downwards.
TAGAACTGGCTCAGCATCTCGTAAGACGGGTAACTCTCGAACGTTACGATCTATCAATATTGAATTTATAATGTCCTGACAATATTTAAAATTTAATACGAAGTCTATTAATAAAATAAATGAACTTAATATCTGGAATATTTGTTTTTCGATTTATACATTGTTATTACTCGTAGTCCTTATCCCTTTTAAAATATTTCCTTCCCCTATTCACATACTTTTCCCAGCAGTATTTCGACTTTTCGAAAGAGTTTTAGCATTGAAAACTGCGTAATAATCGTATTGGTTATCTACGAACTATTTGGTTTCAAAGACATCTTTTGGCCACGTTGCAAGTTGCAAGCAATTGGCTTAAAGATTTATGTACAAAGAAATGCTATAAAAGATAAGTTAAAGACTCGCCGCCATGGGGTTTTATGAAATGCCAAGCATTTATCAGTGCCGTAGATCTAAGTTTAGCGAGAGGTCGGCGATGTAGGATGGAGTCGAAGTCGTAGATAACAATGGCGCAACTGTTGCTACGGCGGCCGCTACGCCACTGCCATTGACCTCGCGTCAGTGTCAAGTGCAAATCGTCTTTCTGTAGTTACTATTAACGTAATTAAACTAGTTATAATTTTATTACAAGTTTTCACACCTGTATGTGGTCCTAGATTTAGTTTGCAAAAGGTATAATTGCTTTCTTGAGGTTATTATTTACATTTTACTTACCATCTCCAAGTTATGTTGTAAAATACTATTTAACTATATAAATGTATTTGTTTTTACTTCTTTTATTAGATTATGGATTTGTATTGAGAACATTAGTGGTATTTAATAGGTGAAAAAACTTCATTTCTAAATCTAATATATAAAATTCTCGTGTCACAGTTTTCGTTGCCATACTCCTCCGAAACGGCTTGACCGATTTTGATGAAATTTTTTGTGCTTATCTGGTATCTATGAGAATCGGCCAACATCTATTTTTCATCCTCCTAAATGTTAGGGGTAGTCCACCCCTAATTTTTTTATTTTTTATTTTTTAGACAAAAATTTTTATTTCTATTTCTTTATGATACAACATACAAAAATACATACAATCCTCAATTTTCACCCTTCTACGATCAACCCTTATTTTTTAATAGCCATTTTAGTAATTTAATCATTTTTCCTCTCCGGTCGAAAACTGATCAATTGTTAGGCGATACGAAGTTTGCCGGGTCAGCTAGTAATTTATAATTACTAAATATTCCCTGATATTTAAATGTTGTGTGATCTAATGTTTTCATTGACTTGCACTTTCGGTTAGTGGCCTGTCCATATAAATGTTCATGAATATTGTATTAGATCAGCAAATTAGACAGAGATACCTAGTATCTCAGATTAAAGAAATAAAAGGCCTAGTATAGAGAAAATCTAGTAGCTGTTGATGAATTAAAAACATGGAAATCACGTGACATATGAAGACAGCCAACGCCGAGCCTAGAGTAGACCACAAAACTAGAACTAGAATTTCAAAATGGTGGATTAACATCGAGATTATTTTTATCGTCGTAGAACTATAATAGCCAGTGTTTCATTAATTTAAACCGAAATACAATGACATAAATACATTGTAACAAATTAATTTAATTACTCTTCTGGGGAACTTTATCCACCTAATTACTTTAAACAAAATACATAACTTTGCAATGCTCAAAAATATTAATAGGATGAAACTCTTATTTTTTAAATAGATATTATTATGACTGCTTTATTGCAACTCAAGGATGAATACATGCGGTCCGCTCAAAATCCATTTTATGAAATTACCTAAGATCAGTGAAAATATCTTCACGGCGTGGACGTCATTCCACTTTTCCGAAGTGTCAGTGCATCGTAGACAGTGTAATGGACTATATCGCGACCACTTTGTTTTGATCCGTGTAAATAGTAACTATCGTTTTTATCATCTCCAATCGTGTACGTTTTGGTTTTATATGATTTTGAACTTTTGTAAAATGTTCTAAAAATTGTTAAAATGTAATCTGTTCAAATATTTGAAAACTACGCAAAATGGATCAAAATGTAGTAATACCAAATTCATCATTCCGTTTATGTTTTTATATGTTTCAGGATTTTTGAACTTGTAATACCGAAATATATAATCTTTTTTACATTAAAGTCGAAATTGTTATATTATTGTAATTCAAAATACTACTTAATCATAAAGTTAGCCTAATTTTTATGTCGATTTTTCGTACTAAGTAGTCAATGTAAAATATATAAACTCTATCTACCCAGTTCTGGTTCCTGTTAAAAATGATAAAAACTGGAGGTGTTATATGAAGGAGCTAATAGGGTCTAATGATAATGGTTTCCCAGTATCCGCAGTAGCAAGTGACGCCGTGGCAATGCAATTTCGCTGCAGTGTGCAGTAGGTAAGTATGTCAATGCACTCTAGTCCCCACCCGGCGCCTCTGCAATAATTCAACAAGTTCAACTTATCTAGTTTATAGTACTCCCAAAAACTTATTGTTTTAATTTCATACGTAATATTCTAAAATAAGAATCACATATATCTTGAATTTGAAGTTTTTCTTTGTAACGACACTTTAAAATGATGGTCAACGTATACTAATGATTATATCAACTGCCAGTCTGTCTTAAAATAAGTCAATACCCTATACAAAGATTAGAGTATTCTTGCGATTCCGCCTACATGGATATTGATTAATTTACATTCATGATTAATGTATTATTACTTAAATCTTCTTATGTTTTATATTTTCGTTGCTTTCGTTTCGGTTACGTCTTTAATTCCAGGTATTTTCGAGAAATATAATATAATGAATGCAGATATTTCGTTTAATTTTGCAGTATGCACACCTAGAAGCAAAAACATGCTTCGTTAAAAGATAGTAACATCGATAAAGGCGAAGACAAAATATCTGATAGAAGTTTGTTAATGTACACTAAGCAGAGTTATGAGTATAAGTCACGAAACTGATATTGCAGATGCTTAAATAAAAAATCTCTTACTCTCAACAACTGAGTTCAATGCCCCGTATCGTTTTCATTAGCTGGTTCCGCGAAGTACGACTTCCATTAACTGAAGAGTTTTCTTGTTACATTATATTTACGTTAAACATAATATTGAAAATTTAAAAATTATTCAATCAATACTTTTGTTCTCGTACATAAAAGTACAGGTTGGTTTATTTATGGTTTCATTTAAACCAATAATTAGTGATCTCTTTAATGAAATAATTAATTCTGCGTTTATTATTCTTGATTTAAGACAAAATTGTTTAGTCCCGTTTGATAGGCTATACTTGGTACATTAGCATACATTAGCATAGCAAATGATTAAAATGGCCTAGGCCCAGTGTCAAAGTGGCAGGTGGGTGCACAGCGCATCGCGTCGAGTTTCCTATCCGTATCTAGGCGAGTGACAGTAGTCTTGCGAAAGTGCACATAATTGGATCGGTGCTTTAGAAAGGGGGTTATGAGTTTGTAAGTGCAACGAACCCGCATGCATTTCCTCGGGAAGATGGTGTTCGCTAGCCGACGGTGGAAAGCGTGCGTTTCCAGGAATCGGCGATACGTCGTCGCCTCCTCGTCACGGCTCTCTCGCTTGCTCGATATGGCGAAAAGTGAAAATAAATAAATACGCTCATTACTTTAGCCACTCAAGATGCTACGCTCATAGAAGATGCTACAGTTTTAGGTTGACTCGCTTCTAACAGATGCACAGAAGCAGAACACCTGCAAGAAATTCTTTACAAAATTCTCATTCAAAATTTCTTTTGAATATTTTCATGCTTGATGTTAGCCAGACAACGTGAAATCATTTAATTTTTTTTCTTGTCAAACGCACTAACATGAAAGTTATTGTAGAAGTTCTGTTAACATTTAAATAAATATTATTTTATATATATATTTTCTATCTATTATTTAAATTAATGAGTTTTTATTTCATAAAACGATCAAATATATTTAAATCGCTAAAACGAGTAAGGTATTTTTCTAATGTTTGATAAAGAAGGAATTGTTTGAAAGGTAAAAAAGTAACATTGAATACGAGTATCTACCATTCAAGTTGAACAACATATATCATAATATTATGTAAACTTTTATTGACAGATTCGTCCTAAATGACTCTCTAATGCAACTTATTTGATTGCACTAGCAGACACTTCTGATTGTACATAGTCTAACATTATCGATAAATCATTGTTACGATTAGACCATGTGATTAAATATAATTATGACGCTTAATTATGCATGTTATCACACTCAGCCGACTTCAGCACTAGGTATCCGAATGGATGGATGGCACAGATAATACAAAGAAGAGATTACAAACACCCACGATCCAATTACAAAAAAATTACATGACGGATATGTAAATGTCTACCCTGGCTACATCTAGCTTCGATACTATCAACTGGGCTAAGGCCACTTAAATCAGAATTTTTGGTTCACACTGTTACATTTTATGAATTTGCAAACTACGAATGAATACTTTTTGAAATGTTCGATAATTTCGCTATTTTTAACTTCCAATCCGATAACGTCATTTACCCTATAGCAGCCTTTGTCCATAGCAAGTCTTCATTGGATTTATATTAAACGTTTAATATTTGCCTTTTATTAAACTCTAGGCTTGTTGAACATAAAATGGAGAAATCTTTACCATCTATTTTATTAATTTGAAGCAAATTATAAAAAATAAATAGATAAATAAAATTATTTTCATATAATCATGTACGTGTGAAGTTTTCAATATATTTTTATACAGCTTTTTTCTTTTTTTTTTCTTAGAATAGTTCTCAGTTTGAAATACCTATTACAATAACTTCAAACATGTAAATAATATTATTTGATTTCAAAAATTGTTTTAACGCTAACCGTGGTTAGTCTACGAGTATAAACATAATTGAATGAATAGTGACATAGTAACAAGCATTGATTGTGTTTATCTTGCTGCTTATATAAATATTGTAAAGTAGCAACCCAGGAATTGATAAATATTGGATTAACTATTACGCCTTTTAATTAATGGCTTATAGCAATAATCTAAGCAAACCGCGGTCAGAGCGCTAGTTATAGTCTGGCCAGGAATTTTTCAGTCAACCTACTTTGATTTATTGTATTTTTGGGTCTACATTATTTCATCCAATAAAAAGATAGGTGAAGGTCGCGCCTAGTTCGGATCTTAGGGTAATATGCTAGTTTGTAGCATGCGCAACGTAGTCCTGTGGTCTGGGTGGAATATAATTGAAGTGTATGCATTCAAAAATTGTACGTATGTGTGCTAAACTAGGAAGCCAGTATCTAACACTATTATAACACTTGCTTGAAACTACATGCCATTATGTGGGTTGCAAATGTTACAAAGATTACTGAAAGTAATATTCAAATAAAAGATCCAATGCAATGGAAAACGTTGTATTGACTCCATTTAACAAACAATTCCTCCATTTACAAATCTATGATTAAGTTCGGTAAGTTCAAATAAATGGAAAATGTTTTCTACTTCTCATTTCCCATCATAATATGCTACTATTGTCGTGATTTTTTCGGTCCTTCCGTCCGTTCATCCGCAGAATAACCCAGAGACTGTTAGTGCTAAATAGCTGCAATTTGGCATCATCATCATCTATCCATTCATCAGCCCTTGGAGGTCCACTGTTGGACATAGGCCTCCCCTAACTTGCGCCACTCTGACCGGTTTTATATTTTATATATTTTTTTATTTGGCATGGTTATATACATATTATAGCTGCAAAGTAGTACATAATTGTGATGAATTTAAAAGGAAAACTATCACGGCTAGCTAAGGAGTTAATGGGTAATAGTCGGTGAACTACGGAACCCTACATTGCGTTTGGCCTGACGTGTGAAAATATGTGAAATATGTGTAGACAATAATATTAAAGTTAAAGTAAGTGTATAAATTAAAGGAGTATTTCAGTCATATTATGATTCTCTCTGTACTAAATTTAGAATTTAAAATACAATCATCTGCTAATCAAAGGTTAATTTTATTATGTATTTTTTATGTCTGTGATGATACTATCGCACGATTCATTCTATACATACAATAATTCTGTGGATAATTTACGGCGTGGCCTAGGAAATCGTCCACTTCCTAGGCAAAATGAGTATTGCACAGTACTGTTTATTTTTACTGTATCCTACCGTCATTATTTCACTTAAAACTGTTTTACTGTTTAGAACACAGGCATGTTTCTTTATTTTGATCATAGTTATTAAAACCTTCTATTGATAAAAATTATTTAATTATTTTTTGGTAAGTAGAAACTGTGGAAACGGATCGAGTGATTGGGTTATTTTTTATTTTAAAATATAACTACATATACAGTGATAGTTTATAAAAGTTAAAAATGTGGAGTAGATCATCAGAAACTATTAAAGAGTATGAAACCCCATGTTTAGTAAAAAGTAGAAAAGGATCTAGTAAAGGACAAGTTACTTAATCGAAATTTTATTAGGATAACCTCTGTTGAAACTACTGGTAGATAATATTTTTTGTTTTATATTTTACATACGGTAAGTAACTAAGATAACATAATAGATACATTAAATTGTTTGATGTTGCTTAGGTAGGATAGTCTGAATGAAGTTATAAGTGAAGCAAGTTGACAGTTAAAGATATCAATAATCGTTCAATAAAGATACCAAGTTTTAAGAAAAGATTACGTGCAGATAAAACGAAAAACCGCAGTCACACAAAAAATCCAGCCATTGTGCACATAAATAAAGCAACTGTTCTTTATTAATGCAACCTAACGGGGCCAAAGGGTTACACGGCCATATGCCGCGTGGCCCAAATACCGGATATGGGTTAAGTAATCACGGGGTTTTTGAACATCCTCTATGTTAAACCCTTTTATTAAAAAGTCCCGTAATAGAACAGTCTGGTTCAATAAAAAATCGACATTTGCAACCATGAGCGGTATGGTAGTTGGATTTTTAGAGATATCATCGTCGAATTTTGATTGCCTTATTCTTGATGTTTAGTGATTACTTTATAAATTGTTTTTGTTTTAATGAAATTACATAATGTTTTATTTATTTATTTATTTAAACTTTATTATACCCCTATAACTAAGTAGTACAAAAGGTGGACTTAATGCTATAAGTATTCTCTGCCAGTCGACCTTTGGTTCAAACAGAGAAGAGAGTGAAGACGGTACAAGAATATAAAAGTAGAAGAAGAAACTGAAAATATATATGGAAAATACGATAAAATATATTTAGGACAATATTATTCTGCAAAATAAATTGAGTTAAATAAAGAGTATTATACAATAGTTCATTACATTTTGCCACGGAAACCCAAATGTTTTTACATGTCATTTCTTTACAATATTGTTAGTGTTACAGAGGAGAGACCCGTGCCCAGTAATGGGCCATTAATGGATTGAAGCCACTGTTAGTGTTTATATTATTATATTTTAGTTGCTGCATAGGCCCCTGAAGTTATTTACTATTGATTGTAACTCTATAACCATGTCGAAATTATTCATAAGAATTATTATTTTAATATAGATGTTACCAGCAATCTTTATAGTCCGGTATTCAATACAATACCTAGGCAATGTATAAAATATCCAAATGAGCTAGGTGATGTTTGAAATATTATTTATGTATTTCATACTGCGCCTAGGTATTCTGTACAATACCCAATGCGTAGCCGGTAATGTGTGTAAAGACAAAAACAAGAAGAAGGAGAACAGCGAGACATACTGGCAGGCAGTTAAAGTGTGACAGATAGGGTTAGATAGGGTTTGGCTCGCTTACATTTTAATATATCCAGTGAGTTGATAAAATTAGTAAAGTATTTGTTAAGCCAGTAGTGTATTCAAGTACTCATCATTCCGTATTTTGAAATTCATGTGAATGAATACTCGTAGGAGTAGCTTTAAATTCATTAAAGCTAAAGCTAATAAAAAGAAAATATTGAGGATATAAATGTGATAATCGCCAAGTAAAATCAAAGAACAATAAAAGATAAGTGGTCGATTGTTGATAAGCCAAGTGTAATGGTAATTTTAAAACAGCTATTCATAAAATTTTAAATTAAAGTAAATTATTCATAGAGGTAACTTGTGAAAAGCATTAGTGGGTTAACTTGTAAATACGTATTTTTTGTTTCTACAACCTACCACATATATGATAATATTCAGAGTTTAATGGAATTAACGTTGGATATCAAATAAGCAACTATTATAAAGAATAATATATAATAAAAAGAATTAAAAAGAAATTTTATTTACGATACCACAACATTTAAAATGACGTAGCACAATCAAAAAATACACTGTTTGGCCACAGAAGCTGTTAACCGTTAGTTTCAAACAACTTGTCAAACCTCAGATTCGTCACGGACTTACAAATGTGGCCTGTCATATATCTTCCTGATCTATTGTTCTAAAGGATGTTTGGTTCTCAGAATTGAATATTACGAGCTAGGGGTCCCGGTTTACACAAGAAACTGTTAGTAACGGGTCTTGCATGACAGCAAAAGTGCAGTTTTAAAAATCGTACTGACGTCACAATGCATCCTAGGGACACCGACTGGTCCGTTACTCGCACAAAGGACCATAAACAAAGGATCTTTCACTTGACCACAAAGTAGCAACTCAAAGGTTATTGTTTTTTTATTGACAATCGTAAATCAATCAGATTTAATCACAACCATTTCTCACATTCATATTTAAATAATAATAGTTTAAAAGTGATGGAATATGAACTTTACGGTATGTTATAAACAAACACAGATAATTAAGATTTTTTTAAATATAATATTCAATGGTGCAACTACAAAAAAGTATTATATAATATAATTATTAATAAAATGCGCTGGAAATATTGTATATACATATTACCGTATAAAGATGTGTATAAATAGAAGCATATAAAACTTCTAAGCGACACACCAAGCAGGTTCCAGCGGTAAAAATGTGCGTCCAAAAAAATCATTGGGCATTAACAAAAGTGAATGCATGCCTAGTCGTCCCTAGCTTAGAAAAAAGTAAAAAGGGACGAGTCCCGTTACTATACCGGTATCCTGCTGCTTAACGACTTGTTTAAACGACGCGACTAGAAAAGAAGGCCTACGAAATCACGAGCTTAAGATCAATAGTCATGACGTTTGGTATCAGTAGGTATCCGTTTTGTAGATTGACGTAACGTTTTCTTGTAATATTGAATATTTTATAATGATTAAATAGTACCCGAACATTTTACCATTATTTTAAAATATTGTTAAACTCGTACAGACCCATATTTTCTAAGCTGAGCGAAACTGGATGCGGTTTATCGTTTATACATTCATTCATTATAAAATATGCAAAGATGTATTCTTGTATATTGACATATATTTACATATATTTTTTAAATAAATGTAATGCATTATCAAGTGTAAATTGTTACACTTGATCATGCATTACATTTTAGCAAGTTGTAGATAACTAGAAAATTACATTTCATAGTGATTTACAATACAATACACTACAATACAAATACTCCTTATTATCGTGATTTAGGATAGGATCTTAAATAAAATCATAAATTATGTTGGTTCATCTACAGAATGTTCAAATTTATAGTTTTTATATACCTAATATTATCAAGTATAGTTGATAAAATGTACTGAGTAACACAGGATTTCATGTTGCATGCGAAACAGACACCAAAATATTTGATACGGCACAACACCTTAATGTCGCTGCGATATTCTATTTCTATAAATCCTTAAATAGATTTTGTCGGCGAGATTACTTGCCTCGAGTTTTCCGTCATAAATTCGTCTAGACAATGTAAGCGTAATAAATGTTTGAACACCAACCCATTTACATTGTTTTTAATCTCAGTTTTGGAAATCTAAGCTGCTTATGCATGCTTCATGAACTAAAAGCAGTAAAAATCCGATTATTTTTACAACTAACGAGTATTAGAACTAGATTAAGCTAACTTAGGAAAGATGCGGGATCATTTAATCGGCGGTCATATAAGCTTGTGAATTCGAGTTAATACTTTTATAGTTGTATAATTTCGGTAAATCTACAGACTATTTTTATTTAACCGACCACGACGTTAAAAGAGGATTAATATTTAAAGGTATTTTGTGATTGAGTTGAGTAGGTACCCCAATAATACTATACCAATTTAGATTATTATTATTAGAGAGAGGATTATTGGCCGATTTTAAACAGTAATTCAAGATACCTATATTTATTTTGTTATTTTTATTTGTTTTGGTGATGTGTAGTATATTTATCAACATTATCTTAATGGTCAGAAAAATATTTTTTAATACAGTTGCTCAAAAAGTGGCGTATTGCAGGGACGTATAGCGTTCGGGAAGTGGGCTATTACACACTCGTGCGTTTTCTTTCCCAACTGTCAAAATAATGTGTATTAAAAACAAAAAACTAACCACGAAGTTTTTACAAAAAAAAATCATAGAAGTTTTTATGATTCATGCAAATATTATATTTCTAAAAAGAAGCTACTAATTTGTTTCAATATCAGATTTATTGATTTGATTCAATGAGTTATATTAGGTTTCATTTTATTTCATCTTATTAAATTTCATTTTCATTTCATAACAATAAAAAAAATCTACTGAAGACTTGGCTGTATGGGCATAATTCCCTTTGCCTACCCAGAATGGGTGAAGAAAACAAAAAATAATATCTGCTTATTATATTCTTTTACGGTTAGCGCCATTTTCCAAAAAGATTGTGTCTTTATTATTCTATTAAATTGCATCATTTTTTCGCAACTGTATTAAAAATAGTTGTTCAGTACACGTGCGGAACCGTCATTGCAACTTGTTCCGACTGTCAACACTCGCCTTCGGCTGCGCCTCGGCTCGGGTACACATTTGTCAGAACTCTTTGCAATGACAGGCTTTCCGCACTTGTAACGAAATATACTATTAAAATACATACATATGTGACAACAATCTTAAAATAAGAGTCCCCTTCAAAGACATATTGAAATGAAATTTTGAATAACTGAATTATAAGGACAAGTAGGTATACACCTAATTTAGCTTCACGTAAATTTTTCAACGTTTTACCAAACTTTTTTAGGTCTTTCACTGCCAACATTGTTTTTTTTTTATTTATTAAATAATCCTAAATATTAAAGCTTATTTCTGATTCATAAAATTCTACATGCGACTAAAATATTAGTGGATGCCCGGCGTAATTTACTACGCTAAAAATTTTGTATGCAAAAAGTCGAAAATTAAAAATGTGCCTAATGCATCGTTTTAGTGGTCTGAAACCACTTTCGGATTATTGCCTTTCAAATGAAACCATTTTGAGGCATATAGGTTGGATGGTTTCAGAGTCTATAATCCGTACATCCGTGCAAACATTTTTTGTTTTATAATATCAATTAGAGATGTAACACTGTATAAATTACTGTGCGAGGACAGGGTCAAAACATGCTCAAAATGTGGCACTAAAATTGGTTCAATTGGACCAATGTTCAATACATTTCGCGATGCTGCTGGAGACAGTGAGAACCTAGTCCGTTCGAGAGTGAGAGAGAAAGAAAGAGATGGTGCTATTTTTTGCTAATTTGCTAATTTAATTAATTGCTAATGATTGGTATCCGCATGGTAAGTACGCTAGTAAGAATTTGGCTAAGTATACATGGAATTCTACTTTAAAAAATCAATTCTACGCTACGGATATACTAAAATAAGAAAAATTTCTTTCTTAAAATAAAACATGTAATTGAAAAAAAAGCTAATGAAGAATCTTATTCCGAGAATCTTTATCCGTTTGCACAAAATTACAGCACATTGTTGTACAATAAAAAGGCTGTACGGTAAAGATAAGATTGTTATCTATCGTAAAAACACGAGCAGATTGTTGTTCCCAAACGACAATGAACTTTTTGTTCTCAGTTTGTCCACAATGACGGAGACGGCTCTGCGTTTTATTTATTTAACGTCATATACATATAAACATATAGTTTTTTTTTGCAAATTGCGTCTCTGTGTGAAAGTGTATTTCTATTTTTACAAGCTTTTATTTAACTTGAAACGTAGGTATGTACGAGTATCTATGTATGTTCGCGTCAAATTTTAAAAAACTGAATTAGAACTTCCTTTCTTCCTACGAAGAAAAAATTTAATTAATTAATTAATTGCCCGTGTCAGTTCCGCTCCATTACAATGTGTCTTCAAGGCTAGAGTGAATTGGCTTTTACTAAGTTAGTGCGTTTTACTACCCATGACTACATCGCCACTTACCATCAGGTTGGATAGTAGTCAAGCATTAACTTATAAGTTATACAAAAACATAACATACGATTTGGTTCTGATATCAATGCATTTTACATGAATTACAAAGAGGTGTGCAACCAGCTTGTGATGGATTTTAGAACGAATTATAATGTATTGTTAACAGTTAAGGATTTCCCTCGTCTGGAGCCAACCCTGAATGTATTATCAGGTCATGATTATCATAAAAATGCATTGATAATAGTTAATGCTTGACTCCCAGGAATGGTTTCAAATAAAGAAACTTCTAAACTGTGAACAACGCAGTCGTATTTTTTAGCTACAGTGCACCAACATTATGAAAGTTTGTTTTTAATTTTTATTAACTCTATTAATCTATTTATTTCCACTTTTGAAGTAACAATTCTATATTCGAACATTAATAGTTTTTCGTAATTTACATAACTTTACGTCTTTTACTTTGTATTATCAAGTATTTTTTTTCGTTACGTAACTACTATGAGGATAATACCTACATTTTAATCGTAGAACAATCAATTCATCGATTGACAGTTCTTCGAATGACCATTCATCGAATGACAATTCATCAATTTCGCACAATTTGGAAAATGTTAGGAACAAAACATAATAAAATTATATCACGGGAAGGGAGAGGGAGAGGAGTTACGCACACACAAACTGTAACGGCTAAGAACGGCTGTACCGATTTTAATGATCTCTGATTTATTAAACCAACCAATACTATTAGCTTTAGTTAATTCATTGATTGTTAGGCGATACAAACTTTGCCGGGTCAGCTAGTTTGTCAAATATTTAATCATAATTCTCAACATATTATTTAAATTTATTAATACATTACATATGTCATTATACTTATTATAAATTTATTTTTCGTATTATTATTATTATTATTTATTATTATTCCTATTTGGCAGTATTAGTTATTAGTAGTTTAGCCGTATTGGCGCGGCTTAGAATACTAACCCCAATCCCACGCCAGATGGGTTTCGTAAGAGGCGACTAAATGCGGCCCGCTGGTGGTAGGGCCCCTCAAGAGATTATATTGGTAATATTGATTTTAACTGTTAATTAATACCATTATTGCTATTATTATTTCTTCATGGGGTTCACATGGATAGCTACCTCCCTTGAGCATGAGTCAGCCGCCAAACGACTCGTCGTGTTCCGGCTGGGGGCTTGAGAGACAATTCCTTCTTTCTTTTTCTTCTGTATTTCTTGGCCGGCAACGCATCAGTGATGCCTTTGGTGTTGCTGATGTCCATGAGTGACGATGGCTATTTACCATCAGGTGGACCGTCAGCTCGTTTGCCGGCTGTTTCCATAAAAAAAAAATTGTTACAACTGTTAATGGTACTCACATCTCTGCCAGGTAGAAACAACTTACCTCTTACGTCTAGGTAGTTAGTAGTGATGTACTCGTAAGTTCAATACAACATATCTAAGTCAGTAGCTAATATCAAGTGTAGATTCCTTTAATTTGAAAAGAAAAGGAAATAAATAAGAGAATTTAAGTCTCTTTATATTTATGATTTATTATTGACGTGCCCGCAACTTCGATCACCTATGAGTTTTTCCTGCGTAAATTCTGACCACATGGGAAATCCGGAATAAAAGTAGCCTATATGTTGCCCTAAAGCCTTCTCTATTTTCCACAAAAACACTTCAATTTTATTTATAATTATAGATTTCAGGCAATACTTTTACAAAATAAAACTAAACATTACACACGAGAAAAAAGAAGTAGTTAAATACATGTTTAAAAACAATTGAAGATTCTTAGGAGCAGTGACAATTATTCAGAGTGGGTGCACTATCGGCTGTCTAGCGCCGGCTGTAGCTATCGAGCGGCTGTGGCAACGACCTCTTTATGTAGGATGAGTGCTTACTCCCTCGCTTCCTGGTGAATGCCTGAAGTAAAAAAGCGGAAACAATGCAAGGGAAATTAATGCAGCGATAATAGCTGCAATCTCAATGATGATGATTGACTTTTGAATCGTTAATCAATGTACATTGCGCGTTTATTGACCAGACTTCTCCGTTAATGTTATTGTTTCGCATATTATCTTGTCAAGGTAAAAGTAATGTATTGAAGGTACTTTATTAGTAACGTCATTATTATTTAGCAAGCAACACCGATAAAGATAAACAAGTGGAGTTTCTCAAATATCTAAACAATAATTATTTTCTTCCAAAATATACCTATAGATATAGCAGTAATTTACAACACTAAATATAAATTACGAAAAGTTGTATTTAAGAACGCACTGGATTTGATTAAAGTTTTCTGTAATTCGCCACACGTGCTGTAATTACATATAATCTGTAATGTTACGAAGATGTTTTTGCTTAAATAAACGACGCAACCCGGAAGGCACGTGAACATTTACACTTGACCGGGCTGCGTCTATTAATTTGTACACCTCAGTACTCTGGGCAGATAGCGTGAAGAAAAGTCATAGTTATTGTATCAATTAATTACTTCACTAGAAAAGTAGCGCACAGTTTCTCATTGCCACCGTTCGCGATGCGCGGCGCTAACGTCGCCAACAAGCGCATTGCTCGTAGGAAAGTTGCTTATGACGTCGGAAAGTGTCACGTTGAACCATGGTGAACCGCGACCGAAGTCTTCTGCGGTGGTTGGCCTACTCACCAAATTGTCATTCTATCAATCACTGTGGTCCGATATTTGCAGTCCAATGCGCTAATAATAAAGGTAATTAGACGAAGAAATGGATCAGCTGATTTGCTTGATATTTATAATATGTATATAATGTAGATGTCAATCATGTGACGACTTGATAGATTGAGGTCATTAACACGATTATGTTTATTTGATTAGGACGATTGTTTATGGTAATAAGATACGATAGGTGGCTATAGCGCCATCTGGTTAAAATTGAAACTGAATTAATTAATTAAAATCATAACTATTAATTAAGACCTGATAAAAATACCACATTCTGGATATTATGACAAAAATATTGAAAGACAAATTAAACTCAATTACTCCTGGACTTCTCGTTTATTTTCTTCAGAGACTAAATCAATGTAAAATTTATAAATATACAATGATACCCCTGCTTCAGGAAACTCCGTCGAGTTATGTATCACTGTATTAACTGAATTCATATTATTCCGAGAGGTTACAAGAGCGCATTAAACCTTGGCAAAATGTTTAAAACAGTTCAATGACAAGGTAAAACAGATATTATTACTACACTATTACTTACAGTTCAACGTAATGCAGTAGGTATATCAAAAAGCCACATTTCGTGAAATGAACAAAAAATCACTGCAATCCTTTTTTGTGGATAGCATTCTTCGTTCTAATATTTCATAATTTTTGAGCATCCGGCTTGAGTTTCGTGTAATTGAAGCTTTCCTTTTGATGTTTGTTTTATTTCGCATAGAAATTGGATTATTATTTATCAAAACAAAATCATACCTAAATAACAAATATTTGTTTCCCGTCATCCGATAGTTAAAATAAAGTCAAGGGTTGGAAGGAAAAAGAATATAACACGATTTCTTACCGGATTTTATTTTTTATTTACAAAGCATTATCTGAATCATGGGTTTTCTATGAACATTGCTTTTATAACTAGCAGAGAGGTGTGAATTATCGTGAACTTGCGGAATGGCGGACGAAGAGAGGTGGCAGGGGGGGTACGCAGCAACTAACGAAACGAAAATTTGTGAGGTCAACGAACGTGAGTAGCCGCGCAACCAAACGTCAGGTTGATTCACTTTTCATCCACACTCACTTCGCGATAGATTTATTTATATTTACCAGAAAGTTATAAAACTTGTTTTCGGAGTGTGAAGGACACCAAATATTCGGTGTTACTTAACTATATTTATAATGAGCAATAAATGTTAAATAATCAGATTGTGATGTATGTCTGCAGCCTAATAAGTGTGTTTTACATGGCTTGGACTGAAAGATTCATAGTTGAAAAGTATTTGCAGCGTATCTTACACTATCATAGGATGATTGCTAGATTCATCTATATTTCCAACATATTTCTAAGGAGTGTTGATTGTCAGTAGTGTTAGGAAGATTGCTGTCAGAAATGATTTGATGTTTATGAGCAGCTGTTATGACTTCTGTTATAATTATCCGGAACTGGTAACACTGTTTTTACATATAATAATATTGTCTTAGGAAACAATTAAAATATTTATTACAGTCCACTATACTGAAAAAAGCCGTTATTAAATAAACCGTGCTGTCATGCTATGTAAATGTTTTTGGTGATTCTTTACGTGTCTCATTGTTACTCGTTACCAACACAATGTGCACTTCTGTGTCACCTGTTTAAATATTCGTGTTGGGACAGTATGTAGAGAATATTTTGTAACGTGATCGGCGAACGCAGAAAGCATGAGTTTTTACTTTTATCGAGCACATGAACACGGGTTCGTCGACCCCGCTGTGGTGTTTGGCGGCGATTTTGCGACGAGCGGACAGCCGTGTAATGTTGATCTCAGTGCTCACAAATATGACTGTATCCCACAGTTTAAGTCTAATTTGGTTTTGTATTTTATGAATTTTGTAACATTATGTGCATGTTTTTGTCTTATGTTGAATTGCCTCGCTATGTTCATAAGTTGTTACAACTAGGCGGCTCTGTAAGACCTTGTCTAAATGATTCTAGACATTTTAATAGTCAAAACAAAAAAAAAACAAAAAAAAACATGATACCTCCTTTACTAGTAAAGAGATGATGAAATTTTTTCTCGTCTACTCCATAGTATCCACATACTATATCGTTAGATCTTTTCAACGATTATATGTATCGTACATATAATCGTTGAAAACATCTTTTAGAAATATTCTGGGTTTGCAAATACCATTTTTTGATTCAGGGGTCTGTATGAGAAATTATCGGCTTTAACACGTTCGCGGACAATTTTGTATGAAATGCTTTAACCACTCTTCATTGGCGAATAACTCCAAGACGTTTAAATAAGATAAGGATATAGCCTCTGCCTGCTTAAGCCGCTCTGTCATACAAATAGGACAAAGTCTGCTATAGCCATCGCCTTTGATCATAAAATGGACTTACATCCTTAAGACGACAAAAAATAATTATCTGATAATCTCTAAACTTGAATTAGTACTGGAGAGATTAACATTATAAAAATTATTATTGAATGAGCAAATCATAGTGAAGCGGATGTGAGAGAGAAGATAAATGGTAACCCCACTACCACTCCGACCAGAGACGAGGGTGACATGGATGACGAGGGAAGACATGGCTACAACCATGATTGCGATACAAATTATTATATAAATTATATTATTATTAGTTTCAAATATGTGGGTATTGCAAATTTTATTGCATTATTCTTCAAAGCAGGAATAATAATGATTGGCTGTTATCCTTTTGTTTTGTTTATTCACTGCATTTTAATAAGGGTGACGTAATTTAATTTATTTTAAATAATTTATATAAATATATTGAAATTTTGATGTTTTTCAATTACAAAATATCTATCCAAAGAGAAAAATCCATAAATTAAAACAGTGATACATATTTAAGTATTATCGCATATCAAAAGAACATTTACATGTTTGATATCCATACTTTTTGATAACTATATATAACACTACATTGTATAACAATAAATAATTTGCCAATTTAATTGTGCATAATATTTCAAGTTGGAAATATGGCAAACAATATTTACAAAATTGCAAGAAATATCGTGCAACCTTTGTACACACAAAAAAGTACATGTCTTTACGATGCCGCAATAGTGGCAACTAATATTGTCATTATGGTTGTCATGCACACATAGTGAAAAAGCGGCTTCACGTCATTCGTTGCATTTCTTTGCGAAAGTTCTATCTGCATTTTGTTCTATAACCTGAGCTCTGGCTATATTGGTTATTATTAATTTGAAAGGAAACGGACGGCAAGTTTATTACTGGTTTGATACTGCAAACGAAACTGGTACCCTTTCTTCTTTTTTTTATTCAACAGTTCAGTGAAAGATACATAAATATAGGTTTATTTTGAAGTTATAAGTACGTAAATAGAGGTTCATTTGGAAGATGTATGAAATCTCGTAGTGTAATGTGAATCAAACATTGCCTTCCTAGCCATACCTGACAATATTACTGGAATATTTCAACTTTTTGCTGAAAAGAAACTGAGCTGCGATGTTAGGTTCCTTGATCCATCTGATAGTAAATGGGTAGGTATCATCACCCATAGATACCAGCAAAACTAAAGGCACCATTGATACGTTGCCGCCAAGAAAGGGAAAAGAAAAGAAAGAACTGGCTCACAAACCCCCAGCCGGCACACGACGAGTGGTTTGGAATCTAACTCAAGCAAGATTGTGGTAGTGGTGTGAGTGAACTATGAAACTCGATAATACCAATATAATCCCTACCACCATCTACCACCGTACCACCAGCGGGCCGCCTCTTACGACAGCGATCTGAAGTGGGATTGGGGTTAGTAATGTTAGTATTCTAAGCTGCCTCAATACCTAACGTTGAAAATATATTATTAGGACCCGGGTGACCGAGCTTTGCTCGGTTTGGTGTTGCTTAACAACGCCATCTACTGAAGTAGCTTTAGTGTTGCTACTCGCCAATAGATGTCAGGAAGAGCCTATTGTAACAGTTTTCCATTGCCTGAAAACACTGATGAAACAACATTTTCTAAATATGAATCTTAGCTAGATGAATCCCCCGCATACAAAATTTCATGAAAATCGTTGGATCCGTTTCCGATATTAAGAAATTATATCTACATATTCACAAAAAATACTCGTTTAAAGGTATTAGATTATTACTTTTAGGTGCTTGTTTCAGGTATCGTATGACATAAAATTATGCATTATTTTTGGAAATACATTTATCTTAACAAGATAAAGAGACCATTCACGTGTTCAGACCGTTCCCTAGCATGGCTACAAATGACATCTGTACAGACAAGATCTCATTGTAAAAACTAAAATATTACTATTCCGCTAAAGAATGTATTATAAAAATTATTATATTAAAGCGCGTCTTAAGCTTGAGCTCGTTGATGTCGTTTGTACGTAAGATAATCAACCCACACGTTTGTAGCAGCCATACATAAGACAGCTCAAAACGTGACAATATGGAGTAAGGCTGTGTAAAATAATTTTATAAAATATTGTGCCTTACAGCTCATTCACACGAGGACGATTCGTGTTTTTTGCCGTATCTTCATTTTTCACGATTCGTATTTTTTTTTTATGGCAGCACTGATTCTTAAATGGCCCGTGTCCACACGAATTATGAATCGTGAAAAATAATGGATACGTCTTAAATGATACATCATTGTGTTAATAATTTCATTTAATTTTTTAAAAACGGTACACCTATCTAAAAGTCAAAAAACAAATCGCGGAAAAACTCGTTTCCAAGCAATATGAACTTGCATCCGTCATGACGTATCGTTATTTTTGACTAATTTTCAATGATATGTTCCGTATGAATCATCTCTTATTAAACGCTTTTATTTAGCTTCACTTCGGAGCATCAAAGCATCAAAGGATCAAATCTTGTAACGTTAATTTGAATGACTTCCCTTTAATGAAAATTGATGAAATTTGGCAGACATGTGTATTTCCGATGACAATACACGAAAATTTAAAAAAAAAAAAAAAAAAAATTAAATTAAAAAAAACGATTTTCAGACTTTAGACGCATAATTCTCTATGTTCTATTTTACGTAGAGACTTGAAATTTTCACAACTTGTAGCTAATTTTATAAACTAAACATTATTGAAATAAAAGCGTTTAAAAAAAAAAATTTTTTTAGGATTCAACTTATTTTTATATTATTGTCATTACAAAGTTTTATCTTCCTATTTTTTTTTTGTATAATAATATGAAATCTTCAACACATGTTCTTCTTCAGCATATTTTATGAATATGTACAATGTCAATTATGCCTATGAATTATTTATTTTTTGTTTCTACAGATTAAGGCTTCAACTGTTCCTAACGTATAACCACTTTAAAATAAGACATGATAAACTCTCCTAAAAACAGAAGACAAAAAATTATTCACATCGTCTATCCCGTCATAATAATAATAATATGTACAAGCTATTAGCTGATGTGCCTATCTCATTACGTGTTCATTTAATATGTATATTAGTACCTTATATTTTACCTATAAAAGGTTATACAATAATAAATATAATATTTTTATGAGTGGGCTGACAGAAAATAAGGTTTTAAATTATTATATCATTATGGTACCAATAGTTCAACCCAATTCTTATTTTTATCCACAAGATATAATATCTAATACTCCTAATAAAAGGCCGGTGAAAATATTTTACTATCATCTTTTACGTATAGAAACAAAGCAATTTTAATATTGGCTCCATCGATCATGTCCACCATATTGCAAGACGATATCACTACGGCATTATCTTACACTCCAAAATGCATTTTAGTTTTACCGTAGACTGACGTGAATTATTATAATTTTTCCTTTACTGGGTACAGAAGGGTTTGATTTTTCTTTATTTTATAAGAAAAACTAGCTGTTGCTCGCAACTTCGCACGCGAAAATTATGCTTATCATTTATCTCCTATTTCACCCCATTGGGGGTATAATTTTGAAAAATCCTTCCTTATTTGATGCCTAAGTCATAAGAGGAATACGTGTTCAAAATTTTAAGTTTCTAGCCCTAAGGGTTTGGATTGTGCGTTGATACATCAGTAAATCACTTTTGCCTTTTATCTATACCACAAAAAGATAACATTCTCATATATTCACGGTAACTATTATACATACAGTAATTCATAGAGTCCTATTCGAGGTTTTTCACAAATGTCCATGAGCCGACAGGGGACGGTGTCATTGCTAGCATACTATACTTATTACAAAAAAGTTGTGATTTTTCTTAATTCAGAAGCGTGCCTTCAATATCTGCAGGGTGCAACGTAAGTTATGATTTACTTGGACTGAAAGAAGTAGCCTTCAGGTTTGGATTGAAAGATGGATAAAAAGTTTCTTTACAAACAGTTAGATTTTTACTACTGTAAATACCTACAATTTTTATTCCGTAACTTACACTTCAGATGTTCAATAAAACTTCTGACAATGCTGACTTGACATTCCATTTAGTAGGAGAAGTAAAATCAACTCGGGTAACTTCGAATACACAGTAACTATGAATACGATATTCTTTGGCTGAGGCTGGGCTTCAAGGTAAATACCCCGTCGCAATGAGTTTCAAAGTTAAACGGAAATTCAAAGCAACATGAATTTACAGTAATAATAAGTATTTGCCAACAAATTACTTCATTTGCACCTATTGATACTCTTGCAAATGCGTAAGTACATTAAATATGCAATATTGCTTGTTTCCTTACATTGAAGTATTATTACTAGCGTATAGAACTGACACCGCAAACACGATGTATGTCTCAGTGAAATGGCGCCAACGGGCTTCAATTTTCAATGGATTCGTTCGATTTTGAAAGGAGAACGGGGCTCAATTTTAAAAATAGAACCTCACGGCAGGACAAATATTTTGTTCCAGATGTCTGTTCTATGACATTATACTTCAATGTCTCCTTAGTGCATTTTATATACACATAAATGTAACGGTAGTAGCGCAACGGGCACAAAAACATTTCCGCATTGCGCACTATGGTGAATGCTTTCCTTTGGAGAGCCCTTCTTATATAATACTTAATATTGATATGTACTATATTTACGGGGTATACAGCGTGGAGTGAACAGAGGTTATTGATATCTGTGAGGTTATTATTGATTCTTCTGTGAGTCTTAAAGAAAATCGAAATACTTTTAGCATGAACCAGTCTTTGTAAAACATCCTACTTTTCACTTGGGAATAAGTTTGACGTTATTTTGCGTTGTAGATCTTATCGAATGTTATGTTTTTTGGTAAATCCAGCTGACATTTAACTGACGTAAGTACTTATAACTGACAACCGTTTCAACTTTTCCTTATGTGCAGTACTGTTATCTGTATCACCTGTAACCTAGAGATATTAGACGCTTATCTATAAATTTGATAGAAAGTGTCTCAGATTAAAGAAATAAAAGGCAGATATATTCATCCAACTAAAATGTAAAGCTACCAAAGCAAATACAAACTAAAAAAGCAAATACAAACCCGATTCAGTACTAAAGAAAGCGTCAAATAGCTTTCATGTCACAATTGTCAAAATTTATTAAATAATTTTCTCAGATAAAATGCCGTCTTGCAATTTTAAACACTACTAAAGTTGTTCCCAAAATCAAGCAAAAGAAGATTATATATCTTTTCACAGGTAACTGTTCATTATTTTATTATTTATTTATAATAATATTTTTGAGGTGCGCTCGGAACACAAAACCTCGACAATTATTCAATTTTATACCAGCTTTATATGAAAATCGATTACCCTAAATTAGGGGAAATATGCATGGGTTATTTGAACACTGATCGATTATAAATTTATAACAAAAAAAATATTTTAAAAGTAAATAGTTGTATTTATTTAAATCTAAAAATGAGGAAATGCATCCAATGCATAAATACCAGTCGCTGGGTTATTACAAACATAAGATAGATTGTACAAAGGATTAGAGGGATAAAATAAGGATTTTAACATAGGTAAACCTGGTTGATTGAAAATATCACGTTTGCCTACGATAAAATGCACGATTGAATGAAAATATTGTATTCTATTTTAGTTCCTGTTTAGCCTATTCACCAAATTAATTTTTTTTGCAGATTGCGAGATTAATGATATTATACGAGATAAATGGGATTTTATTAAGTAGGCAAGATAATGATTGGCCATCCAAATTTTGCTTTGTTTATTCATTGCAATTTAATGAAGATGACGTATATTATATATATTTCATGTATTTTAATTATAATAAATGTATTAAAATTTTGATATTTTTCAATGAAAAATAACTACCCAAAAGAGAAAAAACCATAAATTAAAACAATTCAACATATTAAGTACTGTACAATAAAAGAACATTTGACATATTTAATATCTATACTTTTTGATATCTAGTGATATAATAATAAATAATTTGCCAATTTAATTGTTAATAATATTTGAAGTCGAAAATATGGCATTTCTATGCGAAAGTTATATCTGCCTTTTATTCTTTAATCTGAGGAAAGTGTATATTTTAGATGTGACGTTCGAAACTTTAAATTCATCGCAATCATAAAAGTCTATACGTTGGATTTATGCTACTTAGTTGTATACTAAGTAGTTTTGGGTCCAAAGACAATTTAATCTTGTAAATAGCTAAATAGTCAGTATGGAATTTCAGAGCGAGATTGTTATGCACAATGAGATGTGGCGAGGTGCGCGGCAACTGTCGCCATCGGCAGCTAGCGGTTCGCAAGGTTCAGGTTTACTCGGGTTCATTGCCATAGTTTTGTAACCCTTCTTGTGTAACTCGCTCTCAGTTGCCCTTCTCGCTCGCCTCTCACTTGTACTCGATACCGGCGGTACTGATTTTTCATACCATTATCGAACTGCGATAGCTAATTCATGCTTTAATACTCTACCATATTACAATGACATAAAACATTAAAACAGCTGTACTAATACATGTTATATTATATTATTTACTCATGTGTTCTGCTGTGTTATAAATAATTTCAGTTGTTTTTTTTTGTGTGAATATTAGACAATTTGCTTGTTATTCCAAGTAAAATCGAATGGATATTTATAATATGGACAGAATTGCACATAACGTACAGAAAAATAAAGTTGTGCTGAAGATTTAATTGAGCGGTGGCGTAGGCCGCGGTTCCGCGTCTAGCGGCCGTCGACCCCGCAGCCTTTCGAGAGTATCGAACCGAATGGATTACGTCACCCGCGCAAGCCTCCTACTTCGTCTACACGCGGCCTAGCTACGAACGCGAACGTCTCAAATATTACTAAATTTGGCTACTCTAAAATCAAAGTTCACTTAAACATATGTTTGCTGTCGTTTGTTTTAATGTTTCTTTTTTACTTCAATGACAAGTTTTACGCTTAACACGCATTACGATTTTTCACCGCGCGATTTTTTTTCTGACGATTTTTAAATCGCGTTCTGAATCATAATGAACACGATTTTTTTTCGCAAGTGCGTGCAGTTTTATACAATTTCCATATATCACAGAATTTTGCGGAAAAAATCGTGCGGTGAAAAATCGTAATGCGTGTTAAGCCTTAATCCAAATTTTTTCTAATGATACTCGTATCTTACATTACAATATAACATTTGATTACAAAGTTTTTCTGCTCTTTTATATAATTTTTATTAGTATATCATAATAATACCTATAATTTATTACAATAGAAATATCGGTATATATCTTACAAATACTTCTTAAAGGACTTTACATTTTATGGTTGTAAAGTAGCCTTCATTTTCTGTTCGTATCAAAGTTGTAGTATCAAAGTTCCTTTAGAAGTTTAATGTCCGTTTGCAAAAAAATTATAGTGAAGTATCAAGTAAAATATCAAGGAAAAATGCGTACCTTACCGTTTTCTCGAACCTTCCATTTTCAAAAGCCGTGTTTGTAACTGTTCAATATAAGTACACATTTATACACTCAAGTAAGTATCTTTCCGCGTGAATGTGTAAACGCGCTAGGGCCAACAGCAATTGTCCATTGTAAAAAAACACACTCTAGTTCTTTATTGAATTTCAGTGTGAAAAGTTTGGTAAAAATTTTCAAAAAAGTTTGGCACATTTGATACACAGGAATGGTAAAAAATATTATTAGATAAAAATATAGGAAAAATACTATTGAACCTATTGAATTTTGACAAGATTTCTGTTTTCTTTTTAAAGTTGCAGTTGTATTACTTTCTAGAGTTAAAGTAAAATCAGAACCCTTACAGTTTCGTCATGTCCATCCGTCCGTCTGTCTATCTGTCTATCCGAAGTAAAGTGCCGAGACCCTTAAGTCTGATTTACACGTATTAAGTAGTTAAGTAGATAACTAAATTTTAATTAAAAAGTTACTAAATTGTCTGTTTACACGTATTAATTTACTTAAAATTTAATTATTTACTTAACTACTTAATACGTGTGAATCGGACTTTAGTGCTAGAAAGCTGTAATTTAGCATGGATAGATATACATATTTATTAAAATTCCAAAATCATAAAAAACCTTTTTTCAGGGTGCCTCCCCTACAGATAACGTGAGGATGAATTTCTTATTCATCGCGTACCCTATAATGCGCGGTATTGTTGAAAATGTCTTCCAAAAATATTCTGGGTCTTTTTAGACCATTTTTGGATTTAGGGGTCCGTTTGTGAAATATTTAACTTTAAAGTGCTTATTTTTGTTAGAGTCAAGTTAGTTTAGTGAGTTTAGTCTTCCAGCTAAACGGTTGGAGTTGGACAAGTAAAAAAATTCTCAAAAATAGGTGTTTGTATATGACAGATACTATACTATACAATACATACTATAAAGAGCACAATCATTTATATGTTTCTGTGTTACATAGGCTATTTATAACAGATCTCGAAATCGTTACTATGTTTTATTGGTATGTATCCTAAATTATTTTCACTCCTTGAATGCTTCTAAAGTGTCAGCATAAATCATTTATTCCGTTATTTTATAGAAGTTTCAAGTGAATTTAAAATTAAAATAATTAATATAAGCAATCTTCAATTGAATATTATTCATTTAGGTTACCTCTCTTCTTAATATAACAGTAGGTAATCCTTTTCTAAAAATTTTCGAGAAATATTACAAACTAATGTTATTTTGTTTCGAATATCAGTACATTTCAGACATCAAGCCTAATTCGATTATTATATAATAATATCCAATGTTAAATATATTGATGATACGTAGGCACGTGCTACGAAAACGCTACGGCGTGCGTACAAAGTCCTAAATAAAACGTTTATAAGACGGTCTGTTCCGTCGGTTACGCTCAATCTCTCAATAAAATAAACATGATCCGAAGTAAATGCGCAGCAGTCATTGACCTGCACTTCGCGCGCAAGGCCATTTGCTTACACAACTTCCCAAAAACACTTCCGTTTATCTCAAACTACTTCAATTTTCCTTTATGCTTGCAGTATTAAAACGTCGAATAATTAACTCATTTTATTATTACATGAAAGGTCACCGATCTTAGTTGAACTTAGCTCATTGTGGGTACAAATCATGAAAAGGCTGGCTTTGTTTTGAACAAATATAATGGCAACTAAACGGTGTTCTCAATACGCTGAACTCGCGATCGGTCATATAAAGCGAGCGGCTGAGCCGAGTAAGCAACAAAAGTACTTTCGGGCGAGTAACGGGATCTCGAGGAGAAATGCTCTACGAAATCGAAACACGCGTTACCGTTACGCCGGCCCTCGCCCTAACAGCCGGGATAATCTTGGTAAATCACGCCTTCCACCTCCCGCCTTCTTATAAGATCTGAATGTTTTTGGAATTAATAGCTTACATTTTTAAAACTGGTAACTTGGTTAGCGATAGCAAAAAATAACAACGCGTGTTTCGAGGAATTTACTTTTTTAAGAAGATTATTTGAATTTTGATAAAAGTAAATTTATAACACAAGTAATTAAAATATTATTATTATCATTGCATAAATTACTGGGTTGTATGGTGCTATTATTACGTAGCCTTAATCGCGCGGCAACTCCGACACTAGGAGTTACAGCTTCTGAGCGTTTGTATGGCGTAGATTGCCACACTGTAAAAAAGGTCATTGGCCTACGTGTAGCTTTTGTTTTGATACTATTTCAAAATAAGTGCACGACTGTGTGCGTATATCTTATTTATAAAAATTCGAATCAAGCTTATTGTAATTTTTCGTCTTATGTGTATGTGTTATATAATAATAAACATATTATCTTCTTTATAACCTATGTCCGACATGCAGAAAAACACCCATTAATATTTAAAAAAATAGCTGGCGTAACGCCCATGTTAAAGGTTCCCAAGCGCAGTACTGAAATATGCACCAGGGGAATGTAGAGTCCCGTAATATTATATATATGTGTATTACTGCGTTACGAGCAATAAGAATGGTAAGCAGTAATTTAATAAAATCTGCATTAAAGAATAAAAACACTTCTATAGAAACTACAGTATTTTATGAGATTGAGCCTTCGGCAGGAATTTTCTGGAACAGCACTTTAACTATTACTTTTTAAGATTAGCGCCACCTAGCGAGTATACAACTAACAATTTGAACGAGATGTTATGTAGCAAGAGTATTCTCTAAGTGTTGGCGTTACGACGAGATAGATGTCACTCCTATCATATTTTAAGAAACAAATCAATTTGGATTTGGAAGCTAATTTTTAACAGACTTCAAGAAAGGAGGTTCCTGTTTTTGTGTTTTTGTGAGTTTGTGATTTTCTCAAAAGCTACTGATCCAAAATTGATGTTGTTTTTGTTATTTTAAAGGTTCTAGCATACCTATATGTTTATATATATTACCTATTATTATTATATATACCTTATCACTATATTCGATACTGATGAAGATCTTCAGAGATAGGTGATGGAGTTCAAAAACTACCTAATTGTATAATAAATAGCCCGCGATTGCTATGATCGTTATGTCTATGTAATGTGTTCATGCCTGAATATAATAGTAAAATACTAATTAATAAATAATAAACACTTGACAATCATGGTGCCATGGACAATATAAAGACAAGATCAAAAATATTCAGTCCGAGAACGGAAAATTCAATCAAACTCATCATTATAATTTCTGCCACCCAGGACCTTTCGAACGGTGGTGCGGCATGGTATACTCGATTATACCATGGTCCATGTCGTATATTGAAATACGGTAGTTAAATTATTCGAGCATCACGTGTGTAATCATTTATCTAATATGGGGAACGTACTGAAATTAAAAAATAAAGATGATATCAATTCTGTCATACATTAAATATTCCAGGTGAAAAAATATTCACATCTAGATGAACAGTACTTAGGCTTCTTTAATTCCCTTTAAAATTGATAAAATATAAATAAAATTATCGTACAGGGGTGAAAATGCAAAATGTCATAATTATGAAAAATATTACAAAATTGTTTGCAATAATGTACATACAATTCTATTCATATGCTTAATCAAAAATGCACGGAAGGTTTTTAGGGATTTAAGAAATACTTAAGTACTTCTAAAAACTATTTTGAAATCTTAAAAGTGCTTTTCTATAAATTTTTTTTTTCACCTACGCTACTTTACGTAGTAGCCATTGAAATAATCTTAAGCTGTTTGTGATATTAGCGAGAACCAACTCAGGTAAAAATTATATATTTAAAAATTTTCTATTCATCATGTCAAGAAATCCGCTCTTAAATTATTTTTTCTGCAGTATCCTAAACCTACAGACATCGAACAGGATTATTATTGTTTCGAGTAGTTATAATTATTAGTCAAGTATTAACTTATTTTATTATAAGTAAGAAAAGTTATAGATTATGTGATAAATTCATTTTTATTATGTTAATGATTTATATCATTATATCGATTTATATCGTTATTAAATAATATCCAGTTATATTAGGAATAATTAACTAATTATCCAGACATTTGTAGTAAAGACATTACATTTCATTAAAAAACTCGTCATAATATGTTACTAATAAGAGCACTATTTACCAATTGGAAACAAATCGTCATCAATCATCGATGTAATGTATTACATAAAAAGGGCAACATAACCTGCCATATAAACATTCCCCGTAAAAAACGCTTACTTTTTATTACTTTGGTTCTTTATTTAAAAAATGTGTAAATTGATTGGCTGCGCGGGGTACTACTCGACCCTTGTAGTTCGCGCATCGTCCCTCCGAATTGTAACCAATAGGGTCATTGGGACTCGTGAGGGTCCGCGCCCTTTTTGTGACGAACCGATTGCTCTTAATATCCAGGCTTGCGAATATCATATTCAACTGTTAGATTTTGCAACGTTTTAGGCAATTTGATTCACAACTCTGTTTCCGTACAATTACTACTTCTTAAGAAAAGTACAATCAAATCCATTTCAATTGTGAGTGGTAAAAGGTATACCTGACCTTTGTTGTATACCTTTATCTTGTTTTTTACTGTTTAAGTTATAGTAAGATATCTATAACTATGTTTCAAGATAAGATACAAGTTGATATGTGGGTTGTTCTACAAACTAAGGAAGAAAGTGAATCTAATTTCGGCCTGATATTTTTTTATATTCTAGTTGTGAAATATAGCGTATTATAAAGAATATATTTTGACATATTATGTTAAGAAGAATAGTCATAATATTGTAAAGTTTTAGATTTATGGCCATTTTAAGTAAATCGAGCCACAGACCTGAAAATGTAACCAGCAAACTAGGAAAAGATACGAAAATGTACCAAAATCAACTGTGTATTATAGAATTACAATAACATACAAACAACAAAAAAAGTACTTGGACCTTATACCCCTTAAAGTAGGGGATGGAACTTAGTATGAAACCTCCGCAAATTTTGTTAGGTCTGAAAATTGATATTATAGAGACTCCTTTTTATAAATAATAAAATATGTATTTCAGGATTTTTAATAAAACACCCCCACCCTTTAAATTAGGGGATAGATGTTTGTGTGGTTTTTCCATAAATAAAATATATTGTCATAAGCAACTTACAAAAAGAAGTTAAATCTCACCAAAACATTTCATGTTAAATGGTGCCAAGACGAGACCATAATCATGGCTCTACATCAAAAAGTTATCCGATCTCATGTAGAACCATGCTTCTAAATCTACATGCCCTAACTTTACAAACCCTATATTCACAAACTCTACACCTTAGTCAGAATATTGTGGCAAATCACAGCGCAGGATGTGACAAAAATTTTTTAAACAAAGATTTCGGGCAATGATCATTTTCTTTTTACACAAATAGGATTCACATTCACACCACAGTTATACTCAAAATTATCTAAGAACGCATTAATGACAGCTGCCATTTATTAATATGAACCAACCTAGTACGTACGTCTTTGAGCAAAATGGAATAATTATTTAATTGACATGAATAGTTGGATACTTACGAACAAAGGATTTTGCCAAAATTTGTTAAAAATCTCTATTCGTATTGTATCGTATTCGTATTGACGTTATTTATAAATCATATTAAACGTTATAATCTAGTAAAAATCCCATCACATCATAATTTATGCAAAATTGAATAAAAAAATAAGGCATCGAATCAATGTTATATGAAGATGACAAAATCTACACTGACGTTAAGTGATGTGACGGCATGAAACTACTTATAAAACCATAATAATCGATACATTACTATAATCGAAACTTAAAATAAAAATGAATTTATTTTATTTCTTTCTTTGTGTTTAACAATTAAACAATTTAATTTCTTCTCTTCTATAAGAACATGACCAAAAGTGTTTATTACGATAATCTCTAACCGCAGCCATTTGAACTGATTAAAATACGGTTAGAATATTCATTATTCAACCGAAACCCAAATTTCATACACTGGATGCGGCGCGGATGAATTAACAGTGCGTTTTTTAGAAAAAAAATATTTTATTATAGTCGTAAATACATAATTCTTGAGCGTATAGGTATGGTAAAGTCACTTAAGTAGCTCAATGGAGGCAGTATCATTCCAGTTACTTGTGGATATCTAAATGTTTCGGTTTTTAGAATTTACAATTTAATTATTGAATCGATTAGAAAGTCTTACAATTTTGAATCGATTTGTTGCAAAAATTGGTTCTTTCGTGAATCGATTTTTTTTGTACATCTCTAGTGTCACTGCGATGACAAACGACAAATATGCATTCTTAGTTCGTGGGGACTATAGTTACTTGTACAGACATTCTAGTTCACAGTATAGTTTCTATTTTGTGGTAACAATATCTTCAAGTCATTGTGAGATTATTCTTAATTATACAGATATACAAGCACCTACTACTATTCATATTGAAATACATATATTACTGAACAAGAAGTACTACATCAGTAGATAAAACATAATTAATAATAACTTTGTTTACTTAACTTTTCAAATAAGCAACTATTTTGTGTTCCATTTAGCTTATTCAACTTATTACCTACTTATACATCAAATACAATCCACGCCCTAAGTTTACTCATCAAATATTTCTGATAAAGCTGTCATAAGGTACACAAACTCACAATGATTGTGACTCGTCACTCAGTTTTAGCAAATTTTAACTCGAGGATAAAAGCGATGTTCAAGAGCGCTTATTTGCTCTGAGTCTCTAGTAAAGGGCATTGTCAAATAGGCAAAAAGTTGTCAATTTTACCGTGGGTGAGTCCGCCCCCTCAATGCGTTATAAACATTTGGCAACGTACGCATGCGCCGAAAGATTACGACTAGTCGAGCCCGCGCCATGACGTGCGTGAAATTACATAGTTTGAATAAATTAAGTCGATGATTTATGTACTTTGCTTTTATTTACTTTTATCGGTACTATGATAACATAAGTCACTACATTCGTCAAAGTGTTTGAACTTAAAATGTATTAACTGCTTAGTAAAAAACACAAGATATCTTGAGTTTTATACCCTTTAAAATAATTAATTTAAAGCGTAAAAATGTAGAAGTAATGTGTAAACTGTAATATTTTATGATTCCAGCGTCATGCAGAAAATTAAAAACAAGCCTTAACATAGTAATCATGTAGAACTTATATGTAGAGTCAGGCCTTATAGAGTATCCCTTCATGAACCCAGTTTATTTATTTCAAGATAGATCAAAATATTTTTACATAATATGAATACTTAAAATTATATCTATTATCCGAGTACTTTAGAACTCCAAATATAAATCGGACGACATTGAAAGGGTTGGCAATATGATGTCGTTATTTGTCATTGAACTAATCTAGGTCTCATCTAGTTAATGATGGACACGGAAGATGACAATGGGAACTATGAAATGAAACGACGCCATTCTTTATTCAAATATGGTCTCGTTGGATTTTGAGAAGGACTCTGGTCTTGAATGATATCCAATGCTATCATTATAGTTTACGTAATAAGTGTTATACATTTACAGGTATTTATATAGAATTATTTATTTCAAAACTTTGTAACTTACCCGCATTTTACAAAAATAACTGCTGTTTACTTTTTTGTTACGAAATCTTTTATAAATTTGCCATTAACTGTGGCACGTGGACTTCAATCCTATGAATGGTTTTCCCATTAATTTGGGTTTCATCCGGGGTACTTAAACCGTTTTTTGGTTCTATTATTATAGGTTTTTTTTTACTTTTTTTGTCGTGGTCACCATGGGGTCATTTTTTGTATTTGTTCGAGATCCTGATTGATTGACAGCAAGGGGAGCGGTCATTCGCACATCTGCATTTGCAACTATGGCAAAAAATATAATGGCGATTGTAAAAGAAAAATTAGAACAGATTGGTATTTCTATTGTGCGAATTTTATTGAAGTTAGTTGATCAGTACGTTACCGTATCTGATGTTATAGTCTTTATTTAGTATGACATAAACTCAAGGATTGATATGCAATTTTTAAAGTTCAAGTAGAGATAGCTTTAATAAACTCTTATCCATTAATAAGCGTATTTATCAAACAAAAGATACGTGTATTTTTTTAAAAACTAAAATCCAACTACGACAACAACACGGGACCATTATAATTTTTGGAGTTTAACTCCTTTAAAATCAATTTTCATATTTAAGCCTGCGGTATGAAGATTTATGAAGAGTAAAATCAAACTTTCACCGTTAAGTTTTGCGTTATGTGCGATTTGCGTTATTTGCGAATAGTAATTCATAACACAGAATTAATTATTGTAAATTTGTGTACATAAAAACGTCACGTTAAATTAAATAATTAATATATTACAATATTTATATAAATAATTGTATCAAGCATTCTTTCAGTAATATAAAAAATGCGTCATTTACCCTCATTTACTAATTTATATATGTATTTTATAATCGTTCGTAAGGAGTAAACTCCCGTCGTGCGTCGGATCTTACACACAATTTTTTTTAAGTTATGTGTTTATGTCCTTTAAAACGTCATATTAAATTAGCTGTGATGCCTCTTACATTACCATCATAATAGGATCAACACAATGCATTATACATATATTACATACTTAGATACTAATCAAGTTAAGTATCTCGAACACCTTACAAAAGAGAACATAAAAAGAGAAACAATTTATATGACTACAGATCTCCACAAAAGTGCTCTATTTTTTTTTTAATTATACTTATGAGAACACAATAAAGTATCATTATATCAAATGTCTTTTTTGCCTTTTCATGTTGGTATGGCAAGTTTCTGCTTTTTTAGTTTAACTAAAAATGAAGGTATAATAACTAATTTCAATATGAATAATTATTAGCTAGATAAATAAAATTGTTAGCTAGATAAATTTCATGGCCCTTGTACAGACCTCATTTCAATGTCTACTCTCTGACACGCGTCAATTTGGTTTTTTACGCGCATTCATTTTTTGCTTCACTTTTTCACAGAAAAACCTTCCCCTATTTGTAAACTAGAAGGGACCTTTGATCTAAGAGCTTATTAAATATAAATATTTCATGAAACATTATCGTGACACTTTTTATTGTTGTTTTTATCGCGTTGCGAAACAATTTTCATAGCTTTTTTACACTTATTATGGGGGTTTCAATTTATAAGTAGTTGTCTTAAATATCGTATCAAGTCAATTTTTTATATTACGTATTACCTAATACTTAAATTTTACTAACACTAGATTCTTAAATAAGTACATATTTTTGCTGACACAAGGCGCGATTCCGATATGTTTTCATTTTATAATAGTAAATAATTCGTAAAAACATAAGTAAATATTTAGTGCCAATTTATTTTAGTACGAAAAACAAAATTATGTATTTCTAATTCATGTAAGTTATAACACAAAAAAAAACTCCTTGACAATGTTATCGCAAACGAAAAACAGGAAAAATTCAAAACCATAAAAATAAATATTTTTTGGCAGGTTTGAAATAAAATCACTTTCTACATTCTCTGCAATTTTGCAAAGCGTAGGATTATAAATTGTGTTTGTAAAATATAGATCGATAGTACTATGCGGTTCTTTTAGAGCTATGGGGTGGGTCAGGTAAGAATAGGGTTACCATGATACTGGCGTAAATAGGGAAATTCAAACTAAGGATGTTATTGCTTACCTCTACATGAAACATAATTATAAAGAAAAAATAACAAAATAATTGAAATTAATTATTAATTAATAATGTGGGCACTATAATAATTGTATGTAGTCATCATAAAAAATACATCAAATCGTCAGTTAAAATACATATCTCTAAACACACCATTATTTGCTTCACCAAAAAGCTCAATATGCAACCAATCAAGTACAGAGCACAGATTCTATTGTGTTCACACAGATGTAACTGGAACGACCAGCCTCCTTCCAGCTGCTCCAGTGCGAATTTATTTAGTGTGGCAGAGATAGTGGTGATATTAAATTTTTCAGATCTGCTTATAAGTATAATACATGTATCCAAAAAATTGCTATTAATTCATTTCAGGCATAACATAAATATAATGTTTTACTTCAGACCCTTTTTATAGTTTACAAGTCAGTCAAGATATGAATTACTAACCTTTTCACTGAAATCCCATGATAACCTTTGTCTGTTATGCCAATAAAATAATATGCCAATTTCGCCAATTACATTTGTATGATAAATCTATCGAGTGGTCTATGCGTAATCATTGAAAAGACAAAGAAATAATAATTTCTTTAATAGTAATAATTTCTTTATTTTTTAAACAATATATACAATAACTAAAAAATTTGGCATAAGTATTAACTGAAACAACTTCCATTGAATCATTTTCATGACATGTGATGCCTGTACAGACAAACAGACAGACATGCAGACAGAAAGGCAGACAGACAATCACTCTATTCTGTCATTTAAGTAATCCCTAATCAAAATAAAAAAATGCCCTTCAAATTATTATTACAATATACATTTATTAAATCATACAGTTTTACTTTCACATCTCTATGTTCCAACTTGGTCAAATTACCCAAAATGAATGATATAATAACATATTAGCGCTCTACTCACGGTTTCCAGAATAATAAATACCTTATCTCCTATTCCAAATCATGGTGATCCTGTGTGGGTCCGTTCAGTTTGTGCGTGAAAGTCTATCAAACATCCTCACAAACTTTCACATAATATATACATACATATGTCGGCGAGCGACCTATTTGATTTAACAACGATCGGCCGATGCAGATGTTGTCATACAAGAAGTCATGTAGAAAAACTAAATGGGTATTTAGAATAAGAAATATGTCAATCTATTTGGAACATACGTAGGATATTTGATGGGATTCAATTACTGATCACAGAATAGTACAGATTGTTATTGATGTGAACGTTAGGAGAACTGGAAATATATCATGGAACAAAGTAAAATGAATATTATTGAATAACCAATACAGTAGAATACCCTTCTGCTTTAGATACATATAATATTAGTAGGATTTTAACTAACAATATCCTTAAAATAAAAAGTTTATGGTTGACCTACGTCACTCATTGTGTCCACGCGCTGACCAGCAGCTGTGAGGCCGGCTGTGCCCGCACATGCAGCGCGCATGCGTCGCCGTCGCTACACAAATATGGCCGATCATATTGCATTACATCATATTTGCTCAGTTACATCTCACATTACGATTACTTAGAAATGCGAAATTATTTTATTACATTAAAATTAAATTTTTTGCGCTCATTATGTATTGCAATAATCGGCCATAATAATATTCATTTATAAGGTGTCAAGAGAACGTAAAGAAACACGGATTGGGAGATAGCCAACATAATAATATAATATTACATTCCTACATGAATTTTACTGCAAATGTATTTGTTAAATGCAATAATTTATTTCCAAATTGAGTCTTGGATTTAAATATCTTCTCTTTGTTTATAACATGTATTTGTTGCTTTTTCTAAAGTTAAGACATTTATTTAGTAAACACCGTTATTACCACACCTTATAAAAGAACCCTTAAGTTCCTGTAATATGGAAGATATGTCATGTATGTATGTTTAAATTGCAAATACAAAATAGTCTAGTATTTTTTTCTGCATTGTTGATCAACAGATTTTTTTGTTTTGTTTTTCTTATGGATATCTATAAAAATAAATCTGTTCCTGAGGTTCTGCAAAAATAGGAAATTATTGTTTTTTGGATAAAGTTATAATTTCCAATAGTTACATAATTCATTGATATAAAAACCGTAGCCACAGCGGAGCGTAGAAGTTTAGTTAAAACTGGAACGATTATAATGGAATATTAATAAAAATGTAGTATACCGGTGAATAATGTTCCAAATAATTTTTAAAAGTAATCCACTTTACAAGTTTTTATTTAACTTACTTTCTTTACTTTGTTAGCATGTAATATATATGGGTCAAATATTGCAAGCTGAATTACATTAATAATTACATAATTAGCTGAACAACTTCCTATTATCCAACGGAATTGAAATTTCACAATTCTATGCTCAGGATTACTTTAGACGCGGAAACACCTCAATAGCCAACAGTACAAACATAAAATTTAAAACTTTGTTTTCGAAAGTATTTTTAAAACATTTATTTTAACCTAATCTAATATAATAATGAGTGGTCTACGCATCATTCTTGGTGATCAACGCGCCTTTAGTTTTACGTACGTGTTTGCGATGGCTGCCCATAGCTAATTATTCCATTGCAATATATCTTACAAGAAAAATATTTGGACACGTTTTAAGAATTACACCTGAACATCTTCGTACAATAAACCATGCTGTAGTTAAACTCGTAATATGGTAACAAGAAAGTTTTTTTATGAAAATAGCTGGCAAACGAGCTGACGATCCACCTGATGGTAAGTGGCTATCGTCACCCATGAACATCAGCAACACCAAAGGCATCACTGATGCGTTGCCGGCCAAGAAAGATAGAAGAAAAAGAAGGAAAGAACTGGCTCTCAAGCTCCCAGCCGGAGCACGATGAGTCATTCGGCAGCTGACTCAAGCTCAAGGGTGGTAGCTATCCAGGCGAACCCCAATGAGAAATAATATTATAATAGTAATAATGGTATTAATTAGCAATAAAAATCAATATTACCAATATTATCCCTCCGAGGGACCTTACGACCAGCGGGCTGGATTCAGTCGCTTTTTACGACACCCATCCGACGTGGGATGATTGGGGTTAGTATTCTAAGCTGCCCCAATACGGCATTAAAGGTTTACGTATAGGAGGAAAAATGTATAAATCGATCAATTTATAACGCGTAGAATATTTTTTGTATCATTTTTTTTATTTTCACAACTTTATCTTCATATAAACTTATATAGCATTTTGTTATAAATAAAATTTTTGGGATGTCCATAAAGCTTATTGATAAAACTTGAACATGAGAGGGATTTCTATTTACTAATAAGCATCCCCCAAGTGCGCGTCACCCCAGAATCACGCAAAATGTACCACGCAGTCCTTCGCTAAACGTCACACGAGCTACTTCTCAAGGATATATTTTCGGAATTGTTACACTATCAATAGCAACAATTCATTTATAAACAAACCAATAAATAACATAACAATTAAACTAATATTTGGATAAATTGTTTAATAGAACGTAGAGCCATCTTAGAGAATAGTTTTCTACAAGCGAATCAAACAATCGATTGGAGTGTTATTAAAACGTTTTTCTTATTAATAGAATGTGTTCAATAAAAAATATCGAGTTGTTAAAAATACCGATTTGTCAGTAATTTTGTTTAATATAACCACAAGCTATGTGGTGATTGGACTGAATACTGATTTTTGGAGAGGGGTGGATCGCGCAGTATATGAAGGGTGAGTTAGTATTATGTACTTATTGTAGATAAATTTTAAGCGTAAGCAATGTATCAAATGATTTTTATTCAATAAACTCAAATTTATGAAGTTACGCGAAAAAAATCATGAGTAAACGTAACTGTATTGAAACTGTTTGTTATCTTAGGGGTCTTAGCTAAACCACGCCTTTTAAAAAAACATCTTGAAATGACATTGATGCTTTGAAGATTTATTTATTACGTTAATTAACATTAAGTTAATAATTTATATAAGTTAATAATATTACATTAAGTTAATAATAATTTTTACACTATAATGAAACAAAATAATCCCAAGCTCTTTGTGCTTGGGATTATTTATCAGAAGGGAATACATAAAATAAGAAACTTTTTAGAAACTTCAATAGAATATTGCAATTATAAAATAAAAAAGAAACCGTACATTTAAATAATTTCTAGTTAT
This sequence comes from Thymelicus lineola, assembly GCA_963932265.1. Lineage (NCBI taxonomy): Eukaryota > Metazoa > Arthropoda > Insecta > Lepidoptera > Hesperiidae > Thymelicus > Thymelicus lineola. Next base: position 9,838,361 of record OZ010684.1, on the reverse strand, counting down.
TTCTTTTGAGATTATAAAATGTAATACATTCTTTGATAAAGTATAGAAAACATTTAACTTTAATGAAATATATTTGAATAAAATCTTGACTGATTTTCCACAATTTTAGTTCTCCATTTTTAATCATAATTTGATATGTCATCGTGTGTAAGAATTACTTCCATATTATGTCCTCCAAAAATTCTTATTAGAAAAATGTGTTTCTATATCTTTAGATTTTAAATAATTGAAATTAAAATTTATTTTATTATTTTTAAAATGTGAGATAGGGGATGAATAAATTTTTATTTATGCTTATTAGTTCATATAATACATAATTTATTAGGCAGTAAAAATTAAACATATAAGGCTACCATAATAGTTAAAATTGTTTCAAGGAATGTACTTAAGTTGATATTCCATAGTAATTATAGGGAATTAAAATATTTATACAATTTAGACTGATTAAAAATAGATTTTTGATCACATTTAATTATATCATATTATACACACTAAAATTTAACGTGTAAAAACAAGTAGGCTAAAATAATTTAATTACTAAAAGTATTTGGATTTTCCCTGGATAGGGACTAAAAAGGATTTATTTTCCCGATTTAAAGACTGTCTTATGGGTTAATAAAATTTAACTACATTTGATTGTCTCAATAACTATTTTAAAATGTCAACTATAGTTTAAATCTGAGTAGTAACTCCCGCATAGGACGACGGACAAACTGACTGATTGGCAGACAAAAATTACAAAAAAAATACCTCTCAGTGAAAACAAACTATGCAAGTAAGAACATTAAAATTTGTGGAGAAAGATCCAAAACTTTCTTTTAAATGAGCGCGATGGGGCCAACATGTTTTTAAAGTAAGTACAATAAGTATAACTACAATACAGTAATATAACATCATTATTATCTACTCAGGATATAAAAATCGTAGTAAAAAAATTACTGAATATTAACACACAACTTTAAATTCTGACACTAATTTTAACTTCTGAAACGTCTGTATGTTCTGAGACTTTACATTAAATCATGATATCATCAAACGATGTTAGACTCAATCAATACTACATAACAATAACACAAGACTGTCGGAAACTCAGTCAATTGCCAAATTCTCGTGAAGTGACCAAAAAAATAAATAATCTCATGTTATAATAGTTAAATGGTTCACAATACAAAGCAAACGAATCCAAAATATAAATATCTAAACGATATAAATATGTTTTTCTAGATTATATTATTCATTAAACCCCAAAGTCCGCTTTAGAACTCGTACATAAGTAACATTGAGATTTTGAGGCCCATATTCCCTTTGGCAAGGTAGGATAAAGTACATATCTACATCTAGGCTAGGCATATACTCATATTATGATTATATGCATTAACCTACATGTATATATGATATACATACATGTACTTCTATGTATCTTATTTAAACATTCCATGTAAGGTATCGCTCTCAATTTGAATGAATAAATTTCTCTATTGATCTCTACCTGAGTAGGTATCGCAAAAAAAATCTGGTGGGTTTGAAGATTACTACTCAGAGAGAGACATTTAGTGAATCACATAACTTCCGCATCGTCACATTCATCCGTTGACTCTTGTCAACAGCAACTCATAATAATGTTTCATAAAGAAGGACTTCATCACAGAGCAACCAGGCAACCTCATTAGAGACTGATGCTTATACGACTTTTAAATAATGATAAAACACTTTTGGAGTTCGGTGATATGATGGTGACATGATGAAACTATAAGGGCATTTATACACCACCGCCGCCACCAAACCGTCACGAGAACAATATGACGGCGCCGAAGTAGCGTTTCACACATTTACTATGGCCGCCTGTCCACCCGTCATCCCGGCCGCCGATTTTCCGAGTAGTTGGCGTGATCGTTAAATCGGTGCTGAGAATATAACGAGTTGATGTGACGGCTATAGGAACACTTTCACCGTTTATTCACCACCCACGCCGCTGTCGATGGCGGTGGACAAACGATCGCCGTCACGTCATCTTGAAATAGGTCCAAAATAAACTCTTTCTCGTTGACGGTGACGGCAGCGGTGGACAAACGCCCTAACGCCAAACGTTTGACTACCAAAAATAAAGCTGTACAATTTATTTGTTTGCTATTATACGGCAAATCGCTGTCGGTGTTATCATAAATTTACGTGAAATAAATATATTAAAAACATTACTTAATGTTCCAGAGTGCAGCGTGTGTGCAGCCGCTGCGGCGGCGGCAGCAGCGGCGGCCTCGTGGAACCCATACGACCCGGAGGTGAAGACCCTGCCCACCACGCACCATGTCGTCGTCGTCACCAATGGCCTCGTCAATGGTGAAAACCGGTTTATTAAGAACTGTGAGTATCTTATTATATTTATTTAATTACTAGTGGATACCCGGCGTGTGCTACTACACAAAAAAATGTAGGGAAAAAGTCTAAAACTGAAAATGTGAAAGAAGAAACATCATATCTCCAGTATCCGGGCTATAATTTAGAACATAAATTTATACCACACGCCGGTGTTTGTGTGTTCTCTCGGGACGATATTTGCTGTCAACGTCTTCATTTTCTTGAAGGTAAAGACCTGTCTATCATCTGCATTCGCGTTGACCATGGTGGACAAACACGCGTATACATAAGTCTGTACAGGTCTCATAGCGGAAATACCGAAACAGATCGACTCTACGAGCACGTGCAAGGGGCGATTGACTATGTGCAAGAGCAGATTCCCCGTGCCGAAGTGGTGGTCCTGGGAGACTTCAACGCCCATCATGTTGAGTGGCTAGGATCACGCACAACGGACTATGCAGGGAAATCTGCTCACAGCTTTGCCTTGGCTAATGGCCTCAATCAGTTAGTGTCCAGCCCAACTCGGATCCCTGACATTGACGACCATTATGCTTCTACTTTGGACCTCCTGCTAACCTCCCACCCTAATGATTATGCTGTATCCGTCGAGTCGCCGCTTGGCTCGTCCGATCACTGCTTAGTACGATCTTCTGTACCATTAGCTCGGCCCGCTGATCGGCGACCATGCGCGTCTCGCCGGGTCTGGCATTTTGGATCAGCGGACTGGGATGGTTTGCGGGAATTTTTCTCATCATATCCTTGGAGGCACATCTGTTTCTCTTCAGAAGATCCCAACTCCTGTGCCCTTTCCATAGCCGATGTGGTACTCCAGGGCATGGAATGTTATATTCCAAACTCTGTAGTACCTGTTGGTGGGAAAACTCAATCCTGGTTTGACAGAAACTGCTTTAAGGCATTACGCCGGAAGCAATCTGCCTATCGGGATTGGGTAGATGCACGTGAGCTTGAAGGCTCCGACTTACATCAACTGAAGAAGAAATTTAACGCTGCCTCCTGGTCCTCAAAGAAGCAAATCGCCAAGGCAAAGTTCAAGCACATACACAGAACCGGCAAGAGACTGCTGAGCTATCCGTGTGGTAGCCGAGCGTTTTGGTCTCTAGCCAAAGCCATTCAAGGCAATTTCTGTGCATCGTCCCTTCCTCCTTTGCGCAGAGCAGATAATACCCTGGCCCACACCGCAAAAGAGAAAGCCGAAATACTGGGCACACTCTTTGCGTCGAATTCGACTGTTGATGACGGGGGTAAAACACCGCCTACCATCCCGCAGTGTGGTGAGCTGATGCCTGACGTGCATTTCACTCAGAATGCCGTGCGTCAAGCTCTTTTTTCCCTTGACATCAACAAGTCGAATGGGCCAGATGGTATACCTGCTATTGTGCTAAAAACGTGCGCTCCGGAGTTGACCCCGGTTTTAACGCGTCTGTTCCAACTCTCCTACTCTGCCGGCATCGTGCCGTCTTCGTGGAAGGTAGCTTTGGTCCACCCTATTCCAAAAAAAGGAGACAGGTCAAATCCATCCAATTACAGACCACTCTCCAAACTAATGGAGCGTATAATAAACACCCAACTGCTCCGGTATCTAGAAGATCGTCAGCTGATTAGTGACCGTCAATACGGTTTCCGCCACGGCAGATCAGCTGGTGATCTTTTAGTATACCTTACTCATTGCTGGGCAGAAGCAATCGAGAGCAAGGGAGAAGCATTGGCTGTAAGTTTGGATGTTGCAAAGGCCTTCGATAGGGTATGGCATAAGCCATTACTGTCTAAGCTGCCTTCCTACGGAGTACCCGAGAAATTGTGCAAATGGATTGCCAGTTTTTGATCGGAGCGGAGCATCAAGGTCGTCGTTGACGGAACATGCTCGGATACGAAGCCCATAAATGCTGGCGTCCCACAAGGTTCTGTACTTTCACCGACACTGTTCATCATGCATATCAATGATATGCTGGACATCGGGGATATCCATTGCTATGCTGATGACAGTACCGGTGACGCCCGTTATACAGGCCGAGCAAATCTTTCTCGGGTGCAGATTGAGGAGAAGAGGATAAAACTTGTGTCTGAAGTCGAGACATCTCTGGAGCGGGTCTCGGAATGGGGCAGACTAAATTTAGTCCAGTTCAACCCCGAGAAGACACAAGTTTGCGCGTTAACCGCTAAAAAAGCCCCATTTGCCATAGCACCACAGTTCCAGAACATTCCTCTTAACATCTCTAAAAGCATTGGGATCCTTGGTGTCGACATTTCGAATGAAATTCAGTTTCGGGACCACTTGGTTAGTAAGGCCAAACTAGCCGCAAAGAAATTGGGAGTGCTCAATAGAGCTAAGCAGTACTTCACGCCTAAGCACAGGTTTATGCTCTATAAGGCGCAAATTCGACCACACATGGAGTACTGCTCCCACCTTTGGGCCGGAGCCCCAGCTGGCCAAGTGGATCCGTTCAACCGAATTCAACGGCGAGCTATTCGTCTTGTCGACGATCCCAAGCTTACAGACGGATTAGAATCGCTTGACTTGAGGAGAGATGTAGGCTCTCTCTGCGTATTCTACCGTCTGTATAATGGGGAATGTTCTGAAGAACTGTTTGGCTTAATACCTGCAGTTGATTTTCGTCACCGCCCATCATGTACCAGGTTCCACCGGCACTACCTGGATACATGGCGTTCGTCCACAGTTCGGTTCTCACGTCATTTTCTGCCTCGCACGTGTAAACTGTGGAACAAACTACCTGCATTGGTGTTCCCTCTAAGCTATGACATGGGGTCCTTCAAGAAGCGGGTCTATCGTCATTTTCGTGGCAGGCAACGCGTTGATGACGCCCCTGGTGTTGCTAATGTCCATGGGCGGCGGTGATCACTTACCATCAGGTGACCCGTCTGCTCGTTTGCCTGCTCTAAGCATAAAAAAAAATAAAAAAAATGTGCCTAATGCATTGTTTTAGTCTCAAACCATCTTCGCATTATTGCTTTTCAAATGAAACCATTATGGCGCATATCGGTTGAATGGTTTCAGTCTTTATAGGATATATTATTATGTATGTATATTTTTTGTGTTTTATTTAAATAGATATATGTAGGTATAACACAGAGTGAGGTACACGTATAATTTGGTTGTGAAAGGTGATAAAATTTTGTACATAAGCAACGCTTATATCTAAAAGAAATCTCGGAATGGAAAAGAACTAGAAGTGTCCGAGTTTTCAATGTAATTTATTAGCCGAAAAGCCATCGGAAAATGGTCACCTTTGCTTATGCTTTTTTCTCCTCCCTGACAAAGCAGGTTTCCGAAAAGCCAAAAAAATGACGTGCGTGTATCAGTGATATCTACCTATATGAATATAAATTTTGACTTTAACTTTTGACATGGTGGGGAATGCCAAAGGCGAACAATGCGTTGATGGCCAATTTGGACTTGTACAGTGTTTGTATTTTTTATTTAAGACGCCTAAATTATTTATAAATGTTACAAATTAAATTAATTACATTTTGGAATTAAAATCCATTCGTAAATTGACAGCAAACTTGTCCAATGGCCGTACTATGAGAAGTACGTACCAGGTTCCACCAACACTACCTGGATACCTCGCGTTCGTCCACAGTCCGGTTCTCACGTCATTTTCTACCTCGTATGTGTAAACTGTGGAACAAGCTACCTGCATCGGTGCTCCCTCTAAGCTATGACATGGGGTCCTTCAAGAAGCGGGTCTATCGTCATCTTCTTGGCCGGCAACGCGTTGATGACGCAACTGGTGTCGCTAATGTCATCATGGGCGGCGGTGATCACTTACCATCAGGTGACCACCCATCTGCTCGTTTGCCTGCTCAAAGCATAAAAAAGAGACCCGTGCCGTTGAGGCTAAATACTCGTATAAACCTACATTTATTATAGTATCATGCTCTCTAAAATTGGTATTACAATAACACGGTGATCCCGATCAGATGTAGCATGATCGGTAGTTAGCAGGATACCCAAATCTTCACCAAATTACAGCAAAAGTGTCATATTTGAACCCCTTACCCATTGAAATGGTCTCAAATAATAGGTCAACTTTTTAGAGGTTACTCTGAGTCAGGCCCGGAGGATTTTAAAATTTACATTAGTACTTTAGCACAGTCCCCTACTGTACATAATTCACAACAAACGTAATCTTCGTTTGTCTTCTGTTTTGGTCAGCAACGCATCGGTAATGACTTTAGAGTTGTTAATGTATATAACTAGTCCAGCCATAAGTTCTGTTACAAATGAAAATGCTTTTTTTAAAATGAAGTAATGTAATATTAATAAAATTTGTACCTACAATACAATACAATACAAATTATCTTTATTGTACACATAAAATTACAAATGACAAATAGTTACATTTAAACATAAACGTACAATTGGCGGCCTACCTACATATTTATTAAAGTTTCAGCAAAAAATAAAAAAATATTCTATTGGAAATGACCACCTTTGGCTTTTATACAGGCCTTTAATCTGTTTGGCCACGAATCTATGGATTTACGCACTGTTTCCAAGGGAAATTTCGCCACTGCTTGCTTCAAAGATTTTTTAAGAGACTCAATGTCGCCGTGTCGTTTAGAGCAGGCCATGTCCTCTAAAACTGACCATAATTTGAAGTCTAAAGGGTTGAGGTCTGGGCTAGATGAGGGCCAGTCTTCAGCTCTTATAAAGTCCGGAACGTTGGTTTCAAGCCTGGCTTGGGTAGTTCGTGCCTTGTGACCAGGTGCAGAGTCCTGTTGGAAAGTCCACGGTATATTTTTAAAAAGAGTATTGCTGAGAGGTTTCACAACATGATCCAAGACTGTATCTTGATACACTTTGGCTGAAGTTTTCACTCCTTTTTCACAAAAATGTAGTTTTGTGACTCCTTGATAAGACACGCCCCACCAAACCAACAAATCTCTAAATAATGAAACATTGAATATGGAGGAATCCACGATCTTTTTAGGTGTGAGCTTAGATAATAAACTTTTATGCTGTTAGAAAAATACAGTATACTAACGTCGAAACTGCTAGGATGATTTATTTTGGATATTTCCACGGTATTTTGTCTTATCCCATCTTGCTGTAGGGCAAAGCAGCCAGTATAGAACAAATTTTCATACCGCAAAAAAGAGCTATTAGGGCTATTTATTACTTAGGTCTCGGGAAACTGCGTGAAAAGTTCAAAGAAATAGGTAAGTATACTTACAGTAGCTTCACAGTATATTTATAGTAATGTAGTTCTTATACGGAATAATCGTGCGCTTATATATAAGCGCGTATAAACAAAATTGTGATATTCATAATCGCCAAACAAGAAGAATGCACCAATTAGTAACGTCATCTTACCGTATTTATAAAGTGCTACGATCTTTTGTGGGGCTTGGTGGACAATTCAATAATAAAATCCCGAAGTTAATACGTGACTTGCCAGTGGAATTGTTTAAGAAACATGTAAAATCTCAACTCTTAGGCAAAGGTTACTATACTGTAGATGAGTACTTAAATGACAAAGAAGCATGGAAATGACCAGCTCTGCCACCAGTTCCGTTCAAGTTAGTGATTTTTTTTTTTGTAATACTTAAATATAATACCTATGTATTTTTATTTTTAAAAGATGTGCTGAGGAGTTTCTTTGCGACTTTTCTTCTCCTCCATGACAAAGCACCTTTCCGAAAAGCAAAAAATTTCGTGCATAAGTGTATCAGTGATACCTATATAAATAAATAAATTTTAAAAATGACGAAGTGGGAAGAGCGCGAGTACCTACCTATTAAATTACTGACTGATTAAATTTATGACGTTTTGTCACTTTTAATTTGTAGGCTGAAAAATACGTTTCTACATAAACTGACGTTACTGGGCAAAACTTGTAATTTTGTGTTATTTCTACAGAAACCTCTTCAGGCAGATTCCCGCCCCGGTGCGATTGATAAATGCGTTCATTTTCTTTATATCTTCAAAACCCGGGTCCTTATATAAAACATTTAGCACTGAATAAGCACTATCAGTGAAAAAGTTCTAAAATATGCAATAACCCTAAAAATTGCGTTTTATGCATTTGCATATGCAAACATGCAAATGCATATAATCCCATGTCTACTCATGATAATTTAGTAATCATATTGGCTTACAAAATAAAAATAAATTATCGTACAACAATGATATTATATATTAAACAATGATATTATATATTAAACAATGATATTATATATTATAAGATATCATTTTCGTAAAAAATTACTTAGGTTACTACAACCTAACTTCCCTCACTAAGACCGCTATTTACAAAACTAGGAAATCACCCTCGCTTCGCTTCTGGAAAAATAGGAAAAAAAAATATAATATAGCCTATGTCACCCGGGGACAGTGTAGCTTCCCAACAGTGAAAGAATTTTTCAAATCGGTTTGGTAGTTTCGGAGCCTATTCAATGCTAACAAATAATCAAATCTTTCCTCTTTATAATATTAGTATAGATTACCCGTAACAATCCAAAGCACCCGCAACACCAAAGAACACAAAAAGCGATTGTAACCGCGAGCTTCACAGATCGTAACGCGCGTTTTTGGCTCGAGATTTACGTTAGTCCGACGTTATAATATAATAACTAGTGTAGCTAAAGAATGATAGATGGCAGCAGTAAGGTAAGCCTGCCATCTAGTGATTTATATTGAAACTTTATGGTCACATTGTAGCTTGTAGCTAAGAATCTGTATAGAATATTTTTGTACGAATGCAGATGTCGCTCAAATCTCGTGAAATATGAATTCCTAATTAAAATATACTTGACAAGTGCGAGTTAAGTTCGCATGGAGAGGGTTCCATAAGTTGATTATGTTATACTATTTTTATTTTATTTTTGGCTTTAATTTTCGTTCTTTCTTGAATAATTTTAAAACTGTGTATTGTAGAACTATAACAAAAATATATTTGAGATCCTCATGACAAGCCCTTTCATTTGATGTACCACACGATACGGTTTGCAAAACAGTTTTTGTTTAATTTTGATTTTGTTATTTTTTTTCAAAATTCAGTTGTTTACTTTATACCTTCGTCTTTGGGTCACAAAAAAGTACATGAGTACCAATTTTCAACTCATTTGATCCAGTAGTTTCGGAGTAAGTGGGTTGTGAACGGCGGTCGCCCAGACGCACGAATGATCCTATAACGATTCTGTGTTTCGTTTTGTTTGTAGTAAGGAACTCTAATAACTGCGCAAGTGCGTGTCAGGCCACGCGCAATGTAGGGTTCCGAAGTGTAAGTTAAGACTATTACCACTATTATATATGTACTATTATTTGTTCTGTGCTATTACTCATTTACTGCTTATGCTAACATTACCGTGATAGTTTTCCTTATAAATTCATCATAATTATAAACTATTTTAGAGAATTTTTTCACTTGTCCAACTCCAACCATTTAGCCGGCATGGGGGGGACACTTGACTCTAACCAAAATTATCAATTCAAAGCTAAATATTTCGCAAACAAACCCCTAAGACCTTATCAACGATACCCCACACTATGGGGTACGCAACGAGAAAAAATTATCCTCAAGTTACCTGTACCCTGAAAAAATATTTTTTAATATCTTTAATACCTAAATATGTACATTAATTGCCAAATTACAGCTTTTTAGCACTAACAGTCTCGGCGCTGTGCCTGGGACAGACGGACGGACAGACAGACGGACGGACGGACGGAAGGATGGACGGATATCCTATATATAGTTAGACAGTAGAGTTACAGGTGAAATTGGATAATGTCTAACCTAAAATACTAAAATTATCTCTAAATATTAAAAAGAATGACATGGTCAATCTGTAAATAACTTTTATTTAGACGATGACACAGACAATAGCTTAATAATATTGTGACGTTAAATTTCGTCATCAGTAGGTACCTAACTAAAATGTAGTAGGGATATTTGTTTGGCAAGATTTTGTTCTAAGAAATCATAAATATGACTGATGAATCATCAGAGGTACCTATTTGTTTACCTACTTGGGTGTCAACTTTACCTAAAAAATTATTAATACGTTTTTGGATACAGTTTTTTTTTACATTTATTATCATAATTTTATTTATTGTCGTTGTGTGTATTAGCCGTATTGGGGCGGCTTAGAATACTAACCCCAATCCCACGCCGGATGGGCGTCGCTGGTGGTAGGACCCCCAGAGGGATTATATTGGTAGTATTGAATTTAATTGTTAATTAATACCATTATTACTATTATTATTTCTCCAGGGGCTCGCCTGGATAGCTACCACCCTCGAGCATGAGTCAGCCGCCAAACGTCTCGTCGTGTTCCGGCTGGGGGCTTGAGAGGCAGTTCTTTTTTTCTTTTTCTTCTTTCTTTCCTGGCCGGCAACGCATCAGTGATGTCTTTGGTGTTGCTGATGTTCATGGGCGGCAATAGCCACTTACCATCAGGTGAATCGTCAGCTCGTTTGCCAGCTATTTCCATAGAAAAAAAATTGTACTAAACTTTTTTAACATCCTAGGTATCTAAATACCTTAAATTATTGTTTTCATGTATCGTGAATTACATTAATTGGACTTCTAAACTATGAGGTATTTAAAAATAATTAAAAATATTATATTTTAATTATATTTACATGTACTTAAATTGGATTTAATTTCTATATTTATAAGGGTTTAACGTGAGTCGCTCATATTTATTTGAACACTTTATTACCCCTTAAAGCTAAGTGGTACAAAAAGTGGACTTAATACATAAAATGCAAATCTACTAATATACTTCATAAAATATGTTTAAACCTAATCAATGTAAGTTGACAAGACCTACAGGAAGCTTACACCTAAATTTTTGATGTAGTGTTCAGTGACTTTAAATTTGAAGCTCTGCTTACTGCAAGATCTTCTTAAATTGTCTGGGAGGGAGTACCAAAACCTAATTGCTTGTATCTACTGCAAAAGAGTTACAGACAAAACCAGAGTGGTGAGAAGGAATTGACAATACGACAGAATCAGTGGAACGCAGTTGGCGATAGTGGGCATCACAAATGTAGTGTTTTTTACTTTCAAGTAATCACGAGAGAGAGGTTCGAAGAGAACAGAGTATAGAGTTCTGAGTGATCTAACCTGCCTACGCTCACGAATTGCAAGCCATTTCAGCTGGCGAGGATAGGATGAAATGTGGTCAAATTTACGTAGGCAATGGATGAAACGAATAACATAGCTGATGCAGCTTCCAATGATAATGGGCTGACACCTGTTAGAGTTCACTGATATGTCATATCTGTGAGACCAGTCACTAATTCTCCGAAGATTGGCATTTACAACCGCCACTGCGTCATAAACTGCATCAACATCAGCCTGTGCATATATCTGAAGGTCATCTGCATACAAATGGTAAGAGCAGCCAAGCGACAGAGTGAGGAAATTGATAAAGATATATTCTCAGATGAGAACAGTCATTTATATGCAAGGGAAATTATATTTTTCGGGTCTTAGTTGTTTTTTAAGTCTTTATTTAACTTAAACATATGATATCCCAGAGTGGAATTTTAGTATTTAGTGTGTAATTTTTTTCTTTCTTTCTTTTCTCTTCTTTGTTAGTCGGCAATGTATCGGTGATGTCTTTGGCGTTACAAATGTGATGTGTCTGAACGACGGCGATCACGTGCTATCAAATGGTACGCCTGTTGGTTTATCGGCTCTTTGCATAAAAACATATTACATTTTAAATTATTCGATATGTAGCTGATTATTGAAATCTGAAGACATTCTTATAATTTCTTGATTCACATATTCATGAAGCGATAAGAATACCCTATAGTAAAAAGTTCGGGAGCAATACATTATCACTTTTAGTTAAGTGTACCAAGGACAAAATTGCCAACCGCTTTCGAGTTAGAAAGACCAGAGAAAGTGTCAAGTCTGACGATCATTTGAGTTACATTATTTTCAAAACTTGTATTTCTTGTAAAACTACTATTGTATGACTCATTGTTGGTGAATAATCATTTTTGGATTACATAGTGACAATGGATTCAGCAGACGAGTTCGTCAAGGTGACAACTGAACGAAGGGGACTTCCTTGAATATTTAGGGTTAGGGAAAGTTCAAATCCCGATTTAAATTGGCGTCGTCAGTTTAACGAGCTTACAATTTTATAAGCATTAAATAAATTGGACTTAATTAGCAACACTGACACATATTATATTTGTAGTGATAAGATTTGTAATTATAATTTACTTATCACCGGAAAAGCGTAATATAAACAATTTTGGCGGTAGCAAATTAAGTTTCATAATATCACTGTGAATGTTCAATATACGTAAATGTTAAAATTCATCGGTGAATGTCGACAAATATAAATTTCAATGGTGTATGTCTGAAATTGTTAGGTACGTGGATTTGCTTTTTCAGAACTAGGCTAGGCTCTTTTGGATATAAATAAATGATAAGAAATAATCCTACTACAGGAGTTTTATTGTGCCGCGGGTGGCATTGAGAACCCAAATAGAAATCTATGACCTGATACTGACAAGACTATGACACCTATGACCTGAGCGCAAATATTTACCTGCCCCAGCCGGGAATCGAACCCGGGAGCCCTCGCTTCACAGGCAAGGCCACTACCAACTAGACTACAAGGTCGACAAACGATCAACCAAGTCATTGATGCCAACAATTTTTTTAACATTCACCGGTGAATGACCGATATCGTCATGTAAATATTGAATAACGGACATTCACCAGTAAGCTTGGTGAATGTACACTAACTACACTTCGAATATAGTATATAATTTTGTAGTAACATACATACTTATATTTCCAAAAAAATCACAATTTTCATTTTAGGTACTTTAGGTATTTTTACCTACCTAAATGCCTAATTCGAAAATTGATACAAGTACGAACCAAAATATATTCTATTGCTGTATGACACTCACGTGTGCTAAGAAATATATTATATCTTTTTTAGGTATTTGACACTTTAAAATGTACCAGTATAACGTTTAAACGTTTTATCAATTTACAACTTTTTAACGGTTACATGCATTATTATAATTGCTTAAACTCATTAATGGTTCACTTATGAACACAAGTCTCTCCATTTGAAGAGGCCTAAAGCAGACTCGGTAGAGTATCCGCACTGAAGCAGCGTGGTGACGCTTTGGTGGAGGGCTTAGTGGCCAACCCAAGTGTTGGAAGTTCATGCCGCTTTTTTATCAGCGTTTTCATTACACGCACTTAACACACTGGGGGCACTTAACTCTAACAAAAATTAGCACTTTAAAGCTAAATATTTCGCAAACGGACCCTTAAATGCCCCCCTTGCTTGCTTGTTTGCTTGCTTGCTCCCTTGCTTGTTTTTGTGAATAAGGGAGTGAGACTCTTAGATTTTATTGTTTGTGCTTTGCTCCTTCGAATAAATGCTTTTTCTTTCTTTCTTTCTTTCTTAAATCCAAAAATGTTCTTAACAGACCCATTTTTTTTTTTTTGAAAAACCTTTTTATCGATACCCCACACTATAGGGTACGCGATGAATAAAAAATCATCCTCACGTTACCTGTAGGGGAGGTACCCTGAAAAACATTTTTTTTTCAATATCTTATTCTACGATTTTCGAGTTTTAATAAATATGTATATCCATGCCAAATTAACTAACTCGGGTTAACTAATTAGCTAACTCGGGTTGGCCACTAACCCCTCCACCAATCCGCACTTGAGCAGTGTGGTGGAGTATGCTCTAGGCCTCCTCAAGAAGAGACCCGTGCCCAGTAGTGGGCCATTAATGGGTTGAAGCCATGCCAAATTACAACTTTCTAGCCTATGCTTTGGACAGACGGATGGACGGACGAACGGACATGACGAAATTATAAGGTTTCCGATTTTATTTCGGAACCCTAAAAATAATGGCGGGTGTCGAACGGCTTTATAAGGCTTAACATTCGTAAGATTGGCGAAGGCGTCGGATTGACTCCCACTTATATAAGGTAAGGCCGATTTTCAGTAGTACACCTCCAGAGATCAATGGATCCAACCATCCGGCCATGAAGATTTATAATATATAACATATAATATTAAATAAGATAATCGTAACAGCTTACGTTATATAATAAAATTAGATCTTATTATTTTCTTTGTGCTGTAAATTCTATTTGAAATCCGGCGATAGCAGTATAATGACGGATAATCTATACTAATATTATAAAGAGGAAAAATTTGATTGTTTGTTTGCATTGAATAGGCTCCGAAACTACCGAACCGATTTGAAAAATTCTTTTACTGTTGGAAAGCTTCACTATCCCCAGTTGACATAGGCTATATTAATTTATATCTTTTTTTCACTGTTTTTCCCGAAGCGAAGCGAGGGTGATTTCTTAGTAATGAATAAAACCATTAAAAATATGGTTTAATATTAATGTATAATACAGTTTAATATTAATTAAATTATTTTTTTCTCTTAATTTATTTAAGTAAATTTTATCTTATAAGCAGCAGCACCAGCGTATTTTAGATTCTGCACGCTTTCCCAATCAAAAAAATAATCTACTTAGGTATATTTAAAAGTTATTTATCTCTTGCTTTGATAAAAGAAGAAATCATGAGTAAACCTGCAAACTTAAGTGTTCTCCATAATGTTCTCAAAGATGTGTGAAGTTTGCCAATCCGCTCTTGGCTCGCGCGGTAGACAATGGTCTGCAATCCTTACACTGTGAGAGGAAAATCGAGCCCAGTAGTATGGAAGTTATGAGTTGTATGTTCACCGTAGCATGAGCAGTTAAAGCAATTAAACCTATAACATTCAAGAATTGTTACTCCTTGATGTTATTGGGGAGCCCTTGAATACTCTCTCCAATAATGGCAGTCCAGGAAGTTGTAATAGGCAGAAGCATGGTAGGCATTATCAATGTTATTATTATATCTGTTTAAATAAAAGGCATAAGTGATTGACTGTACTGTATCAACGGACTATCAACGCACATACAGGCCAAACCCTTAAAAGTCAAAGTCAAAGTCAAAATATTTTATATCACTGATACACTTATGCACGTAACTTTTTGGCTTTTCGGAAAGGTGCTTTGTCACGGAAGAGAAGAAAAGCATAAAAAACACCTCAGCACATTTAAAAAAAAATACAAAAAAAGGGCTTAGGGCTAGAAACTTAAAATTTCGCACACGTATTCCTCATATGACGTAGGCATGCACTAAGGAAGCAAGAAAAGGATGAATGGAAGGGATTTTTCAAAATTCAACCCCCAAGGGGGTGAAATAGGGGATACATATTTTACTCGGTACCACCTTCTTGCTTGAAATACTGGTCGTGTTCAGGTTGGGGGCTTGAACCAGTTCTTCATTTCTTCTCTCTTTTTTCTTTGCCTGTAACACATCGGAGATACCTTTGGTTTATACCAAATGATGTCCATGGGTGGTGATGACCACTTGCCATACCAAATTATTAAGTAATTTAAATAAATAAATCAAAATCAGTTCTTGAATAAAAATATGTACAAAAAAATAAACAAACCTGTATCTAAGGTTATTATTTATTAGAGAAAAAATAGGTACATATAAGGACTGCCAACAGAAGAGAAAACTCAAAACAATGGAATAACTGTGGACTTTTTTTAAATTTTTAAACCAATTTTAGTCTGAATTATTTAAATATAATCTCATAATACATCAGTAGAATGTTAATAATATATTCGACAATAAATGCTTCGTTTTGTCATTTATTTTTCTACACAAACATAATTGTAAATATATTGAGTAGGTACTTAGTATTTATTGTACTGCACAGTGATTCTACAATAAATCAATTCAAATAATGATTATCGAAAACACAGTTAAAACAATGCGCAGTACAAAAATGCAAAGTACCTACAAAAATACGTATATAAGTACAAAATAAACTTATCAAGTGTTCAACATGACTTCACTTAATACTGCTATAATACAGCATGTTGGTGACGCGTCACAAGATTTTACTCACCCAAAAAGTCAAACACGCATAAGATATAGTAGAGTTTAAAGAATGTATTAGTAACTTAAGCGTATATAATATATGTACGAGTACATCTAACTGCGCGTCGCTAGTCTGCCGCAACTGCGCAAGCGCAATACGTCACTAACATGTCTAGATCATCGGTGACGCGAACCTATAAGTTTTCCCCTGTCAAAAATCGCTCAACGCGGGTAAAGAACTTTTCACTTTATAAATATTTTATTTCCAGAGTATTTTATTACTCATCCATAATTATCAGGTCCTACAATTTATGAATATTTAGCAGAAGGAGGTATTCTATGGTGTGAACTCAGATCATCTCTGCAAACCATGTATCAAAGTACTATGAACATGGATCTCTCTCTGTGGGCGTAATTATATGTCAGGACTGCCAGGATACTAAATAAAACACACAATTCGACAGGCACAAGGATACTATTCGTTTATTGCCTGATAACACCCGATTTTATCAATTCAACGTTATTTAGTTGTTTTCTTTGATTCGCGATACTCTCAATCTGTCTGTCTTCTTGACAGTTCCCTTTTTCTTAATTTCAAAGATTATTACGAACTTATTTTAGACTGCACCGATACGGCCATACTGACAAGACACACGTCCTCGTGTGTGAATCGTACTAAATCGCGTCATATTTAACAAACGTTACATAAACAAGGATCTCCAAGAACAATTACGAATTTGGAATAATTATCCTAAGCCACGTACCATAGTCGTTAACTTCAATTATCAAAAGCATTAACAAACATTTTCAATGATCTCGAGTAAGTCCTTCAATCACCACGGCCTTCAAAGCCAACCAGCAATCTCCGTTGCTACCATACACATATCATACCAGAGCAAAACACGAATCGCACTTCGATACTGACTCGAGTTCCCATCTTATCTTATTCATCAGCAAAATCATTATTAATATCAACATCGACTGGTACATGACCTACAGGCATTCTCATTAACTTTCCTTTACTTTACTGCCAAAGGTTACAACAAAGCTCTTTGTTGCCTGAAATCCCGCAAAAATAGCATTAGTTCATTTTTTAGCATTACCACTGCTTCGCAATGTGTTCTCGTTATGGAGAAGAAGCAGCGCAAGAAACTCCATAACAACACTTTCTTTATTACGGAACTACCAAATTATTATTTGCACGATTTGAAAGTCTTTACGTCTCGCGTCGATCGTTTAGTACGTCGCGGCGTCGTCACCGAATCTAAGAATTTCATCCTTTCCTCTCACTGTTGCGGCCATCGCTGACGACTCACACGTCCTCGTGTGATCATTCTGTAAAGACAAAATCAGCACAGTATTTCGTTCGGCTATTCTGACTTCATGAAGTGAGGGAAGTGTATGTGTGTGTATGTTTTGTGTGTGCTCGTAATCCCCGATAAAATTTCACAACTCCCATATCAACTATATTCAATAAACTCAATCATTCCTCAATAAATTAACGGAAGGGCGTTTAACCCTCTCGTCTCCGTATTATACTGCTCTACTTTCATTTTAAAGATAAACCACAATTAACATAACATCAAATTATAACGTCAAAATCACCTTCAAGATTATTTTAAACCGCTCTTATTAACCAGAATTAAGATACTTTTTGTTATTGTCTAACCATTATTTACACAGTTTAAGCAATATCCAACCTGGATTTGTACACTTAATGGCGCAGTTCAACATACAGAAAAATGGCTGAAGGTTGATCATCATCATCATATTTTTTTCAAATCAACAAATTAATCACTTTGCTTGGTACACTTATATCACTGATCTCTCTGGGATCCACATACATGCTCACTCGAGCGTTCTCACACAGGACACGCCTTTTTTTTTGCGTTCCCAACCCATGTGTCACTAAGCATTGTGTTGGCCCAACTGCCTCAACACCATCATGCGAAATACTGCATTGATCTCTACTTTAACAGTTTGACCTTCAGACAATTTAAACAGTCACGGCTGTTACAGATAAAGAGCCCTTATTAAGCCAAGCTTAATACGAAGTCAACTAAGCATACTGGTTAAACAATTTATCTCATAACATAACAAGTTAGAACCCTACATTTGACTGATTAGTCCGCAGCGTGGTTTATTAATTCATCGTTAAATTTCAATTCAATCAACAAATAATCATCAGCACCACATCAATTAATCAATTTAATTTTGCATTAATAAAAAGAAAGATATAAAGCTTGACGTCGTATCAACAACTCATCTCGTCATCATACCAACAAATCCTGTTTCAACATTTTGCCCTTTTTAGAATTTAAGAAACGGCACCGGTCATTAGCGAGAAAGTAAGAAATACAATGATTTGAAATGGATTTTTGAATTAAGGATCCAACCTAATTTTACTGCATTCATTATATCTTATCACATTTATTCTAACGCTAATTTGATCATATCCGAATTTTATTTGTGGTACGAATCAAACATAACATTCAAATTCAACTCTTTTAAAGTGAGTAAGTCTGTAAGAGAGTGGTCTGTAGTCAACACGAAAGGAGAATGACATTTCATTTATTTTTCATCATATTTGTCGTCAGTTGTCACTTCGACAGATTTTAATACTTACGTCAAAACATGTGACATATCAAATCATAGGGATGGCAATTTTATAATAACCCAACCCCTATCAAAATATTGTCAAAAAGTTATGTAGGCAAAACATGAAATGAAATAATGTTACTATTTAAATATGCAGTTACTCTTGCTCATCAATTAAAGATATCAAGCCATCATTCAGTCTACTTTGCAACAATCTACAATCATATACGCCATCATTGAAGTTCGCAGTAAAAGGGCTAAAGAGTTTCAACTACGTAGGAAACGCCAATATTATATTCAAGGATTTTACATGCCCATCCCAACACGTATGAAAAACAGAATGCAGTAAAGGACAAGTTTCATGCTAGAGTGACCATGACCATTTAGTCTCTTGTGAATATCTCTTAATACGTAGCAGCACGGGTAGGTTGATCTTTCTGTTGCACAGGTTGCACTACATTTAATGGTGTTGTGAACCAGAAGAATACCATATTACAATTGTATCTTTCACCAACCCTAACAAAGTTCTCTTTACTTAATTAATGTGTATTCGGTACTGAAATAAATAAAATATTAACGACTGAAAGCTTTATGCCAATCCTGTAGGGGCTCGACCATGCACAGGTGGACTCAGTAATCAGCGCGAGACAGCGCTCACAACAGCGCCGCCAGGAGCATCAACAACCCGTTGCAATTTGGAAGAAACCAGCCTCGCTCCACACTTGCAGCAAATAGCTACACAGATTCAAATCTCGCCGTTTTTCCTTAGCTGAAATATTTAAGATAGGTTACTCTTAGTTTCATGATATCAAGCATCATATTCACTGCGACTACTTATCTTGCATTCCTTTTGTGAAAAACCTGAAACCAAACGCTCATTTCCATTTATTTCTCGGATTTTAGTCCTAAGTACCAATGTGCCAACATGTTTTTTAGATAAAGCCCAACTTTGTAATCACACTCCATGATCTCATCATCTCCTTTATGTTTGATTGATTTTATATCGTTTCTCTATGTAAAATTTTCCTTCAAGCTTATTTCAAATGCCATACAAACTGTATTGTTCTTCATTTATTTTCCGATTTGTGGGCAGGTTTGTTCCATCACTTCTGATTTAGCAGAAGGAGGTATTATATGGTGTGAACTCAGATCATCTCTGCAAACCATGTATCAAAGTACTATGAACATGGATCTCTCTCTGTGGGCGTAATTATATGTCAGGACTGCCAGGATACTAAATAAAACACACAATTCGACAGGCACAAGGATACTATTCGTTTATTGCCTGATAACACCCGATTTTATCAATTCAACGTTATTTAGTTGTTTTCTTTGATTCGCGATACTCTCAATCTGTCTGTCTTCTTGACAGTTCCCTTTTTCTTAATTTCAAAGATTATTACGAACTTATTTTAGACTGCACCGATAAATATATAAATAATAAACATAATCATAAATATAATTTTAACGTCCTTTATTTCATGAATACAGGCAATTAAACCTTAATATTGTATTCACCCAGTTGAACACAAGATGTGATTGTACAGACAATATTAGTTGTTGCGCATATAACATTAACTCATCGTTACCGAGGCGCATCGGATGCAACACCCTTTTGTTGTTTTATTTTAACGAAGCTAAATAACGGAGAAATAAATTTAAAAATTTATTATTATTATTTTAGGACATAGTTTATTAACTTAACGTTTCACATAAAAGAGCTTTAATATTTTTCAAATACATAATAATTGTTATATCGTGGTTATTACAAATACAACAAAATAATGTTTTCTATAATTTAATTTTCATTTAGCTGACTGTTCAAAAATACACTTACGCACATGTTGCAACATATTCTTACTTTATGAAAAATCTCAAAACAAGTCTAAATTATTTAAGAACCTGTTGTTTTATGATCTGAACGAAAACTACTTAAGCCTCGTATTCATGGTAAACATTTGTTTAGCAACATGGTTGCATAAACATGTTGCCGAGTTGCTGTCAACATGTTGCGGGCAACACTTGTGTTGCGGAGTTGATCACGCCATGTTGCAGAGTTGACGCCCGACGAGCGTAAACATTAGTTTATCAACAAATATTGACGTGTATGGACGTGATGGCAACTGTTTATAAACATGGCGGTAGTGTGGAGCAACGATAAAATTATGCAATTAATAGAATTATTTTAATTTAACCTAATCTAATCTAAACAATTAAGTGAAACTGATGAAGCTGACGAATATTTGTTTTTCTTTTGGCTATTGATGGACCAACCATTTCTAGAAGATGTTCGAAATCACTTTTCTCGTAAATTTACTAAATGATCCATCTGTTATTCTCAGGTCACTCATCAAATTCTCTCTTTGCAGGAGATAGTTTCGCACCCACCATCTTTTTTATTAGAAATCCTATACATCAGATACAGAAAACAACACTATTTCCTCAGGCAACATTTTAACGCAGACTGGCGTGTGTGGACAACCCATATTGATTTAAACAAAGTTTCCAGCAGTATTCTCGGCGTTCATCAACAACGTTGATCAACTGTTGCTAAACAAATGTTTACCATGAATACGAGGCTTTAGTCTTTATTTCTACTGGAAACTGAATTTAAACATACCCAAATAGAATCAGAATTTATTTATTATTATATAACACAACATTTTAGTTTTACAATCTAAGCCCAATAAATATTCCTAAAATATTACGGTACTAACTTAGGTGAGCCCGGAATTCTCTGAGTATGATGAAATAAGGTAGGTACTAACTGAATTAATAACCTCCCCAAACTCTATGACATTGAATGCACTGAACTGTTAAATTCTCAGTTACGTTACGTTTCTAATTGGTACTTTGGAAGCACATGCTACTATTCTTTTCATTATCAACGTTGTAAGTAGCACAACGTTGATAAAGCTCTACGAGCTATTATAAATTACATCTAATTATTAACCCAAGGGACTTACGTGCTGTATTTATTATAACTACTAGCAGTTGCCCGCAGCTTCGCACGCGGAAATTATGCTTATCATATTTGTAATTTTATACCCCTTACAGAAGAAAATTTAATAACAGGTTAATTTATATTGAATTTAGGAATTTAAAAAGTAAAACCTAAGATACAATCACAAATCATTCCTTCGGGAGCGGGTTTTGAAAAATAAACAATATTCACATTAATTTGTTTTTTCTTTTTCGTGAAAAATTCGAAAATATATATTTCATCAATTATAGAAGAAACGTTTGTTGCAAATTGAAAGCAAATTGTTGATATTTTAAAAATAATCCATACAAAGTTTCATGTTGTTTCCGGGGAAATCTTTTAATTTTTCTGGATGAAAAGTTTTCTAAAACATGACCAAAAGTATAAGAAACATCGAGCACATATAAGAAACTACTCAACTAAATTAAGTCGAAATCAGTTCAAGGGTTTTGATGTGATCCAGACAGACAAACAGACAGACAGACAGACAATAATTTTAAAAACAAATTTTTGGTGCTCTAACACGTTATTGAAGTGTTATTTATTGATTATAAATTTCAATATTAATCCTCTCCCGCTTTCTCTCTTCCTCTTCCAGTCCCAGTCCCTCTCCAGCTTCCTGTCCCTCTCCCTCTCCCACACCCGATCCCTCGCCCGCTTCCTGTCCCGCTTCCTCTCCCTCTCCAGTTCTCTGTCCCTCTCCCTCTCCCGCTCCCGGTCCCTCTCCCTCTCCCGCTCACTGTTCCTCTCCATCTCTCGCTCCCGGTCTCTCTCCCGCTTCTTGTTCCTCTCCCTCTCGCGCTCCCTGTCCCTCTCCCTCTCCCTCTCCCTGTCCCTCTCCCTCTAGCGCTCTCGGTCCTTCTCCCGCTTCCTGTCCATCTCCCTCTCCCACTCCCTGTCCCTCTCCCTCTCCCTCTGGCGCTCTCGGTCCCTCTCCCGCTTCTGTCCATCTCCCTCTCCCGCTCCCTGTCCCTCTCCCTCTAGCGCTCTCGGTCCCTCTCCCGCTTCCTGTCCATTTCCTTCTCCCGCTCCCTGTCCCTCTCTCTCTAACACTCCCGTTCCCTCTCCCACTTCCTGTCCCTCTCCCGCTCCCTATCCCTCTCCGTCTCTCGGTTTCTCTCAGGCTTCCTGTCCCTCTCCCCTCCCATCCGTAAAGTCCCCTACGCAAAATTTTCTTTCTCACTATAAGCTTACATATTAAGTTTCATAATGACGAAGTTCCTGAAAAACTTGCAACCCTTTTATTTACCTCTTAGGGGATGAAATTCCAAAAAAAAACCTGTTACAATTTTTTTTTCTTAATTATAAGCTTAAAATATATCAAGTTTTACATTACTTCAGTGTTCAAAAATGACGAATTTTCTTAAATATTTACATCCCCTTAGTTTTGCCCCATAGGGGATGAATATCGAGAAAACCATGACAGTTATTTTTTGTGTCTAACTATAAGCTTATACCTATACAAATTTTCACCCTTCTTACTTCAAAACTGACGAAGTTGCCATACTAAATTACACACTCTTATTTAACCTTTTAGGGGTTGATTTTCCAAAAAAAAAACAAACAAATAACTTTTAAATTTTGTTTCTAGTCATGAGCTTATATGTAAATTTTCATGTTTTTAACTTCAAAAATGACGAAGTTGCATACTATGTTACATCGCCTAAATTAACCTTATATGGGATGATTTCTCAAAAATAACGTGTTAAAGTTAACTTTTGTTTATTAATATAAACTTACATACAAATTTTCATATTAATACCTCGAAAACTGGTGAGGTTGATTTGTATGTAGTTGACTACCAACCCCTATTTTTAGGGGATGAATTTCGAGAAAACCGTGATACAGTTATTTTTTGTGTCTAACTATAGGCTTAAATACAAATTTTCACCCTTCTTACTTCAAAACTGACGAAGTTCCCATACTAACATGCGCCGCCTTAATTAACCCGTAAGGGGATGACTTTCCAAAAAAAGTACCTAGTACTTCAAAATTTAGTTTCTATTTTTGAGCTAATATGTAAATTTTCATGTTTTTAACTTCAAAAATGACGATGTTGCCTACTGAATGTTGTCCTCTAAATTAACCCTTTAAGGGATGATTTTCCAAAAAAATGTGTTAAACTTAATTTTTGTTTATTACTATGAACTTACATAAAAAAATTCATATTTATACCTCGAAAACTGGTGAGGTTGATTTGTATGTAATTGACTACCAACCCCTATTTTTACGGGATGAATTTCGAGAAAACCGTGATACAGTTATTTTTTGTGTCTAAATATATGCTTAAATACAAATTTTCACCCTTCTTACTTCAAAACTGACGAAGTTCCCATACTAACTTGCGCCGCCTTAAGTAACCCTTTAGGGGATGATTTTCCAAAAAAACGTAATACTTCAAAATTAAGTTTCTAATTTTGAGCTGATATGTAAATTTTCATATTTTTAAATTCAAAAATGACGAAGTTTCCTACTGAGTGTAATCGGCTAAATTAACCCTTTAAGGGATGATTTTCCAAAAAAATGTATTAAAGTTAAGTTTTATTTATTACTATAAACTTACATAAAAAAATTCATACTTATAACTAAAACTGACGAAGTTGGTTTGTATGAAAATGACTTCGGACCCCTATTTTTGCTAGTTAGGGGATGAATTTCCAAAAACCCGTTCTTAGCTGACGTCTCCTTAGCATAATCTATCTCCCTGCCAAATTTCATCATAATCGGTTCGGTAGTTTCTGAGATTTTTTGTTTAATCAGTGGTGTGTCTCTTTTCAATTTTATATATATAGATATATACAAGACGAAAACAATGGTAGAGCGGCAAACTTTTGAATGTGACGGGGCGTCTTAAATTTATTGGCATTTCGTTTTAGGAATGTTTTTTGTAAAGCTGATAGAATGTTGTTTGGTGTACGGTGCAGTTGTCGGGCGGGTGTGGTAGTCCGGGGCCCGGGCCGATCAGCCTACCTCATTCCTTTTCTTTGGACGTAGATCTATACACTGTGCGCGCCGACAAGTGACATATTTTGGATTGGGGTAAAACAGCCGGCGCTTTCGGGCCGCTCACACGTTCCGTTAGCTTCTCTATTTTAAAAACTACTTGCTTGACTATATCCGGGAAGGGAGCAACCGCATTAACGCGCGTCGCCGACTCTATACTACTACAACTAATTTTCGATGCAGTCGACCTGCGTACGCGTCGCTGAACGCTTCGCGCGCACGCGCGTAAACCAAGCACCTTTTAAGTTTTGATAGTTTTAAGTATTTTATAAAAGTTATTACTTAAATTTACTTTTAATGGACTGAATTTATAAAAGTGCCTTTATCGATACCAAGGATGGGTAGTACGCAGAGGTGATATTAGCGGTGCTAGTTAAAAATATTTTTGTTAACATGAGCGGGAGGGAAGGCGGAAATGCAGTTCCGTCTTCAAGTAAGTATACCTTCGGTATTTTTTTAGAAAACTCTATTTAGGCTTGTCGTTGTTGGTGTTTGTTTTTAAGATATTTTCTGGTGTTTATGTACGTTTGGATGCACGTGGTTCCGTAGTGTTGACTGTATCAGTGGATCGACTTACGTCAAAATTGTTCTTTGCTATGGAATTTGTCGTGGCTGTTATCGAACGGATGTGTGACACGCATCGCTTGGAAGGGCAATCATAGAAACTGTTTACAAATTATTTCATCATTGAAATAATTTGAATTGAGGTTAATAGTCTCGTTAATGTCGCACATATGCGTGCCATGTTTACTTGGTATCGCATTCAACAACAACAATAACAATCTGAGTCACTAAACGCTTACTTTGTGATTAGATGAGAGGTTTCTATTTTAGAAATACGCAATTTGCACAATTTTGTTTTATTTGAATACCTTTTTCAGGCATTTACATTTTTAAATACAATTTATTGCAAATAATTGCATTTCTTCTAAACAATATATATTTATATAATAAGACGCATTAAAAGTCTAATTGTATTTATTTTTTAAATAATATTGAAGTTGTAAAATTGCTTTTGGGATTTTTGTTATAAAAAACCTTTTTCGTAATTTTATTAATCACTAATCATAATACCTAATGTAAAAAAATAGAAAAAACGTATTTTAGTTAAAAGTATTAGTTAATTTCACTCTTACGCATCCGCATAGTTTACTACTTTACGATTACTACACACACTGTTAAGAAGCGTACGACTCCGTCCTCAGAGTTGAATGCAATTAAGCGACAATCGTAAATCTCGATCGTCACAGTATTGTAATAAGGCTCATTATTAATTCTCTTGTCTTGCCTATCAATTTGTGTGCGTTATAGAAGACAGTGTGCGTTTAAGCCGGCTGCATTTTCGGGGGATTGTAATCTTCATTCCCCACCATTCTTCAACTACTTACGTGTTTTTGTCGTTGACATACCAAAGTTGTAGTGATGGAACTTGTTCGATAGCATCGTTTTAACGGATGTTAAATATTTGTTTTTGATAAACATTTTTAGACATATAGAGGATTAAAATTAAATGAAACACTTCATGACAAGGGTGTGTGAATTGATTGGTTGGTAGTAAACATAATCTAATAAATCGTACCATGATTCTTTACATATTTTCTAAACAGTTTTCTAGAAGAATTGGTAAGTAATGGTAGGTATACTATAATAGATATACATACTGTGGTATACTAAATAACGAATATACTAATGAAATCGATAAATAAGTGACGTTACGTCTCTACAACGGGGTCCGAGTTCGTAAGTCGTAACCAGTCAATTAAGCCTGAATGGTGGTACATGATGCCGTCTCTTTCACTCCTACTCAAAGATCCTAAAGCCCAAGCGCCACTTGGCGATGATTCATGTTTAAATTCCATACCTGCGATTGATAACAGCAAAAAGTAGTGAATGGTACAACGTTTTATGTCTTTTTATTTTCTTGCCATTCGCGCGCATTTTAAAGGAAATACTACGCATGCCTTGTTTGCTAAATAAACATTCGTGCGTGTTTTGTTATGGTGGGTGTAATATTTAACGTAAAATTAAAGGTTGTAAAAATTCCTTACTTTCAGTATGATAACTAGGTACTTTATATGCTTTTTCGTATAATTACTGATTTTTTTCGCTTGCGATTTAATTACATAAAAATACACTGGGAGTTTACGGTTATTTAGATGTGAGTAGAATATTTTCCGAGAAAAATTTATTTAGTTGGATGACAATTTCGACATAATGTTTGGGTACTTAGATATTTTTTGATCACAAGCGTTTAATTGGGGCTTACCTATTATATGCGATTAATTGTAATTACTTAACAATAGTATTAATTAAGTAGGAAGTGAAAAGAATAGTCAGTATGGATTATTCGTGAACGTAAATGATGAATTTGTTTTCTTTAATAAATTAATTTGTAATTTCTTTAAAAAAATAATGTTTGTCAAATGTTTGATTCAAAATTCAGTTCTATTCGGTTTTGCACATTTTTCAAAATTCGTATTCGGCTGAGTATAGATATTTTGTTTTACCATCATATTTACTAACAAAGAAATGATAACCAGAATGATATCAAAAGGTTTTAATTAATATACGATGGGCTTAACAAAATAAATCTAATCAGTTGATGAAGACTTTATTCTGATGCAACAAACATTAAAATACAACAAAATTTTCTCAATTTACTCCATTGAAGTATAATGTCATAGAACATTTTGTTCGAGATGTCTGAACAAAATGTGTGTACCGCCCGGGAGGTTCGATTTTCAAAATTGAGTCCCGGTTCTCCTTTCAAAATAGAACGAATCCATTGAAGATTGAAGCTACATGGCGCCTATGCATTGGCACATAAATGGTGTTCGGGGTGTCGGTTCTATACGCTAGTGATAATACTTCAATGATTTACTCCTACTTTTTTGAAATGAATCAAAATTAATTAAATGCAGTGCTGGATTATGCCTAGGCCCGTGTGGCTCGGGCATAGGGCGGCATGATTTTGGGGGCGCCAAAATTTTCAGAATCCCAAAAACTTACGAGCGGTAAAATATCAGAATTATTTGTATCTAAAATATTTTTGTGGATTATTTTTACTTCAAATGAATAAAAATTTATGAATTATTTTAAATATTGAGTTTACCTTTTAATTTGTCGGTGCAATATGAATACTTTTTAATGTATAATACTTTGAAAACAATAATTTTCTGATTTTTCGCAAATTATTAATTTTTATAGTCGATGGTTGGCTTCAACCTATTAATGGCCCCCTACTGGGCACAGGTCTCTCCCATGAGGAGGCCTAGAGGTTACTCCACCATGCTGCTCCAGTGCGGATTGGTAGCGGATAATTAGACTTTCATTTCAAAAGTCTAACTATCCGCTTTTTTATTATCCACCTACCCGAGATTGGTCTCATTTTCAGATAGATAATATTGGGACAAGTGTTACGATGAAATTGGAAAAAAATTAAAAAAGCAAGATGGCTGCTGAGATATTTTAATTTATTTTTTTTCAATTTAAGAGGTGACTTTGCAGGGTCGGATTGCGTTTTGGTTTTAAGTTTTAACCTTTTTTTGATTTTTTTTCTTTATTGCCTCGGGTTAATCCTCAATTTTGCCGTTTGGGGTATATTTTTTTCGACAAGCTGTCGGACGCTGTGGCGACCATTTTGTAAAATATATGAAAATTGGCATTTTTTGAGTAAATTTTTCTTTTTTACATTTGAGTGGATCGCTTTGTTTCGAGTGGTTGTAATTTGACTTACAGTGTTGCCAGGTTTGGTTTTTTTCTTTGTTCATACAATTTTTTGGACTTTCTATTCAAACATATAAAAAGTAGTAGGAATATATCAGACTGTTCTCATTGGATGTCATTACAATGTATGAGGCGTTTGTTAGTAATAACGGTCATTAAAATACAATGAAAAAATTTTCAGTATTGCCCTACAAAAAAATAAACAAACCAAAAAAAAATATTTTTCGATTCAGGGGTCTGTTTGCGACATGTTCGGCTTCAAAGTGTAGTACTTTGAAAGAGTCGAAAAATAAATTTTACAGACCAATGATATTTTTTTATATTTATTCTGCATTTCGCGCCCCACGCAAAACCTAGTACAGTATATTAAAATTGATAATTTTTTAAAACTCTAAACGATAATTATTATGCAAACTTATAAAACGTTGTATTTAAGTTACTAAAATTTAATACATAATAATATAAATTTTAAAAAATTGCAAAAATTTCGAAAATCACCTCACAGAGAAAAAAGGGCGGCATAATATCTTATGGGGCCTAGGGCAACATCAAACAATAATCCGTCACTGATTAAATGCAAGTTAAATTTGATTAAATTCCATGTTGTTCGGGCTCAAAAAGAAAAAAGAAAGCCTTGAAGGACTTCGTTGTTCGTCAGTCTGTCAGTCTATTAAGATAAGACCTTTTTTCGCCCGAACGCGTGGAGGTATCAAGTTAAAATTAATATCTAATTCCTTGGAGATGTGAAAAAATCAAACTTCTAAGTCAACGCAATCGAAAGATACGGTCGTTATTGCCGTACATTTCGATAGTCGCATACTTTCCGTTCCGTATATTTGAGGTTATATCATAAAATAATAGTATTATAAATAAGTGGATATACAGTTGATTTCCCGCGACCTATGTCGATGTATTGGGATGACAGTTTTCTAGCCGCAAAGCTAAATTTGTTTCTCATTTCAATACATAATTATATCTTCGAGGTAGTTAGTGAGAATTTTTGGTATCACCGGTTTGTATAAAGCCTTCGGTGTATGAGCTCAACTCATAACTTGGCCGGTGAATTTAGGGTTCCGTAAACAAAACGGAACTCTTATAGTTTCGTCATGTCGACGGGTGCAAAGTAAAATAAGTTATCTGCAATTATCCGATTTTGCGATTATTGCCTCAAAATATTATATTCCACAACATGGCAAAAAAATGCACACCGGAGAGTTCTCCATAATGTTCTCAAAGGTGTGTGAAGTCTACCAATCCGCACTTGGCCAGCGTGGTAGACTATGGCCTGTATCTTTCACATTGTGAGAGGAGACCCCGAGCTTAGCAGTGGGACAATTTTTGCTTTGCAAAGAAATTACAGATGTTGCCTTATTTTTTGCACTATTAATTATAATAGTATAATAAATGACTTATTTTTAGTATTGATGAAGAACCTTCTTAGCTTTACTAGTCTAAATATATACTAAATTGTCTTAATAAATACATAAGATATTATAAATTACATACATAGCATATACAAGATCATAATAATTAGATATTTTAAATACCTATTAAAAGGTAATTAAAAGTTCCTAAATATTTACGACATCGTAAGCAGCAATTCCGCTTATTAAAAATCAGACACAGCTGTCCGAAATTACCCTCTCTGCAAATTGATTCGTAGCTTTTATGATTATTATCAGGAAAGGTGTCTCACTAACCTACATAGTTTAACTTTTAACGTGCATAAAAATAAGTGCCTTCCTATCCTCGGTAAAAAATAATTAGCAGATGTTCGGGCTTGATTCTAAATTAAATTAATTATATTTTAAAACGCATATTTAATCACAAAGAATGATAAGACTAAGTAATAGCATTTCATTGCATAAAATAGTACCTATTACAGAATTTAACTTAAATGAAGTTAGTTATAAAGCGTGTAAAAAAAATATGTGCTTATCTACCCAACTTTTGATAGATGCAACTCAAAGAATGTACGTGGGTCAATGCACCTTTTACTTCTACAACATAATCTCTATTCAACAACCACCTATCACACATTTTTACAATGACTATATTTTTACCATAACTCTTAAAATTCAACATTAAAGCAAAGTGTGTAATTAAATATAATATGTAAAATATGCCCTTTCTGCTTTCAAAATAAGTCAAGCTTAAGTTTCTGAGTTTTAAAATAGCTAAGTAATCGTCGAAGGAATTAAATAGAGCAAGAATGTCACGGTGTCTGTTTTGGGTTTGATAATGCTGAGGAGCATTTTAGTCGCGTTGTTTATTTAGTAGGCTCTTAAAGCCATAACATGTGTATTTTTAACCGGCGAATCGATAGCGCGTAGAAAAGAAATTCCGTAAGCAGTGCATCTGAAAATGAAACTAGTGGAATATTTATCAACAAATATTTGACTCGGGTTGGAATGCAATTAAAAGTTAAGCACGCGGATGAAACTTAAATTCCGAAGTTGTTGACGGCTGGTGTTGGAAGGTGTCGGTGGGATGCGGGTACTGGGTGCGCGGGCGCCGCGCCGGGCGGTGCGGTGCAGAGGCGCGGGCGTCGACTCACGCCCTGCTGAGTAAACAGAGTATGTACACGAGCACGACTCGGATGCGCCTGCGCAATGCGCATGCGTTTTTCGTGCCACTGATGCTGCACTCACTCCTCCCATTCTTAGTATTGTTGTGTACCTCCGATTCAATGTTTGTTCTATCCATCACCTTGCATTTTGTTCTGTTGTTAATCGGATATATTTTATTTTGCAAGCTGGCATTTTAGTCATGATGCATTTATTTATAAATCACACAATTGTAAACTATTTTGACTCTTACGTGTTACGTAATAATTAAGTATATTACAACTTTAAAGTATGGTCTACACGTAGCATATCATACGTTAATATTAAAACTTTTCTTTCATGTTTCATATAAACTAAAAGTTATCTTCACTGTTAAGGAAAAAAATTGAAAATTTTAGGGTGAAAACTAATGATTTACTTATTCAATTAACATAGGTGCAACAGTTTTTATCTTGAAATTGAAATCCCTTCAAATAACATTTTAACTATTTCTCGACGTAGGTTCCATCCATGCAATACTCGTATAATTGATATAAATAAAAAATCCCAAGTACATACTCTTTACTGTTAAAATAAGCCTGCAGTATAACTTTTTAAGTGATACTGTTTGAATGAAATTGTCGAAATCAGGGAACTTGTAGAAGAAAAATAAATATTGTGTCTCGACATTCCCGGTGTTAATCAAAAAGGTTTCTATCGTAGTTACGTGTAAATAACCCGCGCTAAAGTTCCAGTTCCTTTTATGGGGAAAAGCCTGTGGTTGTTCATTTTGGAACGCCTTGTCCAAACATTTCTCCTTCCAGTTCATTACTTTAACACGATGGTAGAGGTCGTTGTTTGAGCGTACATTTTATTCAGGCCAAAATTACACGAACCCGCCTTAACAGCGAGTATCAATGAACTTCGGAGCTTCTCCAATTATTATAGTTTGTTAAGTGAGCGTAATGCATGCAATATTTAAGACTAATGTAATTATTAGAGTAGATAGGCATCGCAATTATCATATTTTGTTATTACTAACAATTCATTATCTTTAAACACAACATTTACGTATACGAATTTATCATTTAAGTTTCAGTTGTTTAAATTCATTAATTCACGGATATGGGATTTATACAGATATGTATAACGGCCTACGATAAAAACTTCTCAATAAAAACTAGAATCAAATCAACTTTCTTTAAAATAAAATTGGAATTCGAATAACAATAATAAATGAATAAAAACTACGCTTACTAAGTTTGAATTAAGTATACGTAAAAGTATTGAAATATTTATTTTAATCATACAATTATACCTTTCTGAATATGGCAGGAACTGATGTTTTTAAAATAATGGTTCAAGAGACTATCATTCATTTTTTATACACCAGCTTCATTCAAACTTTAAAAAAAACTTAAAAATATCTATGACGTCTTAAATAAATAAAAATATTTTTTTTTGTCAACAAAATTTAAAATTTCTTGAACATGGTATGAGAATTTAAAGATAAAACTAAATGGTTCATATTATCTTTTAAACTACTGGCTCTAATACGATAAAATTTTGTGATTTTGTGAGCTCCTGTATCATCCACATCCCGTTCGCCCTTAAGATACAGGACACGCTGTACAACAAAAATCTATCAATCAACTTCATTATATTTATCAAGCTTAGAAATATTAAAGAACTCGTAGCATTCAATGGTCAAAAATGGCACAGGAAATTCAACAACACATGAATAACCTGTGAAAAAAAGAAAGCTTCGTGTGGTTGTGGTTCAGAATGAATAGCATACTTCGAGAATTGGTTTACTGCCATCAATAAAATTTAAAGAAATGTTATGTGAAAGGTATTCTAAAAATGCATACAATTATGATGAAACAGCTCTGAAACTTGGAATGAATATTTACGCTTTCTCATTAATGCGGTATAGGGAATAATAAATATTGAGAACGGGTATAGCGAGAAGGCGAGGCTTGCGTGGACCGAACACTGTTTGCGATGCTCGGATAGACCAGGAGCTTGATACAAACTTGAAGTTAATTTACATTATGTAATTTAGATTATGTTTAATTGTAAAATGCGCTAAACAATGTTTCCTAAGTGTTTTGAAAGTTTGTGTTAATTAGCAATTAAAACTTGCTTGTTGTTTGTTGTTATGTTTCTTTTAATGTGTAAGAATGATTTATTATTGTTTTGGACGCTGGTGCCACCTACATTCATTTTCATACTAAGTTCTTAAAAAATCTATAATTTGAAGTTCTACACTAAAGTATTAAAATGTTACTTGTTACAGCAACCTGTTACACTAAAAAGGCCCAAATATTATACAAAATAATTACAATAAATATGTACAAATAATTAAGTAACGTGTAGAATATTAAACGAAATAATGCACTCCCAAACCAATAACAGCGTTTACTTAGTAGTAACAAAATTTCACTTATATTTTCTCATTTCATGTAGTAAGCAAAGTGTATTGGAAATGGAATAATAAAGGAATAGGTCGCTAGCTCTCCCTCTAGTATAGAGCGAGCGGCGCGGTGGCGGTCGGCAAGGTGCACTGTTACGGCAATGAATGAAGAGGTACCAGAAACGTAACCTAAATACCACACATTCTTCGAGACCCCGCCATCGCCACGTGTGCTCGCCGCTTTTACCTACCGCCGCTTTGCCGTCCGAAATACTAAGCTTTGTTACATACCACCACATAAAATCTAAATCGAATTAGCCAACTGCAATTTTTGCTAACACGCGCTTGGTCTATCATACAGTACTGCAAATTTTTGTAGTCTCATATTTGATGAGTTTGATTGTTGTTTACCCTAAATATATTACATATATTTAAGTAATTGTAAAACGTACATTGGATCGGAATTAAACGCATTCTCAATGTTACAAATACGGAATAGGTACCTTTTAGGAAATTGTTCAAATTGTACACTGCTTAGTCACATTTAGAGAGGCCTTAAAAGGCCAAAACACAAATTGATGACTTTTCCATACATAAGTAGATTTGAGTTTATGGTTTATTCTCATGATTCATGGAAGGCGGTAGTTCGCCGTGATGAATCGTCATCTACTCGTAACTGTTCTACAATGTTAATGGGTTTATGTATCATAGCTTATTATATACATTTATAATTCGAAAATCAGACAATTACCTAAATATCTGAAAAATAGGAAATTTTAAATTCGTGTTATTTCAAAAGAATGTTCAACAAATAAGGTCATCCGATTCGACAATTGCGGAAAAATTGCGTGACGAAACCTGGAACTTCAAAGGTCTCCACTATATTCTGAATGGCGTGTGTTTGTCAATATGTACTTATGTAGACATCCAGGCCCTTTATCCTCCATCACCCGGGCAGAGCATAGTTCCAACACAGAAGAAATAATAGTACATTGTTGACAGGAGACGTAAGCCTGGCAATGAAATAATAATAATACGTTCTGTTTTAAAGATCCACTCAGGTGAATAAAGTCGATGACACCACATAATTTTGTTAAAAATTGAAAAGGCAGATGATTTTCACGTATACAAGAGACATGCAACAGACATAGGCACCAACTCATGACCACCATGGTAAGTGGTCAACCTCACTTAAGGAATGCCAAGGGCGTGGTGAATGTGTTACGCCCCAATTCAGAGTCACTAACTGTTACTTTAATCGTTCCTTAGTAAAGAATCACCATACAAATTCTGTACTAAGGAGCGATTTAAGTAACCATTAGTGACTCTGAGTTGGGGCGTAATCTTTATTTGGTTTTATTAAATTTTCCTTTCAATAATATCATGTACAGTATTTTTTTTTATGTATTTCTGAACAACATTCGGAAATTGTTGTCAGTGATAAACTGAAGGACAATAGATGCGTTTCAATTCAGATCCCATGATAGTGATCCAATCACACTCTTTAAATATTATCAATAGGTACACCTTTCAGGAAATTGTATACCGCTTAGTCACACAAACAAAACACAATCACAGATTGATGAAATTTGTTAACTAAATAGTTTTTTGCATATTACCATTAAACAGGATATGATTCATGGCAAACTTTTAGTTCACTGCGATGAATCGCCCTCTTTCTTAGCTTATTTGTCATCATGGCAATGTAACCAATGATACCAAAATAAGAAAATTATGTTTTATCTAGAGACTACAGCTCTCAAAATTAAATATAGACATTTAAAAAATAAACCAGTTAAAATAGGAGTTCAAATAAACTTGACAAGTGCGAGTTAAACTCGCTTGGAGAGGATTCCGTAAGTTAATTATGTAACTAGTTCAGCCATAAGTTCTGTTACAAATGAAAATGCTTTTTTTTTAAATGAAGTAATGTAATATTAATAAAATTTATACCTACATATTTATTAAAGTCTCAGCAAAAAATAAAAAATATTCCACTCGAAATGGCCACCTTTGGCTTTTATACAGGCCTTTAATCTGTTTGGCCACGAATCTATGGATTTACGCACTGTTTCCAAGGGAAATTTCGCCACTGCTTGCTCCAAAGATTTTTTAAGAGACTCAATGTTGCCGTGTCGTTTAGAGCAGGCTATGTCCTCTAAAACTGACCATAATTTGAAGTCTAAAAGGTTGAGGTCTGGGCTAGATGAGGGCCAGTCTTCAGCTCTTATAAAGTCGGGAACATTGGTTTCAAGCCAGGCTTGGGTAGTTCGTGCCTTGTGACCAGGTGCAGAGTCCTGTTGGAAAGTCCACGGTATATTTTTAAAAAGAGTATTGCTGAGAGGTTTCACAACATGATCCAAGACTGTATCTTGATACACTTTGGCTGAAGTTTTCACTCCTTTTTCACAAAAATGCAGTTTTGTGACTCCTTGATAAGACACGCCCCACCAAACCATCACTGATGCAGGATGATGACCACGTTGTACCTTCCCGACCACTTGAGCAGCTTCTTTAGAACTGTGAGCGTACACTTTATCATTTTGCTTATTGTAGTGTTCTTCAATCGTGAAAATTTTTTCATCGGTAAAGAGGATATTTCTGTGCCTTTCACCTGCGTATCGCGACAGAAGGCGTTTTGATCGATCCACTCTCTTTAATTGTAAAGATTGATTTAGGGCATGTCCTGTATATCGACGATAAGCACCGAACTTCAGGTCTTGTTTTATAATACGCGACAGAGTCCTAGCGGGAATCTTCATTTCTCGCGATAAGATTTTTTGCTTCCTAATGGGGTTTCGACGAATTCTGGCTTTAACAGCATTAAGAGCCTTTGTAGTTCTAACAGCACGCGGCCGCCCCGATCTTTTCTGGTCTTCGACAGACGAAGTGTTCTTGTATCTGTTGATTGTACGATATACGAACATACGGCTGATACCAAGCTTTTGAAGTGTCTGGAATATGACCGGCGGCTCCATACCCACTTTGTGCAAGGCGATCACTGCAATCCTATTTTCTTTAACACCCCATTCCATATTGTAATTTGATAATGAACACGAAAAAGTATGTGAAATGGCGCGAAATCGAAAGAAGTTTTTAAAATAATATACGTGTTCCAAATTCAAAATAATTAAAAAGCTGAAAAAAAGAAAAGTTTTTATGTAACAGTATTTATGGCCAGACTAGGTATTTACAGTTATTTTTATTATATATTTTATTTATTTTTGCCCTTTTTTTTAAGAACACAAACTTAACCTATAGGTTTTCCTGTAATAAAAAACTAAAGAACTATTTTCTACATTTTTCTCAAAATTCTAGTCTCAGTAATTACGGAGATAATTTTCATCTTCAATTTACGTGCTTTCTTGAATAATTTTAAAAGTAATGGATACTTTTGAGATCCTTAAAATAAGTTCTTTCATTTGACATCCCACACAATACGGTTGGCAAAACAGTTCTTTTTTAATTTAGATTTCATTTTTCTAAATTCATTTGTTTCCTTTATAACTTCGTCTTTGGGTCACAAAATAGCACATGAGTACCAAATTTCATCTTAATGGTAGTTTTCGAGAAAATTTCCTGTGAACAACGGACGCCCAGACACACGAGTGATCCTATAAGGCGGAACCCTTACAGGATATTATATATTTTTCAATTTTTCGTTCGGAACCCTAAAAATTAACCAGTTGATCTAGACACGTGGCAGCGTGTCAAGCCAAGTTCAATCTCCTTTTTTACATTTATGTTTTTGGTTATTTAAATACCACAAAAGTCATTACAAATAACTTTCAATTATTGTTTGCATAGATTCGTGAAGTTCCTGATTTTTACTAAAGAAAATCTTGGAAAATTACGTAATATTTAGGATTGTTTTGAAGAATCATCCGATTTAGAAGAAGGATGGATAACAAAGATTCCACAAGCCTTTCGTCAACATTTATAAACTTAGGTCTCGGGAAACTTTGCATAAAAAGTTCTATATAGGTATACTTAGTACTGTAAGTATACCTATTTCTTTGACAGTTTTTATACGGAATAATATGTATAAGCGCGTATAAACAAAACTGTGATATTCATAATCGCCAAACAAGAAGAATGCACCAATTAGTAACGTCATCTTACCGTATATCTAAAGTGCAGCGATCTTTTATAGGGCTTGGTGAACAAATCTATAATAAAATCCCGAAGTTAATACGTGACTTGCCAGTGGAATTATTTAAGAAACATGTAATATCTCAACCCTTATAGGCAAAGGTTACTATACTGTAGATGAGTACTTAAATGACAAAGAAGCATGGAAATGACCAGCTCTGCCACCAGTTCCGTTCAAGTTAGTGATATTTTTTTAAATATATATAATACCTATGTATTTTTATTTTTAAAACATGTGCTGAGGAGTTTGGTTACGGCTTTTCTTCTCCTCCATGACAAAGCACCTTTTCGAAAAGCCAAAAAATAACGTACATACATAAGTGTATCAGTGATACCTATATCAATAAATTATTTTGAATTTTGAACAATATCGTCATGTAGCAGGGTCCTACAGGGACTTCCAAAAGACTCCCTCATAAGTCCATTGTCATATTACAATATGGTTAGCAGGGTGTACTACACAGAAACATTGGCACATGTGCAGAGACATGGCCGTCAAGGATAGATGTACTTAAGAACTTAATCACCCATTTCGCATAATTTAATCGAGAATAAGAGAGCCGTGCATTTACAATACTATTATCTGGTCCGAAATATAAACCAAAAACATTTGTATTTAAATACTTATATTTAATTTCGGTATCAATAATTTCAGTCTATTAATATATAGAGTTTATCAGTAACTACTAAAATGCCACTAAGTATGAATCATGGTCTCGACAACAGAAATAGGTACCTAATATTGACGATGACGATAATTATGATAAGAAAATGAACGAAATCGGTCAATTCATTCAAACTATGAGCAATGTGTCAATCACCGTAAGCATAAAATGCGGTTTATTTGGGAGTAAAAAAAAGCAAACACAGGTAACAAACTACCTGTGAATTAACTCCTTCATTACAATACATCGCGCTCGCGCATACTACGCAGCTACGTTTCAAACATGAGATTTCCTGGACAACAGCCCTCGAACTTGTTGATCACTCTCCATATAATCCCGATTTGGCACCATTTGATATCGTTTTATTCTCCAAAATAGAAAACAAACACCGAGAAAAATAGATTTTTATCTGCTGAAGATACGCAGTTAAAGCAGGCATTTAGAGGCGCCCGATTCAAACAGCAATATTCTTTTTCATTAATAAGAGTTCTTTACCTATGAAATCGGAGATTTTATAACCAGCATTATGAGTTTTAATTATCTATAGATTGGCGCATATTTATTCTATTTATTCTAATTTTCCGTGTTATTTCAATTTAAAATTCAGTCATTTGTTTTTTAGATAGTGTTTTATTTTTGTGAAATTGTGATAGTTTTTGGCGCTAAACTAAGCTAAACTGAAAATTCCTACAGTTTTCGAATACGAGTTCCTACGTGGAAATACCGCTGCGCAAACAAAACGAAACGACGACGTATACGGGTTTAACACTGCTTGCATAAACACGTTCCATTATTGGTTCAGTCGTTTTAAATCTGGAAAATGATTCTTGTACGACAACCGTAAGCGTTCGTCTCTGTGAGTGGACCCGGCTACAGTACCCAATCAGTGCGCTAAAAGAAAGATTACTCATAGGAAGCTGATGGGTAGCACTCTGGTGGACCAGTGCCGGACTTGTATATCACAGCTTCTTACCGAATGACATATCAATGACGTCAGATGCCAAAAATTGCAAACAATGATGGAGAAGCTCGCAATTCAACAAACGAGACTGGTCAATCGTTCTTCCCCATTGACCAACACAAAGCTACAAGAGTTGCAGCTGGAAGCTCTCCATCACCCACCGTACTCACCGGACAGCTCCAAAAGATTTCTACTTTTTTTTATTTAGACATTTTTTAAGTGGGATAAGTTCAACAGCCGAGAGGTAGTACAAAACGCTTTCGCTGACTTCATCGCCTCTCGTCTGGTAGGTTTCTACAGAAAAAGGATAAACAAACTGCCATCGAAATGGTAAAATCGTATAGATAATTTGGGCCAGTACTTCGATTAGCTAAAATTAAAGAAATATATATATTTTAATAGTTTCATACAAATCTCCAATTTCTTTTTTTTTATAGCCTGAAAGGCAGACGAAAAAGCATACGGGCCATCTGATGGTAAGTGGTTACCGTCGCCAATGGAATACCAGAGGAATACCAGAGGAATCGCCAATGCAATGCCGGCCCTGAAGGAGAACTCTTTTCACACCGTTTTTGAAGAACCCCATGTCATAGCGCTCCGGGAATACCTCGGAAGGAAGCCCATTCCACAGTTTGCACGTGCGTGGCAAAAAAGTTCGTGAAAATCGGACTTTAGATGTACTCCACGAGTCCAATCGGTGTGGATGGAACTTCAATCCTCGGCGAGTGGTGCGATGATGAAAAAGAGACGTAGGCATCAAGTCGAACAATTCCTCGGAGCACTCACCGTTGTAAAGTCGGTAGAACATGCAGAGAGAACCGATGTCTCTTCTGAGACTGAGGTGCTCTAACCTGTGAGTGACTCGTGGGTCATTGACAACTCGGACCGCGCGCTTCTGTATGGCGTCAAATGGGTTAAGCTGGTATTGTGGAGCCCCTGCCCAGAGGTGTGAGCAGTACTCCATGTGAGGCCTGACTTGAGCTTTATAAAGCATAAGCAGGTGCCTCACAGTGAAGTACTGCTTAGCCCGGTTCAGGACACCAAGCTTCTTGGAGGCCAGCTTAGCCTTAGCTTAAGTTATTGATATGTAGAATGAATAGCGTAGGAGATAACACAGACCCTTGGGGAACGACAGCATTTATAGGTTTCATATCTAAGCAACAACCGACAACTACGACCTTGATATGTTGCTCAGATAGAAAACTGGCTACCCAATCGCATAACCTCTCAGGGAGACCGTAAGATGGTAGCTTCGTGAGAAGGCCCCTGTGCCAGACCCGGTCGAAGGCCTTAGCGATATCTAGGCTGACTGCCAGAGCTTCCCCGTTGCGATCAAGAGCTTGAGCCCATCGGTGTGTAAGATAAACTAGAAGATCACCAGCTGAACGACCGTGGCGAAAACCATATTGACGATCGCTAATCAGCTCATGATCCTCCAGATATCCTAAGATCTGCATGTTAATCACGCGCTCCATTATCTTCGCAAGCAGGGAAGTAATCTCTATAGGCCTGTAGTTAGCCGGGTCACTAAGATCACCCTTTTTGGGGATGGGATGAACGAGGGCAACCTTCCACGAAGACGGTACTACTCCAGTGGCATAAGATAGCGATTTCACAGGTAAAGATTTCACAGTTAAAGCCTAATATTACCTAGTCTGGCCATAAATACTGTTACATAAAAACTTTTCTTTTTTTCAGCTTTTTAATTATTTTGAATTTGGAACACGTATATTATTTTAAAAACTTCTTTCGATTTCGCGCCATTTCACATACTTTTTCGTGTTCATTATCAAATTACAATATGGAATGGGGTGTTAAAGAAAATAGGATTGCAGTGATCGCCTTGCACAAAGTGGGTATGGAGCCGTCGGTCATATTCCAGACACATATAAAGCTTGGTATCAGCCGTATGTTCGTATATCGTACAATAAACAGATACAACAACACTTCTTCTGTCGAAGACCAGAAAAGATCGGGGCGGCCGCGTGCTGTTAGAACTACAAAGGCTGTTAATGCTGTTAAAGCCAGAATTCGTCGAAACCCCATTAGGAAGCAAAAAATCTTATCGCGAGAAATGAAGATTCCCGCTAGGACTCTGTCGCGTATTATAAAACAAGACCTGAAGCTCGGTGCTTATCGTCGATATACAGGACATGCCCTAAATCATTCTTTACAATTAAAGAGAGTGGATCGATCAAAACGCCTTCTGTAGCGATACGCAGGTGAAAGGCACAGAAATATCCTCTTTACCGATGAAAAAATTTTCACGATTGAAGAACACTACAATAAGCAAAATGATAAAGTGTACGCTCACAGTTCTAAAAAAGCTGCTCAAGTGGTCGGGAAGGTACAGCGTGGTCATCATCCTGCGTCAGTGATGGTTTGGTGGGGCGTGTCTTATCAAGGAGTCACAAAACTGCATTTTTGTGAAAAAGGAGTGAAAACTTCAAACAAAGTGTATCAAGATACAGTCTTGGATCATGTTGTGAAATCTCTCAGCAATACTCTTTTTAAAAATATACCGTGGACTTTCCAACAGGACTCTGCACCTGGTCACAAGGCACGAACTACCCAAGCCTGGCTTGAAACCAATGTTCCGGATTTTATAAGAGCTGAAGACTGGCCCTCATCTAGCCCAGACCTCAACCCTTTAGACTTCAAATTATGGTCAGTTTTAGAGGATATGGCCTGCTCTAAACAACACGGCGACATTGAGTCTCTTAAAAAATCTTTGGAACAAGCAGTAGCGAAATTTCCCTTGGAAACAGTGCGTAAATCCATAGATTCGTGGCCAAACAGGTTAAAGGCCTTATAAAAGCCAAAGGTGGCCATTTCGAATAGAATATTTTTTTTATTTTTTGCTGAGACTTTAATAAATATGTAGGTATAAATTTTATTAATATTACATTACTTGATTTAAAAAAAAAGCATTTTCATTTGTAACAGAACTTATGGCTGGACTAGTTATGTATTCTGATACACAATAGATTGAACTTTACATAGTACAAATAAGTTATTATTGTGACAAACACCGAAAAGTCCAACTAACATTTAAATTAAGTACTGTACATTATTACTCAATGGTTTTACTTTAATTAAGAACAACAAATTTTCTATAAAAATTTTTTATGAGAAAATAAACATTCGTTCATAACAAGTGTCAGTTGTAATAATTTGTTTAAAACGAGGTCTTCAACCTCAACGTTAGATATCTAAATATAAAAAGAAGACTTCATTCTTTCTCCCGGTTCCCACGTTATTTTTTGTAAAGGAGCCGATAAGGGGAATAGCATACCCTTTCTTAGTCCTGTAAACGATCGTGGGCCCTTATTTATTGCTAATAGATTTCCGAACGGTAAAATGCTTGAGTGTGTATGTGTATGTATGCATTTAAAAGGAGGGGTCGATCCACTTAATGCAATCTCACAACCAGTCGATTACATTACGTTTTAAAATTCAATTAGAGAAAGCTTCAATGAACGGTTGTTCGTATGTTCATATTATGTCTTCAAATTAATATCTATAGATTTAAAAATTACACATTAAATTGTATTAGAGACTCATTTACATTTGTATTAAGTTTGTTTTTGTATTGTTTTGGGTGGGTTATTTAATTTAATTCCTTGCTTGATACCTACTAGGAATTCAATAGAATGCAATCGAAAAAAGCATACTAATTCTGCATTCATATTAAGCCCTATACCTACGTATATAATCATATTGTCTAAAAAATTATACTAATCAGTAATATCCATAATTAACAAACTACATTGACCAAATACACTGGTTAAAAACCTTTATTAGCAAGATTGACTTACCCAAGACTAATAACTTGTTGACATCGTATTGTCCTGCAGTCAGTTTTTAAGACTAACGATATTGGAGGCACTTTTTGCTTATCAATACGCACCTGTCTATCTTTCTTTGAAAGTTGCAGGTGGACACCAGTTGGGCTGTTGGTTCTGTCAGCTGGAGTAGACACCGTTTTTAATGTTGAAAGTTAATCATTCTATAATTAATGTTTGCAGGTGCGGGCAACCAGGCAAGCAGTGGAGTGACAGGAGTGATAGGAGTGACGCGGCGTGGACGATGCAAGTGGTTCAACGTGGCGAAGGGCTGGGGATTTATCACTCCTGATGATGGTGGTCAAGACGTCTTCGTTCATCAGGTACTTTGTTAGTGGACATAGGTTTTGCCAGTTCATCCAATGTCTGTTTTCTATGGAAATAACTGGCAAACTAGATGATGATTCACCTGATGGTACGTGGCTATCGTCGCCAATGGACATCAGCATCACCAAAGGCATCACTGATGTGTTGCCGTTCAAGAAAGAGAAAAGAAAAAGAAAGACATTTATAGTGATAGTTTTATAAATAGAAATAATTTTGGTAACTTTTTACCAATGTACAAATAAATAATTATTATTTGTGTATTAAAAATTACGTGAAAGTAAAATATAAAGTAATAAATAAGGGTCCTTAAATTTTGTTTTGAGTCACTTGCTTTCATTGCTTTGCTACTTTCATTTAAAATCGTTTTTGTTACGGTAAGCACAGGATGCATTCCTATAAGTCTTCATAGAGTGATGATGAGAAACAAAAACAAAAAATTAACCTAAAGTTCGTCGTCGAGTTGCACGCACTATTGTTAGAAATAATGGGATCGATAACTTTTTGTTCTGTTATTGGAGAACATTTTGTTGTTAAGTTTAATAGTTTCTTCAAAGTGTCGTTGAAGAAAAAATTTTTGACGAGCTTTTTAATAGTCCGTTATAGTAAAAAATAAATCCATTGAGAAAACATGCTGTCGTATCTAGCGGTTGACCTGATAGTGCGCTTATTTGTTTGTTCGGCTTATCAAGGCCGGATGTTTTTTCTATACATTTACGCCACCAAATTCATGCTTCGTTCAACTGCAACATCGCAAGCGGTAAAATTTATATTAGGTCATGACTACGCAGTAGGATGTTGATAAGGTAAACTATTTCGTGTGATTAGGGAATTTCATATTGCTTCCACATGGCAGAAGGGAAAAGTTTAAAAACAATACACGTAATAAGTTTTGTGTGTCAAATAATATAAAACATAAATACAGCAGGTACGTATTAATGATAATCGTATTAAAACATCTATAATATTTAAATTTCAAGCAAAATCAACCTAAAAGGTTTTATAAACAGGGCGTAATATAGGTATGTATTGCATATTTCTTTTACGTATAAATTGTAACAAAAGTGGAGATTCAACTATTTTCACCCAATTAAACTTATTGGAAGACATATTTGGAATAAGTCATTCAATTTCCAGAAGTAATCATAATTAATTCACAAAAAATACCTTAGTCTAAGTGCGAGTGAGCGCGCAATATGGCAACGTGTAGCGAGATACTGTGACTGCTACGAGTATAGTTGATATCCAAAAGCTAGTAAACATCTGATTAATCTAACACATAATACAATTTGTGTAATTACAGAGCGTCATCCAAATGCCTGGCTTTC
The DNA here is from genome assembly GCA_963932265.1 of Thymelicus lineola. NCBI lineage: Eukaryota > Metazoa > Arthropoda > Insecta > Lepidoptera > Hesperiidae > Thymelicus > Thymelicus lineola. Next base: position 9,793,510 of record OZ010684.1, on the reverse strand, counting down.
GATCGTTGGGTGATGAAGAAGAAGTTGAATTCGAATGCAAGGAATCCGACAAGGGTCTTGAAGCAACGCGTGTATCCGGACCTTCCTCTGTTGACTGCCAGGGCTCTCATCGCCGACCGTTGTCCAAAAAGAGGTTCAGAAAAATACGGTAATAAACTTTTCCACTATACATTTTCTATGTGAACTTGATTCTAAACGGACGTGTTTCAGTCTCTCTTGTCATTTCCTTGTTTATAAATTACATTTTATGCGAAGCTTCACTCATTTTTGAGTTTTGTGACTAGGATAAAAAAAGAAATTACATAAGTACATGGAAACATTTCTTTTGTTAAAAAGACTGAAATTAAATTTTTATTATTGCACATGTCATCTTTAATAGACTAATCATTCAGATGTGAAATTGTAGGTATAACATACAAGAGTATCTAATAGCCATCCTCTTCTTCTCACGTTTTATCCAGCAGATTCAGCTAAAAGATGGCTGAGGCACTTCCTCCCTATTGGGATCTATTATGGGATCCTGTTGATCTATCTGAACAGTTACCATTCCATAGTAAACTATGAAAAGTTTTCTACTTTTGAAATTAGGGACTTCTATAGCCAATGGTGCCCACTTATCACACGGGTGTCTGTTAGTTTGTTACCTATTGATTTTAAAAACTGTATTATTAAGCTAAGTTTTGAGAAATTATTTCTAAAAATCTGATACCTGGTGTTGAATTCAAAAGTCTATAATGATTATTACTTTAATTGATTATGCTCTTCATACAGAGCACCTATTAGAAGTGGAACGTGATATTCGCCTCCTTTCTTAGTCACGAAGAGACGTAGAATTATGATTTTAACTAATATCATCCATATAAGAAATAAGTACCTAAATTAGAGATAAATGTAACTAATTGATAAAATTTCGTTATAATGTATCGCTGCAGTTTGTTACGACATAACGATAAATATTTTCAAAACGATAATTTCTTAGTTGTGACATAAAAAATCGATAAAATTAATTACATAAAATATTCTTGTATTTCAGCTGCTACAACTGCGGAGAATTTGCCAACCACATAGCCGCTAAGTGCAGCATTGGGCCGCAACCAAAGAGATGCCACAACTGCAAGAGCGAAGACCACCTTATCGCTGATTGCCCTATTAAGGTAATTTCACATTAATGCTGCTTCTCTAAGAAACCTTACAGCTATGGACTGTCGTAAACGTTATAGAAGATTAAGTTAGTAGTGCTAGCTTGGTGATGGATGAGCGAATGTCACCAAATTTTATGCATTTCCGTGTTTAAAGGCATGATAGGTAGTCCGGTTGTTATGGTTAGGTATATCATAAACTAGCCGTATTGGGGCGGATTAGAATTAAATGCGGACCTCAATTCAATGTTACAATACTAGGGTGTCATAAGAGGCCATAGCAGTCGGCCCGCATGGTAGAGAGACCTTACATAAGGTAATTATAATTAAAGCATGTTTTATATATTATTGCTGTTAACCTTCTCCTCAAGCCAGCCTGGTAAGGTTCAGACAGCTGCCAACCAGCCAACACTTGTCGTGTTCCGGCTGCAGGCTTGAGAGGCAGTTCTTTATTTTCTCTCTCTTGACCGAATACGGTCACTTCAGTGATGCTTTGGTGTTGCTCTTATCAATGGGCAACGACAGCCACTTAATGTTAAGTTCGTGGAATGCCAACTCGTTTGTCAGGCAAGTTTATTTTAAAAGTCTAACCTTTTTATGATTTTAACAACTCTCTATACACAGCCTGGTGGAGTACGATCCAAGCTTCTTAATTTTATGACCCTGCAGCCCAGTAGTAACTACACTTCCATCCCTTGCATCACAAGAAGTCACTCATTATTTATTTAAAGCAGTACCCACAGGATACAGGACATACCCTTTCCACCATCGAACGTCCTGACGCACGACCGGTATCCATCCTTTCGCCTATCCCTTCTGTACGATCGACGCGCTTTGCTTGGTAATTTATCATGCGTACCGTAAAGGACAGGCGGGGATACTGACCACTATACTACCGAAGAACACGTAAAGCCGTCGGTCCCGGTTGTTATCATATGATAACAGTCGTTAAGCCAAGTCGGAGGCCCTCGGGTGGTTTGAAAACTACCGACACTCGGGCTGGCCATTAACCCCTCCACCAATCGGCACTGGAGCAGCGTGGTGGAGTATGCTCTAGGCCTCCTCAAGAGGAGAGACCCGTGCCCAGTAGTGGGCCATTAATGGGTTGAAGCCACCGTAAAGGATTACGATAAATTGTCATTGAATACTGTTGGTTTCTTCAAATCAAAATACCATAGTGCATTTTACTACCTTAGACTAAATCAGCATTTACCAACTATTGGGATTGCAGTCGAGCATTAATTTAATATAACTTGTAAAAAAAGTGGGACGGTATGCATTTTCAATTCGTTTACGAAATAAAATATTTTATCAATCGATATTAATATCATGTACTAATAATATCTGTAAATTACTTTTATATTTTAGGTTGAGAAGAAAAAGGATGAATCACAATCGAAGAGTTCCACCAGCACATCCCAAGGAAGCCAGGAGGACACCCCTCATCAGTCATAATCACCGATGTCTGGTATCAAACCACTAGAATATGGCAAAAGTTCTTTAAATTTCTGGTGACATGTAACTTATAAAAGCATTTATTTAATGTTGTGCACTAAATTTACATCTGCAGTGCTATTTTAACACTAGGTTTGATGCTGTAATAACTACCGAGAACTGACCTGCAAATCAATTTAGTTCGTAATGTACTGCGTAAAGTAAATTATTGAACAAATCTACCTCATTTTTACAAACGTTGTAACTTTTAATTATTAAATTATGTGCAAGACTGATGAGTACAAATCCGTTAGGTACAAAGTAATATTACTCATAGATGTATTATCTAAGTTTGAATTTAAGTACAAATTTTATGTGTTCGAGTGTCTATACCTTTTTATTTTACTTATACCCAAAGTTAGTGTGTGTTTATGACTATATTATTATTATAATTTTGTTGCTATATTATTTACGACCAATTTATGTTACTTTTAGCGATGTAAGCTAGATATATTTTGACTGGCTATGAACAAAATATTAACAAAATATTAACTACTTTGACTAATTTCAATTGGAAAATTCTCAAATGTCGTAATAAAACTGTAGTGCAATGTTTTTCCTATGTACTATTATTGTGAAATGTAATGCAGTATCAGATAAGACACAAATACGATGTGTTCTATTTAATCGAGACGACGTAACAAAATGTTACGAAATTTTTAAGGGTCCTCTCACACATCAGACTTTTCGTATGCTGCATAATTATTGACCTGACTCAAGATCGTGTTATCAGTGTATACTATTTTTAGGATTCCGATGTAAAATAACCCTTATACATAGTTTCATCCTGTCCAAAGCAAAGCGCCGAGATTTTTAGTGCCAGAAATCTGTAACTTGGCATATTACAACTCCAGAATTGTAGAATAAAATATTTAAAAACATTTTTTCCAGGGTACCTCCCCTACAGGTAACGTGAGGATGAATTTTTATTCATCTCGTATCCTATAGTGTGGGGTATCGTTGAAAACGTCTTCCAAAAATATTACGGGTCTTTTAAGACCATTTAGAGGTCCGTTTGTGTAATATTTGGCTTAAAAGTGCTAATTTTGGTTAGAGTCAAGTATCCCCCCCTGCTTACTAAAAGGTTGGAGTTGAACAAGTGAAAAAATTCTTAAAAATAGTTTATATGATGAATTTACAAGGAAAACTATCACGGCTATGTTAGCATAAGTAATAATAATAATAACTAATAATGAGTAATAGTCGATAAACTTACTACTTCCGAACCCTAGTTTGCGCGTGGCCTGACAAACACTTGCCCGGTTTTTTTGATGTTGTGTTTATCGGCTAAACATACACACATGTTACATAACTTTATATCATAACAAAGCTATTCCAGTCATTACAATTTTTGTAGAGCCGTCTTTTATACATCTCTCGTTGATCGTATGATTTTTCCATATCTTTGATTACATATTGGACACGGATTGTCTGTTGTGTGAAAGGACCTAAATAGATTATTTAATTTATACCATAATTATAAACTTATTATCAAAAATTGAACTTTTCACAAATAGAATGCCGTTTAAAACTTTTACTGAGACATATTAATAACAATAATATCATTGAATCGAAGTTAATGTGCCAAAGTGAATATAAAATTAGTTGCAAAAATAAATTATTTTGAATTAGAATTTAAACAGTAGCGTCAGTTTAGAATATTTTAGTACGTTGTCCATTAAGATATTAATGGCTAATACATTCAAAACCAGTAACTAAATAGGAAATGTAAGGTCAAAGTATCTCAGTATTTTGTTTGTTTACTTTGTTTGTCGAAATTCTTCGATAACTTATTATCTTATTACGTTTTAAGCCGTTTCACGAGTAAAAACAACACCAGATGTTATAAAACGCACCTTATTATGCGTTTCTTACATGAAAACATTTAATATTCTACTCCCAAACTATATTTTTGTTGTTAGTTTTCTGAACATGAGAAGTATCGACCACAAAAGCCACTATACAATTTGATATCGATATTCTGCGACACAATTGAAACATTTCCAAAATCTGTCTACGTAAAGTAGAATGTCCTAAGTGCACTGTAAGCTATGACAGAAATATTCAACCAGGACCTAATTTGAACCATAATTTGAACCAAACTATATTTAAAATTAATTTCGTTTATTCAAAATAATTTGGTAATAATCACAGTGATTTTTACATCAAAGTTTTATAGACCTTGAAAGAAATTTAAATATATACCTAAAGTAAAAGTCCTTTTAATTGTTTACAAATAAATAATCTCAAATAACTGTATTTGACATTTGGATTACTCAAAAGATCAACTATTATAAGGAGACGAAATGAAGACCACGTATTTCAGGTACTTAATATAATTGGTATTTGCCAGTCTAATTATTATTTTTTGTTTTAACTCAGTTTTGCAATGAAAATGTGTCATTTCTGAAAACATGTTTACGTCTCATACCTTGACTGCGTTTCAACTTTATTTAACAACGTTTACAACGACGCACAAAACCAGTAATTGGATTTCTCTCTATGCAAGTAACTACAAAAAAAAATGTCTCAATACAAAAGGTGTCGAGGTTGCTTCCTAAATACAGGACTTGAGAGGACTTGTTACTTATAGATGTCTTATTTAAGTTTACGCATAATGTTTTCATGAATTAAAACGTAAATAGCTTCAACCCATCGATTTTTGATAAGATTTAAGAATGATTAATTTTAGAAATTTATGTCGTTACTATATTAAATTTTAAGTGCTATGTCAAATCATATCAGAATTCGTTACTCGAATTTCTAAATACTATTGTATTATTTTGGTAACTAACAATAATTACTTTTGTAAAACTTCCTCCACATGAAATAAATAGGTGGTTTATTTATATTATTTTCTAAAAAACTGGGAACCGATGTATCAGGAAAAAGTAAAAAACGCATACATTATTATGTTATTCAGAAAATATTTAATGTTGATAAACATATTTAATTTTGTACTGACATTAAAAGAAGACATGGACATTTTAAGAGGTAACAAATACGGGTTCTTAGATTAATATTTTATGAGAATAATTTAGCTTTTAAGGTTTTAAAGACTATTTGAAATCATCTACCTCATAATTTAATAAAGTTACATAGAGTTTATTGATAAGTTAATGTAGTGAAGTTATACAAAGTCTAGCAATTATTATTATTTTCCATTCTATATTTGCTGTTTGCCGAGTAAATATAGGTTTTGTATTTCTTATGTTTAGAGTTTAAATTTTGTTTTCTTTTTATTTTTCAAAGAAAAATATAGCGCAAAAATATAAAAACATGTTTTATTTCACTACCCCGACCCCCGCTGAAAAGTATTCGTTAAACGACTTCAAAAAAACCCGGCCAAGTGCTTGTCAGTTTACGCATAAAGTAGGTTTTCGTAGTAAGTTAACTATCAATCACTAATTAGCTGGCCATGATACTACTCGTAATATATTCACCACATATAACTACTACGGCCGTGTATTTTTTCACTGGCAAGCAAGAGCTGTGTCTCCCACACACTAACCAAATTTAGCATTTTCGCGGAACTCTAAATCGCAAATGGTCTTTAATTTGAAGACCCATTATATTTTTCAATATATAATAAATACCCCACACTATGAGGTAAACAAGTTACTTGTAAGAGTGTTATCCTGAAATTGGACGGACGGACATGATGAAAATGGTAGGGTTCCGTTTTGCCTACGGAAGCCAATAAAGGAGTTTCTCAATTTGGTTGTATTTTTTATTGGTTTGAAGAGGACGTATTAAGTCTTTTTAGTTTGAGTTGAGACAAAGATAGACTTGCACCCTTCTAATGGATTTAAGGCATTATTTTATACAAAAGTATTCTTAAAATATTATTTTATACAACAAGAGCGTGCATAAGATATATTTGTGCATGTGCGAAAGATATAGAGAAAAATTACGTAGATAACACATCAATAACACTATTTATTATTACAATCCCATTTAAATAAAATCGATAGGTAATTTTTTGAAAATTTCATCATAGTACATTCAATTGCGCACTAAAACATTACAAGGTGAAAAATACCAACATAGGAAGGAACTTCATTATTATACACTGCGCATTAGCACAGTTCCTAAAAAGAATGAGAAAAGCTTATTACGGCTGTGAGCGCAGCTTCCCTTCCGATAATATTGCGTTATTTTCACAGCAAATTTCGTTGTCAGTTTCGAATCATGCATTAAAATAAAATGGATTATTCATCACAGTAATAAGCTCTGCAGCAAGTAAACGCAAGTGTGGGACGTCACGGGTCCTTGGAGAGCGGGCTGCGCGCGCGGGGTCGTTCTATGCCGAGAGATGTCACGTTTTTCAGGCGAGCCGGGCGAAGATGGGCGCTCCGAGGATGCAGCAGTGCGGGGCCCCCCTCCCCCCTCCCCGCGCCCCGCAGCGCCCCCTCGCCCCTCGCTGACGTAACGCTGCCGTGTCCGCCCGCCCTAGTGTGTGCCGCGCCGCGCTCCGACCGACTGGGCGCCCCTCACGCGCCCTGCACTACACCAGTTTAAATCACTTGACGTTTCACATTTTGGATTACTGATTCGGTATCGAGCTTATTAAGGACAAGGTGCATAACACAGTTGTGCACGCGTTAATACTTGATCGTATCCCATTAGCGTAGATCGACACCGCCCCCGGTGGCCGAATGCATCGATGTCATTTCTCAATATCTAGTTAACGGCGTTGCAATCGTTCTTTTACGTCAAATCGTATTACAGTCTTTTACAGTATACATTATACTTATCTAACGCCAAGGCGAATATTTTATTTAACATTTATAAATAAACCGATGTTTTGATTGCTATTGTACACTGTAGTATAAATTTCCTTTCATTTGATATGAAATTATATAAGTGTTATGAGGTTTTAATAACTTAGTCGCAGTCAATAACATCGTTAAGACTTAATGTTTTGGTTAAATATAGTGTCTAGTATTGCAGTATTAGTAAATATAAAGTATTAAGGTATTTATGTCATAGATTAGACATTATTACGATCCGGTTTTTAAGTTACATTTACATGAGAGTATTATATATAAATTTACTCTATTTATTGTATAAATATAAAATAGACTGACTTCAGTCGTGTATGGAAATGCAATGTGTAATTAGATCAGCAACAGTTCTAAGTACAATCATTTTATTGGACATTAATTGGCATTGATGCTCTTATGGTAAGTGGAAGAGACTATACTCACATCGTTTGTAGTGTTAACTACCGCTTTATAGACATTAGAGGCATCATGCTACATAAGTAACTTGAACATCTCTAACGGAATCACTTGATAACTAACTGAATCGAGATTCACACACTATCATGCAGGTAGTTTTATTAGCAGCGTTGTACGAAATCATCATTTAGAATTTTGATAGTTATTAAATATTAGTCTAATCTTCTTGGTTATGAAAATTAGGAACATTTAGATCAATTTGTGACTAGAATAGTATGCAGTATAAATACATACATAGTTACATCAAATCATTATACATAAGTTTAGTAATAGTGCAGTGTTTGCTTAAAAAGTATGAGTGTAATCAATGGCGTAAAGAAATTTTAGACCATGACCTGTGACAATAAAATTTCATTGGATTTCCTCAATCTAATGCATATCATCAAATCATCGGTGTGAAGAGGAGTAGAAGCTGATAAATATCATATATAGTTTTTCTTTGTTACCATATTATTAGATTTTATCATGTCACTTCGTTACTTAGAGTTTCGTTTTGGCACGGTCTACGTTAGTATGCGTACTGTATCCATTATGCCGTCGTATTAAAATATTTACTTACTCCTTGCACTCTCGGAAATTCATATTTTTACAATGTAACGTTTCGGTAACTCAAAATTATTATATATGATTTTGTTGAAAACTTCAATGAAAGGATGTATCTACGCATGTATGTACAAGGCTTCCAAATACGTCGTAGTCGCAAGTACGGGGAGGTAAAGCTCTGAAGTATACGAATGTTCGGAATGGGGTCGACTTAAGTAGGAAAATACAAATTTATGGGGTATACCGCTACGCTAAATTAGAACGTAAACCCCTTTCACACATTTTCCATAGTGGCCAGGGAACTCAATGTTGGTGAAAGTCGAGATTCTGGGAATTGACACACCTAATAGCGTGTAAAATCCATAACTTATAAACTAAGGCTCAGTTAAAAAGTATTATTGTACAATATATAGTGCAGCAGTGAAGCGTTAAATACATGCAATCCCCGTGTAACCGCGGCGCACTATAACCCTTTGGATATCTAAGAACAAAACTGCGCATTTCAAATGGTCCATGGCTGGCGGATTGTCAGTTTCGTACACTCTAGAAGCTTCATGTAAAAACTGAGCAAGTGTCAGGCCACGTGCAATGTAGGGTTCCGAAATAGTAAGTTTATCGATTATTAGTCACTAACTACTTATGCTAACAAAGCCAATAGTAACATAGCTGATAGGTATCCTTGTAAATTCATCATATTATAAACTATTTTTGAGAATTTTTTAATTTTTTCAACTCCAACCATTTAGCCGACAGGGGGTTCTTGATTCTAACCAAAATTAGGACTTGAAAACCAAATATTTCAAGCAAGCGGACCCCAAATTCCAAAAATGTTCTTTGAAGACCCATAATATTTTTGAAAGAACTTTTGAACGATATCGAACAACTTTTTAACGAATAAAAAATTCGTCATCATGTAGGGGAGGTATCCTGACAAAAAATTTTTTCAATCTGTTATTCTACGATTCTGGAGTTCTAATAAATATTTGTATCCATACCAAATTACAGCTTTCTATCACAAATGGCATCGGCGCTTTGCTTCGGACAGCTAGACGGACAGACGGGCGGACAGACGAATTGACATGAAGAAACTATAAGGGTTCACTTCGGAACCTTAAAAACCCCCTTAAATAAATAAAAATATGTAGTTGTATACATTCACAATTGTTATTGGCTCCCTTCTTAAATTTTATTTCCCTTCTTAAACTATTTTACTTTAGAACCCTAAAAATGGAAGTGTTCCGAGGAACAGTTGACCTTGGGCCCACGTCTCCCTTATATCGCCGCAACGTTTGCTGTAAAATTAATGAAATTCTTCGTTTGTGAAATGAACTTTCCTTTGGAATATTTCTAGAAGATGACATTTTTGAAAATGGCTTTTAAAGACGTTACATAGGTTTAGATTTACTTTGATTCTATTGGACCAATTTTCAATTCACATTCAAGGCGGCCAAATTTCTCTTGCATTATAATTTTAACATATTTATACTTAAACTAAAACATTTATTAATACACAGTTAAGCTATAGTGTTGTTTAATAATAAAATGATACGGTCGGTTCTACACTTTCAACAGAGTACGGTCTAGGTTAATTTGTTTTCTTGATCTAAGTTATTTATTTATCTATTGTTTAAATTTGGTTGTGTGTGTGCCAAGTTTCAATTTTAAATTTTACACACACATGCTTACACAAATAGGAATGGATAAAAAAATATATATCATATATAAGATAATTTCATGGTTATTGTCAGGCTCGCTGACTTATGAGGATCCATAATTCTATAACAATTTATCATAAATGTCTGTAAGGGTTTTTACACAAAAACACAATACGACGTTGCGTCGTGCTACGGCACGGCATCTTTTCACGTAGCAACGTCGTGTGGTGTTATGCGACGTCGCAACGTATCACGGCGTACGGTACCACATCGTGGGTACAGTCACCAAGTTATGTTCGAAAAGTGGACAATATGTGTCCAGAATCCTTTGTTGCGTATATTCTTTAACCGTCTTCTTAATACCAGTAGGAGGAGAATAGTCTAGTGCGGTCCATTTTTCGACATTAACTGCGTCACTATATCAACGACGTCACGCCGCGCCGTACACGTCGCAACGTGAAATGATGCCGCGCCGTAGCACGAGTAGCACGACGCAACGTCTTATGTTTTTGTGTAAAAGCCGTAAATGAAATATTTATATTGGAATTATTAAGTATTATTCATAAATTAAATATAAATAAACAACATTAATTTTCAAAATTTTATTAATTCTGGACTGAAATGAGTAACGTTATTCTTAGTGAAAATTAACTACAGTAACTATTATTTCCTGTGGTCTCAGGAATTTAGAGTTTGTGTTGAGTCGTACAGATGTTAGTTTCTCGTCTAAAATAGTTTGTAATCTAATGACGTATAATCACGGAGCTACCGGGACCCTATGTTTTAAACGTCATTCTATCATTATTTTTGTTGCTGATTTCAGGAATCCGCAGCCAAGAGGTTTCATTGTTATTTGTATTTTTCTACTTGTTACTAAGGCTTAGGGTACTCTACCAAGAGTTTCAACCTTCCTCCTATAATTTTTACCCGACTGCCGGGAAGGGTTATATTTTTTGCGCGTATCTTGTATGCATGCAATATTATTTATTACCTCATAATATCTACCAAACCGCTGGACCGCTGGGTATAAAAAAACAGAGAGGTGTCAAGGGACACCCGGATGGAACGAAGTTCCTTTCGATTTAAGTATTGATTTTTGAAGTGATTCAGAAAGTTGTACAGAAACGTGTGTCTGTGTGTCAGAACGTGTCTCTGAATCACTTCAAAAAGTATCGTGGCAACTTTTCGTATGAAAATTTTCCGTCTAGCCCCCTTTCATAACGCGCGATAAGGAACTTCGTTCCAATTAAAAAGCTCATCATAAGGATTTCACAAAAGTATATATTTTTTTTTGCAGTCGGGTTTTTGATTTCTTAATTTCATGATCATAAAAAATGTCTTGTACACACCTTCCTTTCGATTGTTGTTTATGCTGATATACACTCTGGCAAGTGTGGATCCTCACAGTAAACTGGAACGTCTGATTAATTATTCACAACGTTTCATCTTCTGTCGCCAGTTTAAATAGCTTAACATACTCGTATTATGTCGGCATAGACGCAGAACAGAGCTTCATTTGGTTAAGACTCTTTCCTATTTACTTATCTATATTATGATTACCTGATGACCAAATTTGGTACGTGCTACCTTGGAAATTATCATGAGTTCTAATGTTAACTTCTGTATATGATAATAATAATAAATTTTTAATTAATATTAAAAGGTTTTAAGAAAGAAAACTTACTCCATACTCTAATATCTTTTTCCCTTTATTGTAACCATTTCTTGTAATATTGTGTAATATTTATTAAAACTCCAGAATCGTAGAAATTATTGTATTGAAAAACATTTTTTTCAGGTCACCTCCCCTATAGGTAACGTAAGAATTAATTTTTTATTCGTCGTGTACCCTATAGTATGGGGTATCGATAAAAAAGTCTTCGAAAAATATTATGGGTCTTCTAAACCCATTTTTGGCGAAATATTGGGCTTTAAAGTGCTAATTTTGGTTAGAGTCAAGTGTCCCCCCCCTGCTGGCTAAACGGTTGGAGTTAGACAAGTGAAAAAATTCTCAAAAATTGGTTATGTGATGAATTTATAAGAAAGACTACCATAGCTATGTTAGCACAAATAGTTAATGAGTAATAGTCAATAAACTTACTACTTAGGAACCCTACATTGCGCGTGGCCTGACACGCACTTGCCCGGTTTTCTATAGTCATGTTATTATATGGCGCATCAATTGAAATACATTAAATACAATTAAATACATTAAATTACTTAATATAAACGAAAATATAATTTTACGCTTTTATAACTTGCGTTAACTTTCAATTTATCCATCCAGTAATTTTTGTTGTACATTACATCCATGTTGAACGTTAGGAATGCCCGATTGCAATACTAGATTAATTACGACATCTGTAACAGGCATTCAAGGCATCTACTCTAGCAACAGGGTGGTAATTTTGCTAAAAATTGGCGTGACCGAATCCGGTATGCGTAAAAACGCTGGATCCGGTTTTCCGCATTGCAATCTCTAATTGGAATTGATAATGACATTTTCTTCAGAAATGGTCAAGTGAGACGACAGTGGTGGATGGTGAAATATGCTTAAGAAGTGACAAAGATAATAAAATATCCAAGAATTGTCATTTCAATAATAAGTAAGATTTTATGAAAGATTGCAAGACCAATAATAAGGGAGTGCTATTTGCAGAGACGGGTCGGTCCAAGCTCACCTGATTGTTTTAAATTCTTTAATCTCTCTTTATCTTTTCTTCGTAATCTCTCGGCGATTGCATTGTCCTGTTTTAATGTAATTCTCAATATTATTTTATAATACTTTTTACTTACGTTATCAACCATCCTAAAATGTTGCTTCGGTTAATTTGAAACTAATACAAACGAAAACTATGTACTTATGTAGGAAGTTCGAAGCTCAAATTTCCTTACGAAAACCGACTTCACGCAGTCTTGTCTGCCCTACACCTAAAGTGTAAACCCACGTAGGCGTGCAGGGGCGAGGTGACCCGCGAGCTGAGGAGCAGGTGGTTTTAACGCTCGCCGCCGTCGCTAAGGCCAGCCAGTAAGGCTGGCCAGCAAGCCGAAGCATTAGGTCAACTGATACAGTGGCAGACGTGACTTCGATGAAGTTAAATAACGAAACAATTTTACTTGAAAAATTTTCGGTGAAATGAAATTTGGTAAATATTTTTCGACCTTACGATTGGTAACCTTATTCTGTATAAAAATTCATTTTCTCTCTCTTTCAATCTCTATCTTTTACTGTACGATTATATGCGTGTTCTTGTGCGACCGTGAATCAACATTTGAGAAGAAAATGTGCCGTCGACTTTATTTACCATCGTGCGCGGCGCATTCTTAATGTAATAAAGTTCTAATTGCATAGCTCTTATAAGTACTTTAGATTTTATTGATATCTAAAAAACTCCGATTTCGTAACTCATTGATCACCAAAATTAATTCATATTTTCTGAAATCCTAGCTATGTAGTATGGGAGCTACTGTTTGTACATAAACACCAAAAACATTCAAAAACTAACTAAACTTTCACTAAACTTTTTTACCAAACTTTTACCCCCCAACCCTTTAAACTAAAGGATGAAAGTTTATATGAGACATTCGCAAATGAAGCTAGACATCTGAAAATTGATATAGTGACTCTTTGTTATAACTGATAATATATGTATGTATTTCAGGATTTACTTTTCTGTTATACAATAGGTAGTTTTTTTCGTAACGAAACTGCTAAGCCACATAATATTTTGACTAAGGCGCTGCGCTGCTTCATATGTCTTGTATAGTTAGGGCGTGTAGAGTTAAAAACTTAGTTGTACATGAGACCTGATAACCTTTGAAGTTTTACTCCTTTAAAATCGATTTTCATGTTATGAAATTTTATGAGGAGCAATATCAAACCTTATCAAACATTCTCCGTTACGTTATGATTTATGTTTTTGTAATTGATATAATAACACAGAATCTAGATGGTGTTGTTACTGATCAGTATAATAATCTTGTTACATCATGTTCTGATGGTGTAAAACATCTCATTATTATCATCATCATCCGTTGTTACAGATTTGACGATTGCAAACTAGATGACGTTAAACTCCAGTCGTGCGTCAGAGCTGACACATACAATTTTTTTGATGTAAAGCCTTATGGTCTCATCCTGGCAATATTTTATATAAAAATGTTTTTGGTGGTATTTGAGATTTTACTCACACATTAAAAAACTGAAAATTGGCATAAAAATAGTTATCTTTAACATTGATTAAATTATAGGATACTTATTTACGTAATAAATGGATATTTTTCCCGTACAATAAATACCTATAAAGTTTTTTTATGTAATTTATTATTCCCCTGATTTTATTTAGTATTTTTTATTTATTTTTTATTTAAATTTAATACCTACAAAGTATCCTATAATTTTATTTGTTCCATAATTTAATCCGGGATAAACACATTATGTTTTGAGTGCTTTTATATTAATACTGGCTGGTTTGAAATATATCATAATGTTTTTATTTAACATAGTTTTCATATCTCTCTGGACCTAATTGTAAAGTCCATAAAAAAAGTCGCGGGCAGGAACTTATAAGACATAAATCTAAGTTAACAATCATTTGTGAACCTGATTTAAGATCTGGATATGGCCGCAAATTTCAACTCATCGATTTTCAGCTCGAATAGAGCAAGACTACTTTTGGCCGACAACTTGTATCGAGGTCAATTTTAAAATAGTACCTACTGTTAGAGCAGTCTAGTGGCCTAATGGAATGCTATTTAAACCGACATTTAAGTAGGACGTGATCCCTGTGTTTTTTTCTGTGTACTCATGTGATACTCATGCAATAGAATGTAAGGCGTTTGTAGGTTTGTCTGAAGCAGATATGCTTGTAGTATGAGCTATTGCAAGCTTTTGAGTTTAAGCATTTTTCTCATCACAAGAGAAAGTGATATAGAAAACCGATATCTTGCAATAATTTTTTGCTGACGGTTGCTAGACACTTGTATTTTAATGTATTTTTATAATTTGATATTTTATAAATATTGTGTTTTTAAGTTAACTTGTAAGGGTCCTTTTTAGGAATTCACCACATCTTTTGATGTATGGAACCTTGTATACATCCGTCCAGAACTATAAATAGCCATTCATGTTGATGTTGCAAGAGCCCATTGCAGTTCTTTGCTATGATTTTTATCAACCGATCCATGGTAATTAATAAAGGTTTTTTTCTATTTTCTTTCATCTCGCGACTATCATAGACATGAAATTCAAAATTTAAACTACTTTGTCATCTTAATTCACATTTTCTTGTTTTTATGTTTTTGCTTTGATTGCCCTTTGATTTTATGTAACGACATGAGCATAAGATATTTGTTGCATGTTAGTTTTGATTTTTCTAAAGATTTAGAAATTTTGTGTCCATCGTTGATTGATGTGTTTGCTTTTAATGTACTGGATTCGTTTTCTTAAGCATCTTGTTTTTAATAGTTTTAATTTCTTTCGTGATAGTCCATCCTCGATAGTTGGCAGGGTGGCCTTTAATTATTCGCTGTATTAAGACTTTTATATGTTGGATACGTCATCTGCTGGAGCTTGACTACGTTATGCTGGCGTCCTCCGAGAAGCTAGAGGATAGAAAATTACTTCTAGGGGTAACAAGAGGCCGTATTCGAATCATAAATAACAGGCAGAACGAAACTAGGATCCGTATTCGAATCATCAGTTACATACATATTTACATTTTTCATCGCTGGGATTAGATAAAACAGGAAGGGGAACCTTACCTTTTACTTCAAAGGCAATGCTACCACCGACAATGTATCCTCCTTCGTACTTTAATTGTATTTTTGACATCCTTTTTCACGTTATTTGATAGTCTAGTTTCTTTTGTGCACATCCATTCAAGTTCCGTTGATGCCGTTGATATTCATGATATATTCAACTGCAACCATTTATCACGTAACATTGTTCAATGATGAGTAAATTAAATCTACGTGCTGGTTCCGAAGGCGGATAAGGTGCAACTGAAAATATTTTTATGTTCGTGGTATGACCGTAGCAGTAGGTGGTAGTGCATCTTCACCAATAAAGAGTTAGGGCGCAATCTGCTGGAATTTTTTGTAAACTAAAGAGGAAAGTTTTAATTTTTTGTTTGTTTGTTTGCAATAGATAAAGTCAAAAACTACTGGTTAAACTACCGATTAAAAAAATATTTCACCACAAGGATGTTCTCTTAATTCTTAATAAAACGGGCTATATTTTATTAAAAAAACTTGACAAGTGCGAGTTAAACTTGCTTAGAGAGGGTTCCGTTAATTATGTATTTACCGTTATTTTTCTATTTTTTTTATTTTTGCCGTTTTTTTAAGACCATAGAATTGCTATAAAGGAGAATGCCCATAGCCAGTACTCTTAAAAAAATAATTGTGTCACAATGATTTTTGGACAAAAAATTTAATTAAAATATTTCAAGTATTTTACCCTATTTCCTAAAAAATCCTTATTGGGAATAATTTTCTGAAATTAATAAGTAACTTTACTTCCGTTTTACAAAATAAAACCATTGGGCCATTTGTGTTTGGATAAGGGCCAATCAGGAATCTTTTAAGATCCTTCGGGCCAATAGGTAGCATTGATTCGATTATAATTATGATACAACAGTTATGCCGGGTCCACACGCTTGGTGTTTGCCGCAAATACCAAACACAGCAACCAACATCACAAACACCGATCATAATCACCTACACAAACAGCGCATCCTCACATTTGGCGAACATGTTAGTCTATTCAAAACAGACGAAAATGGCGGACGACGAACTTGTTGCAGCGATTGCTTTTGGGTTGACCTTCTTTTACTTTAAATAAAACAAAATTAAATAAGAAAGAGAAAATCAAGGAAACGAAGACGGTGGTCGATGACCAAAATTATTTTTTATATTTTTATTTAAAATAATACTTATCCGCGTTCATGCATCATTAACTTTTTGCCTATTTTTGTGATTCACATGCTTAGGATTCCAAATACATGGCTCATTTTGATATGCTTCTAAGAACGTTAGAATTATATCTTCAGACCAATCAGTCATTGTTTTTTCTATTTTAGATTCTACGTCCGCTTCCCTCAAGCTCTCGTTTAGTAATGATTGTTAACAAGCGTTTGGACACAACGCAAACTGTTTGCCGAACATCCTTTGATTTGTGAAGGAAAACCGACAACGATGCCGATCACTAGCGAACACAAACACCAATAGGCAAACAGGTACAAACACCTATCTACATGTTCGTGTTTGTTATTTTTTGTTTGCTGTTTGCCATTGTTTGCCAAGCGTATGGACCCGGCATTATAGTATAATATATCCATGACAACAAACTAGATGACGTAAGGGGATTGTCAAATGAATTATTTTTTTATAGAAAATTATTATAATCAGCCAGGAGTAATAGTGTTCTGTGATTATAATACATTACAAACTACATGGTGTTTGGGGACTGTCAAATGAATTTGAAACTTAAAAGATCGACATTACATACGCAATCGACTTTAATACGCCCGCATAGAGTCCATATTACTGTGAGTTTACTATAACCTAAATACAAATTACTTTTGTTTAAAATCTCTTATTTCCTAATATTATCATTGACTAAAGTTAGTATGTATAATTTATTAAGATAACATAATGAAATAAAGGTATTTTTATCAAGACACAAAAATGTTAAAGTCAGTACATTTCTCCATACTAAATGGGCATTCTCCTTTTTCTGTAATATTCAAAGAACTATTCTCTGTATTTTTTTTTCAAAATTCTAGCGTCAGTTCTAGTTTCGGAGATAAGGAGGGGAATAGACAATTTTTGGCGTTCTTTCTTGAATAATTTTAAAATTTATTTAACATTTTAATTTGTACAATTTTATTGTACTGTATAAAAAATATATATTTAAGATCCATACAGCAATACCTTTCATTTAATATACCGCACGATACAGTTAGCAAAACAGTTTTTACTTAATTTTGATTTCGTTAAAAAATATTTTTTTTCAAAATTCTGTTGTTTACTTTATACCTTCGTCTTTGGGTCACAAAAAGAACTTTGTACCAAAGGAGAATGCCCATTTAGTATGGAGAAATGTACTGACTTTAACATTTTTGTGTCTTAATAAAAATACCTTTATTTGATTATGTTATCTTAATAAATTATACATACTAACTTTAGTCAATGATAATATTAGGAAATAAGAGATTTTAAACAAAACTAATTTGTATTTAGGTTATAATAAACTCACAGTAATATGGACTCTATGCGGGCGTATTAAAGTCGATTGCGTATGTAATGTCGATCTTTTAAGTTTCAAATTCATTTGACAGTCCCCAAACACCATGAAGTTTGTAATGTATTATAATCACAGAACACTATTACTCCTGGCTGATTATAATAATTTTCTATAAAAAAAAATAATTCATTTGACAGTCCCCTTACGTTACCTAGTTTGTTGTCATGGATATATTATTATACTATAACTGTTGTATCATAATTATAATCGAATCAATGCTACCTATTGGCCCGAAGGATCTTAAAAGATTCCTGATTGGCTCTTATCCAAACATAAATGGCCCAATGGTTTTATTTTGTAAAACGGAAGTAAAGTTACTTATTAATTTCAGAAAATTATTCCCAATAAGTATTTTTTAGGAAATAGGGTAAAATACTTGAAATATTTTAATTAAATTTTTTGTCCAAAAATCATTGTGACACAATTATTTTTTTAAGAGTACTGGCTATGGGCATTCTCCTTTCAACTCATTTGGTCCAGTAGTTTTGGACTAAATTGTCTGTGAACGGCGGCCACCCAGACACACGAGTGATCCTCTAAGAGTTCCGTTTTTCGTTTTTTCGTACGAAACCCTAAAAAATCAAGAATCTACATGAAAATTGAAGCAAAACGAGGTCGGTTACTAGTCTAGATATAAATACGCTTGTCTTAAAGGTGTA
The DNA here is from genome assembly GCA_963932265.1 of Thymelicus lineola. Lineage (NCBI taxonomy): Eukaryota > Metazoa > Arthropoda > Insecta > Lepidoptera > Hesperiidae > Thymelicus > Thymelicus lineola. The sequence continues at coordinate 9,774,469 of OZ010684.1, read as the reverse complement.
CACGTGAAAGTTTTGGCTATTCAAATGTATAAATAACTAGATTTTTCGACATAAGTGACAGTAGTTATATTGGTAGTAGTACTTTTACACGTAGGGACACAATACTTTAGGAGCATTCTAGACCAAGAGGAACTACACACAACATATTTGTTGTACAAAAATTATATTATTGGTACAAGCGAAATTAAAAAGTCCCGTTACTTTTTAATTTTTAGAGATCTTATAATGACTTTTTGCTTCAGTTTATATTAATTTTAATAATGGCTTTAACCCTTTAATGGCCCACTACTGAGCACGGGTCTCTCCCCTTGAGGAGGCCTGGAGCATACCCCACTGCGCTGCTCCAGTGCGTATTGGTGGAGGGGTTAGTGGCCAACCCGAGAGTCAAAAGTTCTTATGTCGCCCGAGGGCCCCCGACATGGCTTAACGACTGTAACCTATCTTATGATAACAACCGGGACCGACGACTTTACGCGCCCTCCGAAGTCCAGAAACAGTCAAGAATTTTTTTTTGCCACTGTCACCCATTCAACTACCGACTGCGGCTGCTGTTGCTTAACTTTGTCGACACAAGCCGCCGGGCTATGAGCGCTTCATAATATTCATCCCATTTTAATAATTAGTAAGCACAAAAAAAATTAAAAACTTCTCCAAAGGAATTTTGACCACAGAGCACGTCTCTAGTATAATTAATAAAATAAATTAATAAATGTTTGAATATGATTTTATTTATTAAATCAATATGTGCTTTAAATTCTTAAAACGTTACTTCTTGGCATATGAATCAGTTTATGCGTGTGGAAAAGTCATCCAATTTGCATTTTGCTACATTATACATTTATATATGTACAGTGTATAGTCCGTGTAGAAGTTAATGATATAAAATAGTATTAATTCGTATAAATTTTGAAACAAAAGAATGACTGAAATGTCGAGAACAAAGCAAAGTTCAGACATGCCGCTGCGCCTTATCAGGTTCGTCTCACGAGTGTAAGTGAATAGTTAAACAGCGATGTGATGTAGTAGAGCAGCAGCTGTTCATAAGGGTTAACCATTACTAATCTTTTTATACAATCTCTTTTAGTATACTTCATAACCATATTCAGGTACAAGTGCTATTGCTCATTCTTTATAACTTAAAGTAACTAATGAGTGATACCTTTGGTGAACTGATGTCCATGGCCAACGATAGCCACTTACCTCGAAAAGAATCGTCAGCTCTTTTGTCGGCTATTTCCACAAAAAAAGGTTATCGCTAGCGGCAGTTTTCTTGCTTTGAAATTGAAAGGAACTTTAAGCTATCAATTGGTAGTTATCGTTAGATAAAAATCGTTAATCTATATCACAGGCCTACAAGTCGCATAAGAATAACCAACTTTTTGGTTTGCCAGTTATCCTTTATTGGATCCTCAACAGAGCAGAATAGTTCGCTCCTATGTATAAGATCCTAGTGAGCCTAGTACTGCAGTAAACTACTAATGAGTTTAAGTAAAACCTATACCTACACAAATAAGAGCTAATGTATACTGTTACGTGTAGTTGGCTCTCACCTAATCATTCTCCAAAGTTTGCGCCCTCCTCCACTTGTGTCTAAGTAAATAGTTTAGCATATGCGAGTATATCGAGTAGTTGAGCACAATAGAGCTACTATTTAGTTTCGTTAGAACACGAAAAATTAAAGCCTAAAGAACTTTTATTTAAGGATCATGATTTGCAAAGTAAAATTAGAAAGTAAAATCCACGACAGTTTCATTTACACGAAACATAGCTACGAATACTCTCGATAAAGTCACTTTTCACATAAAAAAAACTAAATCAAAATCAGTACATCCGTTTAGGAGCTGCGATGCCACAGATAGATATACAGATACACAGATACACAGATACACAGACACGTCAAACTTATAACACCCCTCTGTTTTCGTCGGGGGTTTAAAAGGAAATTGTAGGTCCCTGTTACTGTATACTTTTGAGTTGTAAATTTTTTGACTTCGGGTTTTTAGGGTTCCGTAGCCTAATGGCAAAAAACGGAACCCTTATAGATTCGTCATGCCTGTCTGTCTGTCTGTCCGACCGTATGTCACAGCTACTTTTTTCCGAAACTATAAGAACTATACCGTTGAAACTCGGTAAGTAGATGTAATCTGTAATCCCACCAAAAACATAAATGTAAAAAAGGAGAGCCAAGTTCAATACAAAAATTAAGCTTGGCTGTGGGCTTCGCCGCAAAAAGAATGGAGATCTAAATGAGTGCCAAGTTCTATGCAAAATCGAAATATGTATTTATAGGAACAAAATAACATTATGAACAAGTATTAAACTCTATTTGTTTACTTTATTGGATACCTATAACAATTGCTGTTATTTAAAAATGTGAGATCTTAAAGTAGGTTACATTTGACTTGGCCAGTTTTTATCAGAATTAAAATGTTGAATAACTTTATAAAATGACTGATGTAATGAAACAGCTATGTTCGAATATCTATTTGGCGGACACTAGCGCCATTGATTAGGGTGGCATAACTCAGCAAACTTCACTCCGTTTACAACAGCCATGTTCATATATCTGTCACACACTAGCGCCATTTAGAAACGGCCATTATTGGAACCTCTATTTTCTGTAAACAGCTGAAAACCTTTTCAACTTTCCCTTCATATAAGATGGTCCTCGTTCTACTTCAATACTCCATGCGCTGAAGTATGCCATATTGAGCCCCGAGTGCACAGAGGCCTTAGTGCGAGTTTTACGTGACATAACGGGCTCACAATGTAAATGTGATTTGGCTAAGATTTGTATGAGACCCAAGTTTTTCTTTTCACTGCCGCTAGATGGCTCTGCTTCGGTCCCATACAAATTTTGTATGGGGACACCACTTATTTTTCGACTTTTTTCTATTTTTTAATTTTTTTTTATGCTAACACACAATTACCGAGCTGGATTCCAAATTTCATCCTTCTAGGTCATCTGGAAGTAGGTTAGATTTAGGTACTATATGTCAGTCAGTCAGTCAGTACTAAAATTTATGACTTTTTGACCTTTATATCTTCATAACCGTTTGAGCTAGCTTCATGAAATTTGGGCTTCTACATGTCCTTATGGATATAAATAAACACACGTAGTTTTATGTGTTTACGTTAAAGAGGTTATGAGTTATAAAAGGGTCAAAAGTGGCACCAAGTGGTTCGTGTAATATTACACTCGGCGCTGGCTAGCCAGTTCCTTTGCTTGAACTTGGCTTGACACGCTGCCGCGTGTCTAGAACCGCATTAAGATTCTCACACAAAAATAGAAAAAAAAATTTAGGGGTTCCCCATACTTGGAACTGAAACTCAAAAAATTTTTTTTCATCAAAACCATACGTATGGGGTATCTATGGTTAGGTCTTCAAAAATGTTATTGAGGTTTCTTCTAAAATAATTCTAAAATAAGAGAACTTCTAAAATAAGAGAATGATAAAACTAAAAAAAATATATAATGTACATTACCATGCAAACTTCCACCAAAAATTGGTTTGAACGAGATCTAGTAAGTAGTTTTTTTTAAATAAAAAAATACACTATTATTAAAACATCCATCAACGTTACAACGAACTACAAGAACTTTTATATTATATTACTTGCTGCTACGGAACCGTTCATGGGCGAGTCCGACTCGCACTTGGCCGCTTTTGTTTTAGTTTAACTAAAAACTGCAATATTATAGATTTTTATTTTTAGTGCGGTCAAGAAGTTGACCAAGGGTTCATAGAGATCTGCTTCATAAAGATCGTCCTTTCATCCTGTTATCCGGATTGTACTTGTTAAATAGCAATTAGCAATCGTCAAAAAATAAGGCCTTCCGGTTCTAGGATAGGCTAATGACCGATTTTGAAGAAGCGTGGTAGTGAAAGGAAATCCCGTGTATTGGGGTCGCTAATGATTATAGCTATAATAACTAAAATTAGATCTTTATATATTTTCATTAATATTAAGGTATATTGTCTTACATACAAAAGAGTTTCCGCTCAATAAATATTTTGAAATCTCACTCTTTGTGTTTTGAAAACAACGACTTTGCTTTCTTCGGTATATAAAAAGGCTAACAGGCATTACTTACAATTTTACAAATGCCATATCTGTATTTATCCCATTGTATCGTTTTAATACTATTAATGATTGATTTTCCTACTCCTATGAATTAGAAATATATATTTATATAAAAAACGTTACTAAGCAATCAAAAGTATAGAATCCCATAGATAAAATTGATTTTATCTCCTACTAGGAAATCGCCCTCGCTTCGCTTCAGGAAAAATAGTAAAACAATATATATAATATAGCCTATGTTACCCGGGGATAGTGTAGCTTCGCAACAGTGAAAGAATTTTTCGAATCGGTTCGGTAGTTTCGGAGCCTATTCAATGCAAACAAACAATCAAATCTTTCCTCTTTATAATATTAGTATAGATAAAATTTGCCTGTGTGCAATATTTAACCATAACTTTAGTTCTATCCAACGGATTTGGAAATAGGGCTTGAGAGCCAGTTCTGTCTTTCTTTTTTCTCTTTTTTTCTTGAATGGCAACGCGTAAGTAATCCCTAAGATGTTACTGTTGACCATGGGTGACGTTGATCATCCATCTGATGACTTGTCTGGTTTTTGTCAACTATTGGCATAAAAAAACATACAGCAATATATTTTAGGCAAGCCATAAACTGAAGTTACCTATAACTTTTTTTGGTCAATTTCATATGAATCAAAAACACATAGTTTGCTACAGACAGGGATCTTATTTTTTGTTATGCCTGTAGCATAATAACATATTTTATTAATCAATAATGTGCACTGTTATAGAAAAAGCTCCATTGAAGTTTTAAAATATCAATACAGATTTTCATTAACAACTCACCGTTGTTTCGCTTTAGCAAAAATTCCATCTTCAGATGGCTGTAATGGCCTAAGTAAACTACAGCTGCATCGATTCCGTAGTCACAACGCACCTTGGTTACTAAATCTAAACTGTCTTGCCGGTGCTCGAGAGGCATCCAGAATTTGGTCCCAATAACGATTCTCTCTAAGCACTTCATAGTTTAAACAGATCTGTCTATGTCAATTGATAAAATGCAAACCAATGCATGCATGCATGCATAATACATATATTTATGCTCACATAGCCATGAGAGTTTTCCTTGTAAATTCATCATATAACTTATTTCTGAGAATTTCTTTACGTGACCAACTCCAACCGTTTAGCCGGCAGGGAGGAGACACTTGACTCTAAACAAAATTAGCACTTTAAATCCAAATATTTCACAAACGGACCCCTAAATCAGAAAATGGTCTTAAAATACCATTTTACCAAAATTTTTGAAAATTTTTTTATCGATACCTCATACTATAGGCGACGAATAAAAAATTAATCCTCACGTTACATCCTGAAAAAAAAATATTTTACAATATCTTATTCTACGATTTTGGAGTTTTACCATTAATATCTATGCCTAATTACAGCTTTCTAGCACTAATGCCCGCCTTCTGTTGCAGAAGGGTAATGAGCAGGAAATAGCTGGGCGACATGGACTAAAAGAGTTTCGGCCTTCCACTGAGAGAGAGTTAAACTGAATGTTATAGTTTGCCTTCCATTGCAAGTGAACTTCGCAGGGTGAGATAGACGAGAAATGAGATGAGTGAGATGAACGAAGTGCGGCCTTCCATTGCGAGGGAGCGTTGTAAAATGAATCAGTACTAGACTGCCATGACTGCCTGCTGCTGTGGTATCTTCAGGCGTTTGCTTGATTTGAAAATTTGTACCTTCAGTGTGGTGATGTCGATGGTTTTATAAATCCAATAAATAAATTAATGTTTGACATAACATTATAGTAAGAAAACGAAAGAGACCTGTAGATGCGACTTAATACGAATTTAAAATTACAAGATGAATATTTAAAAATATTTTAGAGCTGTTTTTAGAATTCTTTTCAGTTATAAAAGACAGAAATTACGTATTAGACTGATCCACGGAATAATTAAAGGAAACGACGAGGGGCAGGGGTGGCTGAGAGGGATCGGGACGCAAGCGGACTTCGTTCAAAACTAGCGCACGACACCGTGACACAGCATAGTCCTTTTAACTTGCTCAATCCGCTTCGTTCACTTGCTCGCGGTGGAAGCAATTCTATGAAAACCGCTGCTAGTCGTATGGACTCCACGCGGACTTCGCTGAAAACTCCTTCAATATGTCAACCTATTTTGTAACTCTTTATACTCGCTTAGTCTGTTCCGCTCACTCGTAGGCGGTGGAAGCGCTTCAATGAAATTGACTATTCCGAATCGAACAGAGTTCGTGCGGAGTCCTTTCCGATCCTAATGGAAGGCGGGCATAAGGTGATAAGGGTGTCGGTGCTATGCTTCGGACAAACATGTGGACGGACGGACGGACATGATGAAACTATAAGGGTTCCGATTTTCCTTGGAATCCTAAAAGGTAGTTTGAAGAACATAATAATTATTGTTAATTTGAAAAAAATATCGAGTCCGAGAAAATTTTTAATCGCAGTTTTACCGTTATTTTCTTATTCTGGAATTGGATGAAACTATATACGAACTATTATAAATGCGATGTTTGAATAGAAATTGAGATTTCATACTTTAGTTTTGGGTTTTAACGAGTCAATCCTTTATAGTAACCATCAATTGAGGTAATGACGCAGTGCATGGTAACGTTCTTTTCTTGTCTGAAAATGCCTAGAAACTTGTTTATTGTTGATATGTAACAAATATATTTTTTTCCATCAGTTGAATATACAAGCCAGGTGTACAAATAAGTAATTAATTGGCAATACTTCAATTATTCAATAACAGCAGTGATAGCCTAGTGGTTAGAACGTTGGTATCCCGAACGCGGGGACCCGGGTTCAAATCCTGGCACGCACCTCTAATTTTCAAATATTATGTGCGTATTACAAGTTAATTATCACTTGCTTCGGTGAAGGAAAACATCGTGAGGAAACCTGCACACCGGAGAGTTCTCCATAATGTTCTCAAAGGTGTGTGAAGTCTACCAATCCGCACTTGGCCAGCGTGGTAGACTATGGCCTGTACCCCTCACATTGTGAGAGGAGACCCCGAGCCCAGCAGTGGGACAATTATGGGTTGTTGCTACTTCAATTATTTATGCTTCTTCTGGGTGTCGAGGTCTTTGGATGAAAGGGATCAATTACTACTTAATAATTACAGGCAGACCTTGCCATTAAATCTAATAATACTATCAAATGGTAATAAGTTTGGTCAATATAATACCTATAAACAGAAGTTTAATGTAGTCAAATAATTTAGTTTACCGTCTCTACAAATAACCTATAGTGAAAAACTACTTTAAAGAAATGAGGAAATTGCTCTCGGATGCAATCAATCGGAATAGTAATAAGTAAGACAATGATACATTCTCCACGGTACCGCCATGCGCCAATAACAGTAACAATTTTACCGCAGTCATTTATTTTGTCATTTCTCGACTTCGTCGCTCAGTTTTCTATATTCCTTGTTTATTCCATAAAAATAATTGTTACTTTAATCTTGAAAGTATCGCTAGTAAAATAAAGCGCTGAAAATGAACATTAAAGAAAAAATTTGTGCATTAAAAACAGCAATGTTGCACATCTAATAGGCATCAATATATTAATATCTGCGTAGTATTAACGAGCTGCAAGTTTAGTAGTGATTTTCTGTGCGATCCAGTGCAAAATACAACGCATTAGAAAGAGTTATTTTTCTAATCTAACGATACGAGTACATCAAAAAATCCTCTAGTATTTAGTTGCCCTTTCGTGAGCAAGCCAGAACATAAAAGTGTTGTAACTTAAGCTGTAACAATGTTCACATATTATAATACTTCAAAATATCATAATTTGAATGATTCTACTTCTTATTAAGCAGCATAGTGGATTTTTAGTAGTGCTAACTGCTAATATAGTATAATATAACAACAATAAGATGAAAAGACTAAGCAAAGCTTTTGGATTCAGAGGGCCGGGACCGATCGGGAAGAGACCAATTATTATTAGAAGCTAGCATAATGCCTCAAAAGTCTAGAGATAGATAACATTAGATTTTAACTACACATCCGCTTTTCGAGTAAAGTGGAGACTAATAAAGTGGAGACGTTCTTAAAACATAAAAGTGCGTTATTCAGGGCACTTCTACACCGTCTGGATGGTAAAACTGGTAGTAGTTATTTCAATTTACATGGATTATTCCAGATTTTTGTATTGTATACCGATAATAATCCATTCAGTTGCCTCGGCGAGACGGCTTAATCCATGTAATTGGGTCGATCATCAAATGGTTGAGGTATCTGCTTGTATAATAAAATGTTTACGTTTTCGTAAACAAACAACAATGATTGAATATTTGTAGAAATAAATTGTCTTTATTTAATTATTATGTAATAGGCTTTATTATAACTAAAACAAAAGGTGTCTCGTATAACTCGTGATAAAGATATTTTGTTTAAAACGATAAATATAAGAAGTCATTACACTAGACAGAAACAGACTTAGCTCTTTAAAAGGTTTCCCCGTGACGACTTCTGGTGTTTAGTATAACATGATATAGCAATTGCCTACTAAACTTTTACTCACTTATAACTAACTTATAAATAACTTTGGCTTTATAACCACGTAATAATTCCATATTGGTTAAATATTAGATGATAGCAATTAGTGAAACAATTTGTCATTTTTTTTACGTCATGAGGATTAAAACAACTAGTTGTTAAACATATTTAAATAAACAAAGTATACAAAAAGGCAAAAGAACAGGAGAAAAGAAAACACATATAGGTTGTGTAACACATGGCTGAGATAAGTGTGATTATGGGAATAATGAATGATAAGGTAGATTTCAATCGTGTTTATCCCACACAATAAGAAGAACATGTCAATAATGGTGATACAAGTAACCCTATGTCAGCAAATTAGTCAGCCATGCTTGGCAATTGTTTGTTTTCGATACTTGCCTTAACTTAGAATAAACTTTTTTAAAACATAGTAAAATACATATTTCAATTAGTCTTTTCACGATCATGGCTCACGGCTATCCTCACGACAATCACGGCATCTTATAAAATTCTATGCAAAAGGCTATGAAAAAGGCTATGCTCGGTATTTCTCTACGTGATCGCATAAGGAATGAGGAGATCTGTAAACGAACAAGGGTAACCGACATAACTGAAAGAATTAGCCAGTTAAAGTGGCAATGGGTTGGCCACATAGTGCGAAGGACCGGTAATTGTTGGGGAAGAAAGTCCCGGAAAAAGGAGCATAGGACGCCCTCCGACCAGGTAGACTGACGACCCAAAGAAGACAGCGGGCATCCGCTGGATTCAGAAGGCTCAGGACCGGTCAGAGTGGCGCAAGTTAGGGGAGGCCTATGTCCAGAAGTGGACCTCCAAAGGCTGACGGATGGATGGATGGATGGATGGATGGACACCAAGTTTTAACTGGCATGAACTCCACAATTTCGTGATTTATCCAAATCAGTTCTGCGTGTGGGGTGTGTATACACTTATTAAAAATTTTAATATGCAAAACAATTATTACATGAAAAATAGTTTTTTGGTAACCATTATCTTTACAGAATGTCGACATATTCCTGCTTGCGTTCTTTAACTTCTTTTCGCTGAAAAGATATCTGTAAAATATAACAAATAGAATGATTGTATAGAATAATAAATGAATTCTAGGAACTTTCATATCTCATATTGATTGCGTTCAGAGTACCTTAAACTAAGTTGACCCAAATACATTTCAAATACAAATCCAAGGTTTAAATTTCATAAATTAAAATTAATAAGGATTCTCCTGTCTTCATAGTCTAGAACGAACTATTAAATCACACGGTGGGCCACAGTAAGCATCCAACAGTCATGGACCAAAATCGAATGTCTCGGGGAGACTGCGCGCGCATCCCCCCTCGCTTCACCACTCCGAACGTCCATTGATGATCTCCTTAATCTCAATACATATCGCTAACATTATTTGGGCACGTCCTTCTCGACGTGCAAATTATAGATCTTTCCAGTCGTTCGAAGCGTGAGGAGCTGAAATAATTTTCATAGGCTTCCAAGTTAACGAGGATATCGTCGTGGAAATAAAACATTGGGCGCTGGCCGTCGTATCGTATCGTTTCGTTTGGGCGTCGCTGCGTCTCGGCTTTCGGCGGGCGGTCGGTGCGCGGTCGGTGCGCGGTGGCGGCCGGCGACTGTGCGCGTCGGCGCCGCCACGCACGCTCGACGGCTGGCGACCCAGTCCGCTCTGACGTTTACCCGAGCCGCCGGTGTCACCCCCGTAGTGCCGTTCGTGCCGCCGTGTCGCCGCATATGAAATTCTGCGCACTTTAAAATATAACCGAGTTATCGCTAGTGTGACTGGGTTGGGTCGCGGCGGATAGCGCTGTACGAGGTAGGCGAGGCGGTGGGCCGTGTAGGGTCGATCGTCCGTGCGGCGCTGAGCTCGGGCTGCGGCTCCTCCGTGCCAGCCGTCAGCTCTCAGACCCAGCTGGCGGTGTTTACACGCCGCGCCTGCACCCGCGCCGCCCGCCGCGCTTGCTCGCTGCAACTTACTTCCCTCATATTCTATTCGGAGCCGTGAATTTTTAACATTTCGAACGAGCAGCGATAGAGGTATATTAATGCTTATTCAGCCCGACTCTCCCCAGAGAGCACAGTCGTAGCACGCATAATCTAGTGTCACGAACGTTCAGAGCATTCGCATCGAAACCGAATTGTCATAGTTCATACGAGTGATATCACAATACTATAACTATGGGTGCAAAAGAAAGCGTGGAGGCAGCTAAATTTACTGCGCAAAATTGGAACAACTTCGAGGTTCGTAATATACTTATAATTTGCACATGGAGTGTTTGTACCCCTTTCCCCTTCGTGATGTCTGTTTTGTGGACATTTTACGCCCTTAAACCTAAACTATAAATTGGAATTACTTAAAATAAAATATGAAATTTATGCACAGTAACAATAAGATGTCTTACGTATGCATGCTCACACATCCCTTAAATAAACTGTTAAATAACTGTTGTATATTTAATGTTGAAGTCATATATGGAAGCATTAATAAATGCTTTTTCTGGTTACATTATAGTTTTGTGAGTTTATAGGAACTATTATTAAATATAGGTTGATGTTGAATTAGTTAATGTGTGATAGTAATCAACATTAGGTAGGTATGTTTGTATGATAGTCACATTATGTAAATCATAAGTACTTAATGATATCATCATGGAAACTTAAGTTGTATTATTAGTACGCAGTAGCTAAGCACAATGTGATGTTAAAAGCATAGAACCAGAAGATTTAAAACGAAAATGCCCTCAATTCTTTGTAAAGGCAAAATATCATGAACTCTACCTCGGATATCTAGGAGGATTGGACAGTTTAATGTAGCGACAAACTGAGCTGACCCATATTATATCTCTATAGATTACTCTATCATGACTGAAGACCCACCAACGAGATCGAAATGCGCCTCTCGAATTTTAATTACAATTTGATAGCATAGACTAAGACGCCCGACTGAAAATCAATACCTATTAAATGATAGCAAACTGTTCGGCACTTTACATCGTATGTTGCTTTTATACGTACTGTTTATTGGTCTTTTTGGATACTCAAACTATAATAATTAACAAATGCAAGTCTACAACCTCTACTGATATGAAACAGTTATATGGAGAATTTAAAAGCATGCGTTTAATAGTCTATTGCTCTAACAGTCACACTCTGTTTGGCTTATAAGGCTTCCGTGACACAAGTGTAAGCGAAGCCAATATTGTCTTTCTGGACTTTTCCCCGATCTGGCTTACTCTTTTGAGCCATGAACAGTAAATAAGTCTACAGTCATGAATATTCATCAATGCCAATCTGACAAAGTGAGACAAAACAACAAAATTTTAATATTTTATGCTTGAGAAGGAATATTACAATGACAACAAAAACAAATATACTACATTATTGATTTGAAATAAGAGACGCTGAGACGCTATGAGGCGCATATCGGCAACAAATCGTTGAAGCATAGACCGATGTAAAACCAAAGAAGCATTGATAAATATTACATAGTACGCGTGAATGAATAATTTGCGTATGTTTACGTAATCTACTCTTTGCAAGTGTGACTAAAACACGACGCATGTGATAATTTATACTTCAACTATGATACAGCACGTTAAAGACTAGTATTATACGTAAATAAAAACATGTTAAATATCCATGTATATGATGTTAACATTTAACCTACATCCGAAGCCATGCATGTCCACTTCATTTGACATTCATATAATGACACAAACATTTGTTTTTGTGTGGTATAATTATTACTTTTATTACGCTTTTAATTAAATGGTTGAAATTCTACACACCACTGAATCCATTCAAATCAAAATACGTCATGATAAATGTTTATGATGTTTAATTTGAACCTGAATTATTGGACTGATAAACATGTGTAACTGTAGGTACTCTTAATGTAATTAGTTTTTAATTCGCTATGAATATTACTCCAGTGTTAATCCGCAACAAAACAAATTAACCTGTAGCTGCGGCTTATTACCACTGGAATTTAATTAAACTTAATGAATAATTTAATGGAATTTAAACATAATAAAGGGGTGGTGCGTAGATTTTTTGTACTTGCATGCGTATTTATTTTAATGATGCCTTAATTATTTAATTAAGATAAATTTATAAATTTTACGAACTAAGTCTTAACAAATAAATTATAAAATTTACAAATAAAAAGTATTCACATGTATATTTTCTCAAAAATACTCAGCACTGCAGGTAAATCGGTAAAATTAATTTACTAGTTTTGTGGGTAACAATAAACATTTATTTTAAAGCTTTTTGATTGTGTTAAGCACTAAAACTTGTTGGGAGTCTAATTAGTTATTGTTGGGTGTTGTGATCTTTTTAACGAACAATTACAATTAGCTGAAAGTTTGTTTCAATAGCTTATATATCCAAAACTGCTCTTATGATAACGTTTTTTTACGTATTAGTTTGAGAACGCATACATGTATACCGACGACTTATAGACAACTAAACCAAGATTGTTAATCAAAGATAACTTAGTAATCCGCAGTAATGGATAGATAGGATAAGGGAATAGGCCGTAAAACTAATGAAATTTAAAAAGACATCAAAATTCCAGCATGGCGTGAAACATCACTACAGGCACGGCACCCAGCGTTCGCAGAGCCTCAACCGCGGGCACTCCCTGTCGCGCTCCGATGGAACCTGGTGACATCACGGGACCGCGGGTAATACACTGGAGCTCCCTCTCCAGAACCCTGAACTTAACTATGACCTAACCTATGACCTTAACTATGACCTTAGCCATGGCCTTAACCATGGTAACTTTACCAAACACCAAGACATATAATCTAAATTATCTAAAAAAATAACCGACTTCAAATAAAGGAGAACATCATTAACGTAGTCGAAGTCAACTACTCGTCAAGTCTCACCAACACAACACTACCACATGACAAGCATTATTTTCGAATATAAAAAGAATCATCAAAATCGGTACACCCAGTAAATGTTATACTTAGGAATAGGACACACATAGAAAAACACGAATTCCTTAATTCTTAATCCTTCTCCTTTTTTGGAGTCGGTTCAAAAAGCGCTTACTGTCCTACACATTGCCTCTTACCATCAGGGCATCAAATGTAAAAAAAGGCATGAGGAAAGACACCAGGCTCGCAGCGTTCGCAGAGCATTTTATCAAATTTAATACAAAAAAAAATTACGTAATTTTTGTAAATTTACTTTATCTTTGTATTTACTTTGTCAAACGTATATTCCGTGATTTAGATTATTGATGAGTTTTAATTTGAACTTTGACAGCTTACCTGATGGTCACCACTTTCAGTTGTCATAATTAGGGGCACTGGTAATTATGGCATGAGCAATTGTAGCTTTTTGAGATGTGAAGAAAGGTGTTGCGGTCAGAAATATTTTACTAATACTACACCGTCCATACCAACCATCAGTTGGAAGGAAGTCAGGAATTAACTTATTACTTGAAGATACTTGTTTATGACGAGTTGGTACCTGCCTAAGTGCTATCTGACACTGCCCTATTTTCAGAATATGACAAATTTAGGAAGATTGTAGAGAGAAACAGTATGTATAGAGGATATTAGAGCGTCAGTGACTAACGAGTTTTCCTCTTCTTCAGCCCTAGCGATTTCTTTCATCATCCTTGTTAGTCAATTATGATATGTCATATAAAACAATGTCAGTGTCCACAACTTATTAACACACATGCGATGTACTTCTATAAACAGACTTTATTAATATTCCATCATCGTTATCACTCAAACTGTGTAACCAGTTCGGATTTTGTTTCTACTCGGCTTTAATACGGTTTAGGTTCCACTACTCGGCCCGGCATGAACCTGACATTTTTGCTGGAATAGCTTCTGAAATTCAGCCTTTATCAATAAATTTATAATCCGGGGCCATGAATGGCTATTGAGTGATGTTTTATACTAACAATAAAATGCATTTAAGTCAGTGTGACAAGTTAGGCAAAGAATCCTTATTTCTTATTTTATTCTACCACAATCTACGGCCTATTTTAATTAGATTATTTTCTCGCTACCAGAAACCACTTGCTATCTTCAATCTAAGCCATGTGAGTGATAAATTTACACTTTATTGAACACTTCATTAATGCTTAATGCATTTTCTACCAGCTAACCAAATACAAACAGGCCAAACAGAGATACACGATGGACGTTATGAATATTTATAGCATAGACTGATAATTTCGATTAGCGAGAGATACTTCTGGTAATTCCAGCCGTATTGGGGTAGCTTAGAATACTAACCCCAATCCCACTAATGTGTCGTAAGAGGCGACAGAAACCAGGCCGTTTGATGGTAAAGCTTCAAGTAAAGATTATATTATCATATCTCTCTGTGACGCCTGCCTGCCTGTTACCACCCTCTTTTGAGTCAGCCGCCAAATGACTCGTCGTGTTCCCGCTGGGGCCATAGTTCTTTCTTTCTTTGTGAGAGTGGTGAGAGGTTTTAGTTTATTTCTTTTTTAGTCAGCAACGCATCGGTGATGCATTTGGTGCTACTGATATCCATGGGCAACGGTCGCCACTCACCAGTTGGTGGTAGTAAATTGTCAGCACGTTTGTCGATTAACTACATAAAAAAGGGTTTGTTCGTAAATTCACGATCTTATTTGGGTTCCTAGTGGTACATTCTACTCTGGTTTCCAAAGGTTATGTACGAAATGAGGAGATCCGTAGACAAACAAGGGTAACCGACATAGTTCAAAGAATTAGCCGGCTGAAGTGGCAATGGGCTGGCCACATAGTGCGAACAACCGATAACCGTTGGGGGAGAAAGGTCCTCGAATGGCGCCCACATCTCGGAAAACGGAGCATAGGATGACCCCGACCAGGTGGACTGACGACCTGAAGAAGACAGGGGGCATCCGCTGGATTCAGAAGGCTCAGGACCGGTCAGAGTGACGCAAGTTAGGGGAGGCCTATGTCCAGCAGTGGACCTCCAAGGGCTGATGGATGGATGGATGATGGATGGATGTACCAAACATGCCACCGCTGTCTAGTTTTTTGTCTCTAAGTTTTTTGTTATTAATTAATTTAACCTTTATTGACCACAATAATCTTCTCTTACAAATACAAATACAAATACAAATACTCTTTATTTGTACACCAGAAACAAATACATAGCAATAAAACAAGGTACGGTATACAAAACTTCTCTTCTAACTAACCATTGAATAAAAGTGAAATGAAATCGCTTATCCTTGATTTACGAGTATGTTACCTTCCTAAAGATAATGAGTGGTAATTATATCGCTAATTATAGTATTTTCATTTATAAATTGACAAAACTGATATTTGAATTTAAGATAGTATAATCATATCTTGAAAAATATACATTTATGGGGCCTGTATCTCTAAGCAAACATTATAGAATAATTGAAAAATGTAATAGAGTTTCCTCATAACTTTTTACTTGGTGATGATGATGATTTGATGTTTCTTTTTGTATTCGAAACCTGGTGCTTATCTTGTAGTCCCGTTTAAATGAGCGAGATTTGACAAGTACTTTTTGAGCCTAATTTTGAAGTCGGTTATTTTTTTGATGAATTTTATTTACAGATATTTTTCTTTTTTTCCAAATAATAATAATCATTACAAAGTATATTTAATTATCAACCAAAATATTATGCAACTTAAGACTTTTTGAAACATGATCAAAAATGTACAATCTCAGCCAGGTAAACTATACTAAAAAGACGGAAAACGATTTTAACTGTCCATCTATTTAAAGACACCAGCTGTGTTTTGATAAATCAAACAACACAACAGCGAATGGTATTTGACATACTTATTTCTTTATGTGGAGGTTAAGTACACAAATTACAACTGACAATGAAATCAACAGAGTGTTACAAGTTACAACTTGACTGTAGTGAGAGCTGAAGATTGGCTGTGAATTTTAAAATATACACTATGATGCCATAAATATAAAACCTGTTTACTGCCACAATATTTAAATTAATTATTAATAGTTTTCCCTGAGTTACCTGATTTTTTCCTAATTTTTTGAGACAGTGTTTTTAAGAAAGAAAGAAAGAAATTATTTATTCTGTTAAGCACTGCAACAAGTTACAAATTGAATCTTAATAAACATTCATATAATTACTATAAGTTGCTACAAACACATAGGCCATTAGGGCATAGGCCATTTAGATTAGAGCCGAGAGTAGAGACTGGCACTCCCAATTTTAGCTCTTTAGACATCGTAGGTATAGGAGAGGCACCGGTGTGTTTCTTGGAGATCCACCGAGAGAACCACATAACCTATTGGGTATCTTATAACGAGTTGCCCCTCGGAAAAAAATAAAATAAGCTATTTAGATACACGTTTTTGCGGTATTTTCCAGGAATATCAAGAATATACATACAAAATGTTCGTCTTAGAGGTTACTCATCACTTATTACGGTAAAGGTAATCTTGAGGACTCACATCTAAGAGTATTCCACAAAGTTTTCAAATGATTATGATGAAAATACACATAAAAACCATCTATAGAACAACAGGTAAAAATGATTATTCATGTAAACCTTAGAAAGACTTATTTTGTTTTCTTCTTGTATTAACATAAAAAGTATCTAATTTTAATTTGACGCTGTAAATTATAATGTTTTAAATAGAATTACATTATGTAAGGTACTTAACAAGGAGCAGTACAAACTTAATACTATAGGCAGATTAGTTACCAATAATTATTGTGTAGAACCGGTATACGCAGTAATAATAGAAACCAATTTGAAACTAATCCTATCGGATAATGGAAATGGTATAATTAATTCATCTGCATTATTACTACAATGTACTTTACAATACATCTTCTTTTAAAATCTCGATTTTATGTCCTTTTCTGTTTTTTTAATAACAAAGTTTTTACCTGAATCCATTTTGTACTTTTTGTGAATAAGTAAAAAATAACTAACAAGGAAATTTGAAATTATAATTGGATTTAAACAATGTTCTTCTGTTCTTTTCAGGTTTCTAGTACTATGCTCAGTTTATTAAAATTATTGAGAGAAAATAGGAAATATAATAGGAAATTGCCCTCGCTTCGCTTCGGGAAAAATAGTAAAAAAAAATATATAATAATAATATAGCCTATGTCACCCGGGGATAGTGTAGCTTCCCAACAGTGAAAGAATTTTTCAAATCGGTTCGGTAGTTTCGGAGCCTCGATGCAAACAATCAAATCTTTCCTCGTTATAATTAGTATAGATATAGATATATGGCGATAATGTACTATAATTTTAAAGTAAGATTTGAACCAAGGTCCTCTTTTTTGAGGACAATTAATAAAGTAATTAAACTATGCCATAAAAGTTAATAATATTATTATCAACAAATTTATATTTTTTAACGTCTCCATGTTTCAAACAATCAAAGAATTACAAATGAAACATTTTAGTATACAAAATACTCGTAGTAGTTCTACGTCTGTCACTTGGATGCTTCATTTCTGAATAGTTTTTTAAACATTTCATACCCTTTCTTATTATTATCTGCTAATAGTATGCTATAATGGATGAACTACGCATTATACCAAAAGTCCCGTTTTATCATTTAAGAATTTCAATTTTTCCTAGATCTTGTGGATTCTGGTTAAATTCTTAAGATTATACTATAGGAGTCGTATGCGTCAGATGGCAGAGAAAGATATTTCCAACATAAACTGAAACCTCTTCAAAATAAATGTGTTTCTTTTTAGTGTGAACAACTTACAAACCAGGCTACTACAAATTAGTCACCCAAGGACATTTGTAAATAATTCACACTCCAAAATAATTATGATCGATTGATTGATTCTTTAAGCAGGGTGGAAAATAGTCAGACAATTATAAATAACTATACTACAATGAATGTATTATCTAATTAAATTGGTTGGTACAAAGCCTAAAAACTCTTGAAGATGAATCGGGGATAAGGACATAGCTTCACCCCTTGTTTAGGAATTAGGAGGATGCAATACGAACAAGGAAGATTGATTTTGACTCAAGGTTGGACATGGAGCCATATAATTACTATGTATCTATGCTAATCTTATAAAGAGGAAAGTTTAGATTTTTTATTTGTTTGCTTTTTGTTTGTTTGTAATGGATAAACTCAAAAGCTACTGGACCTATTTCAAAAATTATTTCCCCAGTAGAAAGCTACATTATTACTGAGTAACATAGGCTATATTTGATTGTGATTTGTGATATTTTTGATCCTGAGAAACCTATCCTACTATCCTACTAAAGTTATAAATGTGAATGTTTGTAACTCAATTACACAAAAACCGCTAAATGGATATAAATAAAATTTGGCACACGGGTAGTTTTTGACCTAACTTACCAGATATTATACTTTTTATCTTAGGAAATAGATCTATTCCTGAGGGATACGAGGTAAAAATTTGGTTTAGTAGATGGATT
Source organism: Thymelicus lineola (assembly GCA_963932265.1). Lineage (NCBI taxonomy): Eukaryota > Metazoa > Arthropoda > Insecta > Lepidoptera > Hesperiidae > Thymelicus > Thymelicus lineola. The sequence goes on along the minus strand of OZ010684.1, from coordinate 9,755,415 downwards.
CGTTGTTTATAAAGCAACTTTAAAGATTATTTTTTTATTATGTTGAGAATATTGTCAAATTGATCCTATTTAAAACAGTGAGGATCTGATGATGGATTCTGGAGATAAAGAGTGGAACTCCTCAATGGTACTGAACCGTTTTTTTAAGATATTTTTGCTGTTCACGTTGCCGTTGTACCTAATACCAGTCCATCATTGCCCCATTTAGAATCTGATGGTGTAACTTGAAGACAAAATAGGATTACTATTATTTAACCTATTTAGGTCCTGAATGGATCGAAATAATAGAATCGTTTTTAAAGATAGTTTTTACCTATGAAATTTGAGATTTCATTACCAGTATTTTGAGATTTAATTATTTGTTTTTGGTGCCATAGAGAAATTGAAAATTAGTACAATTTTCGAATATGAGTTCCTACGTGGAAATACCGCTGCACAAACAATATGAAACATTAACGACGTGTACGGGCCTAACACTGTTTGCGTAAACACTGTCCATTATTGGTTCAATCGTTTTAAATCTGGAAATTTCGAGTTTAAGAACGAGCCTAGCGGTCGGTTGGTAACCATTGTCGACAACGACAAATTGAAGACAAAGTGGAAGCGGATCCAACTCCATCTACGGCTGAGATTGCTGCGGGCTTTGGAGTTAGTGTCAAAACAATATTGAAACACTTGGCGTCAAATCGTAAAGATAAAATGCAAGATAGATGGATGCCACACAAACCTTAGTTCGACAGACTAATGGTCGTAGCGCACATATCAACTCGGAAAGGGATCGGCACCGGATCGCCTCGCCGTCAACCTAACGTAAGCGCGTTATAACCGACCAACAGCTCCAAATCGACTCGGCTACGGCTAGGCGACGCCGCGCTTACGGCTCGCCGGCCGCTGGTTGACGGAATGAATGACAGCAGTTCGCCGACGCAGCGGTAGCCGCGGCGCGGCGCGCGCACGAGGAAACGGAAAGTCGAAGGATAGCGTACGGTGAGACGTAAGCGCGGGTACGGCAAGTCGTCCACGCACCGTACCGCGGTTCGTGAACTTGTCTCGAGGCGAGGCGATTACGTTACGAATCCGATAAGTGTGCTTTACAGTAGGGAGTTTCATACAAAGAATACTGACATGCAAGAGTTGATACGTTTACGTTCCGTTTACGAGTTGATATGTGTGCTACGACCATAAGGCTGTTGTGTTGTCAACTGTTGTGTGTTGATCAACAGCGAGACTTGCGTGTCGAAGCATGCATTCTTCTCGGCCGATACGTTCTTGATAGAGCTGTCGTGGTCTTCGCTTAGTAGTGGAGATAGGAGCACATGTATTTCGCCTCACGACGTCCCACTATCTCTCTCTATTGGTCATAAAGAGGAGGAAAGTTTTGGAATGGAAAAGAATGGACACACTTAAAACCCTATGAATTTTCATTTTCAAAAACTCTTTCACCAATAGCATGCTCTATTGCTCTGAGTAACATGGGCTATATTATATTGAAAAAAACCATTAGGTATCTATACGAAAACCAAAACAAAGCGAGGGTTGTTACTAGTTTATAATATTAGTAAAATCTATACTAATATTATAAAGCTGAAGAGTTTGATTGAATACGCTAATCTCAGAAACTACTGCTTCGAATTGAAAAATTATTTTTGTGTTTGATAGTCCATTTATCTAGAAAGGCTTTATAACATCGTATATTATAGTAGTTACATTTTTTCACAAATTAACGCGGGTGAAACCGCGATGCACAGTTAATCTATACGAGTACTTACTATAATAAAACTCAAAGTATCTGTTTGTCTGTGCGGGCATCACATAAAACTCCTTAAACGGATTTAGATGAAAATTGGTAAAGTTGTTACTGATACCCTGGATCATATTTTAGACACCTTTTCATCCCGGAAAATTAAAATGTTTCACGGGAAAACAGGCTAAAAGTTTGAATAATATAAAACATAATTTCCGTATGCAAAGCTGCGGGCAACAGTTAGTTAATAATAAAATGTCATGTTTCCTCACAGGCAGCATAGTTCAGTGCGCCGAGTGCGGAACACGCACGATGGGCAACAAGCTCTCGTCGTGCTCCTGCGCGCCCATCATCCGCAAGGCGTACCGCTATGAAGACAGCCCGTGGCAAAACGCGCGACGACGCGACGGACATCTCTTGAGGTAAATGTGAACCTATAATCTAGTCACAAATCACACTTGTGTACCTATTTTTTGCCCTTAAAGCTACAATTAAAGAAGACATTTTATCTAATGAAAAATAATTTACAATAGTTAAGAAATAATTAACAGTTTTTTTGTTTAGTTTTTTGTTGCTGCTGAAAAGTATGACTTTTTGACTTATGTGCTTTAGTTTGCTAACCCTGGCTTCAACCCATTAATGGCCCACTACTGGGCACGGGTCTCTCCTCTTGAGGAGGCCTAGAGTATACTCCACCACGCTGCTCTAGTGCGGATTGGTGGAGGGGTTAGTAGTGGCCAACCCGAGTGTCAGAAGTTTTTAAACCGCCCAAGGGCCTCCGACATGGCTTAACGACTGTTATCATATATGATAACCACCGGGACCGACGGCTTTACGTGCCCTCCGAAGCCCGGAAATGCTCAAGAATTTTTGCCACTAGCGGTCACCCATCCAACTACCAACCGCGCCCCCTGTTGCTTAACTTTGTCGATCACTTAAGATCGACGCAAGACGCAGGTCTATGAGCGCTTCAAGGTTTGCTAGCCCTAGCATCAAAGAATTAAGTTAAGCAACTGCGCCTGCAGTTGGTAGTCAGATGGATATTCGTACTTTCATGTTTTGAAGAGAACCTTAAGGCGTTGGGTCCCGTTGCTAACGTAACATAGCAGTAGTTATGCCCTATCAGTGGCCTTCACGTGACATCAAAACTTCCTACATATTTGTTGTTCCCTAAACAAAACCCAAAAACTAATGAAGTGAATAACCTAACCTAACCGCCTATGGTACCGTACTTTTGTAGAGTTATGTTCCAGACCGCAATTATGACACTTATGAGGAATAATAAATAGATTAAAGCATATATGGATAAAGCATATGTGATGCGTTTTCACTTGCCATGTTTATTAATTCATGAATAAATAAATAAATTAAAATATGCTTTATAGGAAAATTCATTACTACTCAATACGATTGCAGTAGATAAGTAGATATATGTCAAAAAATTTGAATACTTTAAAAAATGTTAGTATATTATATATATGCACAGCATAAGTATCTAATAATCCTATTGAGTTCGCAGAATAGCACGGAGCATAGAATTCAAGTCCCAATTTAAACCCTATTCAGTCGTTCTTTAACCACATCAATGAAAATTACGTGGGTGCACTGAAATTTGTATGCAAACGCGTAGTCTTATTCTCAGTGATTACGTATATATTATCAATGGGCTCAAAATAGCACAACAACAGATCATTGAAGACATGACGTATTGGAGACTTGCACTCGTCTATAAAATTTTCAATAACGACAGATTTCTGTAAACTTCGCAGTATTTTCAGGTTGGATTAGTTCATGGTCTTAAATTCTATAAATAGTGTTAATCGATGTCGCTATCTCCGTTTCCTTAAGAAAGACTTAAGCCCTTTGAACTGTGAACTTTTGAAGCATTCTTCAGTATTAAATGAAAATTTTCTTCTGTAAGTTTTATATTTATAATTTGTTTATGTTACATGATAAAATGGAAATCATCTTGTTATAGTCCTCTGAAGCTATTTTACTATGATGATAGAAATATGCCCTTCTAAATAATGTAATTTACCAACCAATGCATACAACATGGAAGTGAAAAACTAATGTGACGTATTACAATAACAACAAATTAAAATTAATAGAACTAATACTAACAAAAAATATATACAACTTACACAATACATAAAAAATAAGATCTTAATGGAGGCCATACACGATCAAGTTTACTTGTCAAGTTTGCTCTTTGACTTGATGCAGCATCCAGTGTGCATGAGATAGCTATTTGGTCAGATAGCTATACCGTGGCCATACACCGTCAAGTTTACTGGATGTCTGTCCGCTGCAAACTTGACAAGTATACTTGATCGTGTATGGCCACCATAAATTTTGTATTTTCACAAGATATATTACCATTGCATTATAAAAATAAGTTAAGATTACATCATCAAATAAGATTAGCAAAGCATTCTACCCAGTTTTCTCCTATTCTGTTTAACATAAGTGGTATTTAGGAAATCCTTTCACTTGTAAGACTTCTAATTCTGTGAGAACTGTTTGATAACCTCTCTTATTAGCGGCTGATTGTTCGTCTATTCAATCATGAATTCATCCATAATACCTATTAGTGGACAGACCAATTTAAGGGTAAGCTTCAAATATTGTAACTATTAGGTAACCACGAAAGCAATTATTACTAACCAATTTTAAAAATGAGGAGGCTCTCAATTCGGTTTTCTTTTTTAGTTTTTACTAGGAAGGTACATCAGACTAAGTAATTTATCGACTGATATGAAAAATTATTTTAATTTTAATTGAAAGGTTATAATACCCGGATTAGATTGGTCACATAAACATCATTATATAGTTCTGATAATGGGAATCATGAGGAAATGAGGGAACTCCTCAAATACTTATTATAGTTTTTTTGAAAGCTGTTAGTTTGAACCTGTACCTATTTTCCACGCTCCCGACCATCTACATCCATAAGAGCTTCATACACTAAAATGACAAACACTAAAATAAAAATAGCTCTTACAGACTATGGGCCGAAGTATTCCACGTGTCAGCAAGCGGTGCTGGCACAGTGAAGTGGCAGCAAGTATCGGAAGACCTGGTGCCAGTGAACATCACCTGCATCCAGGACTCACCGGAATGCGTGTTCCACATCACCGCGTACAACTCGCAAGTGGACAAGATCCTTGACGTTAGGCTATTGCAGCCTGGTGAGTATACACTTTAAAAATTATTATAAAATGGCATTCTTCAAAAAAGGTGTAACAAGAGTTCTCCTTCAAGGCCAGGATTGCTTTGGCGATTCTGGTATTACTCATGTCCATCCATAGGAGACTGGCGATGGTGACAACTTACCATCTGCTTATCTGCTTTTTCGGCAGTCCTTTAGGCTGTAAAAAACATTCATGGTTTTAAAAAAAAATTCCCGTTTTGTAGTGTCAATTGACTAAAGGCAAAAAAGTATGTGTTTTTAACAATTGAGGAGTTCTCTCATCTGCAGCCAATCATCTGCATTAAGGCATCAGGTAGTGCATATCACAAATATGCGTTGTACAGAGAACTAAAATAATATGTAAAATTTCTACTCTCTGTAGGTCTAATATGACTTAGGTGATTGTAATAGTAAATTACCTTTCTACAAGAGGTTCTTTGGGTCTGTTCAATGATGCTGTTCAATGTCTGTTCTGTAAAAGTTAATTTCGATTGATGCATGGTAATAGGGAATATTTATTTAAAGCTAGCTGGTTTTATAATCATATTATACAATATAAATCATCTAAATTTTTCAGCGAAAGACAATTAATAATATAGTAAATTTATAGAAATGTCCATTACTTAGTTTTAGATACAGGAAAACTTATGGAAAATCACAATAATTTAAATTTTCATATTTAGTACCTACGCCAAATGAAAACTGTGCACTCTGTGCAGGTATAATACGCGAGTGTAAGCAAAGTCCAGGTTTATTATGTGAACATGTAAATAAAATAAGAATTCAAGTACTCTATCACAATAAAAGAGCGAAAGTTTGTGTATTAGGTAGTAATATAAAAGTACACTACGTGCCGCTCTAACCTAGTTTTAAATTTACACAAGCGGCGATTAACCGAAATTTTTGTCTGTAAGCTAAATGTATAACAATTAGGCTTTTTGTGGTATTATAAGAACAGTTCTAACGAATGTCGGGAATAATTTATTTCAAGCAGTCTCAGTGATTTGATTGATGAATGAAACATCCGTCTTAAATTAATTTTATTATTAACATCAGAGAATGTTAGTTTAGCTGATGTTTATATTATGTTTTTTTAGAATTTATTTTGGAATCTAAATGTCAATTACGATTATTTATATTAAAATGATTTAATGCAAAAAAGCATCAAAATTTTCCACTTTTATATACCAACCTATGTTAAATTGACATTTATGCGTTTATGCATGATTCTAAAATGTAGATGGTAGTCTAGCCAAGTCCTTACCAAATTCTACCACCATACACAAGGACCGAAAAAACTGGGCACTACAGAGCCAGAATACTATTCTAGTTTTCATGTAAATACACAAGTATTTTCAGTATTCTCTTTTTTAAATGTGATAGGCTTCAACACATTAATGGCCCACTTCGAAGCATTGGTGTTTCCTTTTGAGGAGGCCTACCACGCAGCTCCAGTGCGGAATACGTTTATGTTTCATTAATAATAATTTTCAGGCACTCGCATCGGTCAGGCCTCGGAATGCTTCGTGTACTGGAAGGACCCCATGACTAATGACACCTGGGGGTTAAACTTCACGTCACCTATCGACGCTAAGCAGTTTCGAGAATGTTGCGTAAGTTTATTTAGCACATTTTATATTTGTATTTAACTATTTACTCTTTAAATGTCATCTAGGAAATAGGCCCAATAATAAATAACGCTTCACACTCATAGCCTCACACTAGGATTTCCTGTGTCGTGGGTGCCATGGACAACACACAAGACAAGGACACTCACACCCAGACCGAGAACAGAAATTCAAACTCATCATTCAAACCGCCTCGCTGTGAATCGAACCCAGGACCCTTGGCGCGGCGATCCGGCATGGTAACCATTGCGCCACACGGGTCGTCTATAATCCCAATATTCACTAATGACTGAAATGCCTGTATGAACTATATAATTATGAGTGTATAATATGTATTGCAACTAGTTTTTACTAATATTGGAATGAAAGAGTGCCAATTCAGTTAGTAAGTGAAGGATAAATGAATGACATGTAAATTAAGTCGGATATACCTATGGTAGGTGTATATTGGTATTTGATACAAATTCATATTATATATATATGCTCTTAAGCCTTACTTCTTAAACTAAAGTGGTCACACGATAAGTAAAATAAAAAAAGTCATCATCATACTATGTATCTACAACTATGCTGGAAATATGGCATCATCACATGAGCAAGATAGCGTTTAGAAAATTACATCATTGAATGGGTACAAACCCAATTTTGCTTGAATATACGGTATTAACGAGCCTTTCGTCCATGATATCATTCTATAGCCTTCATCAATTCGTGTCAATTAATTGACAAAAATCAAAAAAATATTTTGATTTACAAGCATATTTTATGATTTTAGTCACCATCATTCAAATTCTCACGAAAGGCATCTTCGAGCTACAGCCTCAAGTTGGAGCCGCCAGGAAGCAAGCAGAAACTGAAGACCAAGAGGAAACCAGTTTCTACTCCAGCAAGTCCGAATCGATCGAGGTAATTAGGTCCATTTGTCAGGTTGAAAGACTCCATTATTTATCGTTAAACGGTTCAACTATAATAAATAAATGTAACCCTCTATATTAAGCATTATTCGCACTATAATAACTAATTATTTTTAAGTAATTAGCCAAAAAATAATAAAGTGTGCGTTATTAGTCTACCTTTCACTTCAATGTTAATTAAAAACCCTTCACTTCAATGTCAATTGTTTGTTGTACATAGTAAATTTTAGTCTGATGTTGTTGTAATATAGGTACTAATGTAGCCTTTACCACTACGTCGATATAAGTTTCATTTCAAAAACAGTTTAATAATACTTACCCTTTACATACACCAGCAAGAAATTTGCTTCGTAAATATTAAATTAACTAAATATTTTGTTTTTTCCCCCGACGTAAAAAGAGAGAAAGAGAAAGAGATTTTATAAGTTTGACTTTGTCTGTGTGTCTGTCTGTGGCATCGTAGCTAAACGAATGGATCGATTTTGAAACGGTTTTTGTTTGAAATCTGACGATATTTGTGCGCTATGTTTAAAAAACCTTCGAGATTTTCTAAATTTAAAAATTTGTAGTAATTGATTAATTCCTTTGACATTATATTAACGTATCAATACTTTTGCAGTTTGACGTACGGTCGCGAGCCGCAGTGCACTTGCATGTCTCAGGACCAATTTGGAAGACTCCGCGGTCAAGATCCACGCTATCGTAATTATTGTTGATTTATTTTATTAGAAATTACATCACATGACATAATTTATGAATTAACAAGCGTTGAAATAATTTTGATGTTGATAGATCGTCGAATGAAGCATGTCGAAACTTAACTACACATACACATTAAAATAATAGTTGTTTTACAAAATCCTTCCTTATTTTTTACATAATTGATATAGATAGTGGAAATCATCCTTTCGCTTTCTTTTATTGTGTTTAATTACATCGTATGGTATTAGATTAAAGTCAGCCATGGCCTAGAGCAGATTAGCGCTCCAATTCATTTCAAATCTCTTCAATCTTCATTTTACCCAACTTCATATTAACATAATGTTTTTTCGAGCATAATTACTAATTTCACACCAGGTTCTTCAACATTGCCACGACCAACGACTCGTACGGTCGAAGCAGTTGGGAACGCTGCCGGTACTACGGGCCGCACTGACAAGGTCGCTGCTGCTACATCCTCCACGTCGCTCTATGATAATGTCGCCAGCAATCAACCGGCGAATCAGACACCAAAACGTAAGAAAACTTTCCTTTCAGATTTAAGTATATTACTATTAAATTAGTATTTACTACGTTTGGCCGTATTGCGGCGGCTTAGAATACTAAGAGAAACTTAGTATACTTGCTCTGCAGAGTCATCCAACTTAAATTAGAAACATTGGATTTATCGACGCATTGCCTTCTAAGAAGAAATATAGCCAATAGCAATAGAAACATAATAAAACATTCCACGTGATTTTATAACAAGAGTAGTAGCTACTGCCTAATTAGTCAAACAAGTGAGTTTTTACCTTGCCCACATGAGTAAACATTTGAAAACATCCACGACATCCTTTCAGAAAGTAAACTCACGAAGTTATACTCGTTGTCCTACTGGACAAAATAATACTTTCTAGCCAGTTGCAGATTGACAGATTTCATATACCACAGTACTTAAACTTAACAACTTCTAATATTCATGAAACTTTTAGAAAAATCTAGCATGCATGATTATCACATGTGTATCTTTTTGGGCCAGCGTTACATTGGCAACTCGAGAGGAGTTTCTGTGTTGTTCATTTTCAACAGAAGTTGACAATTTACCATCAGGTGGCAGCTGTCTCTGTTTTCCGTGGCCTGTATGATTATTTGTCAGCCCGTTACGCTAAAGAATTTTAAATAAATTCCATGTGAGAAGATACAACGAGGCTGTCAGTGTTTTACGGCCTGGATCAATCCTTATTGAGAAAGTATCTATAGTCACGTGCAGCCACGAGCAGAAATATCTGACTCTTTATAGACAGTAAAAATATCTAACCCTTAATATTTAGGTAATGTTTTTTGCATATAGTCATGTAAAGTATTTATGCCCTTGACTGTACCTCATCAGTAATTCAGTGCGAGTGGATTTAAAATTAATAAAATGTAATAAAATCTAGCAGCAGCTCGCCAGACCGATGCCCAGTCTTCGACGCGGCCGCCCAAGTCTCAGGAGACGTCTACAATGACCACAAACACTTCCACTGCGCCTAAAACCGTCACCGCGTCAGTTGGTACTCATGGAAATAATGTAAGTATTATATCCAAGTAAAATTTATTAAGTGAAAATAAGACGTATTATATCATTGGATACATCTAAATAAAAATATATAATAATTTTTTTACCTTGACACAAATATCCTAAAAACTGATTAACTGATCAATGACTATTTCTTAAGAATGATTTTACAGTAACAAACAAAAAAAATACCTTGAAAGTCATATAAGCACGCAATCTGGAATTAAATATTCTGCAATGGTTTACCAAATTACCACATATATTTCTCAATTTGTAACCCTCATTTGCCAGGCTAATGAAGAACAACAAAGCTCTGGAGGTGGACAGAACAACCAGGATCTCAAGTCTGAAGGAGTGCAAGCAGGAGGTACCCTCACCACATCCAAATCGTCAGCCACTTCCACCCGCTCTGGCAAAGAGCACCTTCAGCACATGCCGAAGAGTATTGATTACGGAGACGGGAATGAATCGGTGAGGACATTGAATTACTAGTGTATAGAACCGTCACCGCGAACCCGATGTTTGCGCAATGAACTGTTGCCAATTAGCAGCTGTTTTCAGTGAATTCAGTCGATTTTGAAAAGAGTACCGGGGCTCGATTTCATTAACAGAACCTCCCGGCGCGACACAAATTTTGTTGATATGACTCTTCTAGTCAGTAAACGAATAATTAGCTCATTGGTTCTAGTACTTTAGTATATCATACTTCAATGGGTGAAGAATATTAATTCTCCCAATAGTTTACTTGATAAGGACAAGTTTGGATCGGTATCATAATTTTACCACTAGTGGTATTTCTTGAACACTTTCGTGCTTCAGAAGGTAGTTAAAGCAATCAGCGTCGGTTATTATGGTCAAATAACGGTAAGTCATGTCGAAGATTTGGGCGTTATAGCACCTGTTCGTCGACCAACTAGCACTAAAACAATATTTTATGATTTAAGATGCAGTATATTCACTATTTCAAATCCAAAAACCAATTTCAGTTGCTAAGGCAATAAAATAACAGACTAACACTATTAGTGTTACGTTAAAAGCTATATCTTCCATCGTTAAAATAAGAATGTATATGGAAGTGTTATTATTCACTTATTAGGTTCACATTTTCAAAGTAATTTTGTAAATTTACAGGGTCGTGAATCTGAGCGACATTCCATGCACAACCACAATGTCATCAATAACAACACATCGGGATCGCGGCGAACCAAGTCAAAGAGCACAGAGGATATGAATATGGGTATTTACTTAAATATTCAATACAATCGAATCAAAAATCTATGTAGCAAAGCAGTCTAACTGACAGACTACGAACAGCCCTAAAAGCATACAATTCTGTACAGGCGGAGAACTAAGAATGGGTTTTTGATGATAGTGTAAGCAGTACAATGATCAGCGTAAAGGCCGAAGATGATCATCGATTTTGACAATTTCTTGTTACAAAATAAGGTTCTTAATCATGAAACATTTTATGTTAAGTTGTTCCTTGGAAAGCTAGTAATTTATACTGAGGCACTCAGGAAACTATGAAGTTCCTTTACATGACGGGATATTTTTCTTTTTTTTAGTATAGGAGCGAGCTTGGATAAAAAAATGGCATCTATCTAAAACATGACATTTTAACCAAAACACAATGTTTATTAACAGCTATGAATAGAAATCACACGATTTAAATAAAAATAAAACTAGTGAATGTTATTACAAAATGCTTAGTTCTTACGAATTTCGTAACAAAACACCGTTTTCCTTGCAGTCGCCGCAAAAGTAAGTTTTTTATTAGTTTTACTAGCTGATAATTTTTAAAACTGCCAATTACGTTTGAGAGTATTATAAACTCAGAAAACTAGAAATATCTTTTCATGCCTCGCAAACCAATACAACTTTTAATTAATATATTTTAAATCAAAGCTGACCCTTAATTTTAAGGGGGCCAGAATTAGTACTGCTACCCTATGTTATATAAGGGCAAAAAGTGCGGTAAATGTTTTTCATTTAGGCTCAGTGCACCCGAGCTAGCTATCCTGAAAATATGATGCTAATACAAGCATCATATTTTCAGGATCCCGAAAAAGTTGCAAACTATTAGTTACATTCCGTTGTCTATATAGCTTCAATAATAATTCAATGTCATTGTCACATTTTCGGGTACATCATATTTAATAATTTTGTATCCAACTCTCCAGAATGGATGCTCTAGCTAGAACATGCAAAGTGTGTGTGAACATTCCAGTGTAGGTTTATCAGCTCGTAGTGTCCCGGAACAACAGCAGGACTGGAGTGCCGCGACATCGTCCCACAGTGTAAGAAAGATGCAGAGGAGCCATTTTTTAACTGGCTCTCTAACGCTGTTACACGTTAAATATTGTTAAGGTTTTATTCTTGATAGATGACCATAATAAGCAGTTAGGCATGCATTAATAACACTTACACATTACACGCAAGTATCGTGCTGATATAAAAAGTACAGTTTCATCACATTGTAGAAGATACAGATAAATCATATCCTCTCAAGCTACGTGCGCATTGACAGGCTTTCTTTTAGAACTGAAGAATCATACACCATCGTAGGAAATTCCTCTTCATTAACCAAAGTTACTCTGATGAATAACAACAGCTAACATAACATAACAAGGAATTCTAAGCCACGTTCTTTGTTAACAGATTCAAACACTCTCAAACGAATGCTGAAGCCGATGCCATCGACGGAGAGTCCAGTGACGTCACCGGAGATGGGACGCCGGCGGTACGGCGCGGCAGGCCCTTGCCCTCCAACCTGTGGCTCCCATGGACACCGTCACTCGCAGCACCTCCACCATGGCCACTACGCGCACATCGTCAACAACAACAGCCGACAAAACTCACAACGGTACTCCTCTGCTAGGTTAGATCTCAGGTTTTGTTGAAAAAAAAAGTTAAAAGTGTTAAAAGTGATAAAAAATTGGTGATTCAGGTATGATGTTAATACGTGGAGATTTTACGGTTGTCCCAAAAATTACTTGCTATCTGTGTGATAAAATACTGCCGTGAAAAAGAAAGCAGCAGTTTGAAAACTGACAATAAAAATGGAGACGTTAATTCTTCGAACATGCTGGTCAAGCAGTGAATGCTGTGCATATGTTCTAATGTGCATGTTAAACCCCATTCTATGTACTTTATATTCCAGTAATTTAATTTAAATATTTAAAATAGGAACTATGTTTTATTATTACTTCAAATCTTACATGATTTTTGGGTCACCAATTTAATAAATACTCGTATTAGGGGAAATACGGTGAAATAAACCCATCGTAAATGATTTGTGAAATCTAATGACTTAATATTTTAAAAAGATAATTAGTTTCTTTCGATAAAACTGGTCCATTTGCCGTGAATCATCCATTACCGCCAGCAACCAATAATATAATATTACAATATGATAATGTTTGATAAAGTTAATAGGTAGTATACGTAGTACGTACGTGGTACATACGTGGTAGGTTAGTAGGTAAAGTAATAGTTATAAAATAATAGTTTGATTTAAAAAAAATAGAGCAACCAAACCAAAGAAAAAGAAAATGTGTGCAATTCACACGTGGTAGAAGTGAAACTTTCCAAAATTTTGGTTTCAAGATAATGAGATGAAAAAGCAATAAATCGAATCTTAAAGCAATAAATCGAAGCGCCATATTACTCGTATTATATGAATACAACTTAGCACTTTTTAAAAATCTATCTAGCAATAAAATGAATGTTCTATCTTATTCCTCGCGCCATCTATGAATACAACTTAGCATTTTTACTGTCTGTATAATCGGTCGGTCGATCGACAGAATGAAAGAATGAAATTCTTATTTTTTGTTGATAAATTCTTTGAAAATATTTAAAAGAGCATTTAAAAGTATTTAAAAACAGTATAAAAATAAAACTAAAAAAAAAAAAACTAAAAAAAAAATACTGAGAGACGCGAACCTGCGCATCAGGTATTGTGTATCTACGTCCTGACCATTGAGCTACGGAGAAGTTAAATTCAAAGACGAAATTAGCGGTTATATTATCTTACCTGTCGTTGCATCCGGTTTCAAATCACTAACGATTCTAAAGAAGTTTCACTTCAAAAATTCTTGTAGGGTGATAAGGTTGTGTTACGTGATCTTTACATCAATAACTGTACTATAGTGTTAAATGTGAAGACATATAATTCCTTAGTAAACTTTATAAATTTGAATACGGCAATAGATACAATAGAACATATTTCGTATAATATAATGGAGGCCATACACGATCAAGTATACTTGTCAAGTTTGCAGTGGACTTGACTCGACATCCAGTAGGTATACTTGATCGTGTATGGCTACGGTATAGCTATCTGGCCATATAGCTATCTCACGCACAATGGATGCCGCGTCAAGTCAAACTGCAAAGTTGACAAATACACTTGATCGTTTATGACTTCCATAAGAAAGTTAGTTATGGATATAGGTTCACTTATTATACTCATTTAGAAAAATGTTTATAAATTAACTATAAGCACTGATACCCTCGTCATTTTTCAACTTTTAATCAACATTTACTTGAAAACTTACCGTATAGTTGGAAGACGTAAGCAACAGTAATTCTAGAAACAGCATTTACAGAGAAGTCTCTTATACTTGTAACGTATTTGAGCACTTACAAAGCTAGTAAATTACAGAGTTAATAATAATTCTACATACGGATTAAAAATACGACAATTATATAGTTGTACGCGTAACAAAAATTTTACGTCATAATTAACAAAATAAGTTTAAACATTTCAATACTTAGTTCATTAATTTCAACTTGAGGAAAACGAGAAAAATTGTATTTTTTAAAGTACACTCCTCGCAATTTTATTACACAGCTTCGTATATTCCCAATTTAGGATCAACAAATTGACCTAATATAACCATACAGAAAATTATTCACTCATCATTTTCGTATACAGCCGTGGCGTAGGTGTGGGTGCAGCGCCTAGCGGGTACCCTGGACGCGGCCTGTACCTCGAGCTGGGCGGTGGCGAGCGCGACCTGTCCCCTCCCTCCGACAACGTCATGTTCGACAATCAATGCTACGCTACAACCCCCTCCTCCTCCAATGGCAACTCTGATCAAGAACCTTGCCAACGCCGCGACCGCGATCTCCGGGATCCACGTGACCCACGTGATCTCCGGGATCCCCGGGATCCGCGGGATCCTCGCGATCAGCACGATCCTCGACAACATCATCATCCTGTGAGTATGGTTTATGAACATTATTTTATCTCTATTTTTAGAGTTCCGAACGAAAAAACTGAAAAACGAAACTCTAGGATCACTCGTGCGTCTGGGCGACCGCCCTTCACAGCCAATTTTCTCCGAAACTACTGGACCAAATCAGTTGATATTTGATACTCATGGGCTATGCTATCCAAGGACAAAGGTATAAAGAAGTCGAATGAATTTTGAAAAAAAAAAAAAGAAAATGTGTGCAATTCACACGTGGTAGAAGTGAAACTTTCCAAAATTTTGGTTTCAAGATAATGATATGAAAAAGCAATAAATCAAAGTCAAAGTCAAAATATTTTATTCATATAGGTATCACTGATACACTTATGCACGTCATTTTTTGGCTTTTCGGAAGGTGCTTTATCGTGGAGGAGAAGAAAAGCCTAAAGAAACTCCTCAGCACATCTTTTAAAAAATATTACAAAAAAAAGATAATAATACAAAAGTATTTACTATTCTGAGCGGAACTGGTTGCAGAGCTGGTCATTTCCATGCGTCTTTGTCATTTAAATACTCGTCTACACTATAATATCCCTTGCCTAACAATTGTGTCTTTACACGTTTTTTGAAAGTTTCTATTGGCAAGTCACGTATTAATTTTGGGATTTTATTATAAAAATGTATACCAAGCCCTATGAAAGATCGCTGCACTTTACTTAGGCGGAACGAAGGCGTAACTAATTGATGCATTCTTTTCGTATGGCGATTATTAATATCAAAATTTTGTTTATACGCGTTTATATTCTTCCGTATAAAAACTACATTGTTAAAGATATACTGGGAAGCTACTGTAAGTATACCTATTTCCTTGAACTTTTCACGCAAAGATTCCCGAGACCTAAGTTTATAAATAGCCCTAACTGCCCGTTTCTGGAGTATGAAAATTTGTTTTATATTGGCTGCTTTGCCCCACAGCAAGATGGCATAAGACATAAGTCATCCTAGCAGTTTCGACGTCTGTATACTGCCTTATTTTCCTAACAGCAAAAGCAGCCCTACCGAGTTTTGTCGCGAGATTTGTTATATGTGGGCCCCATTGAAGTTTACTATCTAAGGTCACCCCTAAAAAGACCGTCGATTCCTCCATATGCAATGTTTCGTTATTTAGTTTAAGAGATTTGCTGACTTTTTTAACATTAGGTAGCACAAACTCTATACATTTCGTTTTTTTTGCATTTAATAGTAAATTATTGATAGTGAACCAACGCGATACATGCGAAAGAGCACTATTTACGTCGTCGAAATTTACTTTATTCCTTTCACACTTAAATATTAGTGATGTATCATCAGCAAATAGTACAATATCCGCTTGGTTCTTTACATAATGTGGTAAATCGTTAATGTATACCAGAAAAAGAAACGGACCCAAGATCGAGCCCTGCGGTACACCCATCACAGCCGGTGACCCCGATGACTTAATATCGTTTATGCTGACTTTTTGTATTCTATTACTCAAATAAGACGCGATCAAGCTAAGGGCCTTGTTTTTTATACCATAGTGGCCAAGTTTAAACAGCAATGTTTCGTGCTCAACACAATCAAATGCCTTAGATAAGTCACAAAATACTCCTATGGCATTATGTGACGCCTCCCATGCTTCAAATATATGCTTTAATAGCCTAGCCCCGGCATCGGTTGTACTACGGCCTTTAGTGAAACCGTATTGCTCAGGATGTAATAATTTATTATTGTTGAAATGGGTTAGCATTTGATTCAATATTACCTTTTCGAAAATTTTACTAAGGGTTGGTAAAACAGAAACTGGTCTATAGTTATTAAGATCAGTTTTTTCACCTGTTTTAAAAAGTGGAATGATTTTGCTGCATTTCATAAGATCTGGAAAGATACCTAGATCTATACATTTATTAAAAACTACGACCAAATATGGAGCTATAATACCTATAATATGCTGTATTATTTTCACCGAGATACCCCACAAATCACCCGTATTCTTTACCTTCAGAGACTGAAAGGCCTTAATTAAGTCTCTAGCGGTTATATGTTGAAATTCAAATAAAATATTACATTCATTAATATGATTTTTTAATATAGAAAGTGCTTCCGTCGGTGAAGAAGCTAGTGAACTGGTTAATGTTATAGGAATATTACGGAAGTGATTTTCAAATTCGCTTGCCACGTCTTTATCAGCACTGATTATATTATTATTAATCAATAATTCGTAATTGAAATCACAGGACTTTGCGTTACCGTTCTCACTGTTAATTATATTCCAAGTGGTTTTTATCTTGTTATCCGAATTAATAATTTTGTTCTTTATGTACATTGATTTCGCCTGAATACAAACAATTTTAAATATTTTAGAATAATTTCTCACGTGCTCCTGGAAAGTTGGAGAAAAATTGTATTGTTTCTCGGCGTAAAGGTCATACATCCTGTTCCTACTTTTATAAATACCTACAGTAGCCCAATCACTAAATTTACTATTTTTAGCTAGATCTACATACTTAAACTTGAATATTTTATTAAATTCGTTATTTATGTTATTAGACAATGTGTTATATAGTTTTATTGGATCTCTTTGTTGTAATGTTAACTGCGTTTGCTTTTCCGAGTGGATTTTTTCTTTAAAAGTTGAAATCTTATTTTTAGTTATTGGTCTACATTTTATTATTTGTTTTTTCTTAGTGATTGAATTATACAACGTGTAGCGTGTACTACATTTTTAGAAGAAGGGTAAGGCAGGGCGAAATGACCAAACCCAACGAGTGCAGTTTGAACACTAATTTATTAAAACGTTATTGTTATGAGGTGCGCTGAGTATGTGCATATTGCCTAATTGCATTTTTTGCCGCGGGCATTGTCTTCGATCCTTGTACGATGTAGTAGCTCGTACATCCTGCCGACTCAAAAAGGAGAAAAGAAATCGAAGTAAGGATACAAGACGATTGATAAAGTTAAGAGTATAGGCAGTATGCACAGTTGTGACTGAATACAATAAAATAATGAGCTAAATTAAATGTTATAAAATATTTTACGCGAGTTAACAAGGTGAAAACAATGTTAAAGTTGAGTTAAAATAAAATGTCCTGTCCATAGCCGTTCACTCGCATAATAATCACTCACTATTTTCGGTATCACTTGGAATGCTTAGCCTGATCACTCGCGGTATGGTCTCAGTAGCTTTGTCTACACTCACACGGGATGCACTTAACGCTTTAGGCACTTCACTATCACTCGATGTAACCGGCCGAGCAGGCCCCGAACCTGGCTCGTCCACCTCCTGCGCGGCGCGGTACGCCACGGAACCTTCCGCCGCCACACAGCGAGCTCGTCGCCTGGCCCTTCGCCATCGCGCTATAGCACAGGCTACTCCCGCTATTGCAATGATGAATACTGTCGTATAAAGTACCGAGTATTGATGAACGTCGTGAACGCTCAGTGAAGTACTAGACTCGTTTTGTAGACTATCTAATTGGGTTTTCAGTCGATTCCACTGCTGCGAGTGATCTTCAGGCACATAATGCGTATCAAATGTAGAGTTAATAATTTTATTCAAAACAGAAATCTCTGAGGCACCTTGAATATCATTTTGTAAGTTAACCTGGCTGAGTAAGTTGTTATTATGACCATAGATCGATATACCGTTGCTTTTCAGAGTGCAACCTGGACCGATGTCCAGTAAACCATTCCCAGCCAATGAGCCTTGTTGTATCCCGTCAGGACAAAATAAGCGCACTAAGCAGTTCTCACAACACGAGAATAACCATCTGTTGCTGTTACTGTGCAACCTGATCCACCTTTCTTCGCATGCCGACACCTTCGTCGTGCACATTGTTTTATTATTAATACTCATCGAGCAGATAGATTTAGTAATTTGTAATTCATATACTGGCTTATCAATCGTACATAGCAGTTTGCTAATGTGTACATGCATACATGTTTGTATATCAGTTTCACTTAGTAAAAGGAGTAAATTTTTCTGAAGATTAAATGCAATGTATGGAGCCATGGCTTCGATATAATAATGTTGATGTGGTAAACTCAACAGTCTGTCCAGCTGTAGGGACTCCTTGTTTACAAGAGGTATCTTAATCTCCATAATGAGATATTGATAGCCCACCTTAGCTTTAACTCTCATAAGCTTGTAAAGCTCCCCGACGCTCTGTTTATCTACGGGAAGAGTCACATCACCTTGTAAGTGACTGGAAATGACGTTCAATTGATCCCTAAGTTGCTCGGGCGGAAATAAATGTGCATTAATTTGCCCGTGTAAAATGTCAGTAACCGTATTAATAATGTTATCTTGTATGCGGCGCAAACTAGAAATGACAATATTTGCACTAAGCGATGAAGATAAAAGATCGAGCTCATCC
This sequence comes from Thymelicus lineola, assembly GCA_963932265.1. Classification (NCBI taxonomy): domain Eukaryota; kingdom Metazoa; phylum Arthropoda; class Insecta; order Lepidoptera; family Hesperiidae; genus Thymelicus; species Thymelicus lineola. Next base: position 9,736,087 of record OZ010684.1, on the reverse strand, counting down.
CTATACTGAGACTGGACAAAAGTTATAGAAGAAGAAATGTTACGAAGATGTTTGTCTAAAATACTGAACTGTTTGTTCATGATAGCTTCATTCCGACGCAGTATGTTATACTGACCCTCAATGACAGAGGTCTGGTTTTTTAACAATAGTTGCAAATGATTTTCATTCATCGATATCCTTTCAATATCCTTTTCATACTGTCTAGCAAACCGTTCATCGAGTACGCCAAATAACGTGTTAGCCACATATCCTATACCATTTATCAAGCCTCTTTTCTTTCTATGTCCAATTTGATTCTTAAGTAAAGTGTTATAATAATCAATTTCCGTTAAGTCATTTTGCAACTGAAACAAAATAATTTTATATTGAGACGGTAATTTTGATTCATGCATATGTTCGTTTAACCGCATAACGTAATTATGCACGTTATTTAAACCTAGCCAGTAACTAGTCATATTATAATAGACGACCACCTTCCATTCGTCTCGTATAAGACTTAAGTCGCCTAGCTTGTCGAAGTAGATGCTTTGACTACTGTTAAAGTACGATACGTTAAAACTAGACTGTGCCGGAGATATAGTAAACAAAAATAATAACAATGCAAAAGTTATAAAATGACAAAGTTTTGTAAAAATTGTGGGGCGTCTGGAGCGTTTGGGAGTGTGTATATCCCTCGTAGTACCTCCAGTACCGTCCTCCTCAGGTGTAACCTGATCTATCTCAGTTACCTCATGGCTATAAGCCATCTCCCGTATATAAGATAAAGTTAAACTTGGCCCTCCGTGTAGCATGATCGAAGGAGCCTGATGAATGACGAGTTCGGTCAAACGACTATGACTGGGAATTATGATCGGATGTTTAGCCGATGGCTGTAAGCCCGAATTATTAAGTCGGCCACCGACCTTCAAAAGTCCGTCTTCATCATCAACGTATGGATTCAAATATAATAATTTACTACTTTTCTTTAAAGTATTACCATTGTTCAACCTACCGATGTCTTCTGGAAATTTGATACGCTGTACAGTTTTAACAATCAAGTTATAAGAATCATTCATTTCGCTTAGCGACAAATAACTGCAGCGTGACGTACTTTGCTTCTTGCGAAGCCACTTTATGAAACGCGAGATCCAAGCTACCGCTGTTGCTACGCGCCTCAAAGAACTGTATTCGTTTAGTAATTTAATTATAAATGAATCGTTATTGTTATCATGTAAAGCTTTCGATTTAGATAAGCCTAGGTTCTGTTCGAAACCTGGCTTCATGGGAAGAGCAACCTGATATCTATCATCTGGTAAACGCCTAGTAGTAGACGTATACAGCCGTTCGCAGTATTGGTCACCTGACGAGGTACCAGGCACGGTGTCGTTTACCTCTTCCAATTCCCAGTATTGAGACAAATCAGATAAATTATTTAAAACAACGTGACAGTTAAATGTTTTTACATTTCCCGAAAGGATCCAGCCCAACTTGGTTTGCTGAGCTATGGGGGCCTCATTGGGGCCCTTGATAAGACCACTCATAATTATATTAGAGTATACGCTAGCATCTAATAGTAAATCAATGGGTCGAGAAACATTGTATTGCGGATCAGCCAGCTTTATGTGTTGTAGGTGTGGCCACGACCGCCTTTTAAATGACATGTTAGGTAAATTATTAATTACATGCGTTATAACTAAAGCTTGAGTCGTAAACTCGAAGTTATCATGTATGGACTGGCAATTTAGCGAGACTATCCCCTTACTTTGCCTAGCTCCGTGTCCTATTCCAGATACAGACCCATGATAACGTTGTCTAGGAAGACCTAACATTTGTACTGCTCTTTCTGAGATTAAGGATATTTGTGAACCTTGGTCGAGAAGTCCACGTAAAATAATAAATGTACCATCTGCAGCCTTAACCTTAAGAGAAATAGTTGTTAACAAAATTTCCTCTTCATCAGCGGCTACGTGGTTTACTATATGCTCGCTAGTAGCAGTGCAGGGTGACGAAGTTGTCGCACCGTCGTTAGTTGACAAATTAGAAGAAAGTTGCATCGTTTTCGGTCCAGCAGTATTGCTTGAGTTACGTAGTCCCGTTGGGACTGAGACCGCCTTGTTAAGGTTAAACGCATTGTGCAATATCGTATGATGTTCGCCCTGACAATACTTACACCGTTTCGTGGAAGTACATTGTTTATCATAATGCCGATACAAGCAGCATTGACAAATGCGCAACTTTGCAACCGTTTTGAGTTTCGCGTCCGCTTTTAAGTTATTAAACTTATTACATTTATATAAAACGTGACGCTGCTTGCAATATGGACATGACCAAGCGTTAGTAGTAACTACACTTTGAAATTCTCGTTTAGAATTATTAGCATAAGAATTAGATTTCGGATAGTTAACGTTCATAGGCTTAATATTAGACATTCTAGGCTGAAAGTAGTTTGGCTTAACCGATGACGGATCCCTATCTCTCTTAAACAATGTTGGCTCAAGAGCGTTAAATTTGGATTCTAAGAAATTCAAGAGCTCAGAAAGTTTAGGTAATTCACGTGGAGACTTACGCGACTCCATGTAATCGGAGAATGTAGCCTGGTCGAGTTTCTTAGATATGAGATGGACCAGCAAGGGGTCCCAAGTCGAAGTATCGACTCCCAGGTTTTGTATCGCGTGTATGCTCTCCATCGAAGTATCGTACAGGCGTCGTATGTCACTAGCAGTTTGCTTATGCATGACAGGTTGAGCTAAAAATATCTCAATATGCTTTGTGAACAGTACCTGTGGGTTGTTGTAGCGGCGCACCAGGAGTTCCCAGGCGGTGTCGTAATTCTCCGCTGAAATGTGCAAGTGCTGCACGAGCCGTTCGGCCTCGCCCTTGAGTTTTCCTTTTAAATGCTGCATCTTCTGGCTTTTAGTAAGAAGGTTGTTGTTGTGAATGCTTTCACTGAATAAATCAAAAAATGTAGGCCAGTGCGTATACCTACCAGTGAAAACAGGGATGTCCAACTGTGGTGTGGACTGTTGCAAATGAGCTGTAGATGCCAATTTTTGATTGAGTGCCCTTTTAATAGACTTATATGAATTTTCGTTATAGTCAAATTCGTCATCGTAATCACTATTCGATCCTTGCAATAAATTGTCTATCTGAAGATGTAACGAATCTATAGCCTTCCACCTATTTTGTACGTTCCTAAGCTCGTCCTCCAGTTCCCACTTATCACTTATTTCCTCCACCTTAATACTTTTACGGAGCCGTCGGAAGGCTCGAAAGTTGGTACGTTGCAAGGAAAGTAATTCCTCAACTTGTCCTAGTTGTTGCGAAGAAGGTCCTGGCATGGTGAGTGTGGGAGGAGAAGCCGTTGGTGCTGTTTTAGACGGACCAGGTGAATTATTATCATCTAGTTTAGATGTTAATATAGGTGCGCTAAATGACGATATTTTATTACGTACCGTTTCGTAGTATTTTTGTGCCTTGTCAAATTGATTGCCCGCAAAGTATGGATCGTCAGAGTCATGATAGATAGCCAATATTTTATCATGCGTTGTTTCAAATTGAGCCCAAAGTGCGTCTAGCCTATGAAGTCTGTCGTCTAAGTACTCACGCGTTTTACGACTTGCCGAATCTTTATTGAAATTCCGTTCGATCAGTTTTATCGATTCTATAAGGTCTGATTGAGATTGCATAAGATTCTCCATGATGCAGTAAGTAGTAATAAAACAAGACCTTACTTGATAGCTGGATACTTAGTCCTCTGCTGTTGCAGATGCTCGCCGACGCGTTGCCGTTGCGACGAGTTCGCACCTTGCCGCCGGAGAGCAGATGACACCGGAGCTAAGTAATAGCTCACAGTGCAGGGAACAGCCACGTAGACGTAGTCACACGCGCACTATTATTGATTTGACCGTATGTCTATTGTTCGCGACCGTTTGTCACAAGTTCTCACAGTAATGAGATACGCCTCGATAGCCGGAAAGCACTCGGTGAGGAGTGTTTTATTGAACCACCAAAAACCGTTATTTTTGGGTTCACGAGACCAAACGCGAATATGGTCTATAGGCCGGAGGTCCAAAAAGTGCTCGAAGGACCAAAAAATGTAGCGTGTACTACATTTTTAGAAGAAGGGTAAGGCAGGGCGAAATGACCAAACCCAACGAGTGCAGTTTGAACACTAATTTATTAAAACGTTATTGTTATGAGGTGCGCTGAGTATGTGCATATTGCCTAATTGCATTTTTTGCCGCGGGCATTGTCTTCGATCCTTGTACGATGTAGTAGCTCGTACACAACGAAATTTTTTGTCCGCAGTGGTCTGACTTCAACTTACTGAATATCTCTTTATTTAAAATCTCACAATTGCAAAAGATATTATCTAAACAAGTAGCTGTAGTTTCAGTTATTCTGGTTGGCTCATTGAATAATGGATTTAAATTAAAGCATTTAAACAAACTTAGTAGCCTAGTAGCCATAGTACTATCTGATAAAATGTCTACGTTGAAGTCGCCACATATCACTAATCCTTTTCTAGAAACACATAACCGTTTAAGTACATCCTCCAATGTATCTTCAAGAATAGTAAAATCACCAGAGGGGGGTCGATACGCGCAAACTATAACAAACCGCTCCAGTTCCACACAGGCCAGTTCAATAGTGCGCTCAATAGAAAGACTAACAATGTCTTTACGATCTTTACAAGACATATTGTTGTGCACTAATATTAGTGATCCACCATGAATTGCAGTCTCTCTACAGAATGCACTTGACAATTTATAATTACCTATACTGACAAGATTTTGAGTGCTTGGTAACCAATGTTCCGTTATACATAAAACATGTATATTACAGTATTTTATAAATAATTCTATTTCTAATCGAATCTTAAAGCAATAAATCGAAGCGCCATCTATGAATACAACTTAGCACTTTTAAAAATCTATCTAGCAATAAAACGAATGTTCTATCTTACTCCTCACGCCATCTATGAATACAACTTAGCATTTTTACTGTCTGTATAATCGGCTGGTCGATCTACAGAATGAAAGAATGAAATTCTTATTTTTTGTTGATAAATTCTTTTAAAATATTTAAAAGAGCATTTGAAAGTATTTAAAAACAGTAAAAAATAAAACTAAAAAAAAATAAAACTAAAAAAAAAGAAATATTCTGAGACGCGAACCTGCGCATCATCATGGCATCAGCATTGTGTGTCTACGTCCTGACCATTGGGCTACGGACAACTTAAATTGAAATACGAAATTAGCGGTTATATTATCTTACCTGTCGTTTTTCCGTTGCATCCGGTTTCAAATCACTAACGGTTCTAAAGAAGTTTCACTTCAAAATTAACGAAATCAATATTAAAAAGAACTGTTTTGCAAACCATATCGTATGACAAGTCAAATGAAAGGGCTTATTGTAAGGATCTCAAATATATTTTTGCTATAACGGATAGTTTAAAAATCTCCGTAACTAGTGAGGCTAGAATTTTGAGCAAAATACAGAAAATATTTCTTTAGTTATATATTACATGAAAACCTATGAGAAGTCTATGGTCTTAAAAAAGGGGCAAATAAAGTAGAAAAATAATTATAAATACATAATCAATGTACGGAACTCTCTCCAAGCGAGTTTAACTCGCACTTATCAAGTTTATGTTGATAATATTATGTTGACATTCTGTTTACATAGTTTATACTTAGTTGTTAATATCATTGTTGCATTTTTCTACCGTTTCAGAATTAAACTCGAATTCAGGTAGGCACAACTAGAAACAATGAGTGCAATTCCTTTTTATTGCAATACAATCTAATATAAATTTGATCTATAAAAATATTTGTGAATTCCGGGATTAGAATGTAAAATTAATAATGTGTACGGAAAGTCTCTAAACGCATAACTTATTATTTACATGGCCAATATGCATGCAACTGGAGTTAACATTACATTCACTTGTTAAGGAGTGAGTAATACGGACATTTATTGACGCTGGAAAGCAATCGTGTGGTATCTGAAAAACATGCGAATATGAATTATAATTATATAATACGTACATTATTAGAATCAGAAAAAATACTACACCGACCGAATGGTTTGTGTTTAATTTTCTTCAACGCTTTTTTTAAAGAGATTATACATAGATAATAAGTATACTTACATTGATACAGCTGAAAAGAAACCCTATGCGGGTTTATAAGTTTGGAAGGTTTACTTCATTAACTTTTCCACCCCTTCAACATGACGTAAATAACTAGTTCAATAAGAATTAATGTAATCTATTTCAACAGCAAAAGCCCTGCTTGTCACGTCAGGCGTCTCAGTCGAGCGCCACGCCCGCCCCCGGTTCGCCGACCTCGCGACTTCTCCTAGAATACGAGATGCATTTACGAAATACCCTCGCCAAAGGTATGGACGCTGAGAGCTACAGTCTGCACACGTTCGAAGCTTTATTGAGTCAGAGCATGGAAGATTTAGGTAAATAAAAAATACTTCATGTAAAAAATAGTACCCAAAAAATTAGATTCATAAAAAAATATAGAGTTCCGAAAGATTAAAATTACCTATATCTTGTAGCTTCATTACACACTTTACGAGTAAATATGTGTAAGCTGAAATTGCTTTTGCGTAGATAGTTAAATGTTGTAGCCTGTTATAATCATGCTTTGATGTTGAATTTAGATTTAAATGTTCCTTCTTACCTTCCTCCCTATATGTTCTACTCTGTCCTTTAAAATACTTTTAGTACCAGTTTGGCTGCAACCTTTTCTGTATTCTAATTGTTAGCGGGTTTTTCCCATAATGGAAGAAACCTGTTTTTACATTCCAAGTTGCTGGAGCAACGGATTGACAAATTTTTCAGTATGCTGTTCAAAAGATATTGGTTACATTTTCAAATAGATACCTATTGGAAGATATAAATTAAATAAAAACAGTTATCTTTTGTACGTTACGTAATATATGGAAGCAAGAATAAAATAGTTCAAATGCGTTGGTAATTTTGGATATTATTGTACTCTAACAGCTTTTCCTAAGCAACATGAAATAGAATATATTACTTGATGCTTGTTTCCTTTCTTTCTAGAATATAATGACAATATGCCGCCGTCAAATCAACGGAGCCCGTATCCATCTAGGCGACGTAAGTGTTTATATTAAAGTTAAGGGTTTCCATAAACGGGCCACTCTTTACTTCTACCAGTGCCGTGCGAAAAGCTTACACAATTTCACAACTAAATGGCCGAGGGCCTGTTCTAGCTATTTGCTTGGTTTGCGCGACAGCTGGCTGGGTTGGTGGTCCATTTGCAGGGACCCTTAATCGTCACGATTAATTATTTTACATTTCAGGTGGAACAGAAAAATCCTTAAAATATCCAAAAAATAAGGCAAATTTATAACTAAAATTGCTTCACTACTCGACACAACTGAATGAACATTTAGTACAATTATTAAATTTGAATTAAATAGGGTGTTAAATTGATATAAAAATAGAATGCTGGCCACATTGAAGTATGATGTACTAAAGTGCCATAAAAGAATCGCGAAGAAAATGTGTGTCGCACGAGGAGTCCCCCGTTCTCAATTCAAAATCGAACGAATCACTAAAAATGGAAGCCCATTGACGCCAATTAATTGGAAGATCAATCGTGTTCGTGGTGTCGGTTCTATACTCTAGTAATAATACTTCAATGGCGGGCCATTCGAAAAATACGTATAATTTTAAGATTATTTCAATTTAGAGTAAGCTTTTTTCCCCTTCGCCAAGTTCTATGATGAACATTTTAGCAACACCAGTTTGTACAAAACATGCTGTGGTTGCCTATAATTGTAGCAGTAAAATATTGTAGGTACATTAGTAAGTAACTATTTTATTAAGCTTGTTGGGCTGTATCTTGCAATGGCAATCCAGTGAAAATAAATAAAGCTAGACTATAAGATAAAAAAGGTGTACAGATGCTAAATATGAATGTTTAATTAAATGAAATAAATATATGAAATGTTTAATGAAATGAATATTTGATTTTTAATCCAAGGGCCTGCGTCGCAATGTTCCGGGGGAGGAGGAAGTCGCTCGTCAACTTTGCCGTTGCCGCATCGGCTTGGTGTTGAACGACAGCACAGCCGATCTGACCGAGATGGGTACTACAGGTAATATATTGTTGTTTTTTTTTTTACTTAAAAATAAGCAAATGCTTGACCACAATGCCACCTGATGGTAAATGGAAATGTGGTCCACGATAGTGTGCACTTAGTAGAATTTTATTCACTCTTTAAGAATGGAAGAAAATGGTGTTCCCGTCTAACTATCACATGTCCTACAATATAAAATATATGCACATCCAAAATTGAAACAAACAATAAATAACGAGAAATACTAGAATCTCATCGATTTTTCATAATAAGCTTCTCTTGTAATAGAGTAAGATCCCAGAGCGATCTGACATAACTTATTTTCACGTTAGTTTATTATTTAACAATGACAAAGTGGGACTATAAAGTAGGAAATTGCTTATACACTTATTATTATTTATTGCTTATTTTTTTGTTTATTCTAAGTAAATTTAATAACTGCACCTAATTAAAGACAAATAAAGTAAAGGTACTTATACACCCCTTTGCTTCATGGTCAAAGCATTAGTGGTACTATTAATACATTCTCATGCGGATTACATTAACTTACATTTTTAAAACGTAACGAGAGTTAAAGTAGGTTAAAATCGACTCCACAGATTGGTTACCTACAAACGAGAGGTTGGTAATTTCTACAAACGACATTTAATAAACTTAAGCGCATTAAAAACTTTTATTGGGTCACGAAAGGGAATAATAAAAGTAATCATGTCAAGGAAAAGTGATGTATGATGCTTCTTACAAACTAGTAGAAAAAACAATATAAAATACGGAATGATTTTGGGTCATTATTACTACTTATATTATCAGTATTATCTACAGACGTAAGAAGTCTCACGGCCGCACTCAGAGTCACTTAACGGTTACTTAAATCGTTCCTTAGTACAAAATTTTTATTGTGATTGAGAGTATCAGTGGAATTACATTGCAATTATAGGGCCTTTTCACATGGAACAAAAATTAACCCAAATAATAGACTTCACTAATACAATCCTTCACCGTTAATTGGTTCATTTAGTTTAATCGGAATCTTCTATACAATCATATAAGATATATAAACACAAAAAAAAATTTTGTAAAGATGTCCTTTATAGATTCTTAAACCATCCAACCGATGTGGCCCAAACTGGTTTCATTTGAAGGGCAATAATACGAAGATGCTTTCAGACCACTAAAACAATGCATTAGGCACATTTTACATTTTACAACACGCCGGGTATCCGCTAGTTTTCTATAATTATTCAAGTTCGTTCCATGGTAGGTAAACATGTGTATATTTAAGAGTTTTAGGTAGTTTTGAGATACCCGTAATAAAAATCCTGGATAAAAGTCTAATATTTATTTCAGTTATAAATAATAAAAACCTAATATAATTTTCCAAAAAAATAATCTGCATAATCCGTAAGGCGCCTGTAAATAGCAAATTGTTATTAACAAAAGATCTACAATATTAATTTTCTATTTATAGACTATACAGGCAATTTTCGAGCTTTAAAGCGTCTGACAAAAGTTTTGGTCCATGGAAAGTGTCTGACACTTATGATACTATTTTAGAATAATATTCTACAAAATATATATAAAAATATCAGCCATTTAAATTTAAGTAAAGTAACTCGTATTTTTAGTTACCTTTGTTACCTGGTACGTGGCCAGGTGTCACAAGGCAAGCTTCACAAGCACGCAGGTTATTCAAAGAACATGAGACGCTACTGAGAACTAAGGTTTCATCTACGTGAAAATAAGTTATGTCAGATCGCTCTGGGATCTTACTCTATTACAAGAGAAGCTTATTATGAAAAATCGATGAGATTCTAGTTCTATATTCTAGATTCAAGTTGGTCGCTGGACACACTGTATACTATACATATTTTAATGAGTAATTCTATATGTTCATTCCTTGATATTATCACAAATTAATTAGTAAATTATTCGTCCACCCTACCTAATAAATCTTTGTCCTATGTAATTTTCTGCTATTTAAGTTGTCTAGAAGAAATTGCTGATTAGCAATAAGACCACCGATTGTTTTTTTTATTTTTATATCTTTTATTGTGTTGAAATTGGTGAACAGTAAAGAATATTTGTATTGTATTGTATTGTAGGCTACTTTTATCTGAATTCGATCCACTAAACTTGGCCTACTTATCTTTAAGATATAATTTTTTTCAATGCAAAATATCCAAAGTATGAGCATTGAGCAAGTATTAATATCAAGATTAAACTTTACAAAAAATATTTTCATTTGGTGTATCATTAACCTCAATACTCCGACGCGATGACCGAAGCGACAACAGACGCGACGGCCTGAAAATATTTTGAAGGAAAAAGTCACTTATTTTTCATGTAATTTTTTTACGATTACCATCTTATTGTGCGAAGATGTCATTTCATTTTTAGGACTTACTGTTATAAATTTTTCGGTGTATAGATCAGAAAGGTCATTATTGTTGTTAAAAATTAAAGTTTGTAATCTGGATACACCCAAGTACACCTCGTATTAGGATTTCTGGTGCTCCAGAATTTAACAGCCAATTGATTATAATAATCATTTAGAAAGTATTTTTCTATATTGATTTGCCATATTCACGTAAATAATACAATTAGAAAAGTACTGGACGAACAAATAAATAACCGGTTATTTTTCAGTTGATGCTGGTTTGATACATTTGTCAATTTGTCGAAAAGTAGAATAAACATCCATGGTTTGTCTGAAACATTAAAATGAACAAAAATCAATATATCGTATTTCCACTTCACAAAGATCGGAGTGAACACATTGGTATTAATGAATATAATTCGCCGCTTCGTCAGCCCCGAAAGCAAGGCACTGAAACAAGAGAATAGCACTGCAAAAGCTACAATCCCATCAAATCTCATCAAACACGTTGTCTGTTTCGAAATAATAATTACACAAACATACAAAGTAGAGCGTGTTCTTTGTTTATTTATATAAGCCGTAATTAAAATTTCCACTGTATCTATTGTTTTAGCGACCGCAATGAACTTATGAGGGAACGGGAGAGGGATCGAGAGCGCGGCTACCTCAGTGATCACAATACCAGGTTTGTTTTTTCCTAAAGGATTTTATTTAGAGCGAAAATGGATTCTTCTTACTGGCAGGTAATCTTTATCTGAAATACAATGGAGTATTATTAAAAGACTTGATCAGACTTACAACTCTTAGTTAAACTAGATTAAATTTATGTTACCACTAAGGTGAGTAATTATACTGATTTATTAAGTGACAATCCAGTGATTTGAACGTTAATCCCTCACACGAAGGCACAGGCTAACTTTGGTTTATCCCTAAATCTGCAGTGCTAGAAGAAACCCGAGACCAGCAGTGGGATAGTTGTAATGATCAGAAATATTTTATTGTCATCGGGAGCAGTACATAGTTACAAAAATAGACTGCTTTCATTTTAATTTGTGACGATTAATTTCTCCGAATTTTTACATTAAATGTTCGTTCATTTTTTCACTTAAAAAACATCGTGGTGAAACCTGAGAATTCTCCATAACGTTCATATTATGTTCAGTATTATGGCGCTCATCACCCACGATTACGTGGAACCGATTGAAATTGCTAATTGATGAAGTTATATTTTGTTTTCAAAGTCACTGAGCGTATTACGTAGCTCCGTAATAAGCGTAATAAGCGTAATTCGTAACGCAGAATCCGTAGATTACTAAAAGTACACATCAAGTAGCTTAGTGCCTCTAATGAGCAACGCACATCGAAGGACGATACTAATTAGGAAAAATTTCTTTGACCTAGGTATAACGCGGTAACTCTTAACAAATATACTGGTTGCTTAAATAAAAGCAAATAACATCATTACACGTATATTTATGTTAGTGTAATGGTCTGGCCAGATGTTTAATGCTGAGACATAAATCCTACGATTAGGTAGTAAGCTCTAAGGAAAATATCTGAACGTAACGTGTGTAACAATGGACTCAAATTCCAATAGGAGCATTCAGACGATTTAATTGTAATTGTCTCCCCGGTCCCGTATTAAAATTATAAACTGATGACTGTTTTCAATCAATAATATTATACAAATATAGTTCAAAACATTGATAGGTAATTAAGAAAAGAAAGTACAATTTAATACGAAAAAAATTTTCTTTTGCCAACATGATATGTGTACGTTTTAATAAGTTTTAACGTATCCATTCTATCTCAATCTTAATAGTATTAGAAGCTGATAAATGTTATATAATAATAAAATAATTAGGATGCCTACGTAATTTGTAAAGTACCTAAAGAATTATTTCAGATTACTATAGGTGGGTTGTTCGTACATTAAGGCTTCCCGCCCAATCCGATAATCGGTGACCGACTTTTTGTAAGAGAAAAATAGAACGTGATAGCAATGGTGCAACGCACACGTCCTAGAAAAAGTCGGTCAGAAATAAAATCGGTGCATTCCGACCGATATCGGTAAAAAATGTAACATTCGGAAATGTATGCCATTTCACCGACTCAAACTCTACTCACCGACAGTAGGCCGTGTGCACTTGCAAGAGAAGTCAAAAATCGGTCACCGATTATCGGTCATGGTTGAATAGCGAGTCGGCCACATAATCGGTCATAATAATCGGAGGAAAAATCGGCCCGATTATCGGTCCTAAAAAAAGTCTGACGTCGGCGGGAAGATGGCAGGAAGCCTTACGCATTAATGTCTGTTATTGTCAACAGGGACAGAGTACGTGATCGCGAGCGAGATCAAGGCTACCTGAGTGATCATCAATCAAGGTAAGTGTGTAAAATCGCCCATACAAACTGTAAAGTTACATTAGAAATTACTTAGCAATTAGTAATTAAAACCCTCGTTGGAGATACTGTAGTAATGTTAGGTTTTTCTAATGTATTTATGATAATGTATTTATGATGATGTATTTATGTATTTTTGAAATATTGGCAAACAAAATATAAATATTGTGTGTACTCGTATCATAGCAGAATGAGCTCAATCCACGATGATTTATGTTTAAAATTGTGAAGGTTAGCATTTGTGGGATTTGATCATTCGCTTGGAATATAAAATTCCAATTTAAACTTACGTGTGCCGACCTCCGGGGCCGTTCTCATGGGGGCAAAGAATATCAAGTATTCAGGAAAAGAAAAAATATCTTTCGAATTCTGTCCATGTTCTTTGTATTAGGCTGTTAGGAAAATTAAAATTGGAATCTGAAGAATATAATTATAAATCAGATCCACGGAGAATTGTATGAATCGTTACTATCATTCATTTGGCGTTCGGTTTTTAAGGTCAATGGTACAAAATTTGATCATTCAAGATTTAAGTCAGAAAAACGCGTTTATTTGATTTGATAATTGAGCGTAAAATGTGTTCGCAAAACAAGCATTATTTTATTTCGTATATGACCATTTAAATTATGCTGAAGAAAAATAAGTCGGCGACAGTCCGAGATGACATATTTTGATGTTTGTCGGAAGATGAGTTATAAAAATATATAATAATATAATATAATAAATTAATTCAAATCTAGACACGCGGTAGCGTGTCAAGCCATGTTCAAGCTAACAAAACTGGCTTGCAGCACCGTGTGTAATATTTTACGAACCATTTGGAGCGGTTTTTGACCCCCTCATAACTTGAAAACTATTCCACATATTATACCTGTCAAACTTGGCTCATTTATTGAGACTTACGAAATTCATATATGCTCTAAATTTCATAAACACACCTCAAACGGTTATTTAGATATTAATGTCCAAAAATCGTTATTTTTATCACTGACTGACGTATAGATCAAAACTCTAACCCAGTTCCAGATGAGGTCAGAAAGTTAAAATTTGGCATCCAGATAGGTAGTTGGGTAAATACAAAGGAGTAAATTAGAAACTAGTAATTTTTTTATTATTATGTGTAATATTACATGAACCATTTCGAGGTACTTTTAACCCCTTTACTCGAGACCTATTTAACCTACATACATATTTGGCACATTTATTAAATCCCCTAAGTTTATTCAGAATTAGAAATTTCATAAATGTAGCTCAAACAGTTATTGATATATTTACGTTTAAATATCCGCATTTTGGTCACTGACATGGGATCAAAAACATAACTATGACCTAGATACTTTATAATTGGCATCAAGGTTGACTATTAGGCGTATGTCAACAAAAAAATCTAAAAATTGAAAATTATTGGTAATTAGTGAAACTAGTGAATTAGCGGTTCCACTGTATAGAGTAATTTTACAAATAACAATAGGTATATTCATTATCTATAAACACTAATACTTTCTAGACAAAAAGTAATGATATCTCATCAAAAACATAAATGTGAAATGAGAGCCATGTTTAAAAAAAAGAATTGAGATCTAAATGGGTGCCAAGTTCTGTGTAGAGCAGCCTAAAATTTTAGTCACAAGAACATGTAATTCAAGCTTTACATTTGACTTGGCTAGTTTTCATTAGTTAGCAACCGACGAACCAAATTTTAGAAAAATAACATACATCCATACATTACATCAACCTAACAGACTTAACTAAGATAATTATACAAATACTTATTAAAATGTTTATTATATGTATTTAATAATAATAATAATAATAAAATAAACGATATTATTATTATTATTAAATACATATAATAAACACACCGGCATATTTAGCGGAACACAAAAAAGGTCCATAATTAAAAATATATGGTTTTATTTTAAAATCTACTTACTACACTTCTTTTGTTATTTAAAGTTTCATTTGTTTTACTTAAAATGAGATTACATTAAGAACAGATTTTGCGAGTAAAGGCTATTTGTGAAAAATGGTACATTTTTGAATAACAATAAATTAAATTAGAAAAATGGTGATTAATATCGCGTATTTCCTCCACGTGCTCTTATTAAAGTTCCTACCCGTCTAGGCATACTGAGAATGATGTTATCGATGGTCTCCTGGGATAGTCTCCGCCATTCCTCAACTACGGCGATTCGCAGTTCACCCACGTTGGCAGGAGCTGGAATTCTGGACTTAACTTTTCTTTTCAGCAAGTCCCAAACGTGCTCTATTGGGTTCATATCCGGTGATCTCGCCGGCCACTCCATAACAGTGATATTCATATCATTAAGATAAGCTTGAGTTACCCGAGCGGTATGCGGCCGAGCATTATCCTGCATAAAAACAAAATCGTCACCGATAATATGAGGCAAACGGTACGACATTTTCTTCTAAAACTTCTCTGATATAGCGGTCTGCAGTCAGACTACCTCTGTCAATCACTACCAAGTCTGTGCGAGCTCCCAAACAAATGCCCGCCCAAACCATTATTGGTCCACCACCGTATGCAACTGTAGTTTCAAAAGTCTGTATGTATCGTTCTCCTTTGCGTCTGTATATTATTTGCCTGCCATCAATTTGATTTAAGAGAATTCTGCACTCATCACTAAACAATACCTTACTCTATTGGTCTGCGTTCCAAAGTCGATGTTTCACATTTATGTTTTTGATGAGATTCTTTATACCTGCAAATAATTGCCGTATCTGCTTTGTTGCAAAGTCCATGTCAGTTGAAGTTCTATATTATATTTATCGATTTTATTCTCACTTACGTTGAGATTATGAATCTTTGAAATACATATGTTAAAATTCAAGATATTACTATACATTTATTGAATTAATATCAATCCATTAATAATTAATTAGTTAATTTAATTAGTAAATAGAGTGAAGGTGTAGAGTGAAGGAGTGATTTGCTTGTTAATTTTATTTTATTTCGTAACAAAAAATAATATTTTCCATCGACTACTTCGTGCCGTGTCACGTCACTGGAATCTGCCATCTCCAGTTGTTGTTATCAGTATGCATTATTTAAAGTTCCATTGATAACTATTGATATTTTCTAGTAATGTGGGCATATATTTTACTCAAACAAGTTAAGCTGTGTAAAAAGCAAAGAGAAATACACAAAGAATATCGCAGGTATGTTACTTTCCTATGTTACGTAACGATATTTTTGTTTTTATATCAAAAGAGGTTTACTTCAAAATCCTTTTACACCTTTATATAAGCTTGTCACAAAGGATCTGAATGTGAATTTTCAAGTCCCTCACTTCAAAGCTATTTTCGGCATGTTTTTCTCCCCTACGGGTTCAGTATTCAGATTTTTTAATATTTATAAATCCTTACGTAACGTAACTCATATATCTTATACGTATAGCTCATACAAATTATTTCATGAGATTTATAGTTCCGAAGTAATAAATCTTGAGGTCGTTTTTGTATCATACCTTGCATACGTAAGAGAACACTGTACAAACTCTGTTGCTTACTGTACATTTGTATAAACGATTCAATTACCATCTATTATTACTGTTTGGATTACGCTGTAATGAAATCGGTCTAGCTCCAATGGAATTTGCGTGGAATAGGGATCCGCAATGTGAATTACCACTTACGTCTCGACCATCGATAATGACCACTTATCATAGGGCAGTAATTTTTTTATAGCCTGAAGGGCAGACGAAAAAGCATACGGACCACCTGATGGCCCGATGGCCTGATGGTTACCGTCACCTATGGACATGAGCAATAGCAGAGGAATCGCAACGCCGGCCCTGAAGGAGAACTCTTTTCACACCTTTTTTGAAGAACCCCATGTCATGTCATGTCATGAGTGCTCATAGCGCTCCGGAAATACCTCGGATGTATCTCTCAAATACATGTAACTGCTTATTTCCATTTCAAAAAATTGTGAACAAAAAATATTTTTCACTGAGTATGATGTAGTTTTTCTAGTAAGAAAATTGCTGAATAATTAATTTCTGCTAATAGAAACATTTTACGATAAAGTCCTTTGAAATATAATTGTACGTATTACAAGTAGAAGACTTGAATCTCCCTACTTAAATTTTAATTCATCTCAAAAAAATTATTTTCGTAGTATCTAAGGAAATTGGTATTTTAAATTTTTGCGTAACACTTACTATAAAAAGAAAACGAAGAGTGCCTTACAATGTCCACGGTCTTTTATTTTTGTTACAAGTAGGTACTCTTACATCACGTCAAATAAAATGGCATAAAAAATCTTAATTTCATGTCGCCTCGAGTAAATGTCGTAGAATTTTCCAGCTATTCAAATCAACCGGAAGGCTGTCGGGCTGCCGTAATTATTACACTTAATTTTAATATCTACTTCACATTTCTGAGCAAGCCGAGTGGTTTGTAAATCTGGTTTATTTCAATTTATAATTTACTTTGCGAGAACTTTTTTACTTCTAAAAGTTTAAGAGCAAGAGTTTTGTTTAGAGTGTCAAATATCAAATGTAGGTACGCATATATTAAGAAGTTTATTAAAATGATGCAGGTACTCATAAAAAGATAAAGGATTATTTTGTACGAGATTTTTGATACAGATAAAGATTAGCGATTTTTTTTTATAAATGAGCGATAAATAAATCTTATTAGAATATTTCAAATGCCAAATGCGCATATTATTAAGAAGCATATTCAAATTATGCACTCAAATGAAAATGGAGGAAATTCAGAACGAAGTGACCCGAATATGTGCTGAATTTTTGTGGACACTTTTGATTCAGATACAATTTCATGGCAACAATAAATATCTCAGGGGCTAGTCACGTTCATACATACCTGAAGTATAATAAAAAAGAAACCCGTGCCTTTGACCTATACCTAAATCCTTTAGTGATTGAACACGCCGGAGTTCTTCCTTTTTTGCTAAGTAACAAAATTAGCCAATATTGCAGGCAAAAAGAAATTCGTCATAAAATGTTGGTTCGTGCCTTCTTACTTTTCTAACATAACCTCTGTTTTATGTATACAAAATCTCTGATTATTTTACTCACAGATTGCCAACAATTTGTTTGTTTTTTTCAATTTTCAGGAATAACTTAATAATTTAAAGCTTTCAAATTAGGATACCTTCATCTACCTGATCTCTAGCCCAAAATTGTATGAAGCAGTCCCAGTCTCCTTATCTCGACATTATAAGAAAATAGAGAATTTCTAAGAACAATTTGTATAATTTACTAAAAGAGTCCTTTTCGTTCCAAATTAGGTTGGAATACACATTCTGTAAATGCTGCGCTAATGAAGCTACTTTGAGATTCGGTTTACAGATGGTGTAAACATGGGTCATGTTAGTAGTTACTCGATGTACCTAACTATGTTTTGTTGAAGGCTTTAAATAATAGCATATAGAGCTTGCATTTTAACACTAACAGTAAAAATTGCTTTTCCTTAACAACCTATATTTACATTTATATTTAATAGTCATGGTAACATAATGATATTCAGTTAGATATTTCAAAAAATGCAGGGCTTAAAATTTACACTGTTACAATATTTAGCTACAGTAGTAAAATTAATAATTAACAACTGGGATTTCCATGGATCTTTCTTACTTGAAATACTATTACTACTAAAATACACAAAAATCAAGAGATTCTTCAACATGTTATTTGGATAATGACAATGATTTAGCCCCAGTGTCCCTGTTAGAAAATCCCGGATCTAAACGACAAAATGGCCGCTGCTTGCGGCAGTGATTAAAAATAATCAAATACTTAAACTTTATGGTTTGAGGATCAAAGTATAATTATTATATACCTTTGGAAATTTTGTATCCCTTTATTCTCGTCCTGTTCAATTTTATTAATTGGTTATACATTTATTTTTGAACTAAAAGATTTCTTATATTTTTTACATTTATATCAAAAAATCTACCTAATCAAATTGTCACGTCTCGAAGTCGTATTTTTAGATTTAACTCCTATAGAATCGATTTTCATATACAATAAGCCCGGGGTATGAAAATTTATGGAGAATGAAATCAAACTTGGAGAAAGTTTGCGTTGTTTGTAATTTGTAACAAAGAATCTAGATGGCGATTTGACGATCACAAACTACGGAATCTAGATGGCGTTATTACTGATTTGACGATAACGTCATGTTAAATTAAATCTATACTAATATTATAAAGAGGAAAGATATGATTGTTTGTTTGCATTGAATAGGCTCCGAAACTACTGAACCGAATTGAAAAATTCTTTTACTGTTGGGAAGCTACACTATCCCCTGTGACATAGGCTATATTATATTTTTTTACTATTTTTCCCCGAAGTGAAGCGAGGGCGATTTCCTAGTAATAAATATAAATAAATGTATCAAGCATGCTTTCAGTAATATATAAAATGCGTTCATTTACCCTCATTAACTAATCTATATATTTTATAATCGGTCGTAAGGACTAAACTCCAGTCATGCCTCGAAGCTGACACACACAATTTTTTTAGACCCTTTAAGGAAAACTTTAACAACGATCTAGATTTCTGTTCTAGTTTCGAGTAATAAGGTGACAAAAACATATCAGTCAATCGTAATGGATTGACTGAGATGTTTTTTGATATTTTGTTTCTTCGATTAATAAACCTATTTTAAAACACAGTTCGTAAAGCCATATTGATGGAAGGGAGTAACAGGTTTCGTCATGATGCTTGAGAACTGCTCCATATCATAATGAGACAACACCCACAGCCACTTTTTATCTCAAGTAGTGCTTGGCATGTGAACGTCCTTCACTTTACACTTTTAGCAATTTTGTTGTAGATATAGGGACTTGGGACTGAAAAACGTAGTCATTCACTAAGTGTATCTCACCTTCGGTCTTGACACAAGAAGGTTATAAACTCTTTGTTTCATCTGAATAGTATATGTGAGTAGGTTGGGACAGGCACTAAAGTTCAAAGCACGTTTTTACACGGCCTTGAATTCTGCGAACAAAGAATTGTACGATGACATAAAAGTTTGCTATTGTTTTATATTAAAATTTTATTCTTTCATTTAACGGCTATGAATTTGTAAGACTCGAGAGCGTTTCATGCCATAGTAAAATCATTTGGTTAGGTATTTTGTATGAAAAGTGCAGGCTAATTTTTGGTTCTAAGATTTTGGAATATCTATTGTGAAACTATTTTCTTATCATAATGAATTGAACCTGTTTTAGAAACAGTAATTTTTTCACTATAGGTGTTAAATAGTAAGGTACGAATTTAATGCCAATGTTCATTAGCATTTCATTACCGTTTGTTTGTGATACGATGCAACGGAATAAAAAAAGGGATTATCCGGACAACCGATTCAGTAATCCGGCCGGATCCGGCGCATTTTACTCAAATCAGATCCGGTGACTGGATCCGGTCACGCCAACTTTTGGAAAAATAATCACCTTGTTGCTAGTGTAGATGCTTTGAATGACTGGTATAGATGTTGTAATTAATCTAGTATTGCATTCGGGTATTTCTTACGTTCAATAAGGATGTAATGTACAACACAAATTACTGATACTCTAATATGAACAATCCATCCATCCATCGGCCTTTGGAGGTCCACTGCTAGACATAGACCTCCCCTAACTTGCGCCACTCTGACCGGTCCTGAGCATTCTGAATCCAGCGGATGATCGCTGTAAGGTCGTCAGTCCACCTAGCAGAGGGCGTCCTGTACTCCGTTTTCCGACACGTGGACGCCATTCGAGGACCTTTATTCCCCAACGGTTATCGGTCCTTCGAACTCTGTGGCCAGCCCATTGCCACTTCAGCCAGTTTATTCTTTTGGCTATATCGGTTATCCTAGTTTGTTTACGGATTTCATCACTGAGTACTATAGTATGGCTCTACTAATATCCTTTTACATAACCTCCGCCTTGGGGTGTGTCGAATTTTTTGAGTATTATCGTGTCATCTTAGCTTCCAGCTCGTGTATCTTATCATTGGTCCTCAGTGCACTGGCCTTCGTACCCCCTGCCTCACCGTTATCGTGACCGGTACCGTTGTCAGGAATAGCGGGGCTGCTGGGTACTGGGGGCCATAGATTTTCTGTATCTGCCATGGGGGTAATAGCCATAGTCACCGCGCTTGGCTATTGCGAATTGGTGACTGCAAGTGACATGAACGGTATTCGTCAAACACAGGAAGATGCTGCTGCCCATCTTCTGGATTAGTCCTATTAGTCGTCTTTTACGACATCCCAGTAAGAATGGGACTGTAGTGCTATTCTGCAAAGTGAACCCAGTCACCACACGGAGTGGTGAAGCCGATCACCACAAGGAGTGCACCTTAAAACATACAAGATACAAAAGGCGAACTTAATGCTAAAAGCATTTTATGTGATTAATTTAATATTGATAAATTCTTGAATTGGTAAAGTAAAATCATAATATAATTGTGATGGGTTGCTAAAATTCTATCAATTTAGGGGGAAATGCGTATCACTCTATCATAGGGTTAGTTTCGGGTGAGGGTTGATCCGTCCGCTTGATTGAATTATCACGATTTTATCTTGTTTTGTAATCCATGGTTCATATGGGATATTGAAAATCTTGTATTATGATACCTAAATATTTTTCACAAATGTTTGAAAGAAATGTGCGTTTCATGAAAACTTAAGAACAGAATGAAAGCCCATGTAATAAAATAAAGTGAAATATTTTCTGTGATTACTTTCCTGACCTAAATCAACGCTAATACAGTGCTACATATTAAATATTTAAAATGTTACAAATCCAGTTTCTTACTGTCAACAATATTTAGCAACGAAAGAAGGGGAGAAGAGAAGGGCAACGTAATCTCTTCACACCTTTGTAAGCATGACATTTTAGGACATTAAATATTAAGCTGAATCAACTTTGTTGTCGTCTCGTCTGCTTTATTTTGTACTTTCAAACGCCCTCGCTTCGCTTCGGAAAAATCAGTCCTTTAGTTTACTGAGAAGCTGAGAACCTACTCTTAAAGCAGCAACATTATTACAATTAAAGTCCAACACACAACATAACGTTTTAATATTTTTAGCGTTCAGTAATAATTACCCCATAATCCATCTGTGTGTTTGTCTGTCTACCAAGACCATTTTTCAGAAACACGTAAAGGTATCATGTGGAAACTAATATCCAAAACTCAAGGTTTCCAATTCCTTGGAGCTGTAAAAAATTCAAACTTCTATGTCAACTCAGTCAAAAGACTCTCGCAAGGTAATCAAACCTTATAGGGTAGGTACTTTCCGTAGACCAATAATAATGAATTTTTGCTAGAAGAAATGTCTTAGGTACATCATACATCAAGTAAAGAAACAATCTGAAAATAGTGAATTTGTGAATATTTATCACAAAAAAAATGGTTATAAATTTATTTGCAGTTGATAAATTGATCGCGACCTAATGTATGGTTACGACAGTTTTTCAACGGCAAAGTTAAGTTTGTTACTCAATTCCGTTTATCTTTTCGTTACAGCAATGTTTATTTTCACAACGCAAGTCTCAGTGCGCGAGTCTAAGTCGCACTTGGTCGATTGTATTATTTTTTCAATGTTTTTTATTATATATTCCTGCTCAACCCGTATAAGTAGAAATCGGAATTATTCCACGGATACCTTTAATATTTTTGTACCTATAGTTAATAGTATCAGGCGTTACTTTGCGGAAATCCATTGTTATTTTTTATTTTTATTTTTATAGAGCTCTATAAATGTGACAGACCTCTCCTATACCTCTGTAAGCTAGAAACTCGGGTTAGTGAGAAACCTCTAAAGAGAAAAAGATATTGCGGTCCCTTGAGCTTTCACTTATCCAGGTTTGACTGTAATTAACTTTTTTATTTATTCATCCCTTGCAATGTGATTCATTACTTGGGGTTATAAAACTTATAAGTTCCAAATCAATTCCGTTACAATATCGATTTATTTTGTAACATAAATTCACAAATACTCATTTTTCTGATACTTAATATTTAAAAATAGAGAAATATGACCGTAGCAACCAGGGCTGTGAAATTTGAATCTCATCAAAAACATAAATGTGAAGTGAGAGCCAATTTCAAAGAAAATAATTGGGATCTAAATGGGTGCCAAGTTCTGTATAGAAAAGCCTAAAATTGTAGTCACAAGAACATGTAATTCAAGCTCCACATTTGACTTAGTTCATCGAATTTTTTTTTCATTTAGACATTATGGCGTCTGGTTGTATTTGGTGAATTTTAATTATTGTCATGTCTTTAGTGTAGTATGTAAGATAATCAAATACAACTTCTTACATGCGTAAGAACACGCACGTTTTGTATAATATGATAAGCGCCGCCTACACCAATGACATCATCATCACGTTGTCAACCGAAACACCATAACACCGTGTGAAGAACCTGCTTTTTTAATCATTCTGAATGATTTTATAGCAATGATTTTTAGAAGACTTGATACCTGCAATTCATAGGTTACAAACCAAACAGTGGAGCTTACCCTAGAAGCTAATGGATGAATCTATGGTTATATAAATAGCAGAGCAACAAAGATTTGTTCCAAATATTGTACCATCAAATATCAGCAGACACAAAATCCTCTCGTAATAGTTATTGCAAAATACAAACTTTGCAATAAATAACAAATATTCTTGTGTAATATATGGTAGTTATTATTTGCTGCAACAAATATTTATAGCTACAGCAAATAATGTCTGTGCCACAAGCTAGATGCGAACTGTCGCATCGAAGCGATGTAGCCTCACTCTCGGGGGAATCAACTTGAATTTCTATTTGAAATGAGTATTATTTATGCTGATATTGTGCAGATATATATTTCAGTTTTTAACCGGTATTTTTTACAATTGAAAAAATATATGTTTGAAAGGTATATTTTATATTCTTTACACAAGGGACAGTGTGTCTGTGTACAGGGCAATGAAGGTTACTTCTATTTATAACTGGCAGTAAAACTGCCTGTTTATAAAGAAATAAAGAAGGTTTTTGTTCTCATGCCAATAAACACTATATAGAGAGCCACGAAATAGAAAAAATTCGCACGCACTAAGGTTAGATTGGTACCGTTTACCGCACAACCGTGCCTATTATTATGTATTTTATGTTCAACGAAGGGAAATATTTCGCCGCGCGAGGATATTTTGTATAAAAAGGGTTTCTCTCAAATATAACTTCAGATAATATATTACGCATGTTGTATTTATTTGGTTAAAGATTAAGGACTTACATCAGCAAATACCTACGAGCGGTAACACTGTAATAAATAAAAATAAAGAAACATTTAAATATTCGAAGCTCAACATGTGACCAGTACAGTTCTACCTGATTCAAGTTATATCTGATTGATTGTCGTCATATTCAAACAATATTAGTAATTTATCGAGACGATGAGTTCGACTATTAGGCATCCGTTGCTACTAACATACTACAAAGCGTCTACGTTTCGAGGAAGCGCTGTGTAGTAAATTCATCAAAAAATATATACCTAATGAAATATGTATAACAGTCTGTGATAGACCATCTACACTATTCCATCCCAGCTTATAGATATCTACTCTATGGGCAGTAAATAGTTTAATAAACAATTTAATATAACTTTGATAATTCTTGAAGATCTTATTTTGTCGTATTAACTTATATTAACTTAGTTGCAGTTACTGAAGAAATATTTACAAACATAATAGGGTATAGGGTAGGGTCATAAACATAGGGCATTTAAAAGGTTTTGCGTAGATAAATGGATATAATTCATGATGATTCAAAGTGCTACATAATAATAGCTGGATCAACTTTGCTTAGATTTTTTATTTGACCTTTTAACTTCTACTTTCTTCTTCTTCTGTATCTCTAACATTACCATGGTACTACCATACTACCATCACTGTATATAGAACTACTCGTAATAATCATAATAATCATTATTCAGTGTTCTCTTTAAAACATGACCAAGGCATCAGAAAATCTTTCCATCGCAGTTTCGTGAGCGCATCTCGTTGTGCGTCGTGCATAGGCGAATCAGCTCGATCGGCGTGGTACAGACATTCTGATGGATGGCGAGGCGCACCGCCTTCAGGACCTCGCCGATCTCCCTGGGACTCCTTGCCTAGCCTTCGTCACGAAGAAAGCCTCAACGACTCAGGCTACAGAAGCAATCGCAATGACAGCTTCGAACAACGGTAAGTACAACTCACGTGATAACCGCATTAGTTTAGTCATAATTCATGTGGCTCGTATCCGTATGTCATTCATTTAAGTCAAAAACGCTGTAGCTAGTTTTCAGAATCATGTACTAACGTGTTTTCTAGTCTTTCCATTGGTATCATTAATTAATCACACTACTGTCTCTTGTAGTAGACTCTAAACTCTTTGTTTATTTTTAGTTAAAACGTTATACTCATAGATAAATCGAAACAAATACCAATTAATACACAATTGGCCGCAATCAAATTTAGTTGCGTACGTGAACAAATATTTTGTTAACGAGAACTATGAAACTCTAGGTTGACTATTGACTAACGGCGGAAAGATACGCTATTTTATATGTTAATAATATTTGCATTATTAAACTGTGTTTAGCATTGTTATATTATAATCAATTTCAAACGAGATAGTAAATATATAATAACGAATTCCATATTCATATGGAAGTTTCAAGTTTCATGAAACTTGCCAACAATACTACATAAAACTTAAGATTTTAAATCTTTATAGGACGCATTCAGACGAATTCTACCGAAAAGCCTGCTGTTATTTAAGAGTAAATTTATAGTAAAAAGAAGAAAAGAAGCAGAACAAAGAGACTGGAACGTTTTAAAGCCATTACACTAAGTACACATACAATAAAAATGATTGAGTATGGATTCTGAAGACACATTAGAATCTAATCTATTATTTATAACCAGATCCCGAAAACAATGTTCTAATAGCAGATAAAAGAAATGGGATTATTTTCTTTTATGGCTTTTCTGGGAAAAATTACAAGTTTAAGGTACGTTGTTTAGGGGATTAGGGACGGAACATAAAATCAGGGTTTTGTTTATGTTGTTCCGTACTTTTCCTATCGATGTCGAATAATTGCGTTTGATTTACGAAACAAGATCGCAAATTCAGACAATACTTTGGACAGGGGATTATGTAAATCACACCGATCGCGTCGCTTTCACATTTTTTGCTACAACGAATTTAATATGCACATCGATAATGAACAACCGTGTCATGTGAATATGAAAATGTAGACAATGTTGTTTAGTTATAACATCATACTTTGAAAATATAACATTAGAAGACCATATTATTTTTTTTTTTTTTTTTTCTTTTATGATTTGTTTTTTTTCTGAATTGTCTAATTTTTATAACAATTTATTTAAATTAATGTGCATGGGTCATGTGAATATGTTAGTATGCTAAGTCAGGTAAATGGGGAACCAGAAACTTTTGACTCCCGCATTAGAGCTCAGGGAGAAGGGGACGGCTGAAAATCAGCACTGCACGAGATATTTTTCTCGTGTCAGACTAAGCTGAGCCGTTTCCTTTTGCCGCAATTTTGATAGTATATATTTTTATTTTTAAACAAACTGTACTTGTGTTGTTAAAGGCAATAAATGTTTATTATTATTATTATTATTATTTATATTAAGTATAATGAAGGGAACGTTAAGATTGCTTAATGTAATTATTAAAACTAAAGAATACCTACGTAGTGATTTTACTAGTGGCGAAAGTAGTGTTTTATTTGTACGTTAATATAGTTCATTTTCATTCCTACGTCTGGAATAACACCGAGTCTATTGTCATTTACATATTTAAGAGTGTTGTTGCTAACGAATAATTGCTTATATTTAGCAATGTTTCATTAATTAGTAAATAATGTGCCGCATTTTTAATACAATATATATAAGTCTTCAATAATAACTAAAATAGACGTCAATTAATAATATCGCTTCTCATTAAACAGATCCATAACAATCGTTGGATTTAAAACTTCTCTTTTTAGGTTAAAGTTACTGAAAATTCCTATTCATTAGGGTACAAATTTACAATAAAATTAGAAAATACCAATCCAGAATTTCATTAGAGTGTCTACTTGAAATATACTCTCAGAAGTATATTATGATTCGTTTTCCTCAGCGAGGCCTCTCTGTAACAAAAAGTTTTAATGTAAAACTTTACTTGCCAATTTCATGTCTGGATTGAGGATGGATTTAAATTACTTTGGCATGTGAACATTTACTTTTCCACCCAGCGAATAGTGAAAATGACACGATCTACATAGACATTCCCGAGCCAGCGGAGTTAAAAGGAAGTGACATATCAGTCACCTAAATTTTACACAAAGTTTTGAAGTTATTTTGTTACTAATAATTTTCATGAAAATCCAATTATACTTACACAGTCTCGTAGTTACTAATATGAACATATAAAATTTATATTTAAGTTTACATTAAATTTAACACAGAACCAATTCAAAATAAGAATAGAAGTCATACAAGTTAGCCGATAGTCTAAAAACATAATTATGCAGAAATTTAATCAATGTATGTATATAGATTAAATAAAGCTTACCAATCAATTTTATAATATCCTAAGTGCAACTTTATTTTGTTTCCGAGGAAATTCATTTATTACAGTCAGTCATTTCTGAGTAAATTTTCTAAATAATAATCAAACTTTGCTGTCGCTTCCCGTCATATTATGTCAACCTTACTATAAACAGTCTTGAAAAAAAACCGGCCAAGTGTCCCCTGCACTTGACTCTAACCAAAATTAGCACTTTAAAGCCAAATATTTCGCAAATGAACCCCTAAATCCAAAAATGGTTTTAAGAGACCCATATCATTTTTGAGAGACTTTTTCAACGATATCCCCACACTATGGGGCACGCAATGAAAGGCAATTTCATCTTTACATTACCTGTAGGGTATCTGAAAAAAATATTTTTCAATATATTTTTATTCAACGATTTTGGAGTTTTATTAAATATGTATATCCATACCAAGTAACAACTTTCTAGCACTAAGGATCTTGGCACTATGCCTAGGATGGACGGATGGATGGATGGATGGACGGACAAATGAATGGACGGATAGACGGACGGACGGACACAAATGAAGAAACTATAAGAGTTCCGATTTTACTTCGGAATCCTAAAAAAGGTGAAAAAGAAGCTTCCAATGAAACGTACAGCTTTTAACAATCATGGTAGTTTTCAGTAATTTATGTATTTATTTATTTATTGTTCATGTACACATAAAAATTAAAAGGAGAACAAATATCACATATATTGTACCAAGGTTCTGCTTTTCTTTTACGAAATGTCTTCCAGTAGACCTGCCACTAGAAAAGTGACAGTGATTTATATGTATAAATATAATAATGTTAATAACTCTTCAATTTATTAACACTTCTCTTATCTTGGTTCATGTTGTATAATCTGTCTTATATTATTATACAGTTGATTATTATACAAGTGGCCATAAGGCAATATCACCTTAGAAATTCAACATGAATAAAACGAAATGGAACCGTAATTTTTCACATTCCATACAGCTTTTGAATATCAAAAAGTCAATAAAACCCGTAATGCGAACAAGTTTTGTGTCGGAAAACTAATTCTGAATTTCGTGAGAAACAGAATAACTGTTAAATTATTAACGCTTTTCGTGTCTCTGGCCTTGCGCCATTGTAGAGTGGAGGTGCTGACGTTCATTATTAAGCCGAACGGCTTAGTACAGCGGCGCTGCACCGGGCTTACGTTAAACAAACGTTGTTTTTGCTTCGAAAATTACACCAAAAGTATTAAATATTTTTAACATAAATAACATATTAATAACATAAAGTACTTATAAAGAGATCAATTTTTTGTTAATGTTGTACCCTGTCATTATAACAAAAACTCTTATTCCTATTATTGTGTATCCACGTTATTAACATTTCTGATAGCGATAGGTTTTGTTAATGCCTCTCAAGCCAATAATAAGCTCTCTCTCTTCCTGTGTTTTGACTTCTTGTTTGAATGGCTAAACTTATATTAAACGTCTAGAGTTTTATTTTATCCAAATGTAGGATGATGGATTGAAGTGTATGTTAATCTTTATATTTTTAGGGCTTTGTACAGACGCAAAACTAAATTTGACTTACAACTAAGTATAAACTTAAAATAAAACGTAAAGTATATTAACTATTTATTATACGTTATTATATATTATATCGGATTTTGAGTAGAAATATTACAACATATAATATTAACATTTTCATAGGCATGGAAATTTTTTCCCGGTTATATTTTCGAATAATAACTTGTATACTGTCAGCATACAAGAAGATAATTGTAAGTATGTCACCGTTACTGTAAACTTCGCATTCGCACTGCCTTTGTAATATCACCGGGAAAAAAGAATATCTGTAATTTCGCAAAAGCCCTGTAAATGAAAAAATCTAGTGATGTAGCAAATTACTGAAATATGCCTAAGATATGTCACTTCACTAGATTATATTTTCAGGGAAGTAAAGAAAATAAATCGACTTAATTGTTTTACTAAAAATATAAAAATTATATACAGCTTTTATGTTTTCTGTACAGAGATTATTTATACTCGTTCTAACGGTCATATCGGCAGCTTAGGATAATTACACATTGGTACATCGCCTATACCGTCCATTTTTCCGAAACTAGTAATAAGAAATCCTTGATAAAATCGAACGTTTTCAGAGACAACAAAGGCAAATGTTACTTGTTAAATTCTGCAAAACATATTTATATATTTCTTATTATATCAAAAGATGGTACAAAAGAACGGACTTATTGTATTACTACAACACACATATGTTTCGAGGATTTCAAAGCTTCAAAGAAAGAGTGTATAAAGAGTGTCGAGTTTGTAGAAATGTATTTCAACAAAACTAAGGTCAACATTCAACATTTAAAGTTTTTTTATTTAGCTTGCCAAATTATTATATTTTTGCATGGAGGGTAGAGGTTAAGGAAAAATGACTCATATCTGGCAAAAGTTAAGAAAGTGTCCAGCTATTAGCAGTAAATTGGCGCTAACGTAGGCGAAAGGGTATGAATGTAGCAGTTGTTGACAGATTAAAGTTAAACAGTGACAATCCTGCATACCAAACTTCAACTGTTTACGTAGTTCAAAACCCTGTTGCTATCGTGGCGCCACCAATTTATCGCAGTTTGACGGACACTTTTGCACAACAGAGTCATTTCTCTTTTACTTCTATGCTCCATGATTTTTTGCTATTCATAATAATTTGACAGTTTATTGTTTAGTTTTTTGCGTCTAATTCAGATTTCTATAACACAATTAAAAGTTAAAACTGAAATATTGGTAATGAAAAAGTTTGTTAATGAAAAAACCACATTTCCGACGTTCAGAGATTGAATCATTTCCTCGTTATTAAGCGTAAAAAGTACTTGTTTATTCATCATAAATTATGGGCAACTTAAAAAGCCGTTACGTTATAATCTATATATATAAAATTGAAAAGAGATACACTGATTAAACAAAAAATCTGAGAAACTACCGAACCGATTATGATGAAATTTGGCAGACAGATAGTTTATGCTAAGGAGACGTCAGCTAAGAACGGATTTTTGGAAATTCATCCCCTAAGTGTAAAAATAGGGGTTAGAAGTCATTTTCATACAAGCCGACTTCGTCAGTTTTAGAGTTATAAATATGAAATTTTTCATGTAAGTTTATAGTAATAAATAAAAGTTAACTTTAACACATTTTTTTGAAAAATCATCCCTTAAAGGGTTAATTTAGGCGTGTTATCATAGTATGCAACTTCGTCATTTTTGAAGTTAAAAACATGAAAATTTACATATTAGCTCAAAATTAGAAACTAAATTTAGAAGTATTACGTTTTTTTGGAAAATCATCCCTTAAAGGGTTAATTAAGGCGCCGCAAGTTAGTATGGGAACTACATCAGTTTTGAAATAAGAAGGGTGAAAATTTGTATTTGAGCTTATAGTTAGACACAAAAAATAACTGTATCACAGTTTTCTCGAAATTCATCCCCTAAAAATAGGGGTTGGTAGTCAACTACAACTACAGTTTTCGAGGTAGGTATAAATATAAAAAAATTTATGTAAGTTTATAGTAATAAACAAAAGTTAAATTTAACATATTTTTTTGGAAAATCATCCCTTGAAGGGTTAATTTAAGCGATATAACATAGTATGCAACTTCATCATTTTTGAATTTAAAAACATGAAAGTTTACATATTAGTTAAAAATTAGAAATTTAATTTTAAGTATTACGTTTTTTTTTTGGAAAATCATCCCCTAAAGGGTTAATTAAGGCGGCGCAAGTTAGTATGGGAACTTCGTCAGTTTTGAAGTAAGAAGGGTGAAAATTTGTATTTAAGCTTATAGTTAGACACAAGAAATAATTGTATCACGGTTTTCTCGAAATTCATCCCCTAAAAATAGGGGTTGGTAGTCAATTACATACAAATCAACTTTGCCAGTAAATTTTGCCAGTAATAACTATGAGGGGGAGGGGAGAGGGACAAAAAGCAGGAAAGAGACCGGGAGCGGGAGAGGGAGGGGGACAGGGAGCGGAAGAGTGATAGGGAGTGCGAGAGGGAGAGGAACATGAAGTGGGAGAGGGACCGGGGGCGGGAGAGGGAAGGGATAGGGACAGGGAGCGGGAATTGGACCGGGAACGGGAGAGGGCGGGAGAGGGAGCGAGAGAGGGAGAGGGACAGAGAACTGGAGAGGAAGAGGGGCAGGGAGCGGCAGAGGGAGAGGTACTTGAAGCTGGAGAGGGACTGAGAGTGGAAAATGAAGAGAGAGAAAGAGGGAGAGGGACAAACATTGAAATTTATAATCAATAAATAACACATCAATAACGTGTTAGAGCACCAAAAATTTGTTTTTAAAATTATTGTCTTTCTGTCTGTCTGTTTGTCTGTCCAGGCATCACATCAAAACCCTTGAACTGAGGAATGATTTGTGATTGTATCGTAGGTTTTACTTTATAAATTCCTAAATTCAATATAAATTAACCTGTTATTAAATTTTTTTCTATGAGGGGTACAAAATAAATATGATAAGCATAATTTCCGCGTGCGAAGCTGCGGGCAACTGCTAGTACTAAATATAAATAGGGCAGTATTTCTTTAAACATAGGTATAAATATTATGTCTACAAAGAATTTAAAATTTTTATTCTTTGTTTCAAAATATGATCTCCTTTATTCATGAAAATTAATAAGCGCTACGCCATCAACATTTGCCAGTAATTAAGTGCGCTTAGGGGCAGATAAAATTCCTCAGG
The DNA here is from genome assembly GCA_963932265.1 of Thymelicus lineola. Lineage (NCBI taxonomy): Eukaryota > Metazoa > Arthropoda > Insecta > Lepidoptera > Hesperiidae > Thymelicus > Thymelicus lineola. Next base: position 9,703,885 of record OZ010684.1, on the reverse strand, counting down.
CTTAAGACAACAAAGAAATTTTTCAGAGTGATTACAATGGCTGATAAAACATAACGCGTAGACTTAAATCGCTCGCTTACTGAAGGCTAAGGATAGTAACTAATTTGTGATTAACAACCGCTTTTTAAAGATAATGAGGCTGTTCTAAATGGTCCTTCTAAATGATAATTACTTTCTTTGGCGTCTTGCAGTTGACGAGAAGACTAACACCCCAACTCAGAGTCACTAATGGTTACTTAAATCGCTCCTTAGTACAGAATTTGTATGGTGATTCTTTACTAAGGAGCAATTAAAGTAACCGTTAGTGACTCTGAGTTGGGGCGTAAGATGCTAACTTATTTTATAGTGATATTCATAGCATAAAAGACCAATATATTAGGTCCTCTTTCAGGGGCGTGTTCGACCGACAAGACAGCGTGCGTTCGGAGTACACGAGCGACCGTGAGTCCACACGCTACGG